>LR738714.1:797416424-797460424 GCA_902687465.1 Secale cereale | reverse complement strand
GGCGCGACGGCGACGGGGCGGCGTCGGGGGCGACGGCGACGGCGACGGGGCGACGGCGACGGGGCGAGGCGGGGGCGCGGGGCGGGGCGACGGCGCGACGGCGACGGGGCGGCGTTAGGGGCGACGGCGATGGGGCGACGGCGACGGGGCGACGTCGACGGGGCGATGGGGCGACGGGGGCGGGGACGAAGAAGCAGAGTGAGGAGGCATCGGCGGCGGGGAAGGAGAAATTTTCGCAAGTGTTGGTTATATACGAGGTGTATTAGACCCGGTTCGTGGCACAACCCGGGACTAGTACCCCCCTTTAGTCCCGGTTGGTGCCACCAACCGGGACCTTTGGCCTTGCTGGCGCGGTGCGGTGGGATGTTTAGTCCCACCTCGCTAGTTGAGAGAGGCCAGCACCTGTTTATAAGCTGCGCTGCCTCTCTCCTCTCGAACTCATCTGAAATGCAGGCTTATGGGCCTAATTCGACAGTGCAATGCCTGTGGGCCTACTGGGCCTGCTGCGAGCCTGAATCCTGGCCCATGGTTGGGTTTCTAGTCGTATTCAGGCCGTGCTGGCCCAGTAGGTGGCATTTTTTCTATTTTTTTTCTATTTATTTTTTCATTTCTACTTAGAACTAAATACTTATAGTTTTTTAGTGATTTCTTTTTTCTTTTAGGTCACAAAAATTATAAACTTTCATTATTTTCTTTGTTGCTTTATTTATTTTATTTTGTTTCTACTTACAACAAAATACTTATTGTTGCTATTTTTTTTGCAAGTTTTTTTGTTTTGTTTCTGCATTATTTATTTTCTTTTGTTTTTTGCTTTATTTTTTAATTCTTTCTGGTAAAACCAATTACAAACTTTCTGTTAGTGTAAGTAGTATTCAAATTTGAATAGTTTAAATTTGAAATTATTTGTTTTCTTTGTTGCTTTATTTATTTTATTTTGTTTCTACTTACAATGAAATACTTATAGTTGCTATTTTTTTTTATTTTTTTGCAAGTTTTTTGTTTTCTGCATTATTTATTTTCTTTTGTTTTTTGCTTTATTTTTTAATTCTTTCTGGTAAAACCAATTACAAACTTTCTGTTAGTGCAAGTAGTATTGAAATTTGAAAAGTACAAACGGACAATGGTATCATACTCATTTGTTACAAAGTTGGCATGGTATCATCATAATAGTTGCCGAAAAAAGTCTTCACTTTTTCTTCGCTTGTGTCATTTGCTTATTGCGCCGTAACCATGGATAATCTTCATCGTTTATCAAGATGCTTGGGTCAGCCTTGACTTTGAAGGGAGGAATTTCATGAAACTTTTCATAATCTTCAGACATGTCTGTCTTGCCCTCCACTCCCAGGATGTCCCTTTTTCCTGAAAGAACTATGTGGCGCTTTGGCTCATCGTATGATGTATTCGCTTCCTTATCTTTTCTTTTTCTTGGTCTGGTAGACATGTCCTTCACATAGATAACCTGTGCCACATCATTGGCTAGGACGAACTGTTCGTCAGTGTATCCAAGATTTTTCAAATCACTGTTGTCATTCCGTACTGTGGGTCTACCTGTACCCTGCCTCCTGAGAGATTGACCCATTTGCACTTAAACAAAGGGACCTTAAAATCATGTCCGTAGTCAAGTTCCCATATGTCCACTATGTAACCATAATATGTGTCCTTTCCCCTCTCGGTTGTTGCATCAAAGCGGACAGCGCTGTTTTGGTTGGTGCTCTTTTGATCTTGGACAATCGTGTAAAATGTATTCCCATTTATCTCGTATCCTTTGTAAATCAATACAGTCGAAGATGGTCCCCTGGACAACAAGTACAACTCATCACAAACAGTGTTGTCACCTCTGAGACGTGTTTCCAACCAACTGCTGAAAGTCCTGATGTGTTCACATGTAATCCAGTCGTCGCACTGCTCCGGGTGTTTGGAGCGCAGACTGTTCTTGTGTTCATCGACATACGGGGTCACTAATGTAGAGTTCTATAGAACTGTGTAGTGTGCTTGAGACCAAGAATATCCGTCCCTGCATATTATTGAGTCCCTTCCAAGCGTGCCTTTTCCAGTCAGTCTCCCCTCGTACCGCGATTTAGGGAGACCTATCTTATTAAGGCCAGGAATGAAGTCAACAAAAAACCCGATGACATCCTCTGTTTGATGGCCCATGGAGATGCTTCCTTCTGGCCTGGCGCGGTTACGGACATATTTCTTTAGGACTCCCATGAACCTCTCAAAGGGGAGCATATTGTGTAGAAATACGGGCCCCAGAATGACAATCTCGTCGACTAGATGAACTAGGACGTGTGTCATGATATTGAAGAAGGATGGTGGGAACACAAGCTCAAAACTGACAAGACATTGCGCCACATCACTCCTTAGCCTTGGTACGATTTCTGGATCGATCACCTTCTGAGAGATTGCATTGAGGAATGCACTTTGCTTCACAATGGCTAATCGGACGTTTTCCGGTAGAAGCCCCTCAATGCAACCGAAAGCAGTTGCGTCATAATCACATGGCAGTCATGAGACTTTAGGTTCTGGAACTTTTTCTCTGCCATATTTATTATTCCCTTTATATTCGACGAGAATCCAGTCGGGACCTTCATACTGAGCAGACATTCAAAGAAGATTTCTTTCTCTTCTTTCGTAAGAGCATAGCTGGCAGGACCTTCATACTGCTTCGGAGGGATGCCATCTTTTTCGTGCAAACGTTGCAGGTCCTCCCGTGCCTCAGCTATATCTTTTGTCTTTCCATACACGCCCAAGAAGCCTAGCAGGTTCACGCAAAGGTTCTTCGTCACGTGCATCACGTCGATTGAAGATCGGACCTCTAGGTCTTTCCAGTAGGGTAGGTCCCAAAATATAGATTTCTTCTTCCATATGGGTGCGTGTCCCTCAGCGTCATTCGGAACAGCTAGTGCGCCGGGGCCCTTTCCAAAGATTATGTGTAAATCATTGACCATAGCAAGTACATGATCACCGGTACGCATGGCGGGCTTCTTCCGGTGATCCGCCTCGCCTTTGAAATGCTTGCCTTTCTTTCGACATTGATGGTTGGTCGGAAGAAATCGACGATGGCCCAGGTACACATTCTTCCTGCACTTGTCCAGGTATATACTTTCAGTGTCATCTAAACAGTGTGTGCATGCGTGGTATCCTTTGTTTGTCTGTCCTGAAAGGTTACTGAGAGCGGGCCAATCGTTGATGGTCACGAACAGTAACGCCTTTAGGTGAAATTCCTCCTGTCTGTGCTCATCCCATGCACGTACACCGTTTCCATTCCACAGCTGTAAAAGTTCTTCAATTAATGGCCTTAGGTACACATCAATGTCGTTGCCGGGTTGCTTAGGGCCTTGGATGAGAACTGGCATCATAATGAACTTCCGCTTCATGCACATCCAAGGAGGAAGGTTATACATACATAGAGTCACGGGCCAGGTGTTGTCATTGCTGCTCTGCTCCCCGAAAGGATTAATGCCATCCGCGCTTAAAGCAAACCATACGTTCCTTGGGTCCTTTGCAAACTCCTCCCAGTACTTTCTCTCGATTTTTCTCCACTGCGACCCATCAGCGGGTGCTCTCAACTTCCCGTCTTTCTTACGGTCCTCACTGTGCCATCGCATCAACTTGGCATGCTCTCTGTTTCTAAACAAATGTTTCAACCGTGGTATTATAGGAGCATACCACATCACCTTCACAGGAACCCTCTTCCTGGCGGGCTCGCCATCAACATCACCAGGGTCATCTCGTCTGATCTTATACCGCAATGCACCACATACCGGGCATGCGTTCAGATCCTTGTATGCACCGCGGTAGAGGATGCAGTCATTAGGGCATGCATGTATCTTCTGCACCTCCAATCCTAGAGGGCATACGACCTTCTTTGCTGCGTATGTACTGTCGGGCAATTCGTTATCCTTCGGAAGCTTCTTTTTCAATATTTTCAGTAGCTTCTCAAATCCTTTGTCAGCCACAGCATTCTCTGCCTTCCACTGCAGCAATTCCAGTACGGTACCGAGCTTTGTGTTGCCATCTTCGCAATTGGGGTACAACCCTTTTTTGTGATCCTCTAACATGCGATCGAACTTCAGCTTCTCCTTTTGACTTTCGCATTGTGTCCTTGCATCGACAATGACCCAGCGGAGATCATCATTTGGTTCCTCTTGATCTTCAGCAGCATCACCCGTTGCAGCATCATTGGGCACATCGTCTAGTTCCTCTTGATCTTCACCAGCTCCCCCCATTGCAGCATCACCGTATTCAGGGGGCACATAGTTGTCATCGTACTCTTATTCTTCGCCGTCTTCCATCATAACCCCTATTTCTCCGTGCCTCGTCCAAACATTATAGTGTGGCATGAAACCCTTGTAAAGCAGGTGGGAGTGAAGGATTTTCCGGTTAGAGTAAGACATCGTATTCACACATTTAGTGCATGGACAACACATAAAACCATTCTGCTTGTTTGCCTCAGCCGCATTTAGAAACTCATGCACGCCCTTGATACGTCCAAAATGCATCACTATTTTATATCGTAATTCATCCTTATTCATTGATATATTTCACATTACGATGATGTTCTTATGATGTTTTGGCCTATTTTACACAGTTTGAAACTTTCCGGTGCCGAAGCAGCAGACGCAGGATTCAGCGGTAAAAAGTGGACCCTGCGTTGCTGAAGAAGAATACCTCCAAATTACCTGATAATCGACGGAGGGTATTTTCCAGAAGGATCACGAAGATACGCAAAAGAGCAACCTGAGGGGGGCCACAGGGTGCCCAGGCGGCCACCTGGCGCGGCCCCCACTCTGGCCGCGCCGGGAGGGCGCCTGGAGCCCCTGGCCCACTCCAGGTTTCCCCCTCTGGCATATATACTCCTCGTCATCCCAAAACCCTAAAAAAAGGAGAGAGTTTATGGAGTTCCACCGCAGCTCCGTGGCGGAAACGTACAGAGAAGAAAAGCCATCTCCGGCGGGCAGATTCCGGAAGGGGAGATCACCTCCCGGAAGGGGAGATCATTGCCATCGTCATCACCATCGTCACGGGCACCATCGAGATCATCATCAACATCATCCCCAACATCAGCACCATCTCCATCTTCATCCAATCTCATCTCACAATTGCAACTTGTGTTGTAATCCGTACTATCTATCCTCTCTACTCTATCGGTGTTGATTACTACTTTGTGGTGAATGTTATTGAGTTTTGTTGGAGAAATATCATTGTGTCCAGATTGTTTATCATCCATCTATCTCCAATGATCATGATCTCTTTTATGTCTTGTGAGTAGTTACTTTAGTTCTTGAGGACATGGGAGAAGTCTTGTTGTTAGTAGTCATATGATGTTGAAGTAATATGTGTTGTTTGATACTTAAGTTGTGTTGTTATTTTCCTAGTGATGTTGTTTGAGTCGAACACTCAACACTTCGCCTTATTAAGGACCTAGGGGAATACATTGTTTACAAAGAATGCTTACGGTGGGTTGCCGGAGTGACAGAAACCTGAACCCCAGTTCGCACGCTTTTGCACAAGGGAACAATGGATGATCGATCGTATTGCTATGGTTAGGCTTTTGCCTTAAATACTATCTTGTATTTGCGGATGCTTGCAAGGTGTTTAATCATAAGAGTGCACTCATCTTAGTCTAGAGGGTGTACTAGCATAGATCCACCCACTCAACACTTATCAACACATCACATAGTACCGATACGGAATATGGCGAAAGCACATGACTACCTCTCCCGTGTGTCCTCAAGAACACTTTAGACTTTATAAGTTCAGTTGCTAGGCCTCTCCTTTGCTCAGAAAGGATTGGGCCACTTGTTACTCTCCAGTGCCTTTTACTTTGCTCGCTTTTACTTTCCTGTTGCTTATATCAAGAAAACCCCTAAAAAGTTACCTTTCAGTGCTTGCAGTTATTCCTTGCTCAGAATCACTTATCAATACCTCTACTCCTCGTTGGGTTCAACACTCTTACTTATCGAAAACACTGCAATAGATCCCTTACGGTTGTGGGTCATCAAGTACCGTTTTCTGGCGCCGTTGCCGGGGAGTGTAGCGCTATTGGTAAGTGAAGCTGGTAAGGAAGTTTTTATATTTCTGTTTTTATTTTTCTGTTGCTGCTCTTTGTCCTTATGGACAACCTTGCTATTGGATCGTTGCTTGTGGGAAGACGCCCCACACCTATGGTGGTTGCTCCTCCCCCTACTGAAATTGTGCCCTATAAAATACCAGCTGGTATTATCGATTATGTTTTGGCTAATCGTTATGCAGGAGACAGACATCCCGGTGAACACTTGCTATATCTGTCACAACTATGTTCATTATTTAAGCTTGCAGGTGTATCAATGGATTTGTCATGAGGAAATTGTTCTCCGTATCGCTTATAGATACAGCTTCAGATTGGTATAAGCTTCTCGATAACTCACACTTGCTTGATTGGCAAGAGCTTATGTCTCTCTTTTATACCAAGTTTTATCGTCTTCATGAAATTCATTGAGACAGGAACTATATCTATAACTTTAGGTCTCGTGACGGAGAAAGCATTGCTCAAGCTTGGGGGAGATTGAAGTCCCTAATGCTCAAATGTCCTATTCATGAGCTCCCCAAGAAAATTATACTTACAAATTTTTATGCCAGACTTTCTCGTCAGGATAAGGAGATGCTGGATGCCTCCTCTAGTGGGGTATTTCAGACAAAGAGCGTTGAAGAAAGGTGGGATCTCATTGAAAGGATCCAGAGGAATACCGAAGATTGGGAAATCGATAAAGGTATTGAGCCCGCTATAAATTATGAGCATGATTATATTGAGAGTTATGTGAAAACTGATTACTTCAATACCTTTTGCTCTAAGATTGGTCTTGATTCCCATCTAATGATTGATTTCTGTAAGGATTTTGCCTCTCACATTGATTCTTTTAAAAAGAAGAGAGATCAGCATCATGAACCTTTCAAAGAGTTACCTGTTGATATTCATGTTGCTGACCCTATTTTGCCTGCAGTTATATATGAAAAGCCTCCTTTTCCCGCAAGGATAAGGGAGCACTCTCTTGTGACAGGCATAATAAATAAAAGTGAGAGAAGAATTGATGAGCCTGAGGACCAGATCAAGGTCGATCCTCAAGTTGCATTGGTTAAAGACCTTGTTACTAATGATGTTTTGGATTCCAATGTAAATTTTTGTGCTGTCTCCACTAACCTTGTCACAACCAAGAATAAAGGCCCAATTTTAGGTACTCCAGTAGTATCTGTTAAAATAGGAGATCACAATTATTATGGGCTATGCGATTTGGGATCGAGCGCTAGTGCTATCCCCTATTCACTTTATCAAGAGATCATCGGTGAGATTTCACCTTGTGAACTTGAAGAAGTTGATGTTACCATTCATCTTGCAAACAGAGCAACTATCTCTCCTATCGGAATTGTGAGAGACGTTGAAGTCCTATGCCAAATACCCTACCGACTTTCTAGTACTTGGCTCAGTGAGGGACAATTTTTGTCCTATTATTTTTGGTAGACCTTTTCTCAGAACTTGTGGAGCTATAATAGATTGCAAGAAAGGTAAAGTTTCTGTTGAATTCAATGGTGAGCCATATGAATTTAACTTTTCTAAGTTCTCTAAGCAGCCTCGTGGTACCGATTTACCTAGTGATGATAAAATTATTGAAAGTATTGCTTCTATTGCTATTCCCCCTAATGATCCTTTGCAGCAATATATGGAGGACCACGACAATGATTTGCATATGCAGGAAAGAAATGAACTAGATGAAATATTCTTGAGACAGCCTGCTATCCTGAAGCACAACCTTCCGGTTGAACCTTTGGGAATTTTATCAAAACCAAAAGAAGACCCGGTGTTCGATCTTAAACCTCTTCCCGATACGCTCAAGTATGCTTATTTAGATGAAAAGAAAGTATATCCTGTTATTATCAACTCTAACCTTCTAGGATATGAAGAAGATCGACTATTGGAAGTACTTCGTAAACACCGAGGTGCAATTGGCTATACCCTTGATGACCTTAAGGGGATTAGTCCATCTATCTGTCAACATACTATCAACCTTGAGCCCGATGCTAAACCAGTTGTTGATCATCAACGACGGTTGAACCCGAAGATGATGGATGTTGTAAGAACTGAGATTCTCAAGCTTCTAGCCGCAGGTATTATCTACCCTATAGCTGATAGTAAGTGGGTAAGCCCGGTACATTGTGTTCCTAAGAAAGGAGGTACAACTGTGGTTCCTAATGATAAGAATGAACTAATACCTCAGAGAATTATTATTGGATGTAGAATGTGTATTGATTACAGGAAGCTGAACAAGGCAACCAGGAAGGATCACTACCCGTTGCCGTTCATCGACCAAATGCTTGAAAGGTTATCCAAAAATACCCACTTTTGTTACCTCGATGGTTATTCTGGCTTCTCTCAAATTCATGTTAACACTGCTGATCAAGAGAAGACCACTTTTACTTGTCCCTTTGGTACTTATGCTTACAGGCGTATGCCTTTTGGTTTATGTAATGCCCCTGCTACTTTTCAAAGGTGTATGTCTGCTATCTTTCATGGTTTCTGTGAGAAGATTGTGGAAGTCTTCATGGACGATTTCTCCGTCTATGGAACTTCCTTTGACCATTGTCTCCACAACCTTAATAAAGTTTTGCAGAGATGTGAGAAGACAAATCTGGTACTCAACTAGGAGAAGTGCCACTTCATGGTTAACGAAGGAATTGTTCTTGGTCACAAGATTTCCGAAATGGGAATTGAGGTGGACAAGGCCAAGGTCGAAGCAATTGAGAGGATGCCCTATCCAAAGGACATCAAAGGTATTCGCAGTTTTCTCGGTCATGCTGGTTTCTATAGAAAGTTTATTAAAGACTTTTCTAAGACTTCGAGACCCCTCACTAATCTTCTCCAGAAGGACGTTCCTTTTGTACTTGATGAAGATTGTAAGGAGGCTTTTGAAGTTCTTAAGAAAGCTTTAATAACCGCTCCTATAGTACAACCACCTGACTGGAATTTACCTTTTGAGATTATGTGTGATGCTAGTGATTTTGCTGTTGGAGCTGTTTTAGGGCAAAGGGTTGATAAGAAATTGAATGTTATACATTATGCTAGTAAAACCCTTGATAGTGCTCAAAAGAATTATTCTACTACTGAGAAGGAATTCTTAGCTGTAGTGTTTGCTTGTGATAAGTTTAGGCAGTATATTGTTGATTCCAAAGTTATTATTCATACTGACCATGCTGCCATTAAGTACCTTATGACAAAGAAGGATGCCAAGCCAAGACTTATCAGATGGGTACTCCTTCTTCAAGAATTTGATTTACAGATTGTTGATAGGAAAGGAGAAGACAATCCGGTGGCGGACAATCTTTCAAGGATGGAAGATATACCGCATGATCCCATCCCAGCCAACGATAGTTTTCCAGACGAGCAACTTGCCATTGTAAAAGTACAATCTCTTTCCGATCCTTGGTTTGCAGATTATGCTAATTTTATCGTTGCGAAGTATTTGCCTCCAGGTTTAACATTTCAGCAAAGGAAGAAGTTCTTTCATGATTTGAGGCACTACTTTTGGGATGACCCACATCTTTTCAAAGATGGTCCAGACGGGATCGTGAGAAGATGCATACCGGAACATGAGCAGAAGGACATTCTCAGACAATGTCATGATAGTCCCTATGGAGGACATCATGCCGGTGAGAGGACCGCACATAAAGTTCTTCAATCAGGTTTTTATTGGCCTACTCTCTTTAAGGATGCTAGAAATTATGTTTTAGCCTGTGATAAATGTCAGAGAGTTGGTAACATTAGTAGAAGGAATGAGATGCCTATGAATTACTCACTAGTGATTGAACCTTTTGATTGCTGGGGTTTTGATTTTATGGGTCCTTTTCCTTCTTCGCACAAGTACACTCACATTTTAGTAGCTGTTGATTATGTGACCAAGTGGGTTGAAGCAATCCCCACTGAAAGTGCTGTTCACAAGACATCTTTGAAAATGCTCAAAGATGTGATTTTCCCTAGGTTTGGTGTACCTAGGTATCTCATGACTGATGGAGGATCACACTTCACGCAAGGAGCTTTTAGAAAAGCTTTAGCCAAGTACGATGTCAATCATAGAATTGCTTCACCGTACCATCCTCAAACTAGTGGGCAAGTTGAGCTCACCAATAGAGAGATCAAGTTGATCTTACAGAAGACAGTAAATAGAAATAGAAAGGACTGGTCAAATAAGTTAGGAGATGCTTTGTGGGCATATAGAACTGCTTACAAAAACCCCATGGGCATGTCCCCCTATAAGATGGTTTATGGCAAGGCTTGCCATTTGCCATTAGAATTAGAGCACAAAGCTTTCTGGGCTGTTAGAGAGCTTAATGCTGACCCAAAGTTAGCTGGTGAGAAGCGTCTCATGAACTTGACTTCTCTAGATGAGTGGAGAAGTGAAGCTTACGAGAGCGCTAAAATGTTCAAGGAAAAGGTAAAGAAGTGGCATGATAGGAGGATTCTGAAACGTGAATTTAATGTTGGTGATAAAGTTTTGTTGTTTAGATCCCGTTTCAGGTTTTCTCCAGGCAAACTACTTTCCAGGTGGGAAGGGCCATTTCATATTGAAGAAGTCTATCGGTCTGGTGCAATCAAGATTAACAATTTTGAAGGCACCAAACCTCAAGTTGTGAATGGGCAAAGACTTACGCATTACATAGCAGGAGACCCTGTCAATGTTGATGTGAATATGATATACACAACAACTCACGAAGAACATGTTGCAGCCCTGTTTCAGACACCAGCAGAAGCAGAATAAGAAAAGGTATGTATTACGGTAAGGAAACATCGCGAACCGCCATAAAAGTTCCATATTATGAGTTTTTGCAAAATTAGTAAAATTCTAAGCCTAAGTGGAGCCGGAGACAAGCTCCAAGGGGCCCAGGCGCCCCCCTGGCGCGGCCTACCTCCTGGCCGCGCCGGGAGGCCGCCTGGGCACCCAGGAGTCCATCTCCGACCCCACTTTAGCTTGTTACCTTCCTTTCTGTGCATAAATTTTTGCTATATATTTGCCCGGATTGTTCCGGCAACGTATCTCGCGATTTCGTATGTTTTCTTTTCGATCTGTTTCTGCCAGGAAATCTTTTAGCTGGACCTAGGTGCCATGGCTTCTCCAAGTTCCCCCAAGGACAAGTTCGTCGTCAACGTCATCAACCCTTACCTTGCTGAGGTGAAGAAGCACCCTCAGGTTGTTCGGATGGAGGACGGTGTCCTCCATCAGGAAGATCTGAAGGGACCTATCAAAGAGGGGAGCATCCAGGCCAGGCTAGAAGAGGTGGAGCAAGAAGTCTTCAAGTACAAGAAGATGATCGAGCGTGGTGTTGAAGCTAACTTTGACGTCATCAACGAGCTGAAGACCTACTTCCTGAAGGAGATGAAGGAGATGTGGAAAAGCATCAACGCATCTGAAGAAAGAATTGAAGAGCTCCCAGGGCAAATTTATGATCTACATCACCAGAACTGTGAGTATGAACTAAGGTTTATGTGCATGGGTATGGGTGCTGCATGCAGGATTCAGGAGACAAACTTCTCATATGAGACTGGAGAACCCCTTCCATGGAAGCGCTTCGCCAAGGACTACGTGATCAACGTCAACAAGAATGAGGAGTGAAATCTCCTTGGGTAATGGCATCCCCTTGGCTTGTTCCAAGCTTGGGGGAGTGCCCGGTATCTTTATCTTTATCTTTTGTCTTTTAGAGTCAAGTAGAGTCGTATCATGTCTAGGCAGGTTATTTTATGAAATAGGTGTGTGCATTGAGGTCTATCACTCCTTCTGTGAGATTGTATCCGTGAGTGTGGAGTCGTCTATGATGGAATATTAATGAGAAGTCTATTGGTTCCTTTGCTGCACTCGGTATTCTCTTCACGCAATCGACCTTATATGATGATTCTTATGGGGAGTATTGACCTTATATCAGGTATGGCTTTGAAAACTTTATTTAATCTTGGCAAACATAGCTTTGGTCATAACAACAAGCATGATTTTCTTAAAGTAGCGACATAGCCAAAACCTTTATGTTATCATGCTTGAAGTGTTATGCTGACAAGGAAGACAACTTGATGTGTTATGCTTATTTTAGTGTTTATGCTTTATATTGCTTTGCATCTTAGTCATCATCAATTGTCTGTTCTCTCAAAGCCTTTGCTAGCCTAAACTCTGTACTAAGCGGAATTCTGCTTGTGCATCCATACCCTTAAACCAATACCTTCCATATGAGTCCACCATACCTTCCTATTCGTGGTATTCCACTACCACCTCCTAAAGTATAGAATTTGTGTGTTATCCTTAAATGTTAAAAATCTTCTATTTTGTGCCCCTGTTTTAGCTCATGAGGAAATAGTAGTTAATTCATGATCTTTTTAAGTTGGACAAGTTTTACCCCGGGATTGCATGTCTAATCTGCAAACCCCTAATACGAGAAGGAACTGGCATGAGTGCGCCTGACTCATAAAAGATAATACAACAAACAAACCCTCCTTCACGCTTTGTTCATGACAAATCAAAAAACTTTTTGCAGCGATAAACAAAGGAGATTAAGGGGATGTGATCGTCCCCGTACGGGAGCCGTTCCTCGAAACTTGTCCAGCTAGAGAAGTAATCGAGTTATCTATTAGCATTCGTTGACAAATCATGCACCTCTCAAAACTTGTTTTCATTCTGTTTGATTTAAGGATAGCACATGAGTTTTCCCTACTTCCCTAGAGCAGGGCCTATCTCTTAGTTTTAGGTTGAGTCAGTTATTCCTACTTCCTTCTATTCTTAAAGAGAGCAGACATTTGATGTTGACGAGGATTCATTCATCTAAAGTTGCATTAAGATTTGTCATATCATATCCTTGTTGACATTATCATTTGATAGGTAAGTTGTTTGTCAAGCCTAGCTAAAGCAAACATCTTCCTTTGTGTTAACACTTTCACTTCTTGCCTAATAACATGTTCTTTCAAAAGCTTCAATTAATCTCATCAAAACATAAAGAGAAAGAGCAAAAGTAAAAGCTATTAGTTGTTCTTTGACCAAAGGACATGTTTGCCATGATTTGATGAGTTTCCTTAGCCCTACTTTCGATTATAAGTGTTACCACTCTTTTACAAGGGCCTTATGAGTTGAAGATTGCTGTTGAGGATATTTGAGTTTGGTGAAGAAACTGTGATGCTTCTTGTCCGTATTCTATTTATCGACACTTCACTCTCTAAACTTGTGGACAGGTTTACCGAGCTCAGTATTCGCTTGGGGACAAGCGAGGTCTAAGCTTGGGGGTGTTGATACGTCCAAAATGCATCACTATTTTATATCATAATTCATCCTTATTCATTGATATATTTCACATTACGATGATGTTCTTATGATGTTTTGGCCTATTTTACACAGTTTGCAACTTTCCGGTGCCGAAGCAGCAGACGCAGGATTGAGCGGTAAAAAGTGGACGCTGAGTTGCTGAAGAAGAATACCTCCAAATTACCTGAAAATCGACGGAGGGTATTTTCCAGAAGGATCACGAAGATACGCAAAAGAGCAACCAGAGGGGGGCCACAGGGTGCCCAGGCGGCCACCTGGCGCGGCCCCCACTCTGGCCGCGCCGGGAGGGCGCCTGGAGCCCCTGGCCCACTCCAGGTTTCCCCCTCTGGCATATATACTCCTCGTCATCCAGAAACCCAAAAAAAGGAGAGAGTTTACGGAGTTCCGCCGCCGCTCCGTGGCGGAAACCTACAGAGAAGAAAAGCCATCTCCGGCGGGCAGATTCCGCCGGGGAGATCACCTCCCGGAAGGGGAGATCATTGCCATCGTCATCACCATCGTCACGGGCATCATCGAGATCATCATCAACATCATCCCCAACATCAGCACCATCTCCATCTTCATCCAAGCTCATCTCACAATTGCAACTTGTGTTGTAATCCGTACTATCTATCCTCTCTACTCTATCGGTGTTGATTACTACTTTGTGGTGAATGTTATTGAGTTTTGTTGGAGAAATATCATTGTGTCCAGATTGTTTATCATCCATCTATCTCCACTGATCATGATCTCTTTTATGTCTTGTGAGTAGTTACTTTAGTTCTTGAGGACATGGGAGAAGTCTTGTTTGTAGTAGTCATATGATGTTGAAGTAATATGTGTTGTTTGATACTTAAGTTGTGTTGTTATTTTCCTAGTGGTGTTGTGTGAGTCGAACACTCAACACTTCGCCTTATTAAGGACCTAGGGGAATACATTGTGTACAAAGAATGCTTACGGTGGGTTGCCGGAGTGACAGAAACCTGAACCCCAGTTCGCACGCTTTTGCACAAGGGAACAATGGATCATCGATCATATTGCCATGGTTAGGCTTTTGCCTTAAATACTATCTTGCATTTGCGGATGCTTGCAAGGTGTTTAATCATAAGAGTGCACTCATCTTAGTCTAGAGGGTGTACTAGCATAGATCCACCCACTCAACACTTATCGACACATCACATAGTACCGATACGGAATATGGCGAAAGCACATGACTACCTCTCCCGTGTGTCCTCAAGAACACTTTAGCCTTTATAAGTTCAGTTGCTAGGCCTCTCCTTTGCTCAGAAAGGATTGGGCCACTTGTTACTCTCCAGTGCCTTTTACTTTGCTCGCTTTTACTTTCCTTTTGCTTATATCAAGAAAACCCCTAAAAAGTTACCTTTCAGTGCTTGCAGTTATTCCTTCCTCAGAATCACTTATCAATACCTTCTGCTCCTCGTTGGGTTCAACACTCTTACTTATCGAAAACGCTGCAATAGATCCCTTATGGTTGTGGGTCATCAGCCCTTAATGTACTCGGAGGTGTGTCTGTCACCGTACATCCATTGCCGGTTCATCTGCGTGCATTATATATAATTAAGTGTGTCAAAAACCATTACAGAACATCATAAATAGATAATTAAGTGACCAAATGGATAAAAGTTCATCATCACTTTAAAACCAAAGTACATACATATATAGTTCTCATCTAACAACATATAGCTCTCCATACACATCGAAGCTATGTAAAACATTTCAATGCGAAAACAAATGCGATCATAATCGCAACCAAGGTAACAATTGATCCAACGACATAATGATACCAAGCCTCGGTATGAATGGCATATTTTCTAATCTTTTTAATCTGCAACCACATTGCATCCATCTTGATCTTGTGATCATCGACGACATCCGCAACATGCAACTCCAATATCATCTTCTCGTCCACAATTTTTTTTATTTTTTCCTTCAAGAATTTGTTTTCTTCTTCAACTAAATTTAACCTCTCGACAATAGGGTCCATCTTGATCTTGTGATCATCGATGACTTCCGCAACATGCAACTCCAATTCCATCTTCTCCTCCTCCATTTTTTCCAATTTTTTCTTTAAGGAAATGTTTTCCTCTTCAACTAAATTTAACCTCTCCACAAGAGGGTCGGTTGGAATATCCGGTTCAACTACCTCCTAGACATAATAAAACATCTATGCATGTCAGGTTGGTCGGCATAACTATCATAAACACTAAAACAAATAGTTATAAATTAAAGATAATATACCACATCCGAATCGTAGACAGGAAGAGAGCCCACGTGGGCGGATATCAAAACCATCGCACTATATAATAACAAGCAATAATAAACGTAAGAAAATTAGACAAATATCTATCTAAAGCAATAATAACAAGCAATAATAAAAGTAAGAAAAGCATGGACATAACAAGAGGCTCACCATGGTGGTGCCGGTGACGAGATCGGCAGGGGCGATCGACGGCGGCGAAGACGGTGACGGGACGTGACGGACCGCTAAACCTAGACAAATCTCGGAGAAAATAGAGCTTCGAGAGGAGAAAAGCTGAACTAGTGTGGCTTGGGCATTCCACTGAACACATTGTATGCATAGGAGGTGAGCTAGAGCACCACTAACCCCTCTCCCCCTCGGCCAGAAAAAAAACCAGAGCAGTGAGCTCTGCTCTTGAGTGAGGGGTTATATATAGGCACCTCATTCGTCCCGGTTGGTGCTACGAACCGGGGCTAAAGGGGTGCCTTTGGTCCCGGTTCATATCACCAACCGGGACCAATGGTG
The DNA here is from genome assembly GCA_902687465.1 of Secale cereale. Taxonomy (NCBI): domain Eukaryota; kingdom Viridiplantae; phylum Streptophyta; class Magnoliopsida; order Poales; family Poaceae; genus Secale; species Secale cereale. The sequence continues at coordinate 797,444,332 of LR738714.1, read as the reverse complement.
GTGGGCCAGGAGCAAGAGCCATTGGTCCCGGTTTGTCGCTCCAACCGGGACCAAAAGGTCCAGACGAACCGGGACCAATGGCCCACGTGGCCCGGCAGGCCCCCTGGGCTCACGAACCGGGTCCAGTGCCCCCATTGGACCCGGTTCTAGATTGAACCGGGGCTAATGGGCTGGACAGGCCTGGACCAATGCCCTGTTTTCTACTAGTGACCAACATGTAGACCGTACAGGCCGCGAAATTAATTCACAAACGAAGCTAAGCTAAGATGCAATTGGCAAATTTGAATACATTAAAACTATGCACTTTCCCAGACGTGTGATCGCCAATTTTGAGCATTTTCAGCCGCCCGATTAGCTTTGAATCGCGTCTAAGCTCCGCTTCATTTTCTCTACTAACGAGCACTGGCAGTGTTGGGCCGCTACTCCAGGAACAATTTTGGAAGTCTGGCATTAAATTGGGTTGGGCTGCTCGTCTGGTGTGGTCGCTGGTTAATTGGGCCTCAATGTTCACATTGCGCTTCTGCACGCTAGCTTTCCTCCCTACCCTCTCGTTTTTCCTGGTCTCAACGCATACCCTAGATGCGCTGCCACCGCCTCCCCGTAGCACCTCCATCATCCACCATCCACCATGGCGGTGTTCACTTAACCCCTTTTGCTCACTGGACGGTGGACAAGGAGGGCGAGGAAGATGAGAAAGACGTGGGCCTGAGGGGGTTCTACTAAGCGGGTCGAGAGTCTGGATTGTTCTTGTGCCTGTAGCGCGAGGGGATTGTCGCCATGGTTGGAAAGCGGTTCCCTGCTGACTGCGTGATGCTAGTGTAGCACGACGACTCGGTCGCTCGGACGAAGAGGAGGCTCATGCACCACACCTTCGTCGATGTTGTCAGACTCTTGCCCGGCCGAGGCGCTGGCCAGGCCACACATTTTTCCGGTAAATGTGTTATCCCCCCCCCCCCGCATGCCCCGCGCGCGTGCGGTTAAAATTTTGCTTAGTAATATGTCTATAGCGTTGCTGAATGTTTTATTGCAATCGTACAAAATACATGCATTGACAAGGATGGCGTTTGTGATCAAGTTGAACACTTGGATGCTTCTCAAAGTGCAGAAATGAAGGTGGCCTAATTGAACTCATCATGCTTAGTAACATAATCTTTCTTGCTCACAAAGCCTGCGAATAAACATGATTTAGTTCTATGCATCCATAAACTTGGGTCGAGCGAAATGGGAAGGTGGGGGCTGGAGGTCATGATGCATCAGCAGCGACCGTGACGTCCTTCCTTAGACTACAGTGAGTGGAGCAGCAAGCGTACGGCCGGAGAGGCGCCTGCTGCCAAACACTTGGGCAAGGAGACAAACGGTGTCCTATCACTGAAATATTTGAGTCCCAAATTTCTCACTCTTATCCGAAATTAGCTGCAACATTTGGAGATCAGAGAAAAACTCTTGACGTTACAAGTAATTTTCTTCTCTTCGAGAGGTTGTTAACACATGTTACTTTGCAATATGCCAGCATATGCATTTTATAAAAAATGTGGATCTGGTTGATGCTTTATGATTATGTACAGCTTACTAGAAAGGTTGCTTGCTTTTTATTTGAATCAAAACTACATGATTCTTAGATCAAGGGTTTGGTGTCGTAAGTTTTGCAGTTCCCCATGTCTTTCTTTTTCCTGCCAAGATGGTATAATAAGGTGGTCTGCTGCTACTTCTCGAGATTGCGTTGTATTCCCTCGAAGAGGAAAGAGTGATGCAGCACAGTAGCGTAAGTATTTCCCCTCAGTTTTTGAGAACCAAGGTATCCATCCAGTAGGAGACCACGCACGAGTCCCTCGCACCTGCACAAACAAATAAGAACTTTACAGCCAACACGATAAGGGGTTGTCAATCCCTCTACGGTCACTTCCGAAAGTGAGATCTGATAGATATGATAGTTTGATATTTTTGGTATTTTGGGTATAAGAATAGAAAGTAAAAATAGTAAAGTAAAGTAGATTGTAGATTGATATGTTGAGAATAGACCTGAGGGCCATAGGTTTCACTAGTGGATTCTCTCATGATAGCAGATTTCTACGGTGGGTGAACGAATTACTGTCGAGCAATTGATAGAAAAGCGAATAATTTTGAGAATATCTAGGCATGATCATTATATATAGGCATCACGTCCGTGAAAAGTAGACCGAAACTATTCTACATCTACTACTATTACTCCACACATCGACCGCTATCCAAAATGCATCTAGAGTATTAAGTTCATAAGAACAAAGTATTGCTTTAAGCAAGATGACATGATGTGAGGGATAAACTCAAGCAATATGACATAAACCCCATCTTTTTATCCTCGATGGCAACAATACTATACGTGCTTTGCTGCCCCTGCTGTCACTGGGAAAGGACACCGCAAGATTGAACTCAAAGCCAAGCACTTCTCTCATTGCAAGAACTATAGATCTAGTAGGCCAAACCAAACCGATAATTCAAAGAGACTTGCAAGGTTATTATAATCATACATAAAAGAATTCAGAAAAGAACCAAATATTTCTCATAGATAATCTTGATCATAAACCCGCAATTCATCGGATGTCAACAAACACACCGCAAAAAGATTACATCGAATAGATCTCCTCGAAGACCGAGGAGAACACGGTATTGAGATCCAAAAAGAGAGAAGAAGCCATCTAGGTACTAGCTATGGACCCGAAGGTCTGTGGAAAACTACTCACAACTCATGGTGAGGCGATGGTGTTGATGAAGAAGCACTCCGTGGAAAATCCCCCCTCTGGCGGAGCTCCGGAATAGGCCCCAAGATGGGGTCTCACGAGAACAGAAGGTTGCAGCGGTGGAATTAGGGTTTTCTTTGTTGCTTCGATGTTTTCAGGGTACATGGGTATATATAGGAGGAAGGAGGGCATCGGGGGAGCAACATGAGGCCCACGAGGCAGGGGGCGCGCCCCCCACCCTCGTTGACTCCACTTGTGGCCTCTGCCTTGGTTCTCAAGTCTCCCGTGAAGATATCGTTCAAAAAATATATCTCCCTACGGTTTCATTCCGTTTGGACTCCGTTTGATATTCCTTTTCTGCAAAACCCTAAAATAGGTAAAAAAAAATAAACAGCAATCTGGACCGGGCCTTTGGGTTAATAGGTTAGTCCCAAAAATAATTTAAAAGTGTACAATAAATCCTATTAAACATCCAAAACATCATATATAATAGCATGGAACAATTAAAAATTATAGGTACGTTGGAGACGTATCAAGCATCCCCAAGCTTAATTCCTGCTCATCCTCGAGTAGGTAAATGATAAAAACAGAAATTTTGATGTGGAATGCTAACCAACATAATTTTCCATGTAATTCTCTTTATTGTGGCATGAATGTTCAGATCCGAAAGATTCAAGACGAAAGTCTATATTGACATAAGAAATAATAATACTTCAAGCATACTAATAAAGCAATCATGTGTTCTCAAAATAACATGGCTAAATAAAGTTATCCCTACAAAATCATATAGTCTGGCTATGCTCCATGTTCATCACACAAAATATTCATATCATGCACAACCCCCGTTTCAGCCAAGCACTTGTTTTTACTCAATTTTTTCAAACCTTTCAACTTTCACGCAATACATGAGTGTGAGCCATGGATATAGCACTATGGGTGGAATAGAATGGTGGTTGTGGAGAAGACAAAAAGGAGGAAGATAGTCTCACATCGACTAGGCGTATCAACGGGCTATGGAGATGCCCATCAATAGATATCAATGTGAGTGAGTAGGGATTGCCATGCAATGGATGCACTAGAGCTAAAAAAATGTATGATAGCTCAAATAAAGAAACTAAGTAGGTGTGCATCCAACTTGCTTGCTCATGAAGACCTAGGGCATTTAAGGAAGCCCATCGTTGGAATATACAAGCCAAGTTCTATAACGAAAAATTCCCACTAGTATATGAAAGTTACTAAACAAAAGACTCTCTATCATGAAGAACATGGTGCTACTTTGAAGCACAAGTATGGAAAAAAGATAGTAGCATTGTCCCTTTTCTTTTCTTTTTTTTTCTTTTTTTGGCCTTACTTTTTCTTGGCCTTTCCTCTCTTTTTTTCTCTTTTTTTCTTCTTCTTTTTCTTTGGGACAATGCTCTAATAATGATGATCATCACACTTATATTGATTTACAACTCGATATTACAACTTGATACTAGAACAAAGTATGACTCTATATGAATGCCTCCGGCGGTGTACCGGGATGTGCAATGAATCAAGAGTGACATGTAAGAAAAATTATGCATGGTGGCTTTGCCACAAATACGATGTCAACTACATGATCATGCATGGCAATATGACAATATGAAGCGTGTCATGTGAACGGAACGATGGACAGTTGCATGGCAATATATCTCGGAATGGCTATGGAAATTCCATGATAGGTAGGTATGGTGGCTGTTTTGAGGAAGGTATATGGTGGGTGTATGGTACCGGCGAAAGTTGCGCGGTACAAAGAGAGGCTAGCAATGGTGGAAGGGTGAGAGTGCGTATAATCCATGGACTCAACATTAGTCATAAAGAACTCATATACTTATTGCAAAAACTTATGAGTTATCAAAACAAAGCAATCAACGCATGCTCCTAGGGGGGGAGGTTGGTAGGAGTTAACCTCAACACAAAGGATGACACTCTACAAATACCTCATGCTCTAACTTCGACACATAGCGGTTCACCATACGTGCATGCTACGGGAATCACAAACTTTAACACAAGTATTTCTCAAATTCATAATAACTCCACTATCATGACTCTAATATCACTATCCTCATATCTCACAACAATCATCAAGTATCAAACTTCTCATCATATTCAATGCACTTTGTATGAAAGTTTTTACTACATTTATCTTGAATGCCTATCATATTAGGACTAGTTTTATAACCAAAGCACATTACCATGCTGTTCTAAAAGACTCTCAAAAGGATATAAGTGAAGCATGAAAGATTACAAAATAAAATCACCACCGTGCTCTAAAATATATAAGTGAAGCACTAGAGAAAAACTACTTAGCTCAAAAGATACAAGTAAAGCACATAGAGTGTTCTAACAAATTCTAGGCCATATTTATCTCTCTCAAAAAGGTGTGTCCAGCAAGGATGATTGTGGCAAACTAACAAGCAAAGACTCAAATCATACACGACGCTCCAAGTAAAACACATATCATGTGGTGAATAAAAATATAGTCCCGAGTATAGTTACCGATAGATAAAGACGAAAGAGGGGATGCCTTTCCGGGGCATCCAAAAGCTTAGGCTTTTCGTTGTCCTTGAATTTTACCTTGGGGTGCCTTGGGCATCCCCAAGCTTAGGCTCTTACCACTCCATGTTCCATAGTCCATCAAAGCCATACTCAAAACTTGAAAACTTCACAACACAAAACTTAGCCAAAAATCTCGTGAGCTCCGTTAGTACAAGAAAACAAACCACCACTCAAAGGTACTGCAATGAACTCATTCTTTGTTTATATTGGTGTTAAACCTAAAATATTCCAACTTCTCTATGATTCATCTCCTCCAATATTACTCATAGATTCATCAAAATAAGCAAACAACACACGAAAAACAGAATCTGTCAAAAACAGAACAGTCTGTAGTAATCTGTAACTTTCGCATACTTCTGTAACTCCAAAAAAATTCAAATAAATTGATAAACTTGAGGAATTTATCTATTAATCATCTGCAAAAAGAATCAACTAAATAGCACTCTCCAGTAAAATCTGGTGAGTATTCCAGTGAGCGCTAACATTTCTGTTTTTTTATAGCAAGATCATATAAACTTCACACAAGTCTTCCCAAAGGTTCTACTTGGCACAAACACTAATTAAAACACAAAACCACATCTAAACAGAATCTAGACGCAATATTTATTCCTAAACAGAAGCAAAAACAAAGAAAATAAAATTGGGTTGCCTCCCAACAAGCTCTTTCTTTATAGCCATTAAGATAGGCTTGAGAATTCAATGATGCTCACATGAAAGATAAGAATTGAAGCACAAAGAGAGCATCATAAAGCATGTGAAAATCACATCTAAGTCTAACATACTTCCTATGCATAGGCATTTTAGAGGAAAACAAATTAGCTAGACAAGCAAGATCTAACATATGCAAAGAAGAAGAAAGAAGCAAGATCAATCTCAACATGAAGAGAGGTAATTTAGTAACATGGAGATTTCTACAACCATATCTTTCTCTCTCATAATAATTGCATGTAGGATCATAAGCAAATTCAACAATATAGCTATCACATAACATATTCTCAACACGATCCACATGCATGCGAAGTTGACACTCTTCCAAAATAGTGGGATCAACATTAACTAAAGCCATGACCTCTCCAAACCCACTTTTATTATAAATTTCATAAGATTGAACATTCTCCAAATATGTGGGATCTAAAGTTGACAATCTTCCAAACCTACTTTCAATATTATTGCAAACATTATTATCAATCTCATATATATCATGGGGCTTAAATAAATTTTCAAGATCATCAGAAGAATCACCCCAATCATGATCATTGCAACAAGTAGTGGACTGCTACCTCTTGAGCTTGCGTTGTATTCCCTCGAAGAGGAAAGGGAGATGCAACACAGTAGCGTATGTATTTCCCTCAGTTTTTGAGAACCAAGGTATCAATCCAATAGGAGACCACGCGCCAGTCCCTCGCACCTGCACAAACAAATAAAAACTTTGCAGCCAACGCGAAAAGGGGTTATCAATCCATTTACGGTCACTTACGAGAGTGAGATCTGATAGAGATGATAATTATATTTTTGGTATTTTTGGTATAATAAACAGCAAATAAAAGCAAGAGAAGTAAAGTAGATGTAGATTGATATGTTGAGAGTAGACCCGGGGGCCATAGTTTTCTCTAGTGGCTTCTCTCATGATAGCGGTATTCTACGGCGGGTAAACAAATTACTGTCGAGCAATTGATAGAAAAGCGAATAATTATGAGACTATCTAGGCATGATCATTGTATATAGGCATCACGTTCGAGACAAGTAGACCGAAACAATTCTGCATCTACTACTATTACTACACACATCGACCGCTATCTAGCATGCATCTAGTGTATTGAGTTCATATGAACAGAGTAACGCCTTAAGAAAGATGACATGATGTAGAGGGATAAACTCAAGCAATATGATGATAACCCCATCTTTTTATCCTCGATGTCAACAATACAATACGTGCCTTGCTGCCCCTACTGTCACTGGGAAAGGACACCGCAAGATTGAACCCAAAGCCAAGCAATTCTCCCATTGCAAGAACTATAGATCTAGTAGGCCAACCCAAACCAATAATTTGGATAGACTTGCAAGGATATTATGAGCACACATAAAAAGTTCAGAGAAGAACCAAATATCTTTCATAGATAACCTTGATCATAAACTCACAATTCATCGGATCTCGACAAACACACCGCAAAAATAGATTACATCTAATAGATCTCCTCGAAGACCGAGGAGAACTTTGTATTGAGATCCAGAGAGAGAGAAGAAGCCATCTAGATACTAGCTATGGACCCGAAAGTCTGTGGTAAACTACTCACAACTCATGGTGAGGGCGATGATGATGATGATGAAGGCCTCCGTGATGGATCCCCCTCCCGGAACAGGCTCCAAGATGGGATCTCCACGGGAACAGCAGCTACGGCGGTGGAATTAGGGTTTTCTCTCTGCGTATGGAGTTTCTGGGGTACGTAGGTATATATAGGAAGAAGGAGGGAACCGGGGGCCGTGAGGGCCAGCCTCGAGGCAGGGGGGCGCGCCCCCCACCCTCGAGGGCAGGCCCCTTGCCCCCTGACTTGGTCCCGACATTTCTCGAGCGTGATTTCCTCCAAAAATATCTCTCGCGAAGGTTTCATTCCGTTTGGACTCCGTTTGATATTCCTTTTCTGCAAAACCCGAAATAGGCAAAAAACAGCAATCTGGACTGGGCCTTTGGGTTAGTAGGTTAGTCCCAAAAATGATATAAAAGTGAATGATAAAGCCCATTAAACATCCAATACTTCATAAATAATAGCATGGAACAATAAAAAATTGTAGATACATTGGAGACGTATCAATCATCCCGAAGCTTAATTCATGCTCGTCCTCGAGTAGGTAAATGATAAAGAAAGAATTTTTGATGTGGAATGCTAACCAATATAGTTTTTTAATGTAATTCTCTTAATTGTGGCATGAATGTTTAGATCTAAAAGATTCAAGATAAAAGTCTATATTGATACAAGAAATAACAATACTTCAAGCAATACTAACAAAGCAATCATGTCTTCTCAAAATACTATGGCTAATAAAAGTTATCCCTACAAAATCATATAGTGTTGGCTATGCTCCCTCGTTATCACACTAAATATTCATATTATGCACAACCCCGATTTCAGCCAAGCATTTGTTTTCATGCTCTATCTTTTCAAACCTTTCAACTTTCACGCAATACATGAGCGTGAGCCATGGACATAGCACTATGGGTGGAATAGAGGTGGTTGTGGAGAAGACAAAAAGAGGGAGATAGTCTCACATTGACTAGGCGTATCAAAGGGCTATGGAGATGCCCATCAATAGATATCAATGTGAGTGAGTAGGGATTGCCATGCAACGGATGCACTAGAGCTAAATATGTATGAAAGCTCAACAAAAGAAACTAGTGGGTGTGCATCCAACTTGCTTGCTCACGAAGACCTAGTGCATTTGAGGAAGCCCATCGTTGGAATATACAAGCCAAGTTCTATAATGAAAAATTCCCACTAGTATATGAAAGTGACTAAACAAGAGACTCTCTACAATGAAGAACATGGTGCTACTTTGAAGCACAAGTGTGGAAAAAGATAGTAGAAATTGTCCCTTTTTTTCTTTTTTTTTCTTTTTTTTTTTTTCTTTGGCCTTCCCCCTTTTTTCTGTTTTTTTGCGGAGGGGCTTTATAGATTCAGCCTTTGCTCCAATGGGACAATGCTCTAATAATGATGATCATCACACTTTCATTACAACACGAAATTACAACTCGATACTACAACAACAAAGTTTGACTCTATATGAATGCCTCCGGCGGTGGACCGGTATGTGCAATGAAACAAGATTGACATGTATGAAAGAATTATGCATGGTGGCCTATCCACAAATACGATGTCAACTACATGATCATGCATGGCAATATGAAAATATGATGCGTGTCATATGAACGGAATGGTGAAAAGTTGCATGGCAACATATCTCGTAATGGCTATGGAAATGCCATGATAGGTAAGTATGGTGGCTGTTTTGAGGAACAATATGGTGGCTGTTTTGATGAAGGATATATAGTGGGTTTATGGCACCGGCGAAAGTTGCGCGGTACAAGAGAGGCTAGCAATGGTGGAAGGGTCAGAGTGCGTATAATCCATGGACTCAACATTGATCATAAGAACTCATATACTTATTGCAAAAATTTACGAGTCATCAAAACAAAGCAATCAACGCATGCCCCTAGGGGGGAGGTTGGTAGGAGTTAAGCATCGCGCGCCCTGACCTCCACACAAAGGTTGACACTCTACAAATACCTCATGCTTTAACTTAGTCATACAACGGTTCACCATACGTGCATGCTACGGGAATCACTAACCTTAACACAAGTATTTCTCAATTTCATAATAACTCCACTAACATGACTCTAATATCACTATCCTCATGTCTCAAAACAATTATCAAGCATCCAACATCTCTTTCTATTCAATGCACTTGATGTGATTTTTTTTACTACATTGACATTGGATGTTTATCATGTGAAGACTAGTTTCTTTAGCCTAAACACTTTACCATGCTGTTTTAATAGACTCTCAAATATATCTAAGTGAGGCATGAGAGTTCAACAATTTCTACAAAATATTACCACCACGGTGCTCTAAAAGATATAAGTGAAGCACTAGAGCAAAAACTATTTAACTCAAAAGATATAAGTGAAGCACATCGAGTGTTCTAACAATTTCTAGGCCATATTTAACTCTCTCAAATAGGTGTGTCCAGCAAGGATGATTGTGGCAAACTAACAATCAAAGACTCAAATTATACAAGACGCTCCAAGCAAAACACATAACATGTCGCGAATAAAAATATAGCTCCAAGTATAGTTACTGATGGATGAAGACGAAAGAAGGGATGCCTTCGGGGGGCATCGCCAAGCTTAGGCTTTTTGATTATCTTGAATTTACTTGGGGTTCCATGGGCATCCCCAAGCTTGGGCCTTTGCTACTCCTTGTTCCATAGTCCATCAAAGCAATACTCAAAACTTGAAAACTTCACAACACATAACTTAGACAAAAATTCTCGTGAGCTCCGTTAGTAAGAGAAAGCAAACCACCACTCAAAGGTACAGCAAGTAATTCTTTCTTTGTTTATATTGGTGTTAAACCTACTGTACTCCAAGTTCTCTATGGTTCATATCCTCCAATATTACTCATAGATGCAACGGAATAAGCAAACAACACACGAAAAACAGAATCTGTCAAAAACAGAACAGTCTGTAGTAATCTGCAGGGTTCGCCTACTTATTGAACTCCAAAAAATTCAAACTAAACTGGTAAATTTGCGCAATTTGTCTACCAATCCGCAGAAAAAAAATCGACTAAAAAGCACGCTCCAGTAAAATCTGAAGACTACTTTAGCGAGCGCTAACGATTCTGTTTTTCACAGCAAGATCATATAAACTTCACACAAGTCTTTCCAAAGGTTCTACTTGGCACAAACACTAAACAAAACATGAAACACATATAATCAGAGGCTAGATGCAATATTTGTTCCCTAACGGCAGCAAAAACAAAAAATATATTAAATTGGGTTGCCTCCCAACAAGCTCTTTCTTTATAGCCATTAAGATAGGCTTGAGAATTCAATGATGCTCACATGAAAGACAAGGATTGAAGCACAAAGAGAGCATCATAAGACATGTGACAAACACATCTAATTCTAGTATACTTCCTATGCATAGGCATCTTATAGGAAAACAAATTACCGAGACAAGATCTAGCATATGCAAGGAAGGAGAAAGAAGCAATAGCAATCTCAACATAACGAGAGGTAATTTAGTAACATGAAAATTTCTACAACCATATTTCCCTCCCTCATAATAATTGCATCTAGGATCATGATCTAATTCAACAAAATAGCTATCACATAACATATTCTCAACACGATCCACATGCATGCAAAGTTGACACTCTTCCAAAATAGTGGGATCTAAAGTTGACACTCTTCCATACCCAATTTCAATATTATTGCAAGCATTATTATCAATCTCATATTCATCATGGGGCTTAAATAAATTTCCAAGATCATAAGAAGAATCACCCCAATCATGATCATTGCAACAAGTAGTGGGCATAGCAACACTAGCATCCCCAAGCTTAGGGTTTTGCATATCATTAACACAATTCACATTTATAATAGTATCATTGCAATCATGCTTTTTATTTAAGGAGCTAACATGAATCACTTTTTCTTTCAACAATTCTTCACAATTTTTAGATTCATAAATTTCAAGCAAAACCTCATAAAGATAATCTAGTGCACGCAGCTCACTAGCAATAGGTTCAACATAATTGGATCTCTTAGAGAGATTAGCAAGTGGATGAGGATCCATACTTTAGCAAGCGAAGATGCAAGCTAATTGAGAGGCACATAGCAACACAAGCAAACTAGAGGCACGTGAACGGTAAACACAGGGCAGAAGAAGGGCGAATAAAACAGCAAGGGTGAAGTGGGGGAGAGGAAAACGAGAGGCAAAAAATGTAATGCGAAGGATAAGGGTTTGTGATAGGTACTTGGTATATGACTTTTGCGTAAGCCTCCCCGGCAACGGCGCTAGAAATTCTTCTTGCTAACTCTTGAGCTTGTGTTGTATTCCCTCGAAGAGGAAAGGGAGATGCAGCACAGTAGCATAAGTATTTCCCTCAGTTTTTGAGAACCAAGGTATCCAAGGTATCAATCCAGTAGGAGACCACACGCCAGTCCCTCGCACCTGCACAAACAAATAAGAACTTCGCAGCCAACGCGATAAGGGGTTGTCAATCCCTTTACGGTCACTTACGAGAGTGAGATCTGATAGAGATGATAATTATATTTTTGGTATTTTTGGTTTAATAAAACAGAAAATAAAAGCACGAAAAGTAAAGTAGATGTAGATTGATATGTTGAGAATAGACCCGGGGGCCATAGTTTTCTCTAGCTGCTTGTCTCATGATAGCGGTATTCTACGGCGGGTAAACAAATCACTGTCGAGCAATTGATAGAAAAGAGAATAATTATGAGACTATCTAGGCATGATCATTGTATATAGGCATCACGTCCGAGACAAGTAGACCGAAACGATTCTGCATCTACTACTATTACTCCACACATCGACCGCTATCCAGCATGCATCTAGTGTATTGAGTTCATACGAACAGAGTAACGCCTTAAGAAAGATGACATGATGTAGAGGGATAAACTCAAGCAATATGATGAAAACCCCATCTTTTTATCCTCGATGGCAACAATACAATACATGCCTTGCTGCCCCTACTGTCACTGGGAAAGGACACCGCAAGATTGAACCCAAAGCCAAGATCTTCTCCCATTGCAAGAACTATAGATCTAGTAGGCCAAACCAAACCAATAATTCGAAGAGACTTGCAAGGATATAATGAGCACACATAAAAAGTTCAGAGAAGAACCAAATATCTCTCATAAATAGCCTTGATCATAAACTCACAATTCATCGGATCTCGACAAACACACCACAAAAAGAGATTACATCGAATAGATCTCCTCGAAGACCGAGGAGAACTTTATATTGAGATCTAGAGAGAGAGAAGAAGCCATCTAGATACTAGCTATGGACCCGAAGGTCTGTGGTAAACTACTCACAACTCATGGTGAGGGCGATGATGATGATGATGAAGGCCTCCGTGATGGATCCCCCTCCCGGAACAGGCTCCAAGATGGGATCTCCACGGGAACAGCAGCTACGGCGGTGGAATTAGGGTTTTCTCTCTACGTATGGAGTTTCTTGGGTACATAGGTATATATAGGAAGAAGGAGGGCACCGGGGTCGTGTGGGACAACCTCGAGGTAGGGGGCGCGCCCCACCCTCGAGAGCAGGCCCCTTGCCCCCTGACTTGGTCCTGACGTTTCTCGAGCGTGATTTCCTCCAAAAATATCTCTCGCGAAGGTTTCATTCCGTTTGGACTCCGTTTGATATTCCTTTTCTGCAAAACCCTGAAATAGGCAAAAAACTGCAATCTAGACTGGGCCTTTGGGTTAGTAGGTTAGTCCCAAAAATGATATAAAAGTGAATGATAAAGCCCATTAAACATCCAAGACTTCATAAATAATAGCATGGAACAATCAAAAATTATAGATACGTTGGAGACGTATCATGGACATTGCAATACTAGTATCCCCAAGCTTAGGGTTTTGCATATCATTAACACAATTGACACTGATAGGATTTATAATAACGTCATTGCAATCATGCTTTTTATTTAAGGAGCTATCGGGAATCACATTTTCTTTTAACAATTCCTCACAATTTTCAGATTCATGAATTTCAAGCAAAACCCCATAAAGATAATCTAGTGCACTCAGATCACTAGCAATTGGTTCAACATAATTGGATCTCTTAAAGAGATTAAAAGATGGATGAGGATCCATAATTTAGCAAGCGAAGATGCAAGCTAATAGAGGTCACATAGCAACACAAGCAAACAAGAAGCAAGCGAACGGAAAAAGGGCGAATAAAACAACAATGGTGAAGTGGGGGAGAGGAAAATGAGAGGCAAATAAATGTAATGCGAAGGACAAAAGGTTTTTGATAGGCACTTGGTATATGACTATTACGTCTCCAACGCATCTACTTTTCCAAACCCATTTGCCCTTGTTTTGGACTCTAACTTGCACGATTTGAATGGAACTAACCCGGACTGACGCTGTTTTCAGCAGAACTGCCATAGTGTTGTTTTTGTGTAGAATAAAAAGTCCTCAGAATCGCCTGAAAATCAACGGAGAATTATTTCGGAAAATATAAAAATATCTGCAAGAAGATCCACACCAGGGGGGCCAGGGCCTGTCCACGAGGGTAGGGGGTGCGCCCCCCTGCCCAGGGCGCGCCCCTGCCTCGTGGGCCCCCTGGTGACTTACCGACGTACCCCCAGATCCAATATGTTTACTTTCGGGGAGAGAAAAATCAAGGAGAAGGAATTATCGCGTTTCACGAGACGGAGCTGCCGCCAAGCCCTAATCTCTCTCGGGAGGGCTGATCTGGAGTCCGTTCGGGGCTCCGGAGAGTGGAGATCGTCGCCATCGTCATCATCAACCTTCCTCCATCACCAATTCCATGATGCTCACCACCGTGCGTGAGTAATTCCATCGTAGGCTTGCTGGACGATGATGGGTTGTAATGCCGAGTATGAGATTATACCTCCTACGTGTCGAGGCACGACTTAAAGGCATAAGCTCATACTAGAATGATCTCAAGTATGGTATCTTTGCACGACTCATGTAAAAGAGGGATGAAATTGCAAAATAGTAGTTGGCTTACACTCGCCACGTCACACAATGCATTACATAAACAATCATCATCCAAATAACATCAGAGCCCGACTACGGACGAAGATCCAAATGAAAGATACCATACTTGAGATCATTCTAGTATGAGCTTATGCCTTTAAGTCGTGCCCCGACACGTATGAGGTATAATCTCATACTGGGCATTACATGGGTTGGATGGGATCTATCATGTAATCGAGTTAGTTTTGTTAGGGTTTGATCCCTAGTATCCACTATGTTCTGAGATTGATGTTGCTATGACTTTGCTATGCTTAAAGCTTGTCACTAGGGCCCAAGTGCCATGATTTCAGATCTGAACCTATTACGTTTTCATGAATACATGCGTGTTCTTGATCCTATCTTGCAAGTCTATAGTCAACTACTATTTGTTATGATCCGGGAACCCCGAAGTGACAATAATCGGGACCACTCCGGTGATGACCATAGTTTGAGGAGTTCATGTATTCACTATATGTTAATGCTTTGGTCTAGTACTCTATTAAAAGGAGGCCTTAATATCCCTTAGTTTCAAATAGGACCACGCTGCCACGGGAGGGTAGGACAAAAGATGTCATGCAAGTTCTTTTCCATAAGCACGTATGACTATATTCGGAATACATGCCTACATTGCATTGATGAACTGGAGCTAGTTCTGTGTCACCCTAGGTTATAACTTCTACATGATGAATTGCATCCGACATAATTTACCATCACGGATCCAATGCCTACGAGCTTTACCTATATTGCTTGTTGCTTATTTACTTTCCCGTTGCTACTATTACAAGAACCAAAAAACACTATCGTTACTTTTATTGCTGCTACCGCCACTATCATATTACTTTGCTACTAAACTATCTTGCTCCAGATACTAAGTTTCCAGTTGTGGTTGAATTGACAACTCAGCTGCTAATACTTACGAGTATTCTTTGGCTCCCCTTGTGTCGAATCAACAAATTTGGGTTGAATACATCACCCTCGAAAACTATTGCAATCCCCTACACTCGTGGGTTATCAAGGCTATTTTCTGGCGCCGTTGCCAGGGAGCATAGCTCTATTCTTTAAGTTACTTTGGACTTATATCTGTTGATCCCTATGAAGAATTTGAAGGACTCAAAAACCAAGATCTTACCGTCAACTACGAGGGGAGGTAAGGAACTGCCATCTAGCTGCACTTGATTCTCCTTCTGTTATGAGTAAACTTGCGACACCTACTCCTGCTATTGAATCTGATATGTCGTATGTTCTTGATGATGCTACTTCTGCTATGTATGATGAAACTATCTCTATGCCTGACACTGTGCCACTAGGTGAATTTCTAGATGAACAAATTGCTAAGGTTAGGGAGAGTGCAAATGTTGAAACTGATGATATTTATGAAAGTGATGATGAAACTACTCCCAATAGATATGAATTGCCTGTTGTTCCTGAGGGTTATGTTATGGATGAAGAAACTGCTAGAGACTTTCTTGCTTGCAATGATAGATATGATCTTAAGAAATTATTAGCTAAGCTGAAAGAAAAGTCCTTGAATGCTAGAATGAAACATGACCCTGCTTTTGCTACTTCACCTATCTGTGTCACTGATAAGGATTATGAATTCTCATTTGATCCTGAGTTAATTCCTTTGGTTGAATCTGATCCTTTCCATGGCTATGAGTCTGAAACTGTTGTGGCACATCTTGCTAAGTTGAATGATATAGTCACCCTGTTTACCAATGATGAAAAGATTCGCTATTACTATATCCTTAAACTATTCCTTTTCTCGTTAAAGGGTGATGCTAAGACTTGGTTTAATTCTCTTGATACTGGTTGTGTGCGTAGTCCCTAGGATATGATGTATTACTTCTCTGCTAAATATTTTCCCGCTCATAAGAAACAAGCTGCCTTACGGGAAATATATAACTTTGTGCAAATTGAAGAAGAAAGTCTCCCACAAGCTTGGGGGAGGCTTCTCCAATTACTTAATGCTTTGCCTGATCATCCTCTTGAGATGCATGATATACTTGATGTCTTTTATAATTGACTAACCGATGCTTCCAGAGACCACCTGGATAGTTGTGCTTGTTGTGTTTTCAAGGAAAGAACAGTTGAACAAGCTGAACAACTATTGAATAATATGCTGGCCAATGAAAATAATTGGACACTTACTGAACCAGCCCCTAAGCCAACTCCGAAGAAAAGAGGCGTTCTATTTCTCAGTCCTGAAGATATGAAAGAGACAAAGAAATCTATGAAGGAAAAAGGTATTAACGCTGAAGATGTTAAGAATTCACCGCCCATTGAAGAAATACATGGTCTTGATAACCCGACACAAGTAGTAAGGTAAATTCTCTTTATAGATTTGATGAAGGTGATATTCCTCGTTATAAGTCTGCTAGCCAATGCTTAGATGAGTTTGACAATTTTATTGTGAAAGAAGAAAACTTCAATGCTTATGTTGGTAGACAATTACAACACAATGCTTATATGATTGAACGCTTGAGTGATTATCTGTATAGAGCTAAGGGTGAACTGAAACTTATTAGTATACAAGCTTCTATGGTCACCACTCAAGTAGAACAAGTACTTAAGGCTCGGAATGATTTTCTCAATGAATTAAATAGTAAGAATAATGACTATGCTGTTAGAGTTGCAACTAGAGGTGGTAAAATGACTCGGGAACCTCTGTATCCTGAAGGCCACCCTAAGAGAATTGAGCAAGATTCTCAGAGAGCTAATTTATATGCACCTAGTTCTTCTAAGAAGAAGAAAAAGAAAAATGATAGGACTTTGCATGCTTCTAGTGAACTTGTAGCTGACACACCTGAGAATCACAATGATATATCTGTTTCTGATGCTGAGACACAATCTGGTAATGAACATGAACCTAGTGATAATATTTATAATGATGTTCATGACGATGCTCAACCTAGCAATGATAATGATGTAGAGATTAAACCGGTTGTTGATCTTGATAACCCACAATCAAAGAATCAACGTTATGATAAGAGAGACTTTGTTGCTAGGAAGCACAGACGGGAAAGAGAACCATGGGTTCAGAAACTCATGCCTTTTCCTCCGAAACCATCCAAGAAAAAGGATGATGAGGACTTTGAGTGCTTTGCTGAAATGATTGGACCTATCTTTTTGCGTATGCGTTTGACTAATGTGCTTAAAACAAATCCTTACGCTAATTATATGAAAGACATTATTACCAACAAAAGAAAGATACCTGAAGTTGAAATTTCCACCATGCTTTCTAATTACAATTTTGAGGGTGGAATTCCTAAGAAATTAGGAGATCCAGGAGTACCTACCATACCCTGCTCCATTAAGAAAAACTACATCAAAACTGCTTTGTGTGATCTTGGAGCTGGCGTTAGTGTTATGCCTCTCTCTTTATATTATAGACTTGAATTGAGTAAGTTGACACCTACTGAAATATCTTTGCAAATGGCTGATAAATCAACTGCTATACCTGTTGGTATTTGTGAGGATGTGCCTGTTGTAGTTGCAAATGTTACTATTCTAACGGACTTTGTTATCCTTGATATTCCTGAGGACGATAGTATGTCTATTATTCTTGGAAGACCCTTTTTGAATACTGCAGGGGCTGTTATTGATTGCAACAAGGGCAATGTCACTTTTCATGTCAATGGTAATGAGCATACGGTTCACTTTCCAAGGAAACAACCTCAGGTCCACAGTATCAATTATATTGGAAAAACTTCAACTATTACTATTGGAGGTTTTGAGTTTCCTCTTCCTACTATCAAGAAGACTTATGACATTCTTATTGTTGGGGACATACATATCCCCATTGAGGTAACCTAGTGTTATTCGAAAATTCTCCGGTCCCATGTTACTCGGAAAGAGTTTATTAACAAGACCTGATCAACCTTGTTCATGGATTCCTTTTGATGAGCATGGGATAGGTGAATCTAGATAGCACAACCTTCTGTACCCTCTTTTTACTTTCCGTTAATTAGGATAAATAAAGAAAAAAAATAGTATTTTCTGTCTGTTTCCAGACTTATCCGTGCAATAAAAAAATCCCAAAAATAAAAGTTCACCAAATGCCATGAAAATGAAATAAGATTTTTTTTCTGGAACATTTGAGGAAATATGGCACTGAACACACATCGAGGGGAGCCAGCACGTGGCCACGAGGGTCCAGGGCGGGCGCCACCTACCTCGTGGGCCCCACGTGCCCCCCCTCCACTTATTCCGACACCCATGCTCTTCTTCTTCCTCCCAAAAAATCCCCAACCAACTCAAACCCGAGTTCTAGATCATCTTGCTACCATTTTCGATCTCCTTGCTCAAGGCACCATTCACCAAACTGTTTGGGGAGATTCTTCCTTGGTATGTGACTCCTCCATTGGTCCAATTAGTTTTTGTTCTAGTGCTTTATTTGTTGCAAATTTATGCTGCTGTGGTGACCTTGTTCTTGAGCTTGCTTGTCAAATTTTCTTGGTCCCAAGTAGTTCTAATGCATGATATAGCCTCTAGGCACTTATAGGAGTTGTTGCTACCAATCTTGTTGAGTTTGGTTAACTTTTATTTTTAAGTTACTAAAAATTTCGGAAAAATGTCTAGGAGAAACTTCCAAGGTGGTTCTTCAAGAAAGCAAGAACCGAGGTTCGCGTTCCGTGAGCCGGACGATGGACCACCAAGGGATGCTGATGTGCGGCCCTGTGAATGGCCGTCAGATGAATTCATGGGCCAAGATGGCATCAAGGATGAATTTTACGCATACGTGCGCAACGCTGACCTCGAGGACTTCATGCAAGATAAGTGCCCTCAATACCGTGGCTTAACTGATAGCTTTGTGAGAAGGTTTAAATTTTCATCTTCACATAATTCTCACACTGTACTGTTTGACCTGTATGATAAATCTTATACGATGGATTTAGAGGATTTTAATTATGCTTGCAAGCTCCCATAGTGGGGAAGTATGAGTGATCCTCGCAAATCTCAATTTAGAGAATTCCTTGCTAGTATTACAGTGGGGGAATCCAGGAAAATCACATAGGCTACCATAGGGAGCATTCATTTTCCCGCTATTCATTACTTTGCTCTCTTTATCGGTAGATGTATAAACGGTAAGTATGAGGCTTGTCACATGTGTGTCCCTGATCTTAGCGTTCTTAGGAGTGCTGTACTAGGTGATAGGCAATATAACTTGGGAGCCATTATTTCACGTAGGCTACACCATAATGGTTTGCATGGAGATTTATTTGGTGGGATCTATGCTACCCACATAGCCCGCTTTCTTGGTGTGTTTGTGCACGTGAATGATGAACCTTTACCTCCTGTTTATTTAGACTGCCATGCTATGACCAGTCACCGGTTTATAGAGTGGGATGATCAAACCCTCAAATATCGACTAATCTTTAACAGTCAAGATGCCATCCCTATTGTTCTTCCTGCCCCCATTTTGTTTAACTTTCAGGAAAAAGGGAGATACACTATAACTATGGAGGAGGCAAATGCTTATTATAACTTGATGGAGGCAGCCCGCCTTCAGGCTGCAGCTCAGCATGCAGCATCTGCTGCATCCCAGTACGACCCCAACTACAACTTTGGATATTCGTCAGGCCAATACTGGCCATAGACCAACTTTTGCCAAAAGCCTAAGCTTGGGGGAGTACGTGTTTCTCACCGGCTTACATTCATGTTCACACACTTATTCTAGTTGTCGGTGCTCTCACTCTTTCACTGTACCATCCATGCTTAGTTTCAATTACTTTTTCTTAGTATTTTTCTTGTGTGCTAGAAAAACCCAGAAAAACAAAAAATATATTAGTTGCAGCTTCTAGGTAGTTTACTCTCTTTGCTTGTAGTAGTAGCAATTAAAATGAAAACCCAAAAAGATTTCCCTTTCTTCTTTTGCTTGTTGGTAGCTTTCCCGTGTAAATAGTTTATTTTCTTTTCTTTGGGGGTTAAGAGTAGAAGACCATGATAGAAATGCTTAGTGGCTCTCATATTCTTTGTTGTTGATTTAACCTTGAGCCATATTACCTTGTCTTCTCTCTTGTATTAAATGTCTGCAGATTCCAGCTTAGTCCAATGCACGTGCACTATTATTATTATCCACATCGTTCGGTCGTGCGAGTGAAAGACAATAAGGATGATATATGATGAACTAATTGAGATGACAAAAGCTGGTATGAACTCAACCTCTCTTGTTTTTGTAAATATGATGGCTCATCGTTCTTGATTCAGCTTGTTATGAATGAAACATGCTTGCAATGACAATTAGAGATCATAGATGCTTATGCCATGCTTAATTAGCTGAGAGTTTATAATGGTCTATCTTGTGTGCCAACATGATATTAAAATGGTTGTGATGTGGTATGATGGGGTGGTATCCTCGTTTGAACGATTTAAGTGATCTGACTTGGCACATGTTCACACATGTAGTTGAAACAAATCAACATAGCCTTCACGATATTTATGTTCATGGTGATTTATATCCTACTCATGCTTGCATTTATTGTTGATTAATTTTAATGCATTTTTATGACCGTTGTTGCTCTCTGATGTGGAATGCTACCTAGCATAATCTTGATCATGTAATCTAATCATGGCATGAATATTAAGACACGAATGATTCAAAGCAATAGTCTATCATTTGATATTAGGACAATAATACTTCAAGCATACTAATAAAGCAATCATGTCTCTTCAAAATAACATGGCCAAAGAAAGTTATCCCTACAAAATCATATGGTCTGGCTATGCTCCATCTTCACCACACAAAGTATTTAAATCATGCACAACCCCGGTTTTAGCCAAGCAATTGTTTCATACTTTAGTATTCTCAAACCTATTCAACTTTCACGCAATACATGAGCATGAGCCATGGACATAGCACTATGGGTGGAATAGAAGGTGGTGATAGACAAAAGTAGGGAGAAAGTCTCACATCAACTAGGTGTATCAATGGGCTATGGAGATGCCCATCAATAGATATCAATGTGAGTGAGTAGGGATAGCCATGTAACGGATGCACTAGAGCTATAAGTGTATGAAAGCTCAAAAAGAAAACTAGTGTGTGTGCATCAACATGCTTGCTCATGAAAACCTAGGGCATTTGAGGAAGCCCGTCATTGGAATATACAAGCCAAGTTCTATAATGAAAATTCCCACTAGTATATGGAAGTGACAAAACAAGAGACTCTCTTTTATGAAGATCATGGTGCTACTTTGAAGCACAAGTGTGGAAAAGGATAGTAGCATTGTCCCTTCTCTCTTTTTCTCATTTTTTTTGTTTTTTAGGAGCCTTCTCTCTCTTTTCTTTAGCCCCTCTCTATTTTTTTTGGGCCATCTTGTTTTTATTTGGCCTTTCCTCACATGGGACAATGCTCTAATAATGAAGATCATCACACTTTTATTTACTTACAACTCAAAGATTACAACTCGAAGCTAGAACAAAATATGACTCTATGTGGATGCCTCGGGCAGTGTACCGGATGTACAATGATCTAGCGTAGCAATTACATCAAAAAACGGACAAGCCATGGAAACATCATGCTAGCTATTTTACGATCATGCAAGGCAATATGACAATGATAGTGCGTGTAATAATAAACGGAACGGTTGAGTTACATGGCAATATATCTCGGAATGGCTATGGAAATGCCATAATAGGTAGGTATGGTGGCTGTTTCAAGGAAGGTATATGGTGGGTGTATGGTACCGGCGAAAGTTGCGCGGTACAAGAGAGGCTAGCAATGGTGGATGGGTGAGAGTGCGTATAATCCATGGACTCAACATTAGTCATAAAGAACTCACATACTTATTGCAAAAAATTATTAGCCATTGAAACCAAGTACTACACGCATGCTCCTAGGGGGGAGGTTGGTAGGAGTTAACCATTGCGCGCCCCCGACCTCCACACAAAGGATGACACTCAATAAATAAATCATGCTCCGACTTCGTCACATAACGGTTCACCACACGTGCATGCTACGGGAATCACAAACCTCAACACAAGTATTTCTACAATCCATAACTACCCACTAGCATGACTCTAATATCACCATCTTTATATCACAAAACTATTGCAAGGAATCAAACATATCATATTCAGCGATCTACAAGTTTATGTAGGATTTTATGACTAACCATGTGAATGACCAATTCCTGTCAACTCTCTAAATAGATATAAGTGAAGCAAGAGAGTTTTAATTATTTCTACAAAAGTTATGCCCACGATCTAACAATTATAAGTGAAGCAAAATAGCATTCTACAAATGGCAGTTTTCTATGTGAAGAGAAACAGGCAATCCAAACTTCAAATGATATAAGTGAAGCACATGAGGCATTCTATAAAGCCATACTCAAAAGATATAAGTGAAGTGCAAAGAGCATTCTATAAATCAACCAAGGGCTATCTCATACCAGCATGTTGTATAAAAGAAAAGGTGAAAACTAAATGCAAAAGACGCTCCAAGAACTACACATCTCACATGAATGAAATGAATCCGAAAACATACCGATACTTGTTGAAGAAAGAGGGGATGCCTTCAGGGGCATTCCCAAGCTTAGACGCTTGATTCTCCTTGAATATTTACTTGGGGTGCCTTGGGCATCCCCAAGCTTGAGCTCTTGCCTCTCCTCTTCTCCTCACATCGAGACCTCCTCGATCTTCGAACACTTCATCCACACAAAACTTCAACAGAAAACTCGGTAAGATCCGTTAGTATAATAAAGCAAATCACTACTCTAAGTACTGTTGCAAACCAATTCATATTTTGTTTTTGCATTGTAGCTACTGTAATATAACTTTTCCATGGCTTAATCCACTGATAGAAATTGATAGTTTCATCAAAACAAGCAAACTATGCATCAAAAACAGAATCTGTCTAAAACAGAACAGTCTGTAATAATCTGAACATTCACCATACTTCTGATACTTGAAAAATTCTGATAAAATTAGGAAAAATAAACAATTTGTATAGAAAGACAGTGCAAAAAGTTTCAGAACCATTTGACGTTCCAGCAAAAAAAATGTAAAATCGCGCACTACAGCCAAAGTTTCTGTCCTGCACCGCACAAACCAACAAGAATTGTAAACATCCTAAAGGCAAACCTTGGCACATTATTTTTATAATACAATGGAATTGTAAAAGGGGATAATTATTTTTGTTGAAAAGTTTCTGTAATTAAGATTCACAAAGTTTCCATGGGCATGAACAAAGTTCAAGGACGCCCCACTTTCACAATGCTCGTCTATATCACTTTCACTTTTCTTTTTGAAAAGTTTTAGGTTCCCCTCTTTATTTTTTTATTTTTAAACTTTATAAAACACAGAACAGAAATAAATGACACTCTAAAACTTCCGGGTTGTCTCCCTGGCAGCGCTTTCTTTAAAGCCATTAAGCTAGGCATATAGTGCTCAAGTAATGGATCCACCCGGATCCCAAGGTATATCAAAGCCAATTTTAATTAGCAATGATTTGACATTTAGTAGTGAGCACAAAGTGATATGTGTCATGAAACAACAAAGTTTAACTCTCTTCCTATGCATAGGCATGTCATACAAGAACAATTCATGCACATTAAGTAAAGGCCAATGCATAGTATAAGTAGTTTCTTGCAATTTTATCATGTTGGAAACATAGAGAGGCGGAGATGTAGTTCCTCTCTCATAATAATTGCAAGTAGGAGCAGCAAGCACATGCATATTATATTCATCAAAATCATCATGTGTCACGGAAAAAGGCAACCCATCAATATAATCCTTAATAAGCGCAAACTTCTCCGATATAGTGTAATTTGCAGAACTCAAAAATATAATAGGACTATCATGTGTGGGTGCAATAGCAACTATCTCATGTTTAACATAAGGAACTATAGCAAGTTCATCTCCATAAGCATAATTCATATTGGCATCTTGGCCACAAGCATATATAGCAAGCATCATCAAATAGGGATATTTCAAAAGAATCCAAGGGATCATAGCCATCATCATAGCATTCATCCTTCGGTAAGCACGAAGGGAAATTAAACAATGTATGTGTTGAAGAGTTACTCTCATTAGAAGGCGGGCACGTGTAGCTAATCCGCTCTTCCTCCTTTTGTTCTTCGCTCTCCTACTCATCTTTTTCATCCAATGAGCTCACAATGTCATTGATTTCTTCTTCCATAGACTCCTGCAAAATATTAGTCTCTTCTTGGACAACGGAGTAGGCCTCAATATATGGTTTAACATAGGCATTAGAAGCATAACTATCATAACAATATTTAAATATGGAAAAAATTCAGATTTGTAAAGAGTAGCATCATACTTTTCAATCAAAGAAGCAATTTCATAAGCACCCTTGAAAGCAACAAATTCTTCAATTTATTGAACGTCATAGTAACTATAAACACACTTAGCATACAAAGATACGATTCCATTATCACTAAACTCACATTGGTAGGGAAGGTGTTTCGTAGGGTCTTCAGAACAACAAGTAATATCATAAATTTCACATAAATTCCAAGCATAGCATTGCACACGATGAATTTGATCCAGTAAAAGTTTCCCTTTTTCAGATATGCGGTGTCTCACATAACAAGCATGCTCATCTAAAGATTTTACCTCAATTAAGCTAGTTGGGGTTTCAGCACGAGCACATAGGGATCGAAGATGATCCAAGTAAAAAGCTCCAGGAGTGTGATAGATTTTCAGTGGTTCTTCAACCATTAGTTTAGCAGGTACCACAATTTTTTTTGGTATTTTGCATTTCCTACCCATAACTAAAGATAGAAAAACAACTTAGAACAGCAAATAAAATCTACTTAGTGATAAAGCAAACAAGCACACACGAGAATATTCACCCCATGTTATTGCTCCCCGGCAATGGCGCCAGAAAAAGGTCTTGATAACCCACAAGTGCAGGGGATCAGTTGTAGCCTTTTCGATAAGTAAGAGTGTCGAACCCAAGGAGGAGCTAAAGGCAGAAAAAATATCCCCTCAAGTTCTATTGACCATCGATACAACTCTACGCACGCTTGACGTTTACTTTACCTAGAACAAGTATGAAACTAGAAGTATTTTGTGGTTTTTGTGGGATAGGTTTGCAAGAATATAAAGATCACGTAAGTATAAACTAGGGGCTGTTAAGATAAAGAAGCAATAAAGTTAGTGATAGTGAGTGTGGAAAAGTGGTGGTAGGAGTTGCGAAATTGCCCCTAAGCAATTGACTACGTTACTAGACCGATAGCAAGTTTTATGTGGGAGAGGCCACTGCTAGCATGTCATCCCTTACTTGGAATTCTATGCACTTATGATTGGAACTATTAGCAAGCATCCGCAACTACTAACGTTCATTAAGGTAAAACCCAACCATAGCATTAAGATATATTGGTCCCCTTTCAATCCCCTATGCATCAATTTCTACGCTAGGTTGAAGTTTCTGTCACTCTTGCCCTCCAATACGTAGTCCTATCAACATACAACTAACCCTATGGTGTGATCCACACGTGCGCTCATATGATGGGCACCAAAGGATAGCAACATAAACGCAAGCAATTTAAATCAATCATAGCAATTCACCAATCACCGATAGGACAACGATAATCTACTCAGACATCATAGGATGGCAACACATCATTGGATAATAATATGAAGCATAAAGCACCATGTTCAAGAAGAGGGTACAGTGGGTTGCGGGAGAGTGGACCGCTGTAGATAGATGGGGGAAGGTGATGGAGATGTTGGTGAAGATGACGGAGGTGTTGGTGTAGATCGCCGTCAGACGATGATGGCCCCGGTGGCACTCCTGTGCCACCGGAAGCGAGAGGGAGAGAGCCCCCCTCCTTCTTCTTCTTCGTTGACCTTATCCCTAGATGGGAGAAGGGTTTCCCCTCTGGTCCATGGTCTCCATGGCGTGGGAGGGGCAAGAGCCCCTCCGAGATTGGATCTGTCTCTCTGTCTCTCTCTGTTTGTGCGTTCCAGATTCTGGCCTTCCACCGTTTCTTAAATTCCCGGAGATCCGTAACTCCGATTGGGCTGATTTTTTAAAACGATTTTTATCCGGATATTAGCTTTATTGCCGGGAAAGAAGGGCATCAACCGCCTTACGGTGCGGCCACGAGGGCCCAGGGCGCGCCCCCCTGCCTCGTGGCCCACCCGAGCATCGTCTCATGTTGGTTCCGCTTCCCAAAATTCACATATATTCCAAAACAATCTCTGTCCATTTTTATTCCGTTTAGACTCCATTTGATATGGATATTCTGTGAAGAAAAAACATGCAACAAACAGGAACTGGCACTGGGCACTGGATTAGTCCCAAAAAGTAGTATAAGAATTTGCCAAAAGTATATGAAAGTTGTAGAATATTGGCATGGAACAATCAAAATTATAGATATGAAGGAGACGTATCACTCTCTAGTTGGTCGCTTCCCAGTCTCTTTCTTGCCTTCACCTGTACTAAGAGGGATTACTGCTTGTGCATCCACTTCCATAAACCCCAAAGTTACTCCATAAGAGTCGACCATACCTTCCTATATGCAGTATTTACCTGCCGTTCCAAGTAAATTTGTATGTGTCAAACTCTAAACCTTCAAATGAAATTCTGTTTTGTATGCTCGAATAGCTCATGTATCAACTAGGGTTGTCTATATCTTCCATGCTAGGTGGGTTATTCTCATGATGAGTGGACTCCGCTCATCATTCATGAGAAAATGGCTGGTAACCGGGATGCCCAGTCCCATGCTCAAAATCATAATAATTAAACAAAACTCCCCCAGGGCTGTTGCTGGTTTGGACGGTACCCATTGTTTCGGGTTAGCCGTGGAGTGTGCTTGTTGGTGGTTGGGGGAGTATAAAATTTACCATTCTGTTTGGGAACCACCTATAATGTGCGTAGCATGGGAGATATCGAGATTCTTGGTTGTTATGTTGACAATGAAAGTACACCGCTCAAAATGTTATTCATCTCTATTTAAAAATCGAGCTCTGACACCTCTACAAATCCCTGCTTCCCTCTGTGAAGGGCCTATCTATTTACTTTTATGCAGAGTCATCATCCTCTTATCAAAGAGCACCAGTAGGAGAGTGATACGTCCAAAACGTATCTATAATTTCTGCTTGCTCCATGCCACTTTTGGGTGATATTGCTATGATATTTATACACTTCCATACACTTTTGATCATATTTGGACTAACCTACTAATCCAGTGCACCCCGGTGCCAGTTTCTGTTTTCGGCTGTTTTTGTATTTCAGGTTTTCACATTACGAGAACTGTCAGGAAAAATCCAGAAAAAATATATAGAAAATCAGCGTTCCAGAACCTACCTTGCGCCCGAAGTACAGCCGGGGGGGGGGGGGGGGG
>LR738714.1:797399853-797416380 GCA_902687465.1 Secale cereale | reverse complement strand
ACTAGGGCCCCAGGCGCCCTGGCGGCGCCCCCCCCCCTGGGCTGCGCCGGGGGGGCGCCTGGGCCCCCCGAGCCCCGTCTGGTGCCCCCCTTTGGCATATATTTAGAGCGTCCTTCGAAACCCTCGGGATGGGAACTCTTTTTCGTGATCTCATCTCTGTTCCGCCGCCGCCGCCTCTTCCAAGATCGGGTGCACCAGGAGAACTCTTCCTGGCACCCTGCCGGAGGGGAGGATCACCATCGGGAGCCTCTCCAACACCATGGACGCCTCCCGGATGAGTTGTGAGTAGTCTCCCTTGGACCATGAGTCCATGACCAGTAGCTATGTGATGTTCTCCTCCCGCTCTTGTGCTTCACTAATTAGTCCTCGTGAGCTGCCCTACATGATCGAGGCACATATGTAATCCTTATGCTGTTGCTATGTTGAGTTTGCTGGGATCCGATGGATTATGAGATTATGTTCAGATTGTGATTGAGTAATATATTTGATCTACCTCTTTTATATTTATGTTCATAAGTAATTCTTGCATGTTCTCCGTTGTTATTTATTGCTTTGGCCAAGTAATAGGTAGTAACTCCAAGAGGGAACGTTATGCTCGATTGTGGGTTCATGCCCCTCGATGACTAGCTTGAGTGACAGAAACATGAGTCTAGGGGATGTGCTGTTGCCACAAGGGGGAAAACAACGGTGCTTGTGCCCACGGGTGCAAGGATTGTTTACTTCACGCAAAGTTCTTTTAATGC
Organism: Secale cereale; assembly: GCA_902687465.1. Taxonomy (NCBI): domain Eukaryota; kingdom Viridiplantae; phylum Streptophyta; class Magnoliopsida; order Poales; family Poaceae; genus Secale; species Secale cereale. Next base: position 797,415,637 of record LR738714.1, on the reverse strand, counting down.
AGTTGTCTGTTGCATTGAGTTTACACTATGGGTGGGACTCGCAACTTAATACCAGCGAGATGTTCTGGATAGATATCTCAAGGTGGATGATTAGTAGTAGATATTGATGGATTTCGGTCTACTTACTTTGGCGTACCACCCATGCTTTGAACCTCAACCTTTCTTGCAATGTAGTCAGCATTGGTTAGCGTTCGTGGTCCTGTCAATTTCCCAGCTGTAATTCGTTTACCTCACATAGCTGTTTTATCGTCTTTTGGGAGAGAGACATCACTAGTGAACATCATGCGACTCCGGTCCATATTACCATCATTGATCACATCCGCTATTTACTTTTTGCTTTTACTTACTATCGCAAAACATTATCTATCACTACTATCATTTGCGTTTAATCCTTTGAGAACTACAAGGCCGGAGGGATTGACAACCTCTCTGTACTCGTTGGGAGCAAAGTTATTTGTATCTGTGTGCATGTCCACGTTGATTGCTAATATCTGGCGCCGTTAGCAGTTGACACCTACTTGTGGAACCTAGGAGTCTCTGGGGATTCGATCCTTGGCATCTTTGCTAAGGGAAAAACTTCCACAACACTGCATCTTACACCTTCCACTTGGGGTAACCAACGAGGGGTTAGAGGCCCATAAAGGAGTTTTTCTGGCGCCGTTGCCGGGGACTCCACTCTTCAGGATAGGGGAGTTGCATGCTATCTTTTACCTTTGCTTTTTAGTCTTGTTAGTTTACCATTCAGTTTTTGCTTTAGTATCCTTTATCAAAAATTACAAAAAATTTTATTTTGCCTTCCTGTTAGTAGTCCTATCTGTTTATCTAAACATGTTAGGATATGGTGCTTTGAGGGAATCAGAAGGTCTAGATTTCCATCAAAGGGATGGAGAAAATATGAAGAAGGCATGGGACAGAATTTCTGATGCACATAGGAGAATTATGCCTTGGATACCTATAAAAATTGTGCTTAGAAATTTTTACCAGGGTCTTTTTAAATGGTGTAAACACTCTCTTGATATTATAGCCGAGGGAGATTTCCTAGAATGTGATGAAGCTAGAGCTCTTGAAATTATATATGGTCTATCTAGTTACTTTGTTTATGATCATAATTTTGATACTGTCATAGATAGACTTGCTACTATTGAAAAGAGAATGGATGCTCTAGACTTAATGAAGGTAGAGAAACCCAAACCCAATAAGAGAGATATTTTGGAAATAGATAATGACTGGGAGCCTCTTGTTAGGATTAGCATCTCTAATCAAGACTTCCTTGCTTATTGTGATATTGGATCTATGGTTTCTACTATGCCAAAAATTGTTCATGATTCTTTAAAATTTAACATGGATAAATTACCATCTTATCATGAACACACTAATGGAGATATTTCTGAAATCCAGGGAAGAATAAAAAATGTGCCAGTTAAATTCCTTAAGGGGATTGCAATGGTTCACTTCTTCATCATGAAGCCAAACCAAGGAAATATAGTGCTTGGAAGGGACTTCCTCCGAGCGGTAAAAGGATTTATCGATATAGGTAAGGAACAAATCCGCTTACGCGGGAACGCAAAAGGTGTGTACCCCTTTCCTAGGAGGAACAAGAGTGAACTTGTTGAGGAACCATATGAATCAATTTATAACTCCGATTATGATGATGGTTATTGATTCCTCTATGCATTATGCCTAGCTTAAAGGCATAAAAGAAAGCGCTTTTGGGAGGCAGCCCACATGAATAAATTTTTATTTTGCTTTTGTTGTGTCATGATGTTGTTTACCACAGTAGCATCATCATTGTATCTTTGCTTTTCATATTTGTGCCAAGTATAGCCTCTGATTGCTAGAAAGTTCAAAAGTTGTGAGGTGCTGTCCAGGAAACAGATTCTGTCCTTGGATAGAAAAATTCGTATAAAATCACCAGATCATCTTTTTGGTCTGAATTTTTTCGAAAGCGTTCTCTATATAATTTTCTTTCGTGCATCTGTTCTGAGTTTTTTGATTTGAGTTGCAGAAGTACCCCGAACAAATCAGTTACTATATGCTGTTCTGTTTTTCACAGATTCTGTCCTGTTTTGCCTTTCCTTCATCTCGCAAACCAAGAGCTTGCTTTTTCTTTGCAAAAACCTTTTGGAAATCTTGAGAAACAGTAGAACTTCAAGAATATCTTTATTTCCAGCAAGGTGCAATTATTTTATTAAGGGTACTAACCTCGCTAATCAGATTATGATGAGTTATGTTTGAAGGGAGTTTTCAAGTGTGCGAGGGAAGATGATAAAAAGATTCAGGAGTGTCAAGCGCTCAAGGACAGGACATGGAGTTCCTAAGAATGAATTGATTGATATATTCTATGCTGGTTTAACTGATGAATCTAGGTCCTACTTGGACAGTTGTGCTGGTTGTGTTTTCAGGAAAAGAACACCGGACGATGCGGAAGATCTAATGGGCAGGATTGCCAAAAACCATGAAGATTGGTCCGTCCCTGAACCACCTCCACCAACAAAGAAGAGGGGCATGTTTGTTTAGAGCCCCGAGGACATGCGAGAAGCAAAGAAGTCTATTAAAGAGAAAGGTATTAAAGCTGAAGACGTGAAGAATCTACCCCCTATTGAGAAGCTGTGTGAGCCTACCACTCACCCTCCTATGGTAGAGGTACACTCTCTTTTAGATTTCAACGCAAGTGACATCCCTCATGGTAAACCTCCTGATCAATGTTTATATGAGTTTGATAATTTTATTATGAAACAGAATCATTTTGATGAGAGGATAGAAAGTCAGTTGCATGATAATTCCCTTGCTATCAAAAAATTGCTTGGTGTTTTAGATAGAACAGTTAATGATGTTCAATGTCTTGTGAAGCATTTTCATATGGTTCAAACTCAGCTTGATCAAATTTCTAATGTGCAAAGAGATTTACTTGCTAACAATGCCAAACAAGATAAATTGCAGGCTTTTGGGATTAAGACCCGAGGAGGAACTAGTACTCAAGACCTTCTTTATCCAGAGGGACATCCGAAGAGAATCGAGCAAGATTCTCAAATGCAGGAAGAAGAAATTGTTGTCTCTCCAAATAAGAAGAAGAAACATAAAGAGACTGAAAATTCTAATGATCCTATTGCAGATGAAGAGCCAGCTATTGATCCCAACAGTGTATCTATTTCCGATGCTGAGACTGAAGACGGTGCTGAACCTGAAGGTAATAATAATGAGAAGAATGATCCACCTGAAGTTCGAGAAGAAGAAGCACCTGACAAACGTAAGAGGTACACTAAAGAAGACTTCATCGCAAGAAAACATGGGAAGGAGAAAGAACCATGGGTACAGAAACCCATGCCCTTTCCAGGTAAGTCCATCAAATCTAAAGAAGAAGAGCATTACAATAAGTTTTGTTAATGGATTAAACCTCTTTTTCTTCAAATTCCTTTGACTGATGCTATTAACTTACTCCCTTATTCAAAATATATGAAAGATATTGTCACTAACAAAAGAAAAGTTCCTAATGATGCAATATCTACTATGCTTGCTAACTATTCTTTCAGTGGAAAGATTCCTGAGAAGCTCGGTGATCCAGGTATACCCACCATCCCTTGCTCCATAAAGAATAATTATGTCAAAACTGCTTTATGTGATCTTGGAGCGGGAGTGAGTGTTATGCCTCTCTCTCTTTACGAGAGGCTTTGTTTAGAGAAACTGATTCCTACAGATATCTCCCTTCAGATGGCTGACAAGTCAACCGCTGTTCGGATAGGTATTTGTGAGGATGTTCAAGTTGAAGTTGCTAATTGTTTAATTCTTACTGATTTTGTTGTGCTTGACATGCCCGAGGATGGGAGCATGTCCATTATTCTTGGTAGACCTTTCCTTAACACCGCAGGTGCTATTATTGATTGCAACAAAGGGAAGGTTACCTTTCATGTGAATGATAAAGAACATACGGTATATTTTCCGAAGAAGACGGACAGGAGGCATGCCCTCAACTCTATAGAGAATATCGAGACCGTGAAAATTGGAGAATGGGACTGTCCACTACATGTGCCTCACAAATACAAAACTATCATGGTAGGGACAATGTCCATCAAGGTAAAAGTTCAGTGATTACTTTGTAGGAGGTGATACTTTTTGCTCTATATATCGCTTGTTTGTTGGTAAGACTTGATCAACCTTACTAGTGAACGTGTTTTATATGGATAAAAAGTTGAGCTTTCTATGTTTTCATTTGTTTTTAGTATTGTCCTACTTGCTGTACCAAGTATCTATGTTTTTGAAGCTTCACAATACTACTAACTACTTCAAGTTTTCAGAGAGTTTCGCAGCTTTTTGAACTTCGAAAAATTTTCAACAGTGAGGTTTTCAGAAAAATTCCAGAAAAATTATATTAAAAATTTCCACAACGGGAGAGAACCGGAAAGTCCTGGGGCCAGCCAGGGGGAGCCACCAGTGGCCCAGGCGGCCAGCTGGCGCGGCCTAGCCCCTGGCCGCGCCCACAGGGCGCCTGGGGCCCACGGGACCCCCCTCCAGGTACTTCTTCTTCCCCTCTCTCTCTTTTTCCAGAAACCCGAGTTCTAGTCTTGTTCTTGCTATTCTTGCTGTTCTTGGGGGCGATTCTTCGATCTCTCTCTAAGCCCATCATTTGAGCTGAAATTTTGAGCAAATACTCCCTGGTATGTGACTCCTCCACTCCTCCAATTAGATTTTTGATTGGTGGCCTCATTTGTGAGTATTTAGTAGGTCTTGGTGCTGTAGAGATGAGCTTGCATGCATGTGTAGAAAGTTATTTTCCAAGTTTTGATGCAAGTTTATGCCTTGGGCAAGTGAGTTGAGTAGTTTGCCTTAGCTCACTTTGTTTTAATCCTCGTTTTTGTGAATTGTAAAAAAATTCAGAAATGAGTTTATTAGGAAGGGCAAAAGGATGGCTTGAGAAGAGGAGGCCCGCACACTCCGATCGAGTCACTAGGGCCGCAGCTTCACCAACGACTGCCAGGGTGAGCTATAATGAAGATCATGTGCCCCTGGAGTTGTTGGAAGATACAAGTCCAGCACGTGCGATGACATATCCATGTGACGAATTCATGGAAGCTGCGGGAATCAAGGATGAGTTTTATAATCTTTGTGCTAATGCAGGTTTGACACAGCTCGTCACCAGCCGTGTTACTCAGTATCAAAAACTCACCTCCATTTTCATTAACAGTTTTAGATATAATCCTGAATCAGGTGCTATTGAGTTTAAAATTTATAATGATCTTATCACCATGACTTTGGGAAATTTTTGTGAAGTAATAGGTGTGCCGAACGTTGGGAGGACGGCAAGGATGGCTACTCAGCCCTCCGAGCTGAAAACCGTCATCAACTCTCTCTGCAGCATGGGTACGAGGGATATTCATCGGTCGAAGATCTCCAGTATCTTGTTTCCTCACCTCAGGTATTTTGCATATTATATTGCTAGAGGGGTGTTAGCTCGTGACAACACGAGCAGCATTTCTGCTCCGGATATTGCTATCCTGGCAGCAGCCCTCTCAGGGAGGTCTGATTATAATATTGGTACCTTAATTGCTCGACGCCTTGCTATGAACGGTAACAAGGGGGACTTATATGGTGGCATTTATGCCACGCTTATCTTAGAGCATCTTGGAGGCACCCCATATCCCGATGATACTCCTTTTACTTATTTAAGCTTTGATCTTGCTACTATGAAAAGGCATAAGTTTGTTACCATGGGTTCTGAGCTTGATAACCTTGTTTATATCTTGCGTTTCGGAACTACCGCGGAACGCGAGATCCGTCTACCTGCACCTCTTTTGTTTGATTTTTCTCGCAGGAACGGATGGTCCTTTGATGTTGTCCAGCTCGATGAGTTCATGGTCCAGCATCAGTTCCATAACCCCATGGAGGGGGTTATGCCCGACGAGGAGAGGCACGGTGAGATACCACATTTTCAGGAAGAGACCGCCACCGAGTTTGGTGAAGGGTCTTCCTCTGTTTGGCGCTCGGAACCTTCCTCGTGGGAGACTCCGAGGAGTTTAGTGTACGCGCCATCGTCCTTCTACGACCCTTGGTCTCACCACCATACCCCTGGAGCAGGAGGCTCCTGGGGGCAGTAGCTGCTACCAACTTAGGCCAAAAGCCTAAGCTTGGGGGAGTACGTGCCCTTCTCAGTTTTTCATTGTATTATCCGCCTTATTCACTTTGATCTTTTCGAAGTTTTTACCCGTTCTTCTTTATTCCTCTATTTGCAAAAACAACAAAAAGATTTTCTCTTTCTTCTGCTTTTTATTCAACTCTTGAAAAAACCCAAAAAGATTTCCTTTCTCTCTTTAGTTTGCTTTGTTTTCAGAGATGAGCTCGAGTCCGTGATGGCATTTGATTATATTTCCTACGTTCGATCGTGCAAGTGACAAGCAGTAATGACGAAGATCGACTGAAAGGAAGCAACAAGGAAGACCGGTATGAACTCTTATTGTTTCTACTTTTGTACATATGCCTGTACTTATGATCTAGAGACCAGCTTGTAGCGACATAGTGCTATGTTTACAATGCTCTTCCAGTGGTTCATGCTTTCCTTGTGGCTAGTCTCCAATAACTAGAGTATATAATGTGTTATTGAAATGATCTACATGCATCACACTGTTCATAGTCTGGTATACTAAGGTGGTATTTCCCTTTAGAGAATTTTTGGATTGACTTGGCACATGCTTACACATGTTTAAGACTAAAAAGTCTACTTTGCCTTGATGATCTTTGAGTTTTAGAATAGTTATATCACTTTCATGCCCGATTCAATGTTGCTTTGTCGCTCTGCATGATTATGACTGTTATTGCTCTCTAGTTGGTCGCTTCCCAGTCTTTTGCTAAACCTCCACCCGTACTAAGCGGAATGACTGCTTGTGCATCCAAAACCTTTAAACCTGTTATGCCATGTGAGTCCACTATACCTTCCTATACATGGTATTTACCTGCCATTCCTAACAAAGACTTTCATGTACCATCTCAAAATTAATCAAAAGCATTTCCCTTTTTGTGCCTATGTTTTAGCTCATGAGGAAGTAGTAGTTAATTCATGATCTCTTTAAGTTGGACAAGTTTCACCCCTGGATTGCATGTATAATGTGCGAACCCCTAATATGAAAAGGAACTGGCATTGAGTGCGCCCGGCTCGAAAAGATAATATAACAAACGAACCCTCCTTCATGCTTTGTTCATAAGAAATCAGAAAACTTTGGCAGTGATAAACAAAGGAGATTAAGAGGATGTGATCGTCCTCATGCGGGAGCCGTTCCTCGAGACTTGTCTGGCTTTAAAAAAGTGATAGAGTTATCTGCTAGCATTCGTTGACGAAATATGCACCTCTCAAAAACACATTTACTTCTGTTTTTAAAACCAAGAGCTCTGGTACATGTTTAGTTTTTGTTTCCGATCACGGGTTTTCAACTTTGCCAATAAAAGCCACGGTTCGAGAGTCTCATCTTCCTTCTTCAAAGTACTGACTAGGAGAGCATAATTGTCATTCTGAGTGTAATGTGCATTGTCCCAAAGTATTACATTGTCTTCTGCATATTTGTGATATGATTTATTCTAAAATTCTTAGTTCTAGTCTCCTTTAAAACTCTGGAGGAGTCTCTGCATTTATGTTTTGCTTCACTCATGGAGGCTAGCGAGTTACCACCTTAATATGTTCAAGCTATGTGCAATGTGATCTTGTCTTGATTTTCAGTAATATATTGTTTACTCTTAATTATTTGTGACTGGTCACTTGAAAGAAGGATTGCTCCTTGCATTGTTCTCATAAGTACTGTTTTAATACTCGCTGAACTCTTTACGTAGTACATGCTTATATACATCTAATCAAGCAAAAGAGTTTGTCAAAGTTTTCTTTGTCGCGTCCAGTTCGTTGAACTGAATTGCTTGAGGACAAGCAATATGCTAAGCTTGGGGGAGTTGATACATCTCAAACATATCTACTTTTCCAAACACTTTTGATATTGTTTTGACCTCATTCTTGCATGTTTTTGACTAAACTAACCCGGACTGACGCTGTTTTCAGCAGAGCTGCCTGTATGGTTTATTTGTGTGCAGGAAAACGGATTTTTAAGCATCTCAGAAAAATCCACGAAAAATCACGAAAAATCCATGCACCCGAGGAAACCAAATGCCAGAAGTGGGACCAGAGCGGGGCCAGGGGGTGCCCAGGCACCCTGTGGGCGCGCCCCCCCTGGGCCGCGCCGGGGGGCGCCTGGGTGGGCCCCACACCCCCTGGTGCCCTACTTTAGTCCGTATTTTTCGTCCCGACGGAGAAACCCCAGATCGGAAGTCCTGTCGCTGTTTTTCGTCGCGGAGCCGCCGCCACCCTCTGTTCTTCTTCGGGAGGGCTAATCTGGAGGCTGATTTGGCCTCCGGAGAGGGGAGATCGTCGCCATCGTCATCATCATCACCACTCCATCATCCCTCCATGACTTCCCCCTTCATGTGTGAGTAATTCCCTTTCTGTAGGCGAAGGGGATGGTAGGGATTGCATGAGTTAGATCATGTAATAGTTCGTCAGATTGTTGGGGGCATGTTGCCTATCATCTAGTATGGTGTTTATCATCTTTGCTACAACTTGTTATTCTTAATGCTTGACACTTAGGGCCTGAGTGCCATGATTTCAGATCTGAACCATATGTGTTTGCATGAATATATTTGTGTTCTTGATCCTATCTATGAGTTGTATGCACCTGTTACGGTTCGGAACCGGCGATCCCAAAAGTGACAGCTTGGGACACCAAAGGGGATGGTCCGTAGTTTGAGGATCACATGTATCCATTGAGTTCATTGCTTTGTTCCGGTGCTCTTTGACAGGAGCACCTTAATATCCATTAGTTCCTTTTGGCCCCGTTCGTAGCGGGATGGTAGGACAAAAGATGTTGTGCAAGTTCTTATTGCAAGCGCGTACAACTACCTACGGGATACATGCCTAATGTTTGATATTTGCCTAGATGATCATTACTTTTCCGTGTGCCGTGCCCCGAGTTAGAAACTATCTCATCCATGCAACGCCCAACCATCCATCTCCCTAGCCTACAGTATTTTAAACCTTGCTTGTCACTAGTTGCTACTTTTGCCATTTACTACTGCTATTTACTTTTGCTGTTTACTTTTACTATTACTATCATCACTATCATATCACTATTACCACTTACCTTTTGTTGCAAGTCAGTATATTTTAGGTGCGGTTGAATTGACAACTCAACTGTTAAAGCTTAGAAATACTCTTTGGCTCCCCGTGTGTCGAATCAATAAATTGGGTTATTCTTACCCGCGAAGACTATCTCGATCCCTTACGGTTGAGGGTTATCAAGTAGCGATATAACTACCATGCCTGATTCAATGTTGCTTTGTCGCTCTGCATGATTATGACCGTCATTGCTCTCTTAGTTGGTCGCTCCCAGTCTTTTGCTAACCTCCACCTGTACTAAGCAGACTAACTTTGCAATACATAGCTCATGGGAAAGTAGCTTAAAAACTATTGTGGTAAAGAATATGTTGCCTATGTATCTTATTTCTTATAAGTTGCTTGCTGAGCGGTAACCATGTTTGTGGGGACGCCATCAACTGTCACACTTTTGTTGAATATCATGTGAGTTGCTATGCATGTTCGTCTTGTCTGAAATAAGGGTGATTTGCCATGGGTTGAATGAGTATGCATATTGTTAGAGAAGAACATTGGGCCGCCAACCAAAGCCATGTATCATGGTGGAAGTTTTAGCTTGGACATTAATCCTCAATCTCTTATGAGAATATGCTTATGCATTAAAGAGGAGTCCATCATCTATTTTCTATGTTGTCCCGGTATGGATGTCCTCAAGTTGAGATCTATCAAAAACGAGAAATCAAATGCGATTTATCTCCTTGGACCTTTGTACAGGTGGCATAGAGGTACCCCTTTGTGACACTTGGTTGAAACATATGTAATGCAATGATAACCCATGCAAATCCGAGCTAATTAGGACAAGGTGCGAGCACTATTGGTATTCGATGCATGAGGCTTGCAACTTATAGGATGTCTTATGCATGACACATATGAAGTACTACTACCGTTGACAAAATTGCTTCTATGTTTTCAAAATAAAAAAGCTCTAGCACATAACCATTATTTTACTTTTATGTTGAGTCTCCACCTTCTTTCTTCAAGCACCAACTACTGAGAGCATGATTGTCATTCTGAGTGTAATGTGCATTGTTCCAAAGTAGCATTGTCTTTTGCATGATTGTGATATCGTTTATTTTGAAATCATTGTATCTAGTCATCACTTAAACCTTGGAGGTGCCCCTGCATTTATGTTTTGCTTCACTAATGGGGGCAAGCTAGATATCACTTTATCATATTTGCACATCATGTTCATTGCAAATCTATTTGATGTTTCAGTTTCATATTGTAAAACTTTCAGTCATTTGTGATTTTCTCATGAGGCAACTTAATTACTATAGAATCATTGTCTCAGTAAGCTTTTGTCATATGACTATAAAAAGTCCTATATGGTTAATAGCATGTCACCACAGAAATTATTCTTGTTATCATTTACCTACTCGAAGACGAGCAGGAATTAAGCTTGGGGATGTTGATACGTCCAAAACGTATCTATAATTTCTGCTTGCTCCATGCCACTTTTGGGTGATATTGTTATGATATTTATACACTTCCATACACTTTTGATCATATTTGGACTAACCGACTAATCCAGTGCACCCCGGTGCCAGTTTCTGTTTTCGGCTGTTTTTGTATTTCAGGTTTTCACATTACGAGAACTGTCAGGAAAAATCCAGAAATATTATATAAAAAATCAGCGTTCCTGAACCTACCTTGTGCCCGAAGTACAGCCGGGGGGGGGGGGGGAGGGGGGCACCAGGGCCCCAGGCGCCCTGGCGGCGCCCCCCCTGGGCCGCGCCAGGGGGGCGCCTGGGCCCCCCGAGCCCCGTCCGGTGCCCCCCTTTGGCATATATTTAGAGCGTCCTTCGAAACCCTCGGGACGGGAACTCTTTTTCGCAATCTCATCTCTGTTCCGCCGCCGCCGCCGCTTCCAAGGTCGGGAGCACCAGGAGAACTCTTCCCGGCACCCTGCCGGAGGGGAGGATCACCATCGGGAGCCTCTCCACCACCATGGACGCCTCCCGGATGAGTTGTGAGTAGTCTCCCTTGGACCATGAGTCCATGAGTCCTCGTGAGCTGCCCTACATGATCGAGGCACATATGTAATCCTTATGCTGTTGCTATGTTGAGTTTGCTGGGATCCGATGGATTATGAGATTATGTTCAGATTGTGATTGAGTAATATATTTGATCTACCTCTTTTATATTTATGTTCATAAGTAATTCTTGCATGTTCTCCGTTGTTATTTATTGCTTTGGCCAAGTAATAGGTAGTAACTCCAAGAGGGAACGTTATGCTCGATTGTGGGTTCATGCCCCTCGATGACTAGCTTGAGTGACAGAAACATGAGTCTAGGGGATGTGCTGTTGCCACAAGGGGGAAAACAACGGTGCTTGTGCCCGCGGGTGCAAGGATTGTTTATTTACGCAAAGTTCTTTTAATGTAGTTGTCTGTTGCATTGAGTTTACACTATGGGTGGGACTCACAACTTAATACCAGCGAGATGTTCTGGATAGATATCTCAAGGTGGATGATTAGTAGTAGATATTGATGGATTTCGGTCTACTTACTTTGGCGTACCGCCCATGCTTTGAACATCAACCTTTCTTGCAATGTAGTCAGCATTGGTTTGCGTTCGTGGTCCTTTCAATTGCCCAGCTGTAATTCGTTTACCTCACATAGCTGTTTTATCGTCTTTTGGGAGAGAGACATCACTAGTGAACATCATGAGACTCCGGTCCATATTACCATCATTGATCACATCCGCTATTTACTTTTCGCTTTTACTTACTATCGCAAAACATTATCTATCACTACTATCATTTGCGTTTAATCCTTTGTGAACTACAAGGCCGGAGGGATTGACAACCTCTCTGTACTCGTTGGAGCAAAGTTATTTGTATCTGTGTGCAGGTCCACGTTGATTGCTAATATCTGGCGCCGTTAGTAGTTGACACCTACTTGTTGAACCTAGGAGTCTCTGGGGATTCGATCCTTGGCATCTTTGCAAAGGGAAAAACTTCCACAACACTGCAACTTACACCTTCCACTTGGGGTAACCAACGAGGGGTTAGAGGCCCATCAGAGAGCACCTATGTCGTTGCGTGTATTACTATTAATTTGCATTGAGTATGATCATGACAGGATCTCTTTTACCATGAATTACAATGTCTAGTCAATCCTTGATCTTTAAAGGTGCTCTACATTTATGTTTTGCGGTATGAGAAAGGGCTGGCGAGATACCATCTTGTTATATCATATCATGATTGTTTTGAGAAAGTGTTGTCATCCGAGGTTTATTATTATTGCTCGCTGGTTGATTATGCCATTGATGTGAGTAGTCTTGAGACCTGAAAGTTATTGTGAATGTGGTTAGTTCATGATCTTGTTGAAAACCTGAATGCTAGCTTACATATTTACAACAACAAGAGCAAACAGAGTTTGTCAAAGTTTTTCTTTATCACTTTCAGTTTATCAACTGAATTGCTTGAGGACAAGCAAAGGTTTAAGCTTGGGGGACTTTATACGTCTCCAACGTATCTACTTTTCCAAACCTTTTGCCCTCGTTTTGGACTCTAACTTGCATGATTTGAATGGAACTAACCCGGACTGACGTAGTTTTCAGCAGAACTGCCATAGTGTTGTTTTTGTGCAGAATAAAAAGTTCTCGGAATCGCCTGAAAGTCAACGAAGAATTATTTCAGAAAATATAAAAAATATCTGCAAGAAGCTCCACACCAGGGGGCCCAGGGCCTCTCCACGAGGGTGGGGGCGCGCCCCCTGCCTTGTGGGCCCCCTGGTGACTTACCGACGTACCCCCAGATCCTATATCTTCACTTTTGGAGAGAAAAAAATCAAGGAGAAGGAATTATCGCGTTTCACGAGACGGAGCCGCCACCAAGCCCTAATCTCTCTCGGAAGGCTGATCTGGAGTCCGTTCGGGGCTCCGGAGAGTGGAGATCGTCGCCATCGTCATCATCAACCTTCCTCCATCACCAATTCTATGATGCTCACCGCCGTGTGTGAGTAATTCCATCGTAGGCTTGCTGGACGGTGATGGGTTGGATGGGATCTATCATGTAATCGAGTTAGTTTTGTTAGGGTTTGATCCCTAGTATCCACTATGTTCTGAGATTGATGTTGTTATGACTTTGCTATGCTTAATGCTTGTCACTAGGGCCCGAGTGCCATGATTTCAGATCCGAACCTATTATGTTTTCATGAATATATGCGTGTTCTTGATCCTATCTTGCAAGCCTATAGTCACCTACTATGTGTTATGATCCGGCAACCCCGAAGTGACAATAATCGGGACCACTCCCGGTGATGATCATAGTTTGAGGAGTTCATGTATTCACTATGTGTTAACGCTTTGGTCACGTACTCTACTAAAAGGAGGCCTTAATATCCCTTACTTTCCAATAGGACCCCGCTGCCACGGGAGGGTAGGACAAAAGATGCCATGCAGGTTCTTTTCCATAAGCACGTATGACTATATTCGGAATACATGCCTACATTGCATTGATGAACTGGAGCTAGTTCTGTGTCCTCCTAGGTTATAACTTCTACGTGATGAATTGCATCCGACATAATTTCCAATCACCGATCCAATGCCTACGAGCTTTACCTATATTGCTTGTTGCTTATTTACTTCGCGCTGCTACTATTACAAAAACTACAAAAACACTATCGTTACTTTTATTGCCGCTACCGCCCCTATCATATTACTTTGCTACTAAACTATCCTGCTGCAGATACTAAGTTTCCAGGTGTGGTTGAATTGACAACTCAGCTGCTAATACTTAAGAGTATTCTTTGGCTCCCCTTGTGTCGAATCAACAAATTTGGGTTGAATATTTTACACTCGAAAACTGTTGCGATCCCCTACACTTGTGGGTTATCAATGACTTTTGCGTAAGCCTCCCCGGCAACGGCGCAAGAAATTCTTCTTGCTACTTCTCGAGCTTGCGTTGTATTCCCTCGAAGAGGAAAGGGTGATGCAGCATAGTAGTGTAAGTATTTACCTCAGTTTTTGAGAACCAAGGTATCAATCCAGTAGGAGACCACGCGCGAGTCCCTTGCACCTGCACAAACAAATAAGAACTTCGCAGCCAATGCGATAAGGGGTTGTCAATCCCTTTACGGTCACTTACGAAAGTGAGATCTGATATATAGGATAGTTTGATGTTTTTGGTATTTTTGGATATAAGAACAGAAAGTTAAAGCAGAAAAGTAAAGTTTGTTATTGCAGAGCAGACCTCTAGGTCTTCCCAATAGGGTAGGTCCCAAAAGATAGATTTCTTCTTCCACATGGGTGCGTGTCCTTCAGTGTAATTCAGAACAGATTGTCTGTCAGGACCCTTTCCAAAGATCACTTGTAAATCCTTGACCATATCAAGTATTTCATCACCAGTACGGAGGATGGGCTTCTTCCGGTGTTCTGCCCCACATTTCAAATGCTTGCCTTCCTTTCTTAAGGCATGCTTGGTCGGAAGAAATCGATGATGTCTCATGTACACATTCTTCTTGCATTTGTCCAAATATATACTTTCAGCGTCATTTAAACAGTGTGCGCATGCGCGGTATCCCTTGTTTTTCTGTCCTGAAAGGTTACTAAGAGCAGGCCAATTATTGATGGTGACAAACAGCAACACATGTAGCTCAAATTCCTGCTGTTTGAGCTCATCCCACACACGTACACCTTTTCCATTCCACAGCTATAATTTTTTTAACTAATGGCCTTAGGTACAAATCAATGTCGTTGACGGGTTGCTTAGGGCCTTGGATGAGCACTAGCATCATAATGAACTTCCGCTTCATGCACAACCAATGAGGAAGGTTACATATACATAGAGTCATGGGCCAGGTGCTATGATTGTTGCTCTGCACCCCAAAAGGATTAACGCCATCTGCAATTAAAACAAACCATACGTTCATTGCGTCACCAGCAAAGTCCCCCCAATTTCTCTCCATTTTTCTGCACTGTGACCCATCAGCGGGTGCTCTCAACTTCCCGTCTTTCTTATGGTCTTCCTTGTGCTATCGCATCAACTTGGCATGCTCTATGTTTCTGAACAAACGTTTCAACGGTGGTGTTATAGGAGCATACCACATCACCTTGGCAGAAACCCTCTTCCTGGGGTGCTCGCCCTCAACATCACCAGGTTCATCTCGTCTGATCTTATACCGCAATGAACCGCATACCGAGCATGCGTTCGAGTTCTCGTACTCATCACCGCGGTAGAGGATGCAGTCATTAGGGCATCAAAATAATAAGTCACGCTCAGAAGAACCATCCAAACGCTTGTACCCTTTGTGGAGACTATTATAGCCCAAGAAGATACATTGTTTAGAACGTAATTCAAGCTTATGTGTGTTGAAAGGACACGAATTTGGCCAAATGGCACAACAAAAAATGCGACCAAACGACGTGTAGTTTGGTTTGGTGCCAAAAAGACGGTCTAGTGTTGTTTGATTTTTGTATCACACAACCAGGAACACGATTAGCGAGATAAAGATCTATGAGGAAAGCCTCGTCCCAAAATTACAAACGCATATAGACATGATCCAGAAGAGAGAGACCAACTTCCACAATATGCCTATGTTTTCGTTTAGCGGATCGTGATGGGTGATTCAAATATGCTGAAGAAAAAAAATTAGCTTTTGATATT
>LR738714.1:797310731-797399753 GCA_902687465.1 Secale cereale | reverse complement strand
CCCCCCAATTTGTTTGCATAGAAATAATGGTCCTACCAAAGAGGCTCTGAACATGTTGTTGAAAATAAGGAACTTCTGAAACACATCAGATTTATTTTTAAGCTAATAAATCCAACTAAACTTACTAAAATTGTCTATAAAGTTCACATAATAGAAAAATCATCCTATAGAGACGGGTCCAGGACCCCAAACATCATTTCAAAAGAGCTCTAAACGAGCTTTTGAATCTCTAGATGATCAAGAGTATGGAAGTTAATGACTCTTCGCAATAAGACATGCATCACAAACTAAAAGATGATCATGTTTATTCGATACTGGAAGACTGAAATCTCGACGAATTTTTTGGACTACTAGAACTGAGGGGTAGCCTAAGCATTTGTACCACCGAGAGATGGATGGTTTGATCACGGCAAGCACTTGACGTCGAGGAGCACTTTGCTGACCGGTCACGTGGAACAAACCCCTCCTAATCCTGGTTTGAAGAATTGTTTTCCAGGTGGCCTGATCATTGGCAGAAAAAATTCAGGGTGAAGTTCGAGATACACATGCTTATCTTTCATAAGTTCATAAGCAGAAAGAAGACTATTATCAGCAGTAGGAGCATGTAGGATGTTAGGCATAACAGAATTAAAACACACACGCACGCAAGTCCTAGACTAACATATCTATACCTTATGTACATGTTAAAAGGTTGTGTCATCAAATCTGTCTAATAACAAGTCAATAAAAAATTGTGAAATTATTTGCTTTTGTAGAAACGGCTAGATGATCTGGTCCCTCTCGGTTCGTGAGTGATATTAAGCATGCATATCGCCCATCTATGTACCTGCACCAGTCCACGGATATTTCCACTATGCGTTCGCATGAACTGCGCTTTGCACCTATGCCTGGTTGAAATACATGCCTCCACAGCAATTCCGAGCACATATTGCCTAATTCCTGCACAAGAACGTACTCTCTTAGAACATGTACACACCATGGAAATATGTAGCCCGCTTGCCGACATGTCAGGTACTCCTACAGCTCGGCATGCACCTCAACTCGTACAGTAGTATGGATTTACCAATCTGAGACATGTTATGTGCATATATTGTTTTCGGCTTGTTGGTTTTTCAAGCGATTCAATTAAGGTTCACAATGGCAGCGTTGGTTCTTGTTGATTCCGAGACGTGGTATCAAACGTAGATCTCGCCCACAATGGTGGAATTATGGCTCTCTTGCACTATAGATGGGGGAGGGAAAAACCGAAGAGATTGAGATAGTTAGAATACAAGATTCATGTGCCCGTTGCTAGTGCGGGGTGCATCAAAGGGAGGAAGGTAGCAGCTGTGCGGCAAAGGGAGGAGGACCAGGTATGGCTCGTGGAGGTGGCTAATAGTCGTACGTGTTGAAGTTTTTAGGACATGATGTACAGTACTAATTTTGTTATATATCTTCGTATTGTGCTTTTTTAACACCGTATTACGCTCATAGTGTATGCATATAACACATAGATAGATGTTCTTATAGGCTGTTAGTTGGTGTCACGTTGCGCCTGACGTTTGTATCATTGTATGATATAATTAAAGGGAAAATATTTTACGTGAATAAGAACGGATAAAATTAAAATTCTGTTCCACAGAAGGAAAAAAACAAACACCGAAGATTTTGCACATAGATCTTTTTATAATGATAATGGCAGCTGAGATTTTTGTATTGCATTAAATGCCAGCTGCCAGCGACAGTACAATACAGATTTAGCCATTAAATTTTGATAATGAAGAAACGGCATAAAATTTGATGGAAGATTACATGCAGATGTAACTAGACGACAAGACATTGACGAACGATTGTCCATTGATGAACGGATGGAAACGGGTTTGGATCTCGTCTCCTCAGTACGGGAACTGGAAGCCGGCGTTCGTCTCCATCCCGGCAGGGTCCTCCGGTGAGGGAGGCATCTCCATAAGAAGCTGCTGTATGTCCATCCACATGTCGTCGTCCAAACCTGGCGGCTGAGGAATATCCATCCCCGGGGCGAACCCCGGCGGCGGAGGCATCTCCTGTATATCCATCGTTGCGGCGACCACCTGAGCCGGAGGCAACTCCATCATCTGCTGTTGCGTCTCGATCCCGGAGGCGACCTCCTGAGCGGGAGGCAACTCCATCATCTGCAGCACATCTATCCCGGCCTCGAACCCCTGCCACTGTGGCAACTGGATCTCCATCCCGGAGTTGCTGCTGCCGCTGCTGCTCCCGAACTCAAAGGTACTGCCACCGAAGAGCTGGGGCGGCAGCAGCGGGGCCATGCGGCTCGCGTCCAAGTGCATCGCCTCGCAGAGTACCTGGTTGGCGCGTTCGGAGACGGCGTCCTTCACCTGCATCAGCGCGGCAAAGAAGGCCGCCATGTCCTCGTCCCCCATGTCGCGCACCTTGGGGTCGACCCACGCCGCAATCGTGTCCCCCGCGGCGCGCTCCTTCGCCATGACCTCCTCGTGCAGCTTCTTCAGTTTCTTCGCCTCGTCCAGCTCCGTGCGGAGCTCGTCGAACTCCTGCTGCAGCTTCTCCAGCTTCTCGTCTTCGCCGGCAGCGCCCTGCTCCCTCGCGCCAGCCCTCGCACCCTCCCCCGCCAGGAAGCGATCCACGACGGAGTCGACGGAGGGGTGGCCGAAGGAGAAGGCCTTGCCGCCGGGCGAGAAGGCGAGGGCGGCCACCTGGGCGCCGGTGAGGACCGCCAGATTGGTGGCCTTGCTGAACAACCCCAGGCGACGCTTGGAGTAGGAGATGTGCCGGGCATCCTCCTGCTCGATCCGGCGGATGACCCTCTTCTTCCGGCCGCTGCCACCCCTCCCGTTGGGCGCCGCCATTGCTCGCTCGCTCGGTGGCTAGGCTCAGAGAAAGGGAGGAGGAGGAGGAGGAGAGGAGGTCGAGAGTGTGTGGCTACGTCTCGGGGTCGGGTGGGTTTATATAGCAAGCGGGCCGGAGAGAAATCGCTTCGCTGAGCTGTTTGCATTCAAAGTCGTGATAGGCGATAAGATTCGATTTGGCATTCGCTGAGGTGTCCACATTAAAACTCACGCGTCAAATCCAAGGATAACTACGTACTCCGTATTGGTGTTTATAGTAAGTATTCGCTCTCACGTGACAGAATGGATCGGGACGTGACAACAAAATGTCCGTGTATATATATCGTTTGACGCACAAAAGCAAGCGTTCCTCGCAATGTAATTCATCCGTTCCTAAGTATAAGGGTTTTTCTTCTTTCTTTATTTTGGAAGTTAAATATAAGGCTTTTTACGGATATGTTCCAGTTCCTATGCTGACTGCATCTCTCGCCTCGCCGTTGTCTGAACTGCAGTGCACTACAGGGCCTTCGAACATGCTTGGCGAGATTGCTGCAGGTTACACTTCGCCATCGTCGTTGCTGGCGCCTCCTCCGGTATCCGTCAACCTTGGTACACAGCTCCAACTTCTTCAGCAGAATCAGCTTCCTCTGCTCACAACGCCGCGAGTGGCGGCCGTGGAATCTCCACACATGGATCGTGCATGCTTGCATGGGTGCAACTGCAGCTTCATATGTACGTACTAATACTAGCATGGATGCTTCGGCCAACAAGGACGCATCCGTGGGGTGCATGGCTCTGTGCATTGGACGTTACAGGGGGCCGCTGACGCTGAGTTGGGCTCGTCAACAACTACCGACTGATGGACGCCCGGCCCAGTACAGCCCTTGATTGCTCAGGCAAAGGTTCTGCAATCACCGGCGTCGTCGCCCTCACTACAGCGCACGCCGAGCCATGATCTGGCTACTGCGGTAACACTTGGTCCAGCCACGGGGCACAGTATGAAGCTATCCTCGTCACCCGTTGCAGACTTATAATGGAGCCAGGAGCTGCTGCACCATTGGGATCGCCTCCGTCTTCTCCAACGCCGCAGCCCGCGATCCATTCTACTCCAACTAAGCTGATGGATACTCCGTTACGGTGCAGTGATCGTCACTTTACCTCTGCCAATGGGTCCTCGGCCACGGATGAGTGCTCCCTCTCCAAGGCGATGCGGCATCAGGCGGAGTGTAACCTCGATCCTCCTACAGGTACACCTTGCAATAAATCATTTCTTTCTTTTTCTGATTCCCGTATTTCCTCTAGTTTAAATAACGTTGGAATCAAAATTGGAAAAAATGATAATGATGTGTGCATTTCGGTGGGGTGTTTAAACACATGGAGATAGACCGATTAAAGGTTTCTCCAAAGTGTTCGAGCCCTCTACCCTACCCTGAAACCGAGGAGGAGGAACCGGCGGCTGCTTATAACGGCCCGCTTCTCTCCCACTTGGTTGGTGCGGTAACTGAGGTAGGATTAGATGACGCACGACCTGGGTCCATGTTTTGTGACTGACGCGCGTCCTCGCATAAATCAAAATCCCACTCCTCAAAAAAGAAACAAAAACCACCCAAGAAGGCGAAGGTATCCACCCTGACCAGAGTTTCCACATGAGAGGCATGTTTTGGAATAGCAGAGGTATTTCAGACAACATAAACATGTCGGTCACTGTGTGCGTGACCATGGGTTAGATTTTGTGGCAATTTCCTAGGCAGGTACATGTGACTTTCGTGCACATGTCTTTGATCACCTATCAGGTGGTATTGACTACACATGGCATTGCTTACCACCACGTGGAAGGTCCGGACGAATCTTACTTGGGATACATACGACAACCATGGACTAGTTAGTTTTTTTGGATGGTGAATTTCACGTCAAATTCCACCTACGAAATAGAGCTGATAATTATTCATGAAGCCTGGTTGCAGTCTATGGGGCTGCTCAAGATGAGAATAAATCCGCTTTCCTTTGGGAATTGGTGAACTGGCTAAGGATAACCCGCATCCAATGCTTATTGGAGGCGACTTCAATATCCTTAGGTACCAGGAAGAGAAAAATAATGATCGTTTTGACACGCACTGGCCTTTCTTATTCAACGATGTAATTGACAGTTTGAATCTTCGAGAAGCTAGTATGTCAGGGCAACAGTTCACTTGGGCCAACAACCGTCCGGTGCCGACATACGAGAAACTAGACCGGGTGCTCATGGATACCGAAAGGGAATTAAAATTCCCTATGGTAACAGTGTGTGCCCTAGAGCGTATTGAGTCACTTTCGGACCATGCACCCATCATTCTTGATTCTAACTCTACTAGCTCTCCCAGTGTTCCCCGCCCATTCAAATTTTAATTTGGATGGTCACAATGGGATGGCTTCGCGGATTTAGTTAAGAACATATGGGAGAGGCCTGTCGTTGTTCGCACACCGATTCAATGATGGAACTTCAAAATTCGAGCCATAAGGCGGTTCCTAACTGGATGGGCCAAACACACAAGTGGTATATGTAAAAAAGAAAAGTAACGCATTTCCACTATTACAGATGACCTCGACAAAATTGCAGAGACTCGCATTTTGTCTCAACAGGAGATTGATATGAAAAAACAATCCAATGAGAAAATTGCACGTCTATTGCGAGAAGAGGAAATCAAGTAGTATCAAAGATTAGGTTCCCAATTCATTTTGGAGGGAGACAACAATACACGATATTTCCAAATGGTCGCCAATGGGCGGCATAGGAAGAAGTGTATTTTTAGCCTCCAACAGGACGAGGGACGGATCGAGGGTCAGGCAGAGCTCAAGCGTTATATAACCAGATACTACAAGTGTCTGTTCGGAGCTCCAGAGGAAGGTAACGTCACTCTAGATGAGAACCGAACATATGACATTTCACAAGTCACGGCAGAAGAGAATGATATCCTGGCGGCACCTTTCTCGGAAGAGGAAGTGCGAGCTGCGGTGTTCCAAATGGAACATAACAAAGCTCCAGGCGCTCATGGTTTCCCCGTGGAGTTCTATCATAATTTCTGGGATGTCATCAAGACTGACCTAATGGAGTTATTCAAAAAAAATCATGCCGGCCAACTAGACCTATCTAGGCTCAATTTTGATGAGATTGTTTTGTTGCCAAAGACTAAGGAGGCTGAACAGATTCAACAGTTCAGAACAATCTGCCTCCTTAATGTCAGCTTCAAAATCTTCACCGAAGAGGCAACTAATAGGTTCAACGCGGTTGCCGAGGTCATCCCAAACGGCTTTCATGCAAGGAAGAAATATACTCGATGGAGTAGTAATCCTTCACGAGACCGTCCATGAGATGCACCGGAAGAACATGAGTGGAGTAGTATTGCAAATCGACTTTGAAAAGGCATATGACAAAGTCAAATGGTCATTTCTCCAACAGACCCTAAGAACGAAAGGTTTCTCTGATAGATGGCGCGAGTGGGTTGATACGTCTCCAACGTATCTACTTTTCCAAACCCTTTTGCCCTTGTTTTGGACTCTAACTTGTATGATTTGAATGGAACTAACCCGGACTGACGTTCTTTTCAGCATAACTGCCATGGTGTTGTTTTTGTGCAGAAATAAAAAGTTTTCGGAATCGCCTGAAAATCAACGGAGAATTATTTCGGAAAATATAAAAAATAAATACAAGAAGATCCTCACCGGGGAGCCCACACCCTGTCCATGAGGGTGGGGGGCGCGCCCCCTGCCTCGTGGGCCCCCCGATGCTCCAACGTCTAACCCCCAGATCCTATATCTTCCGTTTCGGGGAGAAAAAATTCAAAGAGGAAGAATTATCGTGTTTCACGAGACGAAGCCACCGCCAAGCCCTAATCTCTCTCGGGAGGGCTGATCTGGAGTCCGTTCAGGGCTCCGGAGAGTGAAGATCGTCGCCATCGTAATCATCAACCTTCCTCCATCACCAATTCCATGATGCTCACCGCCGTGTGTGAGTAATTCCATCGTAGGCTTGCTGGACGGTGATGGGTTGGATGGGATCTATCATGTAATCAAGTTAGTTTTGTTAGGGTTTGATCCCTAGTATCCACTATGTTCTGAGATTGATGTTGTTATTACTTTGCTATGCTTATTGCTTGTCATTAGGGCCCGAGTGCCATGATTTCAGATCTGAACCTATTATGTTTTCATGAATATATGTGTGTTCTTGATCCTATCTTGCAAGTCTATAGTCACCTACTATGTGTTGTGATCCGGCAACCCTGAAGTGACAATAATCGGGACCACCCCCGGTGATGACCGTAGTTTGAGGAGTTCATGTATTCATTATGTGTTAATGCTTTGGTTCGGTACTCTATTAAAAGGAGGCCTTAATATCCCATAGTTTCCAATAGGAGCCCGCTGCCACGGGAGGGTAGGACAAAAGATGTCATGCAAGTTCTTTTCCATAAGCACGTATGACTATATTCGGAATACATGCCTACATTGCATTGATGAACTGGAGCTAGTTCTGTGTCACCCTAGGTTATAATTTCTACATGATGAATTGCATCCGACTTAATTTCCCATCACCGATCCAATGCCTACGAGCGTTACCTATATTGCTAGTTGCTTATTTACTTTCCCGTTGCTATTATCACAAAAACACTATCGTTACTTTTATTGCTGCTACCGCCACTATCATATTACTTTGCTACTAAACTATCTTGCTGCAGATACTAAGTTTCCAGTTGTGGTTGAATTGACAACTCAGCTGCTAATACTTAAGATTATTCTTTGGCTCCCCTTGTGTCGAATCAATAAATTTTGGTTGAAAAATTTACCCTCGAAAATTGTTGCAATCCCCTACACTTGTGGGTTATCAAGATTATTTTCTGGCTCCGTTGCCGGGGAGCATAGCCCTATTCTTTAGGTCACTTAGCATTTATATCTGTTTATCACTATGAAGAATTTGAAGGACTCAAAAACCAAGATCTTACCCTCAACTACGAGGGAAGGTAAGGAACTGCCATCTAGCTCTGCACTTGATTCTCCTTCTGTTATGAGTAAACTTGCAACACCTACTCCTGCTATTGAATCTGATATGTCATATGTTCTTGATGACGCTACTTCTGATATGTATGATGAAACTATCTCTATGCCTAATACTGTGCCACTAGGTTAATTTCTAGATGAACAAATTGCTAAAGTTAGGGAGAGTACAAATGTTGATGATATTTATGAAAGTGATGATGAAACTACTCCCAATAGATATGAATTGCATGTTGTGCCTGAGGGTTATGTTATGGATGAAGAAACTGCTAGAGACTTTCTTGCTTGCAGTGATAGATATGATCTTAAAAAGTTATTAGCTAAGCTGAAAGAAAAGTCCTTGAATGCTAGAATGAAACACGACCCTGCTTTTGCCACTTCACCTATCTGTGTTACTGATAAGGATTATGAATTCTCTGTTGATCATGAGTTAATTACTTTGGTTGAATCTCATCCTTTCGATGGCTATGAGTCTGAAACTGTTGTGGCACATCTTACCAAGTTGAATGATATAGTCACCCTGTTTACCAACGATGAAACGATTCGTTATAACTATATCCTTAAGTTGTTTCCGTTCTCGTTAAAGGGTGATGCTAAGACTTGGTTTAATTCTCTTGATCCTGGTTGTGTGCGTAGTCCCCAGGATATGATGTATTACTTATCTGCTAAATATTTTCCCGCTCATCAGAAACAAGCTGCCTTATGGGAAAATATATAACTATGCTCAAACTGAAGAAGAGAGTCTCCCACAAGCTTGGGGAAGGCTTCTCTAGTTACTTAATGTTTTGCCTGATCATCCTCTTGAGATGCATGATATACTTGATGTCTTTTATAATGGACTAACCGATGCTTCCAGAGACCACCTGGATAGTTGTGCTGGTTGTGTTTTCAGGGAAAGAACAGTTGAACAAGCTGAATTACTATTGAATAATATGTTGGCCAATGAAATAATTGGACACTTCGTGAACCAGCCCCTAAGCCAACTCCGAAGAAGAGAGGTGTTCTATTCCTCAGTCCTGAAGATATGCAAGAGGCAAAGAAATCTATGAACGAAAAAGGTATTAAAGCTGAAGATGTTAAGAATTTACTGCCTATTGAAGAAATACATGGTCTTGATAACCCGACACAGGTAGTAAAGGTAAATTCTCTTTATAGATTTGATGAAAGTGATATTCCTCGTTATAAGTCTGCTAGCAAATGCTTAGATGAGTTTGACAATTTCATTGTGAAACAAGAAAACTTCAAATCTTATGTTGGTAGACAATTACAACACAATGCTTATATGATTGAATGCTTGAGTGATTATCTGTCTAATGCTAAAGGTGAACTGAAACTTATTAGTAAACATGCTTCTATGGTCACCACTCAAGTAGAACAAGTACTTAAGGCTCATAATGATTTGCTCAATGAATTGAATAGTAAGAATAATGATAATGCCATTAGAGTTGTGACTAGAGGTGGTAGAATGACTCGGTAACCTCTATATCCTGAAGGCCACCCTAAGAGAATTGAGCAAGATTCTCAGAGAGCTAATTTAGATGCACCCAGTTCTTCTAAGAGGAAGAAAAAGAAAAATGATAAGAATTTGCATGCTCCTAGTGAACCTATAGCTGACACACCTGAGAATCCCAATGATATATCTGTTTCTGATGCCGAGACACAATCTGGTAATGAACATGAACCTAGTAATAATATTAATGATGATGTTCAGGTTGATGCTCAACCTAGCAATGATAATGATGTAGAGATTGAACTTGCTGTTGATCTTGATAACCCACAATCAAAGAATCAATGTTATGATAAGAGAGACTTTGCTGCTAGGAAGCACGGTAGGGAAAGAGAACCATGGGTTCAGAAACCCATGCCTTTTCCTCCGAAACCATCCAAGAAAAAGGATGATGAGGACTTTGAGCGCTTCGCTGAAATGATTAGACCTATCTTTCTGCGTATGCGTTTGACTGATGTGCTTAAAATGAATCCTTATGCCAAGTATATGAAAGACATTATTACCAACAAAAGAAAGATACCTGAAGTAGAAATTTCCACCATGCTTGCCAATTACACTTTTGAGGGTGGAATGCCTAAGAAATTAGGAGATCCAGGAGTATACCTTGCTCCATTAAGAGAAACTATGTTAAAACTTCTTTGTGTGATCTTGGAGCTGGTGTTAGTGTTATGCATCTCTATTTATATCGTAGACTTGACTTGAGTAAGTTGACACCTACTGAAATATCTTTGTAAATGGCCGATAAATCAACTGCTATACATGTCGGTATTTGCGAGGATGTGCCTATTGTAGTTGCAAATGTTACTATTCTAACGGACTTTGTTATACTTGATATTCCCGAGGACGATAGTGTGTCTATTATTCTTGGAAGACCCTTTTTTAATACTGCATGGGCTGTTATTGATTGCAACAAAGGCAATGTCACTTTTCATGTTAATGGTAATGAGCATACGACACACTTTCTTAGGAAACAACCTCAGGTCCATAGTATCAATTATATTTGAAAAACTTCAACTATCACTATTGGAGGTTTTGAGTTTCCTATCCCTACTATCAAGAAGACATATGACATCCTTATTGAAGGGGACATTTATATCCCCATTGAGGTAACCTAGTGTTATTCGAAAATTCTCCGGTTTCATGTTACTTGGAAATAGTTTATTAACAAGACCTGATCAACCTTGTTAATGGATTCCTTTTGATGAACATGGGATAGGTGAATCTAGATAGCACAAACCTTCTGTACCCTCCTTTTACTTTCTGTTAATTAGGATAATGAAAATGAAATATGATTTTTTCTAGAATATTAAAGAAAATATGGCACTGAACACACAGCGAGGGGAGCGAACAAGTGGCCACGAGGGCACAGGGTGCGCCCCTGCCTCGTGGGCCCCACGTGGCCCCCCTCCACTTATCCTTTCACCCATGCTCTTCTTCTTCCTCCCAAATAAATCCCCAACCAGCTCAAACCCGAGTTCTTGCTCATCTTGCTGCCATTTTCGATCTCCTTGCTCAAAGCACCATTCACCAAACTGTTTGGGGAGATTGTTCCTTGGTATGTGACTCCTCCATTGGTCCAATTAGTTTTTGCTCTAGTGCTTTATTTGTTGCAAATTTATGCTGCTGTGGTGACCTTGTTCTTGAGTTGCATGTCAAATTTTCTTGGTCCCAAGTAGTTCTAATGCATGATATAGCCTTGATATGTCTCCAACGTATCTATAATTTTTTATTGTTCCATGCTATTATTTATGAAGTCTTGGATGTCCAATGGGCTTTATCATTCACTTTTATATCATTTTTGGGACTAACCTACTAACCCAAAGGCCCAGTCCAGATTGCTGTTTTTTTGCCTATTTCAGGGTTTTGCAGAAAAAGAATATCAAACGGAGTCCAAACGGAATGAAACCTTCGCGAGAGATCTTTTTGGAGAAAATCACGCACAGGAAGCTTGAGAACCACGTCAGAGGATCGAGGGGCAGCCCTCGAGGGTGGGTGGCGCGCCCCCCTTCCCAGGGCACGCCCCCTGCCTCGAGGCCTCCTCAAGTGGTCCCCCGGTGCCCTCCTTCCTATATAAGTCCACCTACCCCAGAAACTCCGAGAACAGAGAGAAAACCCTAATTCCACAGCCGTACCTCCTGTTCCCATGGAGTTCCCATCTTGGAGCCTGTTCCGGAGCTCCACCGGAGGGGGATCCATCATGGAGGCCTTCATCATCATCATCATCATCGCCCTAACCATGAGTTGTGAGTAGTTTACCACAGACCTTCGGGTCCATAGCTAGTATCTAGATGGCTTCTTCTCTCTCTCCGGATCTCAATACAAAGTTCTCCTCGGTCTTCGAGGAGATCTATTCGATGTAATCTCTTTTTGCGGTGTGTTTGTCGAGATCGGATAAATTATGAGTTTATGATCAAGGTTATCTATGAAAGATATTTGGTTCTTCTCTGAACTTTTTATGTGTGCTCATAATATCCTTGCAAGTCTCTTCGAATTATTGGTTTGGTTTGGCCTACTAGATCTATAGTTCTTGCAATGGGAGAAGTGCTTGGCTTTGGGTTCAATCTTGAGGTGTCCTTTCCCAGTGACAGTAGGGGCAGCAAGGCATGTATTGTGTTGTTGCCATCGAGGATAAAAAATATGGGGTTTATATCATATTGCTTGAGTTTATCCCTCTACATCATGTCATCTTGCTTAAGGCTTTACTCTGTTCGTATGAACTCAATACACTAGATGCATGCTGGATAGCGGTCAATGTGTGGAGTAATAGTAGTAGATGCAGGCAGGAGTCGGTCTACTGGTCTCGGATGTGATGCCTATATACAATGATCATGCCTAGATAGTCTCATAATTATTCGCTTTTCTATCAGTTGCTCGACAGTAATTTGTTTACCCGCCGTAGAATATCGCTATCATGAGAGAGGCCACTAGAGAAAACTATGGCCCCCGGGTCTATTATGAACATATCAATCTACATCTACTTTACTTTTACCGCTTTTATTTTCCGTTTTATTAAACTAAAAATACCAAAAATATAAATTATCATCTCTATCAGATCTCACTCTCGTAAGTGACCGTAAAGGGATTGACAACCGCTTTTCGCATTGGCTGCGAAGTTCTTATTTGTTTGTGAATGTGCGAGGGACTCGCGCGTGGTCTCCTACTGGATTGATACCTTGGTTCTCAAAAACTGAGGGAAATACTTACGCTACTGTGATGCATCTCCCTTTCCTCTTCGAGGGAATACAACACAAGCTCAAGAGGTAGAAAGAAGAATTTCTAGCGCCGTTGCCGGGGAGGCTTACGCAAAAGTCATATACCAAGTACCTATCACAAACCCTTATCCTTCGCATTATATTTTTTCGCCTCTCGTTTTCCTCTCCCCCACTTCACCCTTGCCGTTTTATTTGCCCTTCTTCCGCCGTGTGTTTATCATTCTCTTGCTACGTGCTTGCTTGTCATTATGGCTAGTCCCTTATCCGCTCCTTTGTCTCCCGAGTTTGAAGTACTTCACTTCAAGCAAAGGCAAGGAGAAAATTTAAAAGATGATTGGTTTAGGATGATGGAATCTTATAGTTAGTGCACCGTAGAGATGAATTTTAGAATCTTGCTTCGCAATTTCGATGTTGGATTGACTATGTCTCAAAGACAACTCTTGTATTGTGTTGCCAAAGGGAATTTTATCGAAGTTGATCCTAGTATCGCGCATGAAATCATAGAGGGAATAGTGGGAGATCTACCTCCCCAAAAGGAGTCAAATTCAACCCCGAAAGGGACGGAAGTTTTTGAGAAAATTTGCGAAGTAACAAAAATATTACAAAAATCTCTTGAACCTCTTAAAAGTGTTAGTGGGAATCTCCACCGCATGAATATGTTGATTACTCTTTGTAATAAGCGGTTGGATGCTTTAGATCTAAAGATTTCTGAATATGAAGGGAAACGCAAAGAACCTCCCGGATTCGAGCTTGACACCATCAAAAGGGTGAAGATCAAGGATGGCAAAACCTAGATCTATCTTGTATCGTGCATAGCTAGGGGCGTCAAACGATAGCGCTTGTTGGGAAGCAACCCAATTTTTTTTTTTGTTTCTGCTAGGGAATAAATATTGCATCTAGCCTCTGAGTAGATGTGGTTTCATGTTTTGTTTAGTGTTTGTGCCAAGTAGAACCTTTGGGAAGACTTTTGTGAAGTTTATGTGATCTTGCTGTGAAAAACAGAATCGTTAGCGCTCGCTAAAGTAGTCGTGAGATTTTACTGGAGCGTTCTTTTTAGTTGATTCTTTTTGCAGATGATTGGTAGACAAATTCCGCAAATTTACCAATTTAGTTTGAAATTTTTGGAGTTTCAGAAGTAGGCGAAACCTGCATATTACTACAGACTGTTCTGTTTTTGACAGATTCTGTTTTTCGTGTGTTGTTTGCTTATTCCGATGCATCTATGAGTAGTATTAAAGGATATGAACCATAGAGAAG
Organism: Secale cereale; assembly: GCA_902687465.1. Taxonomy (NCBI): domain Eukaryota; kingdom Viridiplantae; phylum Streptophyta; class Magnoliopsida; order Poales; family Poaceae; genus Secale; species Secale cereale. Next base: position 797,385,927 of record LR738714.1, on the reverse strand, counting down.
TTGGAGTACAGTAGGTTTAACACCAATATAAACAAAGAATGAATTCATTGCTTTACCTTTGAGTAGTGGTTTGCTTTTTTATACTAACGGAGCTCACGAGAATTTTTGTCTAAGTTTTGTGTTGTGAAGTTTTCAAGTTTTGAGTATTGCTTTGATGGACTGTGGAACAAGGAGTGGAAAAGGCCTAAGCTTGGGATGCCCATGGCACCCCAAGGAATTCAAGATAATCAAAAGCCTAAGCTTGGGGATGCCACGGGAAGGCATCCCCTCTTTCGTCTTCATCCATCGGTAACTATACTTGGAGCTATATTTTCATTCGCAACATATTATGTGTTTTGCTTGGAGCGTCTTGTATAATTTGAGTATTTGATCGTTAGTTTGACACAATCATCCTTGCTGGACACACCTATTAGAGAGAGAGAGAGTTAAATATGGCCTAGAAATTGTTAGAACACTCTATGTGCTTCACTTATATCTTTTGAGTTGAATAGTTTTTGCTCTAGTGCTTCACTTATATATTTTAGAGCACGGTGGTGATAATATTTTGTAGAAATTGTTCAACTCTCATGCTTCACTTATATCTATTTGTGAGTCTATTAAAACAGCATGGTAATGTGTTTAGGCTAAAGAAACTAGTCTTGACATGATAGACATCCAATGTCAATGTAGTAAAAAATTACACACCAAGTGCATTGAATAGAATGAGATGTTGGATGCTTGATAATTATTTTGAGACATGAGGATAGTGATATTAGAGTCATGCCAGTGGAGTTGTTATGAAACTGAGAAATACTTGTGTTAAGGTTAGTGATTCCCGTAGCATGCACGTATGGTGAACCGTTGTGTGACTAAGTTAGAGCATGAGGTATTTGTAGAGTGTCAACCTTTCTGTGGAGGTCGGGGCGCACGATGGTTAACTCCTACCAACCTCCCCCCTAGGAGCATGCGTTGATTGCTTTGTTTTGATGACTCGTAGAGTTTTGCAATAAGTATATGAGTTCTTATTATGACTAATGTTGAGTCCATGGATTATACGCACTCTCACCCTTCCACCATTGCTAGCCTCTCTTGTACCACAAACTTTCGCCGGTGCCATAAACCCAGTATATATCCTTCCTCAAAACAGCCACCATATTGTTCCTCAAAACAGCCACCATACCTACCTATCATGGCATTTCCATAGCCATTCCGAGATATATTGCCATGCAACTTTCCACCGTTCCGTTCATATGACACGCATCATATTGTCATATTGCCATTGCATGATCATGTAGTTGACACCGTATTTATGGCAAAAGCCGCCATGCATAATCTTTTCATACATGTCACTCTTGTTTCATTGCACATACCGGTACACCGCCGGAGGCATTCATATAAAGTCATACTTTGTTGTTGTAGTCTCGAGTTGTAATATCGAGTTGTAATGAAAGTGTGATGATCATCATTATTAGAGAATTGTCCCATGGGAGGAAAGGCTAAATTTATAAAGCCCCTCCGCAAAAAAAAGGAAAAAGAAGAAAAAAGGCCAAAGAAGAAAAAAAAGGCCCAAAAAAAGAAAAAAGAAAAACAAAAAAAAAGAAAAAAAAGGAAAATAAAAGGGGACAATCGCTACTATCTTTTTCCACACTTGTGCTTCAAATTAGCACCATGTTCTTCATTGTAGAGAGTCTCATGTTTAGTCACTTTCATATACTAGTGGGAATTTTCATTATAGAACTTGGCTTGTATATTCCAACGATGAGCTTCCTCAAATGCCCTAGGTCTTCGTGAGCAAGCAAGTTGGATGCACAACCACTAGTTTTTTTTGTTGAGCTTTCATTCATATTTAGCTCTAGTGAATCCGTTGCAAGGCAATCCCCACTCACTCACATTGATATCTATTGATGGGCATCTCCATAGCCCGTTGATACGCCTAGTCGACGTGAGACTATCTCCCTCCTTTTTATCTTCTCCACAACCACCTCTATTCCACCCATAGTGCTATATCCATGGCTCACGCTCATGTATTGCGTGAAAGTTGAAAGGTTTGAAAAGATAGAGTATGAAAACAAATGCTTGGCTAAAATTGGGGTTGTGCATGATATGAATATTTTTGTGTTATAATGAGGGAGCATAGCCAACACTATATGATTTGTAGGGATAACTTTCTTTAGCCATAGTATTTTGAGAAGACATGATTGCTTTGTTAATATTGCTTGAAGTATTATTATTTCTTATGCCAATATAGACTTTTATATTGAATCTTTCAGATGTGAACATTCATGCCACAATTAAGAGAATTACATTGAAAAACTATATTGGTTACCATTCCACATCAACAATTCTTTCTTTATCATTTACCTACTCGAGGACGAGCAGGAATTAAGCTTGGGGATGCTTGATACGTCTCCAACGTATCTATAATTTTTGATTGTTCCATGCTATTATTTATGAAGTCTTGGATGTTTAATGGGCTTTATCATTCACTTTTATCATTTTTGGGACTAACCTACTAACCCAAAGGCCCAATCCAGATTGGTGTTTTTTTGCCTATTTTAGGGTTTTGCAGAAAAAGAATATCAAACGGAGTCCAAACAGAATGAAACCTTCGCAAGAGATATTTTTGGAGAAAATCACGCACAGGAAGCTTTAGAACCACGTCAGAGGATCGAGGAGCTGCCCTCGAGGGTGGGGGCCGCGCCCCCCTTTCCCAGGGCGCGCCCCTGCCTCGAGGCCTCCTCAAGTGGCCCCCGGTGCCCTCCTTCTTCCTATATAAGTCCACGTACCCCGGAAACTCCGAGAACAGAGAGAAAACCCTAATTCCACCGCCGTACGTTCTCTTCCCGTGGAGATCCCATCTTGGAGCCTGTTCCGGAGCTCCATCGGAGGGGGATCCATCACAGAGGCCTTCATCATCATCATCGCCCTCACCATGAGTTGTGAATAGTTTACCACAGACCTTCGGGTCCATAGCTTCTTCTCTCTCTTCGGATCTCAATACAAAGTTCTCCTCGGTCTTCGAGGAGATCTATTCGATATAATGTCTTTTTGCGGTGTGTTTGTCGAGATCGGATGAATTGTGAGTTTATGAGCAAGGTTATCTATGAAAGATATTTGCTTCTTCTCTGAACTTTTTATGTGTGCTCATATATCCTTGCAAGCCTCTTCGAATTATTGGTTTGGTTTGGCCTACTAGATCTATAGTTCTTGCAATGGGAGAAGTGCTTGGCTTTGGGTTCAATCTTGAGGTGTCCTTGCCCAGTGACACTAGGGGCAGCAATGCACGTATTTTATTGTTGCCACACCCTGCCCATGACGGTGGGGGGCGCGCCCCCTGCCTCGTGGGCCCCCCGATGCTCCACCAACGTACCCCCAGATCCTATATCTTCCGTTTCGGGGAGAAAAAAATCAGAGAGGAAGAATTACCGCATTTCATGAGACAGAGCCGCCGCCAAGCCCTAATCTCTGTCGGGAGGGCTGATCTGGAGTCCGTTCGGGGCTCCGGAGAGTGGAGATCGTCGCCATCGTCATCATCAGCCTTCCTCCATCACCAATTCCATGATGCTCACCGCCGTGTGTGAGTAATTCCATCGTAGGCTTGCTGGACGGTGATGGGATGGATGGGATCTATCATGTAATCGAGTTAGTTTTTTTAGGGTTTGATCCCTAGTATCCACTATGTTCTGAGATTGATGTTGCTATGACTTTGCTATGCTTAATGCTTGTCACTAGGGCCCGAGTGCCATGATTTTAGACCTGAACCTATTATGTTTTCATGAATATATGTTTGTTCTTGATCCTATCTTGCAAGTCTATATTCACCTATTATGTGTTATGATCCGGCAACCCCGAAGTGACAATAATCGGGACCACTCCCGGTGATGACCGTAGTTTGAGGAGTTCATGTATTCACTATGTGTTAATGCTTTGGTCCGGTACTCGATTAAAAGGAGGCCTTAATATCCCTTAGTTTCCAATAGGACCCCGCTGCCACGGGAGGGTAGGCCAAAAGATGTCATGCAAGTTCTTTTCCATAAGCACGTATGACTCTATTAGGAATACATCCATACATTGCATTGATGAACTGGAGCTTGTTCTGTGTCACCCTAGGTTATAACTTCTACATGATGAATTGCATCCGACGTAATTTCCCATCACCGATCAAATGCCTAGAAGCTTTACCTATATTGCTAGTTGCTTATTTACTTTCCCGTTGCTATTATCACAAAAACCACAAAAACACTATCGTTACTTTTATTGCTGCTACCGCCACTATCATATTACTTTGCTACTAAACTATCTGGCTGCAGATACTAAGTTTCCAGGTGTGGTTGAATTGACAACTCAGCTGCTAATACTTAAGAGTATTCTTTGTCTCCCCTTGTGTCGAATCAATAAATTTGGGTTGAATACTTTACCCTCGAAAACTGTTGCGATCCCCTACACTTGTGGGTTATCATGGGTCCAAATTTCATTACCTGAGGTAGTGTGGCTATAAAAGACAATGATGATGCAGGTCATTACTTCCAGACGAAAAAGGGATTACGGCAGGGTGACCCAGTGTCCTCAATGTTATTTAACATTGTCGCTGACATGTTGGCTACTTTGATCAAACGCGCCAAACAGGACGGTCAAATTGCAGGAGTAGTGCCACATTTTGTGGATGGTGGACTCTCAATCTTGCAATATGCCGATGATACAATTATTTTTTATGGAACATGACCTAGATAAGGCTAAAAATCTGAAATTATTGCTTTCAGCTTATGAGCAAATGTCAGGTCTGAAAATTAACTTCCATAGAAGTGAATTATTCTATTTCGGAGAAGCCAAGGAGGCGGCTCCATGATACGTCCATTTTGCATCATGCTTGTAAGTTGATATTATTGCATTATGGGCTATTCATGCATGTTTTGTCACAATACTTATGCCTTTTCTCTCTTATTTTACAAGGTTTACATGAAGAGGGAGAATGCCGGCAGCTGGAATTCCGGGCTGGAAAAGGAGCAAACTCTGGAAACCTATTCTGCTCAACTCCAAAAGCCTTGAAACTCCACATAACATTTTTTCAGAAAATATAAACAATATCTGGCGAACGAAACCCACGAGAGGGGCCACGGGCTGGCCTCGAGGGTGGGGGGCGCGCCACCTTCCCAGGGCACGCCCCCTGCCTCGAGGGCCAGCCGGTGGGCCCCCATGTTCATCTTCTCCTATATGATGTGTTTTGACCTGGAAAAAATCAAGGAGAGGATTTCGGGACAAGACGCCGTCGTCTCGACGGGAACCGAGGCGAAAACCAATCTAGGGCTCCGGCAGAGCTGTTCTGGCGGGGATACTTCCCTCCGGGAGGGGGAAATTGTCACCGCCGTCATCACCAACAACTCTCCCATCTTGGGGACGACTATCTTCATCAACATATTCACCAGCACCATCTCCTCTCAAACCCTAGTTCATCTCTTGTATCCAATCTTTGTATCCAACCTCAGATTGGTACGTGTGGGTTGCTAGTAGTGTTGATTACTCCTCGTAGTTGATGCTAGTTGGTTTATCTGGTGGAAGATCATATGTTCAGATCCATTATGAATATTAATACCCCTCTGATCATGAACAATATTATGTCTTCTGAGTAGTTGCTTTTGTTCCTGAGGACATGGGAGAAGTCTTGCTATTAGTAGTCATGTGAGTTTGGTCTTCGTTCGATATTTTGATGAGATGTATGTTGTCTCTCCTCTAGTGGTGTCATGTGAACGTCGACTACATGACACTTCACCATTATTTGGGCCTAGAGGAAGGCATTGGGAAGTAATAAGTACATGATGGGTTGCTAGAGTGACAGAATCTTAAACCCTAGTTTATGCGTTGCTTCATAAGGGGCTGATTTGGATCCATATGTATCAGGCTATGGTTAGGTTTACCTTAATACTTCTTTTGTAGTTGCGGATGCTTTCATTAGAGGTTAATCATAAGTGGGAGGCTTGTCCAAGTAAGGGCAGCACCCAAGCACCGGTCCACCCACATACCAAATTATGAAAGTACCGAACGCGAATCAGATGATCGTGATGAAAACTAGCTTGACGATAATTCCCATATGTCCTCGGGAGCGCTTTACCTTGCATAAGAGTTCGTCCAGGCTTGTCCTTTGCTACAAAAAGGATTGGGCCACCTTGATGCACCTTATTTACTTTTACCGTTTGTCACTTTCTACCAATTATCTTATCACAGAACTATCTGTTACGTATAATTTCAATGCTTGCAGAAAATACCTTACTGAAAACTGCCTATCATTTCCTTCTGCTCCTCGTTGGGTTCGACACTCTTACTTATCGAAAGGACTACGATAGATCCCCTACACTTGTGGGTCATCAAGACTCTTTTTTGGCGCCGGTGCCGGGGAGTGAAGCGCCTTTGGTAAGGAAAAATTTATATATTGTGCTAAAATTTATTGTCGCTTGTTACCATGACTCAGAATCCTTTGAGGGGCTTGTTCGGGGTATCTTCACCCCGAGCAGAAGAGCAAAGATTTGCTCCTCAACCTAATGCTACTAATGAAAATGTTTGCTTTGAGATTCCTTCGGGTATGATAGAGAAACTGCTTGAAAATCCCTATACAGGAGACGGAACAATTCACCCTGATTTACATCTAATCGACGTGGATGAAGTTTGTGGATTGTTTAAGCTTGCAGGTATGCCCGAGGATGTTATCAAGAAGAAGGTCTTCCCTTTATCTTTGAAGGGAGATGCATTGACATGGTTTAGGCTATGCGATGGTATGGGATCTTGTAACTATAATCGTCTGAAGTTGGAATTTCATCAAAAGTTCTACCCTATGCACCAGGTTCATTGTGATCGTAAATATATTTATAATTTCTGGCCTCGCGAAGGAGAAAGCATCGCTGAAGCTTGGGGGAGGCTTAAGTCAATGTTATATTCATGCCCCAATCATGAGCTATCAAGAAAAATGATCATCCAAATTTTTTATGCTTGGCTTTCTCTCAATAATCGCACCATGCTCGATAATTCTTGTTCTGTCTCTTTTATGATGAAGACTGTTGAATTCAAATGGGATTTATTGGAAAGAATTAAACGCACCATGCTCGATTACCTTCCGAGAGATTGCATTGAGGAATGCGCATATCTTCACAATGGCTAATCAAACGATTTCTGGTAGAAGCTCCCTCAATGCAACCAGAACAATTGCGTCATAATCACGTGGCAGTCATGAGACTTTAAGTTCTGAAACTTTTTCTCTACCATGTTTATTATTCCCTTTATATTGGACGAGAATCCAGACGGGACCTTCATACTGAGCAGGCATTCGAAGAAGATTTCCTTGTCTTCTTTGGTAAGAGCATAGCTGGCAGAACCTTGATACTGCTTTGGTTGCATGCCGTTGTTTTCGTGCACGCGTTGCTGGTCTCCCGTGCCTCCGGTGTATCTTTTGTGTTTCCATACACACCCAAGAAGCCTAGCAGGTTCACACAAACATTCTTCGTCACGTGCATCACGTCGATTGCAGAGCGGACCTCTACGTCTTTCCAATAGGGTAGGTCCCAAAAAATAGATTTCTTCTTCCACATGGGTTCACGTCCCTCAACGTCATTCGGAACAGATTGTCTGCCAGGACCCTTTCCAAAGATCACATGTAAATCTTTGACCATATCAAGTATTTCATCACCAGTACGAAGGACGGGCTTCTTCCTGTGTTCTGCCTCTCGTTTGAAATCCTTGCCTTTATTTCTTAAGGCATGCTTGGTCGGAAGAAATCGACGATATCCCATGTACACATTCTGACTATATTTGTTCAAATATATACTTTCGGTGTCATTCAAACAGTGCGTGCATGCGTGGTATCCCTTCTTTGTCTGTCCTGTAAGGTTAGTAAGAGTAGGCGAATCATTGATGGTGACAAACAGCAACACATGTAGGTCAAATTCATGATGTTTGAGCTCATCCCACACACGTACACCTTTTCCATTCCACAGCTGTAAAAAGTCTTCAGCTAATGGCCTTAGGTACACATCAATGTCGTTATCGGGTTGCTTAGGGCCTTGGATAAGCACTGGCATCATAATGAACTTCCGCTTCGTGCACAACCAAAGAGGAAGGTTCTAGATACATAGAGTCACGGGACAGGTGCTATGATTGCTGCTCTGCTCCCCAAAAGGATTAATGACATCTGCGCTTAAACCAAACCATACGTTCCATACGTCACCAGCAAAGTCCCCCCAATTTCTCTTGATTTTTCTCCACTGCGACCCGTTAGTGGGTCCTCTCAACTTCCCGTCTTTCTTACGATCTTCCTTGTGCCATCGCATCAACTTGGCATGCTATTTGTTTCAGAACAAACGTTTCAACCGTGGTATTATATGAGCATACCACATCAGCTTGGCAGGAACCCTCTTCCTGGGGCACTCGTTCTCAACATCACTAGGTTCATCTCGTCTGATCTTATACCGCAATGCACCGCATACCCAGCATGCATTCGAATTCTCGTACTCCTCACCGTGGTAGAGGGATGCAGTCATTAGGGCATCAAAATAGTAAGTCACGCTCGGAAGAAACATCCGAACGCTTGCACCCTTTGTGGAGACTACTATAGCCCAAGAAGATACATTGTTTAGAACGTAATTCAAGCTTGTGTGTGTTGAAGGGACACCAATTTGGACAAATGGCACAACCAAAAATGCGACCGAACATGTAGTTTGGTTTGGTGCCAAAAAGATGGTATAGTGTTGTTTGATTTTTTATCACACGACCAGGAACACGATTAGTGAGATAAAGATCGGTGAGGAAGGCCTCGTCCCAAAATTACAAAGTCCTAGAGACATGATCCAGAAGAAAGAGACCAACATCCACAATATGCCTATGTTTTCGTTGAGCGGATCGTGATGGGTGATTCCAATATGCTGAAGGAAAAAAAATAGCTTTTGATATTAACCCCCCAATTTGTTTGCATAGATATAATTGTGCTACCAAAGAGGCTCTGAACATGTTTTAAAAAATAAGGAACCTCTGAACCACATCAGATTTATTTTTAAGCAAATAAATCCAACTGAACTTACTAAAATTGTCTATAAAGTTCACATAATAAAAAAAATCATCCTATAGAGACGGGTCCAGGACCCTAAACATCATTAAAAAGCGCTCTAAACGAGCTTTTGAATCACTAGATGATCATGGAAGTTAATGACTCTTCGCAATCGGACATGCATCACAAACTACAAGATGATCATGTTTATTCGATACTGGAAGACTGAAATCTCGAAGAATTTTCTGGACTACTAGAACTGAGGGGTACCCTAAGCATTTGTGCCACCAAGAGATGGATGGTTTGACCACGCCAAGCACTTGACGTCGAGGAGCACTATGCTGACCGGTCGTGGAACAAACCCCTCCTAATCCTGGTTTGAAGAATTGTTTTCCAGGTGGCCTGATCATTGGCAGAAAAATTTCAGGGTGAAGTTCGAGATACAAATGCTTATCTTGCATAAGTTCATAAGCAGAAAGAAGACTATTATCAGCACTAGGAGCATGTAGGATGCTAGGCCTAACAGAATTAAAACACACACGCACGCAAGTCCTAGAGTAACATATCTATACCTTATGTACATGTTTAAAAGTTGTGACATCAAATCAGTCTAATAACACCTTAACAAGTCAACAAAAAAAATTGTGAAATTATTTGCTTTTGTAGAAACGGCTAGATGATCTGGTCCCTCTCGGTTCGTGAGTGATATTGAGCATGCATATCGCCCATCTATGTACCTGCACCAGTCCACGGATATTTCCACTATGCGTTCGCATGAACTGCGCTTTGCACCTATGCCTGGTTGAAATACATGCCTCCACAGCAATTCCGAGCACATATTGCCTAATTCCTGCACAAGAACGTACTCTCTTAGAACATGTACACACCATGGAAATATGTAGCCCGCTTGCCGACATGTCAGGTACTCCTACAGCTCGGCATGCACCTCAACTCGTACAGTAGTATGGATTTACCAATCTGAGACATGTTATGTGCATATATTGTTTTCGGCTTGTTGGTTTTTCAAGCGATTCAATTAAGGTTCACAATGGCAGCGTTGGTTCTTGTTGATTCCGAGACGTGGTATCAAACGTAGATCTCGCCCACAATGGTGGAATTATGGCTCTCTTGCACTATAGATGGGGGAGGGAAAAACCGAAGAGATTGAGATAGTTAGAATACAAGATTCATGTGCCCGTTGCTAGTGCGGGGTGCATCAAAGGGAGGAAGGTAGCAGCTGTGCGGCAAAGGGAGGAGGACCAGGTATGGCTCGTGGAGGTGGCTAATAGTCGTACGTGTTGAAGTTTTTAGGACATGACGTACAGTACTAATTTTGTTATATATCTTCGTATTGTGCTTTTTTAACACCGTATTACGCTCATAGTGTATGCATATAACACATAGATAGATGTTCTTATAGGCTGTTAGTTGGTGTCACGTTGCGCCTGACGTTTGTATCATTGTATGATATAATTAAAGGGAAAATATTTTACGTGAATAAGAACGGATAAAATTAAAATTCTGTTCCACAGAAGGAAAAAAACAAACACCGAAGATTTTGCACATAGATCTTTTTATAATGATAATGGCAGCTGAGATTTTTGTATTGCATTAAATGCCAGCTGCCAGCGACAGTACAATACAGATTTAGCCATTAAATTTTGATAATGAAGAAACGGCATAAAATTTGATGGAAGATTACATGCAGATGTAACTAGACGACAAGACATTGACGAACGATTGTCCATTGATGAACGGATGGAAACGGGTTTGGATCTCGTCTCCTCAGTACGGGAACTGGAAGCCGGCGTTCGTCTCCATCCCGGCAGGGTCCTCCGGTGAGGGAGGCATCTCCATAAGAAGCTGCTGTATGTCCATCCACATGTCGTCGTCCAAACCTGGCGGCTGAGGAATATCCATCCCCGGGGCGAACCCCGGCGGCGGAGGCATCTCCTGTATATCCATCGTTGCGGCGACCACCTGAGCCGGAGGCAACTCCATCATCTGCTGTTGCGTCTCGATCCCGGAGGCGACCTCCTGAGCGGGAGGCAACTCCATCATCTGCAGCACATCTATCCCGGCCTCGAACCCCTGCCACTGTGGCAACTGGATCTCCATCCCGGAGTTGCTGCTGCCGCTGCTGCTCCCGAACTCAAAGGTACTGCCACCGAAGAGCTGGGGCGGCAGCAGCGGGGCCATGCGGCTCGCGTCCAAGTGCATCGCCTCGCAGAGTACCTGGTTGGCGCGTTCGGAGACGGCGTCCTTCACCTGCATCAGCGCGGCAAAGAAGGCCGCCATGTCCTCGTCCCCCATGTCGCGCACCTTGGGGTCGACCCACGCCGCAATCGTGTCCCCCGCGGCGCGCTCCTTCGCCATGACCTCCTCGTGCAACTTCTTCAGTTTCTTCGCCTCGTCCAGCTCCGTGCGGAGCTCGTCGAACTCCTGCTGCAGCTTCTCCAGCTTCTCGTCTTCGCCGGCAGCGCCCTGCTCCCTCGCGCCAGCCCTCGCACCCTCCCCCGCCAGGAAGCGATCCACGACGGAGTCGACGGAGGGGTGGCCGAAGGAGAAGGCCTTGCCGCCGGGCGAGAAGGCGAGGGCGGCCACCTGGGCGCCGGTGAGGACCGCCAGATTGGTGGCCTTGCTGAACAACCCCAGGCGACGCTTGGAGTAGGAGATGTGCCGGGCATCCTCCTGCTCGATCCGGCGGATGACCCTCTTCTTCCGGCCGCTGCCACCCCTCCCGTTGGGCGCCGCCATTGCTCGCTCGCTCGGTGGCTAGGCTCAGAGAAAGGGAGGAGGAGGAGGAGGAGAGGAGGTCGAGAGTGTGTGGCTACGTCTCGGGGTCGGGTGGGTTTATATAGCAAGCGGGCCGGAGAGAAATCGCTTCGCTGAGCTGTTTGCATTCAAAGTCGTGATAGGCGATAAGATTCGATTTGGCATTCGCTGAGGTGTCCACATTAAAACTCACGCGTCAAATCCAAGGATAACTACGTACTCCGTATTGGTGTTTATAGTAAGTATTCGCTCTCACGTGACAGAATGGATCGGGACGTGACAACAAAATGTCCGTGTATATATATCGTTTGACGCACAAAAGCAAGCGTTCCTCGCAATGTAATTCATCCGTTCCTAAGTATAAGGGTTTTTCTTCTTTCTTTATTTTGGAAGTTAAATATAAGGCTTTTTACGGATATGTTCCAGTTCCTATGCTGACTGCATCTCTCGCCTCGCCGTTGTCTGAACTGCAGTGCACTACAGTGCCTTCGAACATGCTTGGCGAGATTGCTGCAGGTTACACTTCGCCATCGTCGTTGCTGGCGCCTCCTCCGGTATCGGTCAACCTTGGTACACAGCTCCAACTTCTTCAGCAGAATCAGCTTCCTCTGCTCACAACGCCGCGAGTGGCGGCCGTGGAATCTCCACACATGGATCGTGCATGCTTGCATGGGTGCAACTGCAGCTTCATATGTACGTACTAATACTAGCATGGATGCTTCGGCCAACAAGGACGCATCCGTGGGGTGCATGGCTCTGTGCATTGGACGTTACAGGGGGCCGCTGACGCTGAGTTTGGCTCGTCAACAACTACCGCTGATGGACGCCCGGCCCAGTACAGCCCTTGATTGCTCAGTCAAAGGTTCTGCAATCACCGGCGTCGTCGCCCTCACTACAGCGCACGCCGAGCCATGATCTGGCTACTGCGGTAACACTTGGTCCAGCCACGGGGCACAGTATGAAGCTATCCTCGTCACCCGTTGCAGACTTATAATGGAGCCAGGAGCTGCTGCACCATTGGGATCGCCTCCGTCTTCTCCAACGCCGCAGCCCGCGATCCATTCTACTCCAACTAAGCTGATGGATACTCCGTTACGGTGCAGTGATCGTCACTTTACCTCTGCCAATGGGTCCTCGGCCACGGATGAGTGCTCCCTCTCCAAGGCGATGCGGCATCAGGCGGAGTGTAACCTCGATCCTCCTACAGGTACACCTTGCAATAAATCATTTCTTTCTTTTTCTGATTCCCGTATTTCCTCTAGTTTAAATAACGTTGGAATCAAAATTGGAAAAAATGATAATGATGTGTGCATTTCGGTGGGGTGTTTAAACACATGGAGATAGACCGATTAAAGGTTTCTCCAAAGTGTTCGAGCCCTCTACCCTACCCTGAAACCGAGGAGGAGGAACCGGCGGCTGCTTATAACGGCCCGCTTCTCTCCCACTTGGTTGGTGCGGTAACTGAGGTAGGATTAGATGACGCACGACCTGGGTCCATGTTTTGTGACTGACGCGCGTCCTCGCATAAATCAAAATCCCACTCCTCAAAAAAGAAACAAAAACCACCCAAGAAGGCGAAGGTATCCACCCTGACCCGAGTTTCCACATGAGAGGCATGTTTTGGAATAGCAGAGGTATTTCAGACAACATAAACATGTCGGTCACTGTGTGCGTGACCATGGGTTAGATTTTGTGGCAATTTCCTAGGCAGGTACATGTGACTTTCGTGCACATGTCTTTGATCACCTATCAGGTGGTATTGACTACACATGGCATTGCTTACCACCACGTGGAAGGTCCGGACGAATCTTACTTGGGATACATACCACAACCATGGACTAGTTAGTTTTTTTGGATGGTGAATTTCACGTCAAATTCCACCTACGAAATAGAGCTGATAATTATTCATGAAGCCTGGTTGCAGTCTATGGGGCTGCTCAAGATGAGAATAAATCCGCTTTCCTTTGGGAATTGGTGAACTGGCTAAGGAAAACCCGCATCCAATGCTTATTGGAGGCGACTTCAATATCCTTAGGTACCAGGAAGAGAAAAATAATGATCGTTTTGACACGCACTGGCCTTTCTTATTCAACGATGTAATTGACAGTTTGAATCTTCGAGAAGCTAGTATGTCAGGGCGACAGTTCACTTGGGCCAACAACCGTCCGATGCCGACATACGAGAAACTAGACCGGGTGCTCATGGATACCGAAAGGGAATTAAAATTCCCTATGGTAACAGTGTGTGCCCTAGAGCGTATTGAGTCACTTTCGGACCATGCATCCATCATTCTTGATTCTAACTCTACTAGCTCTCCTACTGTTCCGCGCCCATTCAAATTTTAATTTGGATGGTCACAATGGGATGGCTTCGCGGATTTAGTTAAGAACATATGGGAGAGGCCTGTCGTTGTTCGCACACCGATTCAAAGATGGAACTTCAAAATTCGAGCCATAAGGCGGTTCCTAACTGGATGGGCCAAACACACAAGTGGTATATATAAAAAAGAAAAGTAACGCATTTCCACTATTACAGATGACCTCGACAAAATTGCAGAGACTCACATTTTGTTTCAACAGGAGATTGATATGAAAAAACAATCCAATGAGAAAATTGCACGTCTATTACGAGAAGAGAAAATCAAGTGGTATCAAAGATTAGGTTCCCAATTCATTTTGGAGGGAGACAACAATACACGATATTTCCAAATGGTCGCCAATGGGCGGCATAGGAAGAAGTGTATTTTTAGCCTCCAACAGGACGAGGGACGGATCGAGGGTCAGGCAGAGCTCAAGCGTTATATAACTAGATACTACAAGTGTCTGTTCGGAGCTCCAGAGGAAGGTAACGTCACTCTAGATGAGAACCGAACATATGACATTTCACAAGTCACGGCAGAAGAGAATGATATCCTGGCGGCACCTTTCTCGGAAGAGGAAGTGCGAGCTGCGGTGTTCCAAATGGAACATAACAAAGCTCCAGGCGCTCATGGTTTCCCCAGGGAGTTCTATCATAATTTCTGGGATGTCATCAAGACTGACCTAATGGAGTTATTCAAAAGAAAATCATGCCGGCCAACTAGACCTATCTAGGCTCAATTTTGATGAGATTGTTTTGTTGCCAAAGACTAAGGAGGCTGAACAGATTCAACAGTTCAGAACAATCTGCCTCCTTAATGTCAGCTTCAAAATCTTCACCAAAGAGGAAACTAATAGTTTCAACGCGGTTGCCGATCATGTTGTTCAGCCATCCCAAACGGCTTTCATGCAAGGACAAAATATACTCGATGGAGTAGTAATCCTTCACGAGACCGTCCATGAGATGCACCAGAAGAACATGAGTGGAGTAGTATTGCAAATCGACTTTGAAAAGGCATATGACAAAGTCAAATGGTCATTTCTCCAACAGACCCTAAGAACGAAAGGTTTCTCTGATAGATGGCGCGAGTGGGTTGATACGTCTCCAACGTATCTACTTTTCCAAACCCTTTTGCCCTTGTTTTGGACTCTAACTTGTATGATTTGAATGGAACTAACCCGGACTGACGTTCTTTTCAGCAGAACTGCCATGGTGTTGTTTTTGTGCAGAAATAAAAAGTTTTCAGAGTCGCCTGAAAATCAACGGAGAATTATTTCGGAAAATATAAAAACTAAATACAAGAAGATCCTCACCGGGGGCCCACACCCTGTCCATGAGGGTGGGGGCGCGCCCCCTGCCTCGTGGGCCCCCCGATGCTCCACCGACATACCCCTAGATCCTATATCTTCCGTTTCGGGGAGAGAAAAATCAGAGAGGAAGAATTATCACGTTTCACGAGATGAAGCCGCCGCCAAGCCCTAATCTCTCTCGGGAGGGCTGATCTGGAGTCCGTTCGGGGCTCCGGAGAGTGGAGATCGTCGCCATCGTCATCATCAACCTTCATCCATCACCAATTCCATGATGCTCACCGCCGTGTGTGAGTAATTACATCGTAGGCTTGCTGGACGGTGATGGGTTGGATTGGATCTATCATGTAATCAAGTTAGTTTTGTTAGGGTTTGATCCCTAGTATCCACTATGTTCTGAGATTGATGTTGCTATGACTTTGCTATGCTTAATGCTTGTCACTAGGGCCCGAGTGCCATGATTTTAGACCTGAACCTATTATGTTTTCATGAATATATGTTTGTTCTTGATCCTATCTTGCAAGTCTATATTCACCTATTATGTGTTATGATCCGGCAACCCCGAAGTGACAATAATCGGGACCACCCCCGGTGATGACCGTAGTTTGAGGAGTTCATGTATTCACTATGTGTTAATGCTTTGGTCCGGTACTCGATTAAAAGGAGGCCTTAATATCCCTTAGTTTCCAATAGGACCCCGCTGCCACGGGAGGGTAGGCCAAAAGATGTCATGCAAGTTCTTTTCCATAAGCACGTATGACTCTATTAGGAATACATCCGTACATTGCATTGATGAACTGGAGCTTGTTCTGTGTCACCCTAGGTTATAACTTCTACACGATGAATTGCATCCGACTTAATTTCCCATCACCGATCCAATGCCTACAAGCTTTACCTATATTGCTAGTTGCTTATTTACTTTCCCGTTGCTATTATCAAAAAAACACTATCGTTACTTTTATTGCTGCTACCGCCACTATCATATTACTTTGCTACTAAACTATCTTGCTGCAGATACTAAGTTTCCAGTTGTGGTTGAATTGACAACTCAGCTGCTAATACTTAAGATTATTCTTTGGCTCCCCTTGTGTCGAATCAATAAATTTGGGTTGAACAATTTACCCTCGAAAATAATTGCAATCCCCTACACTTGTGGGTTATCAAGACTATTTTCTGGCTCCGTTGCCGGGGAGCATAGCCCTATTCTTTAGGTCACTTAGCATTTATATCTGTTTATCACTATGAAGAATTTGAAGGACTCAAAAACCAAGATCTTACCCTCAACTACGAGGGAAGGTAAGGAACTGCCATCTAGCTATGCACTTGATTCTCCTTCTGTTATGAGTAAACTTGCAACACCTACTCCTGCTATTGAATCTGATATGTCATATGTTCTTGATGACGCTACTTCTGCTATGTATGATGAAACTATCTCTATGCCTAATACTGTGCCACTAGGTGAATTTCTAGATGAACAAATTGCTAAAGTTAGGGAGAGTACAAATGTTGATGATATTTATGAAAGTGATGATGAAACTACTCCCAATAGATATGAATTGCCTGTTGTGCCTGAGGGTTATGTTATGGATGAAGAAACTGCTAGAGACTTTCTTGCTTGCAGTGATAGATATGATCTTAAGAAGTTATTAGCTAAGCTGAAAGAAAAGTCCTTGAATGCTAGAATGAAACACGACCCTGCTTTTGCCACTTCACCTATCTGTGTTACTGATAAGGATTATGAATTCTCTGTTGATCCTGAGTTAATTACTTTGGTTGAATCTCATCCTTTCGATGGCTATGAGTCTGAAACTGTTGTGGCACATCTTACCAAGTTGAATGATATAGTCACCCTGTTTACCAACGATGAAAAGATTCGTTATAACTATATCCTTAAGTTGTTTCCGTTCTCGTTAAAGGGTGATGCTAAGACTTGGTTTAATTCTCTTGATCCTGGTTGTGTGCGTAGTCCCCAGGATATGATGTATTACTTATCTGCTAAATATTTTCCCGCTCATAAGAAACAAGCTGCCTTATGGGAAAATATATAACTTTGCTCAAACTGAAGAAGAGAGTCTCCCACAAGCTTGGGGGAGGCTTCTCTAGTTACTTAATGTTTTGCCTGATCATCCTCTTGAGATGCATGATATACTTGATGTCTTTTATAATGGACTAACCGATGCTTCCAGAGACCACCTCGATAGTTGTGCTGGTTGTGTTTTCAGGGAAAGAACAGTTGAACAAGCTGAATTACTATTGAATAATATGTTGGCCAATGAAATAATTGGACACTTCGTGAACCAGCCCCTAAGCCAACTCCGAAGAAGAGAGGTGTTCTATTCCTCAGTCCTGAAGATATGCAAGAGGCAAAGAAATCTATGAACGAAAAAGGTATTAAAGCTGAAGATGTTAAGAATTTACCGCCTATTGAAGAAATACATGGTCTTGATAACCCGGCACAGGTAGTAAAGGTAAATTCTCTTTATAGATTTGATGAAAGTGCTATTCCTCGTTATAAGTCTGCTAGCAAATGCTTAGATGAGTTTGACAATTTCATTGTGAAACAAGAAAACTTCAAATCTTATGTTGGTAGACAATTACAACACAATGCTTATATGATTGAATGCTTCAGTGATTATCTGTCTAATGCTAAAGGTGAACTGAAACTTATTAGTAAACATGCTTCTATGGTCACCACTCAAGTAGAACAAGTACTTAAGGCTCATAATGATTTGCTCAATGAATTGAATAGTAAGAATAATGATAATGCCATTAGAGTTGTGACTAGAGGTGGTAGAATGACTCGGTAACCTCTATATCCTGAAGGCCACCCTAAGAGAATTGAGCAAGATTCTCAGAGTGCTAATTTAGATGCACCCAGTTCTTCTACGAGGAAGAAAAAGAAAAATGATAAGAATTTGCATGCTCCTAGTGAACCTATAGCTGACACACCTGAGAATCCCAATGATATATCTGTTTCTGATGCCGAGACACAATCTGGTAATGAACATGAACCTAGTGATAATATTAATGATGATGTTCAGGTTGATGCTCAACCTAGCAATGATAATGATGTAGAGATTGAACTTGTTGTTGATCTTGATAACCCACAATCAAAGAATCAATGTTATGATAAGAGAGACTTTGCTGCTAGGAAACACGGTAGGGAATGAGAACCATGGGTTCAGAAACCCATGCCTTTTCCTCCAAAACCATCCAAGAAAAAGGATAATGAGGACTTTGAGCGCTTCGCTGAAATGATTAGACCTATCTTTCTGCGTATGAGTTTGACTGATGTGCTTAAAATGAATCCTTATGCCAAGTATATGAAAGACATTATTACCAACAAAAGAAAGATACCTGAAGTAGAAATTTCCACCATGCTTGCCAATTACACTTTTGAGGGTGGAATGCCTAAGAAATTAGGAGATCCAGGAGTATACCTTGCTCCATTAAGAGAAACTATGTTAAAACTTCTTTGTGTGATCTTGGAGCTGGTGTTAGTGTTATGCATCTCTCTTTATATCGTAGACTTGACTTGAGTAAGTTGACACCTACTGAAATATCTTTGTAAATGGCCGATAAATCAACTGCTACACATGTCGGTATTTGCGAGGATGTGCCTATTGTAGTTGCAAATGTTACTATTCTAACGGACTTTGTTATACTTCATATTCCCGAGGACGATAGTACGTCTATTATTCTTGGAAGACCCTTTTTTAATACTGTATGGGCTGTTATTGATTGCAACAAAGGCAATGTCACTTTTCATGTCAATGGTAATGAGCATACGACACACTTTCTGAGGAAACAACCTCAGGTCCATAGTATCAATTATATTTGAAAAACTTCAACTATCACTATTGGAGATTTTGAGTTTCCTATCTCTACTATCAAGAAGACATATGACATCCTTATTGTTGGGGACATACATATCCCCATTGAGGTAACCTAGTGTTATTCGAAAATTCTCCAGTTTCATGTTACTCGGAAAGAGTTTATTAACAAGACCTGATCAACCTTGTTAATGGATTCCTTTTGATGAACATGTGATAGGTGAATCTAGATAGCACAAACCTTCTGTACCCTCCTTTTACTTTCTGTTAATTAGGATAAATAAAGCAAATATAGCATTGTCTGTCTGTTTCCAGACTTATCCGTGCATTAAAAAAATATCCCGAAAATAAAAGTTCTGCAAATGCCATGAAAATGAAATATGATTTTTTCTAGAATGTTAAAGAAAATATGGCACTGAACACACAGCGAGGGGAGCCAACAAGTGGCCACGAGGGCACAGGGTGCGCCCTTGCCTCGTGGGCCCCACGTGGCCCCCCTCCACTTATCCTTTCACCCATGCTCTTCTTCTTCCTCCCAAAAAAATCCCAAACCAGCTCAAACCCGAGTTCTAGCTCATCTTGCTGCCATTTTCGATCTCCTTGCTCAAAGCACCATTCACCAAACTGTTTGGGGAGATTGTTCCTTGGTATGTGACTCCTCCATTGGTCCAATTAGTTTTTGCTCTAGTGCTTTATTTGTTGCAAATTTATGCTGCTGTGGTGACCTTGTTCTTGAGCTTGCATGTCAAATTTTCTTGGTCCCAAGTAGTTCTAATGCATGATATAGCCTTGATATGCCTCCAACGTATCTATAATTTTTTATTGTTCCATGCTATTATTTATGAAGTCTTGGATGTTCAATGGGCTTTATCATTCACTTTTATATCATTTTTGGGACTAACCTACTAACCCAAAGGCCCAGTCCAGATTGCTGTTTTTTTGCCTATTTCAGGGTTTTGCAGAAAAAGAATATCAAATGGAGTCCAAACGGAATGAAACCTTCGCGGGAGATATTTTTGGAGAAAATCACGCACAGGAAGCTTGAGAACCACGTCAGAGGATCGAGGAGAAGCCCTCGAGGGTGGGTGGCGCGCCCCCCTTCCCAGGGCACGCCCCCTGCCTCGAGGCCTCCTCAAGTGGTCCCCCGGTGCCCTCCTTCTTCCTATATAAGTCCACCTACCCCAGAAACTCTGAGAACAGAGAGAAAACCCTAATTCCACAGCCGTACCTTCTGTTCCCGTGGATTTCCCATCTTGGAGCCTGTTCCGGAGCTCCACCGGAGGGGGATCCATCATGGAGGCCTTCATCATCATCATCATCATCATCGCCCTAACCATGAGTTGTGAGTAGTTTACCACAGACCTTCGGGTCCATAGCTAGTATCTAGATGGCTTCTTCTCTCTCTCCGGATCTCAATACAAAGTTCTCCTCGGTCTTCGAGGAGATCTATTCGATGTAATCTCTTTTTGCGGTGTGTTTGTCGAGATCCGATAAATTGTGAGTTTATGATCAAGGTTATCTATGAAAGATATTTGGTTCTTCTCTGAACTTTTTATGTGTGCTCATAATATCCTTGCAAGTCTCTTCGAATTATTGGTTTGGTTTGGCCTACTAGATCTATAGTTCTTGCAATGGGAGAAGTCCTTGGCTTTGGGTTCAATCTTGAGGTGTCCTTTCCCAGTGACAGTAGGGGCAGCAAGGCATGTATTGTGTTGTTGCCATCGAGGATAAAAAATATGGGGTTTATATCATATTGCTTGAGTTTATCCCTCTACATCATGTCATCTTGCTTAAGGCTTTACTCTGTTCGTATGAACTCAATACACTAGATGCATGCTGGATAGCGGTCGATGTGTGGAGTAATAGTAGTAGATGCAGGCAGGAGTCGGTCTACTGGTCTCGGATGTGATGCCTATATACAATGATCATGCCTAGATAGTCTCATAATTATTCGCTTTTCTATTAGTTGCTCGACAGTAATTTGTTTACCCGCCGTAGAATATCGCTATCATGAGAGAGGCCACTAGAGAAAACTATGGCCCCCGGGTCTATTCTGAACATATCAATCTACATCTACTTTACTTTTACCGCTTTTATTTTCTGTTTTATTAAACTAAAAATACCAAAAATATAAACTATCATCTCTATGAGATCTCACTCTCGTAAGTGACCGTAAAGGGATTGACAACATCTTTTCGCGTTGGCTGCGAAGTTCTTATTTGTTTGTGAATGTGCGAGGGACTCGCGCGTGGTCTCCTACTGGATTGATACCTTGGTTCTCAAAAACTGAGGGAAATACTTACGCTACTGTGATGCATCTCCCTTTCCTCTTCGAGGGAATACAACACAAGCTCAAGAGGTAGAAAGAAGAATTTCTAGCGCCGTTGCCGGGGAGGCTTACGCAAAAGTCATATACCAAGTACCTATGACAAACCCTTATCATTCGCATTACATTTTTTCGCCTCTCGTTTTCCTCTCCCCCACTTCACCCTTGCCGTTTTATTTGCCCTTCTTCCGCCGTGTGTTTATCGTTCGCTTGCTACGTGCTTGCTTGTCATTATGGCTAGTCCCTTATCCGCTCCTTTGTCTCCCGAGTTTGAAGTACTTCACTTCAAGCAAAGGAAAGGAGAAAATTTGAAAGATGATTGGTTTAGGATGATGGAACCTTATAGTAAGTGCACCGTAGAGACGAATTTTAGAATCTTGCTTCGCAGTTTCGATGTTGGATTGACTATGTCTCAAAGACAACTCTTGTATTGTGTTGCCAAAGGGAATTTTATCGAAGTTGATCCTAGTATCGCGCATGAAATCATAGAGGGAATAGTGGGAGCTCTACCTCCCCAAAAGGAGTCAAATTCAACCCCGGAAGGGACGGAAGTTTTTGAGAAAATTTGCGAAGTAACAAAAATATTACAAAAATCTCTTGAACCTCTTAAAAGTGTTAGTGGGAATCTCCACCGCATGAATATGTTGATTACTCTTTGTAATAAGCGGTTGGATGCTTTAGATCTAAAGATTTCTGAATATGAAGGGAAACGCAAAGAACCTCCCGGATTCGAGCTTGACACCATTAAAAGGGTGAAGATCAAGGATGGCAATACCTAGATCTATCTTGTATCGTGCATAGCTAGGGGCGTCAAACGATAGCGCTTGTTGGGAAGCAACCCAATTTTTTTTTGTTTCTGCTAGGGAATAAATATTGCATCTAGCCTCTGAGTAGATGTGGTTTCATGTTTTGTTTAGTGTTTGTGCCAAGTAGAACCTTTGGGACGACTTTTGTGAAGTTTATGTGATCTTGCTGTGAAAAACAGAATCGTTAGCGCTCGCTAAAGTAGTCGTGAGATTTTACTGGAGCGTTCTTTTTAGTTGATTCTTTTTGCAGATGACTGGTAGACAAATTCCGTAAATTTACCAATTTAGTTTGAAATTTTTGGAGTTTCAGAAGTAGGCGAAACCTGCATATTACTACAGACTGTTCTGTTCTTGACAGATTCTGTTTTTCGTGTGTTGTTTGCTTATTCCGATGCATCTATGAGTAGTATTAAAGGATATGAACCATAGAGAAGTTGGAGTACAGTAGGTTTAACACCAATATAAACAAAGAATGAATTCATTGCTTTACCTTTGAGTAGTGGTTTGCTTTTTTATACTAACGGAGCTCACGAGAATTTTTGTCTAAGTTTTGTGTTGTGAAGTTTTCAAGTTTTGAGTATTGCTTTGATGGACTATGGAACAAGGAGTGGAAAAGGCCTAAGCTTGGGGATGCCCATGGCACCCCAAGGAATTCAAGATAATCAAAAGCCTAAGCTTGGGGATGCCCCAGGAAGGCATCCCCTCTTTCGTCTTCATCCATCGGTAACTATACTTGGAGCTATATTTTCATTCGCAACATATTATGTGTTTTGCTTGGAGCGTCTTGTATAATTTGAGTCTTTGATCGTTAGTTTGCCACAATCATCCTTGCTGGACACACCTATTAGAGAGAGAGAGAGAGAGTTAAATATGGCCTAGAAATTGTTACAACACTCTATGTGCTTCACTTATATCTTTTGAGTTGAATAGTTTTTGCTCTAGTGCTTCACTTATATATTTTAGAGCACGGTGGTGATAATATTTTTTAGAAATTGTTCAACTCTCATGCTTCACTTATATCTATTTGTGAGTCTATTAAAACAGCATGGTAATGTGTTTAGGCTAAAGAAACTAGTCTTGACATGATAGACATCCAATGTCAATGTAGTAAAAAATTTCACACCAAGTGCATTGAATAGAATGAGATGTTGGATGCTTGATAATTCTTTTGAGACATGAGGATAGTGATATTAGAGTCATGCCAGTGGAGTTGTTATGAAACTGAGAAATACTTGTGTTAAGGTTAGTGATTCCCGTAGCATGCACGTATGGTGAACCGTTGTGTGACTAAGTTAGAGCATGAGGTATTTGTAGAGTGTCAACCTTTCCGTGGAGGTCGGGGGCGCACCATGGTTAACTCCTACCAACCTCCCCCCTAGGAGCATGCGTTGATTGCTTTGTTTTGATGACTCGTAGAGTTTTGCAATAAGTATATGAGTTCTTATTATGACTAATGTTGAGTCCATGGATTATACGCACTCTCACCCTTCCACCATTGCTAGCCTCTCTTGTACCACCAACTTTCGCCGGTGCCATAAACCCAGTATATATCCTTCCTCAAAACAGCCACCATATTGTTCCTCAAAACAGCCACCATACCTACCTATCATGGCATTTCCATAGCCATTCCGAGATATATTGCCATGCAACTTTCCATCATTCCGTTCATATGACACGCATCATATTGTCATATTGCCATTGCATGATCATGTAGTTGACATCGTATTTATGGAAAAAGCCGCCATGCATAATCTTTTCATACATGTCACTCTTGTTTCATTGCACATACCGGTACAACGCCGGAGGCATTCATATAAAGTCATACTTTGTTGTTGTAGTCTCGAGTTGTAATATCGAGTTGTAATGAAAGTGTGATGATCATCATTATTAGAGCATTGTCCCATGGGAGGAAAGGCTAAATTTATAAAGCCCCTCCGCAAAAAAAGGAAAAAGAAAAAAAGGCCAAAGAAGAAAAAAAAGGCCCAAAAAAAGAAAAAAGAAAAACAAAAAAAAGAAAAAAAGGAAAAGAAAAGGGGACAATCGCTACTATCTTTTTCCACACTTGTGCTTCAAATTAGCACCATGTTCTTCATTGTAGAGAGTCTCATGTTTAGTCACTTTCATATACTAGTGGGAATTTTCATTATAGAACTTGGCTTGTATATTCCAACGATGAGCTTCCTCAAATGCCCTAGGTCTTCGTGAGCAAGCAAGTTGGATGCACAACCACTAGTTTTTTTTGTTGAGCTTTCATTCATATTTAGCTCTAGAGAATCCGTTGCAAGGCAATCCCCACTCACTCACATTGATATCTATTGATGGGCATCTCCATAGCCCGTTGATACGCCTAGTCGACGTGAGACTATCTCCCTCCTTTTTATCTTCTCCACAACCACCTCTATTCCACCCATAGTGCTATATCCATGGCTCACGCTCATGTATTGCGTGAAAGTTGAAAGGTTTGAAAAGATAGAGTATGAAAACAAATGCTTGGCTAAAATCGGGGTTGTGCATGATATGAATATTTTTGTGTTATAATGAGGGAGCATAGCCAACACTATATGATTTGTAGGGATAACTTTCTTTAGCCATAGTATTTTGAGAAGACATGATTGCTTTGTTAATATTGCTCGAAGTATTATTATTTCTTATGCCAATATAGACTTTTATATTGAATCTTTCAGATGTGAACATTTATGCCACAATTAAGAGAATTACATTGAAAAACTATATTGGTTACCATTCCACATCAACAATTCTTTCTTTATCATTTACCTACTCGAGGACGAGCAGGAATTAAGCTTGGGGATGCTTGATACGTCTCCAACGTATCTATAATTTTTGATTGTTCCATGCTATTATTTATGAAGTCTTGGATGTTTAATGGGCTTTATCATTCACTTTTATTATTTTTGGGACTAACCTACTAACCCAAAGGCCCAATCCAGATTGTTGTTTTTTGCCTATTTTAGGGTTTTGCAGAAAAAGAATATCAAACGGAGTCCAAACAGAATGAAACCTTCGCGAGAGATATTTTTGGAGAAAATCACGCACAGGAAGCTTGAGAACCACGTCAGAGGATCGAGGAGCTGACCTCGAGGGTGGGGGCCGCGCCCCCCTTTCCCAGGGCGCGCCCCTGCCTCGAGGCCTCCTCAAGTGGCCCCCGGTGCCCTCCTTCTTCCTATATAAGTCCACGTACCCCGGAAACTCCGAGAACAGAGAGAAAACCCTAATTCCACCGCCGTACGTTCTCTTCCCGTGGAGATCCCATCTTGGAGCCTGTTCCGGAGCTCCATCGGAGGGGGATCCATCACAGAGGCCTTCATCATCATCATCGCCCTCACCATGAGTTGTGAATAGTTTACCACAGACCTTCGGGTCCATAGCTTCTTCTCTCTCTTCGGATCTCAATACAAAGTTCTCCTCAGTCTCCGAGGAGATCTATTCGATGTAATGTCTTTTTGCGGTGTGTTTGTCGAGATCGGATGAATTGTGAGTTTATGAGCAAGGTTATCTATGAAAGATATTTGGTTCTTCTCTGAACTTTTTATGTGTGCTCATATATCCTTGCAAGCCTCTTCGAATTATTGGTTTGGTTTGGCCTACTAGATCTATAGTTCTTGCAATGGGAGAAGTGCTTGGCTTTGGGTTCAATCTTGAGGTGTCCTTGCCCAGTGACACTAGCGGCAGCAAGGCACGTATTTTATTGTTGCCACACCCTGCCCACGAGGGTGGGGGGCGCGCCCCCTGCCCAGGGCGCGCCCCCTGCCTCGTGGGCCCCCCGATGCTCCACCAACGTACCCCCAGATCCTATATCTTCCGTTTCGGGGAGAAAAAAATCAGAGAGGAAGAATTACCGCATTTCATGAGACAGAGCTGCCGCCAAGCCCTAATCTCTCTCGGGAGGGCTGATCTGGAGTCCGTTCGGGGCTCCGGAGAGTGGAGATCGTCGCCATCGTCATCATCAGTCTTCCTCCATCACCAATTCCATGATGCTCACCGCCGTGTGTGAGTAATTCCATCGTAGGCTTGCTGGACGGTGATGGGATGGATGGGATCTATCATGTAATCGAGTTAGTTTTTTTAGGGTTTGATCCCTAGTATCCACTATGTTCTGAGATTGATGTTGCTATGACTTTGCTATGCTTAATGCTTGTCACTAGGGCCCGAGTGCCATGATTTTAGACCTGAACCTATTATGTTTTCATGAATATATGTTTGTTCTTCATCCTATCTTGCAAGTCTATATTCACCTATTATGTGTTATGATCCGGCAACCCCGAAGTGACAATAATCGGGACCACTCCCGGTGATGACCGTAGTTTGAGGAGTTCATGTATTCACTATGTGTTAATGCTTTGGTCCGGTACTCGATTAAAAGGAGGCCTTAATATCCCTTAGTTTCCAATAGGACCCCGCTGCCACGGGAGGGTAGGCCAAAAGATGTCATGCAAGTTCTTTTCCATAAGCACGTATGACTCTATTAGGAATACATCCATACATTACATTGATGAACTGGAGCTTGTTCTGTATCACCCTAGGTTATAACTTCTACATGATGAATTACATCCGACGTAATTTCCCATCACCGATCAAATGCCTACAAGCTTTACCTATATTGCTAGTTGCTTATTTACTTTCCCGTTGCTATTATCACAAAAACCACAAAAACACTATCGTTACTTTTATTGCTGCTACCACCACTATCATATTACATTGCTACTAAACTATCTTGCTGCAGATACTAAGTTTCCAGGTGTGGTTGAATTGACAACTCAGCTGCTAATACTTAAGAGTATTCTTTGTCTCCCCTTGTGTCGAATCAATAAATTTGGGTTGAATACTTTACCCTCGAAAACTGTTGCGATCCCCTACACTTGTGGGTTATCATGGGTCCAAATTTCATTACCTGAGGTAGTGTGGCTATAAAAGACAATGATGATGCAGGTCATTACTTCTAGACGAAAAACGGATTACGGCAGGGTGACCCAGTGTCCTCAATGTTATTTAACATTGTCGCTGACATGTTGGCTACTTTGATCAAACGCGCCAAACAGGACGGTCAAATTGCAGGAGTAGTGCCACATTTTGTGGATGGTGGACTCTCAATCTTGCAATATGCCGATGATACAATTATTTTTTATGGAACATGACCTAGATAAGGCTAAAAATCTGAAATTATTGCTTTCAGCTTATGAGCAAATGTCAGGTCTGAAAATTAACTTCCATAGAAGTGAATTATTCTATTTCGGAGAAGCCAAGGAGGCGGCTCCATGATACGTCCATTTTGCATCATGCTTATAAGTTGATATTATTGCATTATTGGCTATTCATGCATGTTTTGTCACAATACTTATGCCTTTTCTCTCTTATTTTACAAGGTTTACATGAAGAGGGAGAATGCCGGCAGCTGGAATTCTGGGCTGGAAAAGGAGCAAACTCTGGAAACCTATTCTGCTCAACTCCAAAAGCCTTGAAACTCCACAGAACATTTTTTCGGAAAATATAAAAAATATCTAGCGAACGAAACCCACGAGAGGGGCCACGGGTTGGCCTCGAGGGTGGGGGGCGCGCCCCCTGCCTCGAGGGCCAGCCGGTGGGCCCCCGGTGTTCATCTTCTCCTATATGAAGCGTTTTGACCTGGAAAAAATCAAGGAGAGGATTTCGGGACAAGACGCCGTCGTCTCGACGGGAACCGAGGCGAAAACCAATCTAGGGCTCCGGCAGAGCTGTTCTGGCGGGGATACTTCCCTCCGGGAGGGGGAAATCGTCACCGCCGTCATCACCAACAACTCTCCCATCTTGGGGACGGCTATCTTCTTCAACATCTTCACCAGCACCATCTCCTCTCAAACCCTAGTTCATCTCTTGTATCCAATCTTTGTATCCAACCTCAGATTGGTACCTGTGGGTTGCTAGTAGTGTTGATTACTCCTTGTAGTTGATGCTAGTTGGTTTATCTGGTGGAAGATCATATGTTCAGATCCATTATGCATATTAATACCCCTCTGATCATGAACAATATTATGTCTTCTGAGTAGTTGCTTTTGTTCCTGAGGACATGGGAGAAGTCTTGCTATTAGTAGTCATATGAGTTTGGTCTTCGTTCGATATTTTGATGAGATGTATGTTGTCTCTCGTCTAGTGGTGTCATGTGAACGTCGACTACATGACACTTCACCATTATTTGGGCTTAGAGGAAGGCATTGGGAAGTAATAAGTACATGATGGGTTGCTAGAGTGACAGAAGCTTAAACCCTAGTTTATGCGTTGCTTCATAAGGGGCTGATTTGGATCCATATGTTTCAGGCTATGGTTAGGTTTACCTTAATACTTCTTTTGTAGTTGCGGATGCTTGCATTAGAGGTTAATCATAAGTGGGAGGCTTGTCCAAGTAAGGGCAGCACCCAAGCACCGGTCCACCCACATACCAAATTATCAAAGTACCGAACGCGAATCAGATGATCGTGATGAAAACTAGCTTGACGATAATTCCCATATGTCCTCGGGAGCGCTTTACCTTGCATAAGAGTTTGTCCAGGCTTGTCCTTTGCTACAAAAAGGATTGGGCCACCTTGATGCACCTTATTTACTTTTACCGTTTGTCACTTTCTACCAATTATCTTATCACAGAACTATCTGTTACGTATAATTTCAATGCTTGCAGAAAATACCTTACTGAAAACTGCCTATCATTTCCTTCTGCTCCTCGTTGGGTTCGACACTCTTACTTATAGAAAGGACTACGATAGATCCCCTACACTTGTGGGTCATCAAGACTCTTTTTTGGCGCCGGTGCCGGGGAGTGAAGCGCCTTTGGTAAGGAAAAATTTATATATTGTGCTGAAATTTATTGTCGCTTGTTACCATGACTCAAAATCCTTTGAGGGGCTTGTTCGGGGTATCTTCACCCCGAGCAGAAGAGCAAAGATTTGCTCCTCAACCTAATGCTACTAATGAAAATGTTTGCTTTGAGATTCCTTCGGGTATGATAGAGAAACTGCTTGAAAATCCCTATACAGGAGACGGAACAATTCACCCTGATTTACATCTAATCGATGTGGATGAAGTTTGTGGATTGTTTAAGCTTGCAGGTATGCCCGAGGATGTTATCAAGAAGAAGGTCTTCCCTTTATCTTTGAAGGAAGATGCATTGACATGGTTTAGACTATGCGATGGTATGGGATCTTGTAACTATAATCGTCTGAAGTTGGAATTTCATCAAAAGTTCTACCCTATGCACCAGGTTCATTGTGATCGTAATTATATTTATAATTTCTTGCCTCGCGAAGGAGAAAGCATCGCTCAAGCTTGGGGGAGGATTAAGTCATTGTTATATTCATGCCCCAATCATGAGCTATCAAGAAAAATGATCATCCAAATTTTTTATGCTTGGCTTTCTCTCAATAATCGCACCATGCTCGATAATTCTTGTTCTGTCTCTTTTATGATGAAGACTGTTGAATTCAAATGGGATTTATTGGAAAGAATTAAACGCACCATGCTCGATTACCTTCCGAGAGATTGCATTGAGGAATGCGCATATCTTCACAATGGCTAATCGAACGATTTCTGGTAGAAGCTCCCTCAATGCAACCAGAACAATTGCGTCATAATCACGTGGCAGTCATGAGACTTTAAGTTCTGAAACTTTTTCTCTACCATGTTTATTATTCCCTTTATATTGGACGAGAATCCAGACGGGACCTTCATACTGAGCAGGCATTCGAAGAAGATTTCCTTGTCTTCTTTGGTAAGAGCATAGCTGGCAGAACCTTGATACTGCTTTGGTTGCATGCCGTTGTTTTCGTGCACGCGTTGCTGGTCTCCCGTGCCTCCGGTGTATCTTTTGTGTTTCCATACACACCCAAGAAGCCTAGCAGGTTCACACAAACATTCTTCGTCACGTGCATCACGTCGATTGCAGAGCGGGCCTCTAGGTCTTTCCAATAGGGTAGGTCCCAAAAAATAGATTTCTTCTTCCACATGGGTTCACGTCCCTCAACGTCATTCGGAACAGATTGTCTGCCAGGACCCTTTCCAAAGATCACATGTAAATCCTTGACCATATCAAGTATTTCATCACCAGTACGAAGGACGGGCTTCTTCCGGTGTTCTGCCTCTCGTTTGAAATCCTTGCCTTTATTTCTTAAGGCATGCTTGGTCGGAAGAAATCGACGATATCCCATGTACACATTCTTCCTATATTTGTTCAAATATATACTTTCGGTGTCATTCAAACAGTGCGTGCATGCGTGGTATCCCTTCTTTGTCTGTCCTGTAAGGTTAGTAAGAGTAGGCGAATCATTGATGGTGACAAACAGCAACACATGTAGGTCAAATTCATGATGTTTGAGCTCATCCCACACACGTACACCTTTTCCATTCCACAGCTGTAAAAAGTCTTCAGCTAATGGCCTTAGGTACACATCAATGTCGTTATCGGGTTGCTTAGGGCCTTGGATGAGCACTGGCATCATAATGAACTTCCGCTTCGTGCACAACCATGGAGGAAGGTTATAGATACATAGAGTCACGGGCCAGGTGCTATGATTGCTGCTCTGCTCCCCAAAAGGATTAATGACATCTGCGCTTAAACCAAACCATACGTTCCATGCGTCACCAGCAAAGTCCCCCCAATTTCTCTTGATTTTTCTCCACTGCGACCCGTTAGTGGGTCCTCTCAACTTCCCGTCTTTCTTACGATCTTCCTTGTGCCATCGCATCAACTTGGCATGCTATTTGTTTCAGAACAAACGTTTCAACCGTGGTATTATAGGAGCATACCACATCAGCTTGGCAGGAACCCTCTTCCTGGTGCACTCGTTCTCAACATCACTAGGTTCATCTCGTCTGATCTTATACCGCAATGCACCGCATACCCAGCATGCATTCGAATTCTCGTACTCCTCACCGTGGTAGAGGGATGCAGTCATTAGGGCATCAAAATAGTAAGTCACGCTCGGAAGAAACATCAGAACGCTTGCACCCTTTGTGGAGACTACTATAGCCCAAGAAGATACATTATTTAGAACGTAATTCAAGCTTGTGTGTGTTGAAGGGACACCAATTTGGACAAATGGCACAACCAAAAATGCGACCGAACATGTAGTTTGGTTTGGTGCCAAAAAGATGGTCTAGTGTTGTTTGATTTTTTATCACACGACCAGGAACACGATTAGTGAGATAAAGATCGGTGAGGAAGGCCTCGTCCCAAAATTACAAAGTCCTAGAGACATGATCCAGAAGAAAGAGACCAACTTCCACAATATGCCTATGTTTTCGTTGAGCGGATCGTGATGGGTGATTCCAATATGCTGAAGGAAAAAAAATAGCTTTTGATATTAACCCCCCAATTTGTTTTCATAGAAATAATTGTGCTACCAAAGAGGCTCTGAACATGTTTAAAAAAATAAGGAACCTCTGAACCACATCAGATTTATTTTTAAGCAAATAAATCCAACTGAAGTTACTAAAATTGTCTATAAAGTTCACATAATAAAAAAAATCATCCTATAGAGACGGATCCAGGACCCTAAACATCATTAAAAAGCGCCCTAAACGAGCTTTTGAATCACTAGATGATCAAGAGTATGGAAGTTAATGACTCTTCGCAATCGGACATGCATCACAAACTACAAGATGATCATGTTTATTCGATACTGGAAGACTGAAATCTCGAAGAATTTTCTGGACTACTAGAACTGAGGGGTACCCTAAGCATTTGTGCCACCAAGAGATGGATGGTTTGATCACGCCAAGCACTTGACGTCGAGGAGCACTATGCTGACCGGTCGTGGAACAAACTCCTCCTAATCCTGGTTTGAAGAATTGTTTTCCAGGTGGCCTGATCATTGGCAGAAAAATTTCAGGGTGAAGTTCGAGATACAAATGCTTATCTTGCATAAGTTCATAAGCAGAAAGAAGACTATTATCAGCACTAGGAGCATGTAGGATGCTAGGCCTAACAGAATTAAAACACACACGCACGCAAGTCCTAGAGTAACATATCTATACCTTATGTACATGTTTAAAAGTTGTGACATCAAATCAATCTAATAACACCTTAACAAGTCAACAAAAAAAATTGTAAAATTATTTGCTTTTGTAGAAACGGCTAGATGATCTGGTCCCTCTCGGTTCGTGAGTGATATTGAGCATGCATATCGCCCATCTATGTACCTGCACCAGTCCACGGATATTTCCACTATGCGTTCGCATGAACTGCGCTTTGCACCTATGCCTGGTTGAAATACATGCCTCCACAGCAATTCCGAGCACATATTGCCTAATTCCTGCACAAGAACGTACTCTCTTAGAACATGTACATACCATGGAAATATGTAGCCCGCTTGCCGACATGTCAGGTACTCCTACAGCTCGGCATGCACCTCAACTCGTACAGTAGTATGGATTTACCAATCTGAGACGTGTTATGTGCATATATTGTTTTCGGCTTGTTGGTTTTTCAAGCGATTCAATTAAGGTTCACAATGGCAGCGTTGGTTCTTGTTGATTCCGAGACGTGGTATCAAACCGTAGATCTCGCCCACAATGGTGGAATTATGGCTCTCTTGCACTATAGATGGGGGAGGGAAAAACCGAAGAGATTGAGATAGTTAGAATACAAGATTCATGTGCCCGTTGCTAGTGCGGGGTGCATCAAAGGGAGGAAGGTAGCAGCTGTGCGGCAAAGGGAGGAGGACCAGGTATGGCTCGTGGAGGTGGCTAATAGTCGTACGCGTTGAAGTTTTTAGGACATGATGTACAGTACTAATTTTGTTATATATCTTCGTATTGTGCTTTTTTAACACCGTATTACGCTCATAGTGTATGCATATAACACATAGATAGATGTTCTTATAGGCTGTTAGTTGGTGTCACGTTGCGCCTGACGTTTGTATCATTGTATGATATAATTAAAGGGAAAATATTTTACGTGAATAAGAACGGATAAAATTAAAATTCTGTTCCACAGAAGGAAAAAAACAAACACCGAAGATTTTGCACATAGATCTTTTTATAATGATAATGGCAGCTGAGATTTTTGTATTGCATTAAATGCCAGCTGCCAGCGACAGTACAATACAGATTTAGCCATTAAATTTTGATAATGAAGAAACGGCATAAAATTTGATGGAAGATTACATGCAGATGTAACTAGACGACAAGACATTGACGAACGATCGTCCATTGATGAACGGATGGAAACGGGTTTGGATCTCGTCTCCTCAGTACGGGAACTGGAAGCCGGCGTTCGTCTCCATCCCGGCAGGGTCCTCCGGTGAGGGAGGCATCTCCATAAGAAGCTGCTGTATGTCCATCCACATGCCGTCGTCCAAACCTGGCGGCTGAGGAATATCCATCCCCGGGGCGAACCCCGGCGGCGGAGGCATCTCCTGTATATCCATCGTTGCGGCGACCACCTGAGCCGGAGGCAACACCATCATCTGCTGTTGCGTCTCGATCCCGGAGGCGACCTCCTGAGCCGGAGGCAACTCCATCATCTGCAGCACATCTATCCCGGCCTCGAACCCCTGCCACTGTGGCAACTGGATCTCCATCCCGGAGTTGCTGCTGCCGCTGCTGCTCCCGAACTCAAAGGTACTGCCACCGAAGAGCTGGGGCGGCAGCAGCGGGGCCATGCGGCTCGCGTCCAAGTGCATCGCCTCGCAGAGAACCTGGTTGGCGCGTTCGGAGACGGCGTCCTTCACCTGCATCAGCGCGGCAAAGAAGGCCGCCATGTCCTCGTCCACCATGTCGCGCACCTTGGGGTCGACCCACGCCGCTATCTGGTCCCCCGCGGCGCGCTCCTTCGCCATGACCTCCTCGTGCAGCTTCTTCAGTTTCTTCGCCTCGTCCAGCTCCGTGCGGAGCTCGTCGAACTCCTGCTGCAGCTTCTCCAGCTTCTCGTCTTCGCCGGCAGCGCCCTCCTCCCTCGCGCCAGCCCTCGCACCCTCCCCTGCCAGGAAGCGATCCACGACGGAGTCGACGGAGGGGTGGCCGAAGGAGAAGACCTTACCGCCGGGTGAGAAGGCGAGGGCGGCCAGCTGAGCGCCTGTGAGGACCGCCAGATTGGTGGCCTTGCTGAACAACCCCAGGCGACGCTTGGAGTAGGAGATGTGCCGAGCATCCTCCTGCTCGATCCGGCGGATGACGGTCTTCTTCCGACCGCTGCCACCCCTCCGGTTGGGCGCCGCCATTGCTCGCTCGCTCGGTGGCTAGGCTCAGAGAAAGGGAGGAGGAGGAGGAGAGGAGGTCGATCGAGTGTGTGTGGCTACGTCTCGCGGTCGGGTGGGTTTATATAGCAAACGGGCCGGAGAGAAATCGTTTCGCTGAGCTGTTTGCAATGAAAGTCGTGATAGGCGATGAGATTTCATTCGGTATTCGCTGAGGTGTCCACATTAAATCTCACGCGTCAAATCAAAGGATAACTACGTACTCCGTATTGGTGTTTATAGTAAGTATTCGCTCTCACGTGACAGAATGGATCGGGACGTGACAACAAAATGTCCATGCATATATATCGTTTGACGCACAAAAGCAAGCGTTCCTCACAATCTATAATTCATTCGTTCCTAAATATAAGGTTTTTTTTCTTTTTTTTTGAAAGGTAAATATAAGGGTTTTTACAGAAATATTCCAATACAGACTACAGTACATACAGAGCAAAATGAGTGAATCTACACTCTAAAATGCGTCTATATACATCTTTATGTATTGGCGGCTGCTAGGCGTCAGCCGGGTCGCACAAAATCAGTCGGGTCGCCAGCCGTTCGATGTATCCTCCCAGAGCCGCTTGATGGGTCAACGGAAGCAACGATCGCATCGTCGTAGGGACGCAGGGCCGCATGCTCACAGTAGGAGCCGCGCCTCCCTCACCGGCAGCGCAACGACGCTTCGCCGACGGCGCCAGCGATGCTACACTGCAGCTCCTACCCCGCTGCATCGCAGCTTAGGGGCTCCGGTGAAGTTCCAATGCAGCCGCCGGTGAAGCTATAATGCAGCACCGCCCGCTGTAGTGCAGTTCCGGGCTCGCCGGTGAAGCTCCATTGCAGCACCGGTGAAGCTTCATTGCAGCTCTGGACGCCGTCGGTGAAGCTCCATTGCAGCACCGGTGAAGCTTCATTGCAGCTCTGGATGCCGTCGGTGAAGCTCCATTGCAGCCTCTAGTGACGCTTCGTTCCAACGCCAGGAGCGTCGGTGAGCTCTCCACTACAGCGTCGATGAGCTCTCCATTGCAGCTCCGGCAAGGAGCGCCTGCGAGCGCTCCGTTGCAGCGCTGGAGGGAGCGCCCGCAAGCGCCATTGCAGCGCCGATGAGCTCTCCATTGCAGCCGGAAGGGAGCACCGGCGAGCGCTCCATTGCAGCACAACCGAAGTCTCTGCGATGATGACCGCGGTGGTTTGTGCAACAGCGACAGCTGTCCCGGGCGGCGGCTTGTTTGGAGGGTTGCGTCCATGGCAGGGATCTAGCAGGAGATGAAAAAGCGATGGAGGATTTCGTTCAGGGAAAAGGAAGGGAAAAAACGGATGGCCTCCATCTCCCAGTAGAGATAAGGAAAGATGGGTGGTGGGTGGGGCCTCGGGGGACACGTGGTGCATGGAGCGGGCAGTTTACGCGAGTGTGTATTCAGTCGGTTGAAAAGAATAGTTTTCCTTATGTATTCTGTGTTGAAATCTCTAAAAGGACTTATATTTCAAAATGGAGGGAGTAGTTTGTACATAATTTATCTTTTTTTGGGACACACATTTGATACAACACATTAAATATATAAATGCCATCCAATCACTCTTGAAGAGGCGGCCGCGGGTACCCTTTGCGTCTTGCCGCCCTCACTGCTAGTTCCCTCTGATCCCTCCGTCGGCCTCTATGGTGGGGTGAGGGAGGGGGGACCTTGGATCTATGTATCAGTTCTGTTCATAGTAGGGTTAGTGTTGAGCAAGACGATGCCGAGGCCGTTGTGCGGCGGCGTCACGTCTGAAGAAGTTTCCTTGGGCTTCATACGTGGTCAAGCGGGGTTCTTGCCTCCGTGTAAGATCCAGCGGGTGTTGAAGGATCCCCGGATCTCGTCGAAGTCGCGGGCTATCATGTTGGTGGTTTTGTGGGGATGAAGCTTCTTCGTCCACCTCGCCGGTATGATCTACTGATGGTATTCGTTCTTTTTCTTTGTGTTGTTGATGGAGGAATGTCCTGGATTGCCCAAGTGGTTGGCCCGGCCACGGTGCCGGAACCGGATCCTAGTTTTCTTCTAACCGGAAGGGGCACATATGGCAGTACTCAAAGCCACAGATGGCGAAGGGTTATGCAGGCTTGTTGGATACACAAGTGTCTCCTTGTCCCTTTGGCACCCAAGCAAAGAAAAGGTGGAGCATTGCAGCGGTGATGATGTTGCGGTTGAAGAGGATGTCTTGTTTGGGTCCGGTTTAAGATTCTTCTGTTGCAGGGGTCTTTCACAAGGTTGAGTGGTGATGATAGAGCTCTGGAGATCTTTGTGTTGATGGCCGTTTTGGTGTGTTATATGTCTCTAATGTACCTATAATTTTTATTTGTTCCATACTATTATATTATCTATCTTAGATGTTATATATGCATTTATATGCTATTTTATATGATTTTTGGGACTAACCTATTAACCCAAAACCCAGTGCCAGTTTCTATTTTTCCTTTTTTTTTGAGTTTCGCAGAAAAGGAATATTAAACAGAGTCCAAACAGATCGAAACTTTACGGGGATTTTTGTTGGACCAGACGACACCAGATGGACTTAGAGTACACGCAAGGGGAGCCTCGAGGCGGCCACAAGGGTGGAGGTCGCGCCCCCCTACCTTGTGGGCCTCCCGAGACCCCTCTGCCCTACTTCTTTCGCCTATAAATTCCCAAATAATTCAGAAACCCTAGAACATCCATCGAAAACACTTTTTCCCCGTTGTAACCTTCTGTTCTCGCGAGATCCCATACGGAGGCCTTTTCCGGTACACTGCCGGAGGGGGAATCAACCACGGAGGGCATATCATCAACCCTATTGCCCTTCCGATGAAGTGTAAGTAGTTTACCACAGACCTACGGGTCCATAGCTAGTAGCTAGATGGCTTCTTCTCTCTCTTTGATCCACAATACCATGTTCTCCTCGTTGTTCTTAGAGATCTGTCTAATGTAATCTTCTTTTGCGTTGTGTTTGTTAAGATCCGATGAATTGTGGGTTGCTACTTCTCGAGTTTGTGTTGTATTCCCTCGGAGAGGAAAGGGTGATGCAGCACAGTAGCGTACGTATTTCCCTCAGTTTTTGAGAACCAAGGTATCAATCCAGTACGAGACCACGCGCGAGTCCCTCGCACCTACACAAACAAATAAGAACTT
Organism: Secale cereale; assembly: GCA_902687465.1. Lineage (NCBI taxonomy): Eukaryota > Viridiplantae > Streptophyta > Magnoliopsida > Poales > Poaceae > Secale > Secale cereale. The sequence continues at coordinate 797,348,160 of LR738714.1, read as the reverse complement.
CGCAGCCTACGCGGTAAGGGGTTGTCAATCCCTTTACGGTCACTTACGAAAGTGAGATCTGATAGATATGATAGTTTGATATTTTTGGTATTTTTGGGTACAAGAACAGAAAGTAAAAATAGTAAAGTAAAGTAGATTGTAGATTGATATGTTGAGAATAGACCCGGGGGCCATAGGTTTCACTAGTGGCTTCTCTCATGATAGGAGATTTCTACGGTGGGTGAACGAATTACTATCGAGCAATTTATAGAAAAGCGAATAATTATGAGAATATCTAGGCATGATCATTATATATAGGCATCACGTCCATGGCAAGTAGACCGAAAAGATTCTGCATCTACTACTATTACTCCACACAACGACCGCTATCCAGCATGCATCTAGATTATTAAGTTCATAAGAACGGAGTAATGCTTTAAGCAAGATGACATGATGTAGAGGGATAAACTCAAGCAATATGACATAAACCCCATCTTTTTATCCTCGATGGCAACAATACGATATGTGCCTTGCCGCCCCTGCTGTCACTGGGAAAGGACACCGCAAGATTGAACCCAAAGCCAAGCACTTCTCTCATTACAAGAACTATAGATCTAGTAGGCAAAACCAAACCGATAATTCGAAGAGACTTGCAAGGATATTATAATCATACATAAAAGAATTCAGAAAAGAACCAAATATTTCTCATAGATAATCTTGATCATAAACCCACAATTCATCGGATCTCGACAAACACACCGCAAAAAGATTACATCGAATAGATCTCCTCGAAGACCGAGGAGAACTTGGTATTGAGATCCAAAAAGAGAGAAGAAGCCATCTAGGTACTAAATATGGACTCGAATGTCTGTGATAAACAACTCACAACTCATGGTGAGGCGATGGTGTTGATGTAGAAGCACTCCGTGGAAGATCCCTCCTCCGGCGGAGCTCCGGAACAGGCCCCAAGATGGGATCTCACGGGAACAGAAGGTTGCGGCGGTGGAATTAGGGTTTTCTCTGTTGCTTCGATGTTTTCAGGGTACATGGGTATATATAGGAGGAAGGAGTGCATCGCGGGAGTAACGTGCGGCCCACGAGGCAGGGGGTGTGCCCAGGGGGAGGGGGCGCATGATACGTCTCAAACGTATCTATATTTTTTTATTGTTCCATGCTAATATATTATCCTTCTAGGATGTTTTATGGGCTTTTATATACACTTTTATATGATTTTTGGGACTAACCTATTAACCCAGAGCCCAGTGCAAGTTTCTGTTTTTTTTCCTGTTTTAGAGTATCGTAGAAAAGGAATATCAAACGGAGCCCAATTGACCTGAAACTCAACGGAGGTTATTTTTGGACTAGAAGAAGCCCAAAAAGTGCCGAAGGGGGGCCCGAAGGTCCACGGGCTGCCCACGAGGGTAGGGGGTGCGCCCCCCTACTGGGCGCGCCCCCCCTGCAAATGTGTTAGAGCAAAAATAATAGAGCACCAAAAATAGCTCACGATATTTTTTAGGTAAGAAAATACCTTACTACAAGACTACGCAACAACAATCCAAATGGAATTGGAAAAGGAACAATAGTGCAACTCAATCATCAAACACTCAAACTCAGAATTGAGGAGTAACCTCTCATTTTGCATTCACCTCTTTTCCCTTAAATATTTTTTCTTTGCTGGGACATTTTTTGCTGAGTCGCTGGTCGCACGCTCATAGCCGCGCACCTCTCGTCTCCACTAATGTGATCTTGTCGGCATAGCCGACAACCTCAACGCCAACGGTTCTGCTCCCGCCGCACCGTATATTTTAAACCGTCGCTTATTCAGTGTGAGCGATAAGGGGTCTTTCCCACACGACCGATAAACTTTCGGGGATAGGTCCTTCGGTCACACACGAGGGGCAAAATGAGCTCGTGTGCGATCGGACGAGGCATTAGAGACAATTATACAGGCCCAATTGTTTCCGTCCATATGCACATCCCACAAAGTGAATCCCAGAAAAACATTTCCGATCGTATGTATATTGTCGGGGGAAAACTGTCCACCACGAGCACCTATGGGACCGGAGCCCCTTGTTCGTGCGGTAAGGGAGCGGGGGGAGCACAAAGAGCAGATCGTAGAGAGCACGCGGGCAGTTTACCCAGGTTCGGGCCGCGATGGACGCGTAAAACCCTACTCCTGCTTAGTTTGTATTGAGTTGGGGAGCTCGGGAGCTTGAAGAACTAGCTACACCGAGCATATGAGCGATCTAGGTTCCGAACCCCCCCTACGTTGTGCATGGGCCTCCTTTTATAGTGCAAGGGGTCACCGACAGGTGTCAACGTAAGAGAAAGGGTAAAAACGTAATAGTGGTGGTAGTTGTAACAGTGCGGGAATAGTGGAGCTACAGTGCGCGAACAGTGGTCGCTACCTACTTTGACAGTGGGGGACAAGAGCATTTAATGCCCGTCGCCGTCGACCCCAAAAGCGCCCGCCCTTGCATCTCCGTTTGCCACGGCGATGGCTTTACCACCGTGGAGTGCCATCGTGTCCCCTAGGCTGCACAGCTATCCGCCACGCGTCCCTGGAATGGCCCCAGGGCGACGCGTGTTTCGATGAGCTGGAGCGTGGGCACACAGCGTAACTCTCCCCGGCAAGCACCTTGCCGGGGTCTTGACCTTGCCGGGCCCGGGAGCTTGTCGGGCTCTGAAGCTTGTCGCTCTCCGGGCCCTGCCGGGGTGCATATAGCGCCGAGGCATGTCTTCTGTAATGTAATTTCCTGGCCTTCCTGGCAAGCTCCTCTTGCCAGGGTCTTGTGCTAGTGAGGTAATCTTGAGCCTGGAACGGCCTTCCCGGCAAGCTCCACTTGCCGGGGTCTCGATCTTCTGTCTTGTATACTTTGTTTTTGAATGGTTTTATATGGAGCAGGAAGGTCTCCGGCAAGCACGTGGTAGGCCCTGCCGCGGGGAGCTGCTACTGCCCGTGCACAAGTTGGGGTACTAAGGTACCCCTACCTTAGTACACCGACAGGAGCCCCCGGGCCTGGGCCACACACGGTGCCGAGCGCTGTTGGGCCAGGCCCAGAACAGTGCACGGGCACGCGCGGCCCACGGCGCGCCGAATCCACTTCCGCATCTGCCGCGTCCCCCCGTAACGGCACGCGTCGAATGCGGCGTCGTGGGATGGGACGTGGCCACGTTCTTTTAATGGAAAGAGTGAAACGCCCCCCCCCCCACTTCCCCATAAAAGCAGAGGAAGCAGGAGCGGTTCCCCTCCTACGCCATCATTGCTTCTTCTTCCATCTCCAGAGATTCCCTTTGCGCTCCGCTTCCACACTTCCTCCGCCGTCTTCCGCATCTGCGGCGCCGCCGGACTCTTCGCCCCCCCTTCCTTCGCCGCCTCCGCCATGGCCCCGAAGACCGAGAAGGCGAAGGCGGAGAAGACCAAGAGGGAGAAATCTGAGCAGGCGGCGAGGCTTACTCTGCTGCGGAAGCGGAACGTCGTCTTCTCGCCGAGGCTCAGCGCGCGGGAGCTCTGGAACAAGTACTACTTGTTCTGGGCCAAGGAGACCAAGGCGCACCCTCGGACCAGAGCCTATCCCGCCGCCGCCAAGGACAATTATCCCGGCGGGTACTTCTTCTTCGCAGCTTTCTTTCATTGCGGCCTTTGTCCCCCTTTTTCCGACTTTTTCTGCGATATCATGCACACCTACGGCCTCCACCTTCTTGACTTCACCCCCAACGCCATCCTCACGATGGCGGTTTTCGCACATATGTGCGAAAACTATATTGGGATATATCCGAATGTAGCGCTGTTTAGGCACTTCTTTACCCCTAGAGCAGAGGCCGGCGCTCCCCTCTCCGGAGGAATATCTTGGGTCTTCCGCTTGAACAAGAAGGAGTCCTACTTGCCGGGGGAGCTCCGCGGCAAGTGGGAGGAGTGGCGCGCGGACTGGTGTTGGATAGTTGAGGACGAGCCGCAGCCCTTCACTACGCCGCGCACAACACCTATCGTGCGCGGCAGGGACTGGAGCGAGCTGGATTCGGACGACATCAAGCTCAACGTCGCCCTCGTCCGGATTCTTCGTCTTCGGGTAGCAAAGTTGTCTGTCGGAGAAGTAGGCACAGATTTCCTCCGCCGCCGCATTGCCCCTCTACAGGATAGGAAGAGGCCGGCATGGGAGTACGGCAACGCGGCGGACATAATGAGGCTGCGCCCCGGGCTAAACTTTAACTTCACGGCGCTGGAGCTGAAGGGGATGGTCCGGGAACTTTTTAAGCACGACCCGGCCCACCCAGAGTGGTTCAGATCTCCCCGGGGAGTGGTGCCCTGTAATGCCCAGGATGGAGTTATACCTCCTACGTGTCGAGGCACGACTTAAAGGCATAAGTCCATCCTAGAATGATCTCAAGTTTGGTAATCTTGGCACAACTCATGTAAAAGGGGGGATAGTAAACTGAAAATAGTTGTCTTACAATTGCCACGTCACAGAAATACAGTACAAGTCTCAAACATCATACAATAAGATCACTACAACCCTCTAAGGGCAAAAGCCAAATGTCAAAGTACCAAACTCAGATAAATAAACCACAGGCAGATCGAATCCTAGTAAGAGACTCCACTACTGATCGTCCGGGTAGCGCACATAGTACCGACTATGCTCCTCGTCGTTCTCCCAGTCTAGCTCGGTGCCATCACCTGGATAGCTCACAGCTGGACCTGCAGCTGGTGTGTGAAGTAACTGTGAGCCACAGAGGACTCAGCAATCCCGTCTCCGGGTAACAGAACTATCAAAGCCTTTGGGTGAGGGAAAGGCTGAAGAAAGAACAAGTCTGCAGCAGCAACTAGCATCTAGCTTACGCAAGTGAGAGCGAGAAGAGAAGGCATCGGCGAGAAGTGATCACGAAGTGATCCTAGCTACAAGCTCACAAGCATAACCCCTCCGTGTTCAACTTCCGAATCCCTATTCGGAAATTGACAGTCACGGAACACACGCTGGTAGTGTATTAGTATCATTGTGTCAAGTTATCTACAACCGGAATTAACAAGCTCCCATCTGCCACATAACCGCGGGCACGGCTTTCGAAAGTTCAAACCCTGCAGGGGTGTTCCAACTTGACCCATTACAAGCCCACGATCCGCGGAGTCGCAACTCCAAAGTGGGAAGACCCGAGTATCCTCGGAATCCCGTGCTCAAGATATACCGAGCTAAGGTAAGGCTAATCCAGCAAATCCTCCCGGCGTGCCGACACCCTGATAGTAGCCACGCGTATCTCGTCTCAGGCCACGACCGGATGGGTGATCCCACAGGTTTTTACCAAACCTTGAGTTTCCTCGAGGTGGCCCCGCGTAACCCCCGTTTCGGACCAACACTCATGTGGAGCACTGGCCCGGGGTTGTTGATTAAGAAAGAGGGTTAATTACTCCCTATGCATGTTTAGTTTGTTATTAGGCAAATAGTACCAATGTTGGGACTTGCTGGAAGAGACTTAGCACTTAGCGGTTTATCGAGGGGGTCCCATACACCCCAACCGTGTTAGGAACGCATAATCAAGGAACATAAAACCGGCTTATACGGATCCTAACGGCATGAGTGGAACAAATCACCAAGCAAAAGGCTTAGCCTTCCACCCTTGCCAATATATAGATGATTTCATTTTAAGCATTTATATAGTGTGATATAACCCAACCAAACTTCAACATGAAGCAAGCATCTTCACTTCACCTGCAACTAGCAACGCTATAAGAAGGGCTGAGCGAAGCGTACTTAGCCAAGCAACGGTTTGCATAGGTAGGGTGGTTAAACATGGCAAATGGTTACAAGTAGGAGGCTGACAAGAAGAACATGGGCATCGAGGCAAAACTATAGATCGAGACTACTAGCAATAGGCAAAGATAGTAATGTTATCGGGGTTCGGTCATCTTGCCTGAAGAGAAAACGTTCGGATCGTAAGAAGGGTCCTCGTGCTCAACCTCGTTGGAAAACTCGTGCTCAACTTCGTTCCCGGTCTCAGCTTCCGGCTCTAAACATAACAAACACACCAAGCACCAATCAACACGATGCAATGCGCACTCGAAAAACATGAATGCATGATGGATGCACTAGGGATGCACATGGAGCACGTAAAACATCACTCAAGCAAAACACCTCAAAACAAGATAACAACCTGATATTATTAATCTACACAGAAAATCACCCAATTTTGATATAAGATTCGCTGAAATCGGAGTTACGGGCTAAAAGTTATACCCGAAACAAGATTTGAGCGAAAGCTGAAAATTACAGCAACATAGCATCTTTGGAGCTCAAAATAATTAATCTACAGCACCCAAAAGCATGGCAAAGGACTTGAACACAAACTAGATATATAGTACAGCAACTAGGTCCAAAGTGCACCCCCAACGGAGTCACGGATCAATAGCAATGATCTTGGACATAATGAACTTTGAAATAAAATTCTGGCAGCAGAATTTTATTGAAACTTTAGAGCAAAAGATAAACATGCTACAGCCACTCAAATGGACATGTGAGGACATGAATGGAAAGACAACAATATATACTTCAAGGAACAATCAAAATCCACCCCAAAACTAACATGCTTTGTCCTAGAACATCACACGAACAAGGCATCGGAACGTTACAGATTTCAGACTTAGTGAAATTTCACTAAGTCCTAAAACAGCAACATCATCATAGCATCAAAAAGAGCATGTTTAAGTCACCTCGAAACTAAACATGGCAAAGGGTAAGCACCTCATCAAAATTAATATGAAGGTGATCCCGAAACACACAAGCATGCTTCATTGAAGTGAACACACCGATTACAACGAGCTCAACAAGATGGCATTTCATAACAAGTGAAAACACAACATATGAACAAGGCACTTTGCAACGATGACAACAAGGCAACAATAAATCTACCATGCAACCTATCACACCCAACACGTAGTTCGTGGCAAGGCGAACACGTGGACATGTCATTTGCATCGTTTGGACAAACGAGCTAAAAGATATCACATGTCAAAGGTGGCATGAAAATAACACATAACAACAGTTTATATCATGATGCACTCTTGCAACAGCAAAACAAGTGTCAAGATGACATCTAACATGCATGACAACAACAGGTAAAACGTAGAGGGCATCTCCACGAACATCTGGACATGCTACACGCGCAAAACGGAGCAACAGGCACAAATTTAGAGCAGTTCAAAGATAGCATAACAGATCAGGATTAAAAGGACTTAGGGTTTTGAATTAGACCTCAGATCCAGATCTGAAATGAACAGTAGCGGCGGCTGCCCGGGCCTGCGAGGAACAGTGCGGCGGCCCGGAGCTGGTGGTGGCGAGGCGGCCCACCGAGGCGGAGGCGCGAGGCGGCCCGCGGCGTGCGGCGGCCCGCTCGGCTGCGGCTGGCGAAGGGCGGCGGAAGGGCCCGCCTGGCCTCGGCTGGCCCGGGGCGGAGGGAGGCCCGCCTGCTGGCGCGCGGCCCGGTTGCGCGCGGAGGCCGGTGATGTGGTCCCGCAGCGGCGGCGCGGTACGGGCCTTGGCCCAGGCGGCGGGGTAGGACGACGATGCGGGCTGCGGCGCGCGATCTGGTCCGCCTGGCTCGGTGCGACCGATGGCCAAGTGGCCTCGAGCCCAGCCGAGCGATGAGGGGCCGGCGGCGGTCGTTTGCTGTGGAGCGTTGACTCCGCTCGATGGGATCGAGGATCCCGGCGGCTCGGCTGGCAGATCGAAGGATCCCCTCGGGATCCGGGCAGGAAAAAGTGGATCTGAGAAAGAAAAGAAAAAAAAGGAAGGGGATCTAGAGGAGGAAGAAGAAGGGGATAGGGATGCCCAAAATAGACTAGGAGGGTCTATAAGTAGCAGTTTTTTAGGGTTAGGAGGAGTTTAGGGGCGCTAGGAGCCCTCCGATCGCGATCCGACGGATCCGATCGCGGGGTTGATTTAAAAGGACTAGACGGAGATAAAAGAAAGCAGTAGGGGTATTTCCGGGACACGAAGTGAAGGCACTTCGGACCCACACGGACAACGGATGGAAAAGTCAACGGAGTCCAAACGAGACGAGATTTGAGAGACGGGTTGCACACAACAAAACAACAACACACAACACAACCTCACGGCACACCGGTAACGAAAAACGCCCGAACAACAAAGTAGGCCTACGGGACGTCACGGACACGTGAGGGAGCTCCGGAACGCGAAACGGACAACGGGAAGAAACACGACGAACCGGATGCAACCCACAACACAAATGCAATGCAATGCACATGTCTACATGATATGAATGAATGCCACACACTCACACAACAAAACGAGGAAAGCCCGAAAGACAAAGAACCCGAAATGGAAATAGATGAAGCCGGAGATATATTATATACCCAAAAGGGAAAGTATTACATCCGGGGCATTACAAACTCTCCTCTACTACAAAAAGATCTCGTCCCGAGATCTAGGACTGGAAAAAGGAAGGGTACTCGGAACGAAGATGATCTTCTCGTTCCCAGGTAGCTTCTCGGTCTGTGTGATGTGACCACTTGACTTTCAGAAACTTGATGGACTTGTTGCGAGTCTTGCGTTCATTTTCTTCGAGAATTGCAACTGGATGCTCTCGGTAGGAAAGGTCTTGTTGAAGATCAATCTCCTCAAACGGAATCATGCGCTTAGGTGTCTTGAAGCATTTGCGGAGTTGAGACACATGGAAGACATCATGAACATTTGCAAAGTTGGAAGGGAGCTCGAGCTGATAGGCTAGATCGCCTCTTTTGCCAAGAATCTTGAAAGGCCCGACGTATCTAGGAGCAAGCTTTCCTTTGATACCGAATCTTTGGGTTCCTTTCATCGGAGAAACTCGGAGATAGACATGATCACCGATGTCGAAAGCCAAATCGCGATGCTTTCCATCATAGTAGCTCTTCTGACGCGACTGAGCGGCCTTGAGATTCTCACGTATGACTTTGCACATTTCTTCGGCTTCAGAGATCAAATCATTGCCAAGAAGTTGGCGTTCGCCTGTTTCAGACCAGTTGAGAGGGGTACGGCACTTTCTGCCATAGAGAATTTCAAACGGTGCTTTGCCTGCACTTGCTTGAAAGCTGTTGTTGTAAGAGAACTCGGCAAATGGAAGACAGTCCTCCCATTTCATGCCGAAGGAGATGACACAGGCTCTGAGCATATCTTCTAGGATCTGATATACCCGCTCGACTTGACCACTAGTCTGAGGGTGAAAGGCAGTGCTGAACCTGATCTTAGTGCCCATGGCGGACTGAAAGGAGTCCCAGAACCTAGATGTGAACAAGCTGCCACGGTCTAAGGATATAACTTGAGGAATGCCATGTAGGGACACAATTCTGGAAGTGTACAGCTCTGCAAGTTGAGCTGCATTGATTGATTCTTTGACTGGAAGAAAGTGAGCGACTTTGGTAAGCTTGTCAATCACCACAAAGATAGCATCATTGCCTCGCTTGGATTTAGGAAAGCCAGTGACGAAGTCCATTTCAATGTGGTCGAACTTCCACTCGGGAATAGGAAGAGGTTGGAGAAGACCGGCTGGACGTTGATGTTCTGCTTTCACTCTTCTGCATACATCACATTCATTCACGAATTGGGGAATCTCCCTTTTCATGCGTGTCCACCAGTAAGACTGCTTAAGGTCTTGGTACATCTTGGAACTGCCAGGATGGATGGAAAGGAGAGAGTCATGAGCTTCTTCCATGATGAGCTTCCTGAGATCACCTTTGGGAACAACGAGTCTGTCCTCGAAGAACAAGGTATCTCTCTCATCAACACGGAAGCACTTGTATTTTGGAGTGCCCTTTGCAATCCCATGTTTCACCTTCTTCACCATGGTATCACTGAGCTGGGCCTCACGGACTTGATCTTCCAAGGTAGGAGCAATCTGGAGATTTGCAAGAAAACCCTGCGGAACAACTTGAAGGTTGAGCTTCCTGAATGCTTCACAAAGCTCAGGCTGGTGTGGCTTGATAAGAAGGATGTTGCAATATGCCTTTCTGCTCAAAGCATCTGCAATCACATTCGCCTTGCCTGGAGTGTACTCAATGCTGGGGTTGTACTCTTGGATCATCTCGACCCAACGAGTCTGGCGGAGGTTCAGATGCGGCTGTGTGAAGATGTACTTCAAGCTCTTGTGATCAGTGAAGATGTCGACCTTTCTGCCCAACAACAGATGTCTCCACGTAATCAGAGCATGTACCACAGCTGCTAGCTCGAGATCATGTGTGGGATAGTTCTTCTCACTAGGCTTGAGCTGCCAAGAAGTATATGCCACAATTTTCTTATCTTGCATAAGCACACCACCAAGACCTTGAAGAGAAGCGTCACAGAACACTTCATAGGGCTTGATTTCATCCGGAGGAGTCAGAACTGGAGCAGAGACAAGCTTCTCTTTGAGGGTTTTGAAAGCCACTTCACATTCGGGAGACCAAAAGTATTTGACATTCTTCTGAAGGAGGTTGGAAAGAGGCTTGGCAATCTTGGAGAAGTTCTCCACAAACCTTCTGCAATAGCTGGCAAGACCCAGAAAACTGCGGAGCTGCTTGACGTTCTGAGGAGCTTCCCAGTTGACAATTGCTTCAACTTTCTCGGGATTAACCGCAATACCGTCAGCTGAGATAATGTGGCCCAGGTACAAAACCTTATCAAGCCAAAACTCGCACTTTGAGAACTTGGCATAGAATTTATGCTCTCTGAGTCGATCAAGAACCAGACGCAAGTGCTTTTCGTGATCTTCTTCATTCTTGGAAAACACCAGAATATCATCCAGATACACAAGCACGAATTCGCCAGTATAGGGGTTGAAGATGTAATGCATCATCCTTGAAAAGGTAGGAGGAGCATTGGCGAGACCGAAGGACATGACGGTATACTCATATGAACCGTAGCTCGTTCTGAAGGCCGTCTTGGGAATGTCTTCCTCGCGAATGCGAATTTGATGGTAGCCCATTCGGAGGTCAAGCTTAGAGAACACTTTAGCTCCTTTGAGCTGCTCAAAGAGTTCGTTGATGTTGGGGAGCGGATACTTGTTCTTAATCGTCTTCTTGTTCAGTGGCCGGTAGTCAACACAGAGACGCTCCGTGCCATCTTTCTTCTTGACAAATAAGACACCACAGCCCCACGGAGATGTACTCGGTCTGATGAGACCCATACTCTCCTGCTTATCAAGCTGCTTCTTCAATTCCTTCAATTCATCCGGAGAGAGCTTGTATGGACGCCGGCAAGCAGGTTCGGTGCCCGGCTCGAGTTCAATGACAAACTCCACCTGACGGTGTGGAGGCATGCCTGGAAGATCTTCTGGAAAGACGTATTGATATTCGTTCACCACTGGAATTTGCTCTATGGCATTAATTTCACCCTTATCATTAAGAGAGAAAAACCGAATAGTATTATCCCTGGAGGCGAAGATAATCACATCTTCATCAGAATGAGTCAATTTGACTTCCTTTTGAGCACAATCAATGTGAGCATCGTGCTGAGAAAGCCAATCCATTCCGAGAATGAGGTCAATATCAGAATGACCAAGAATCACCGGAGAAGCCAAAAATCGATAGTCACCCATGCGAATAGAAACATCCGGAGCATATATACTGGAATGCATCAATCTACCCGGAGAAACAACTGATAACTCCCTTGGCAAACTTTTGATGTCCACATCATACTTGGATGCAAAAGGTTGAGACATGAAAGAGCATGATGCACCCGAATCAAATAACACTTTAGCAGGTATAGAGTTCACTGGAAGGTTACCCAGAATGACATCAGAAGAAGCCTCGGCTTGTGCTGCATGCATCAGATTGACCCTTGCAGACTTTGGATCATGCCTGACAATAGCTGAACTCATAGGTGGAGGAGGAGGAAGACGCTTCGGATTCGGACATCTGTTGGCATAGTGACCTTTCTGAGTGCATTTGTTGCAAGTCACTTCTGAGAGAGGACGGAACTGAGAGCCACTGGACTTGGAGCCTTGAGACTGAAACTGCTTCTTCGACTAGTTGCTCGGGTTGGGTGGGTGGGAGAAACCACGACCACTAGAGTTCTTGTTGTTGGAGTTGTTGAAGTTGCTGGAGTTGTTGTATGGAGCTCGAATCACTGGAGGAGGAGGAAGCCAGAATTTCTGTTGTTTCGCAGCCAACTGAGACGATGAGGTAGAGTGAACAGCATCTCGGATTCTCTTCTTAGAAGCCTCCATCTTAAGCTGAGCTGCTTCTTGTTTCAAAGCCATGTTATAGAACTTATCGAATTCGTCTGGCTCGAACAAAGTGAGAGCAAGCTGAAGTTCATCTTTGAGACCTCCACGGAACTGATAGATTTTGCTCTTTGCATCAGGAATGTCTTGCTTTGCATAGCGAGCGAGGTTTTGGAACTTGACATTATACTGATAGACTGTCATGGAGCCCTGCTTGAGGTTGCGGAATTGCTCACGCATACCCTCGATAACACTTGTAGGAATGTGATGCGAGCGGAAATCCTTGCAGAAATTCTCCCACGAGATCACTTGACCCGGCCTTGAGTCTTTGTACTGCTGCCACCAGTCAGCTGCTTGATCTTTCAGTTGGAAGGCTGCAAACTTCACATAGTCATCTTCTTTCATGTTACTGCACTCAAAATGCTTCTTGATATCGGTCAACCAATCCTCAGCATCAAGAGGGTCGACACAGTAACTGAAAGCTTTAGGATTGTTAGCCAGGAACTGGTTGAGAGTAGCATGGTGCTGCTGGAAGAAGTTGCCTTGGTTCATTGGAACGCCCTGATTAGCTTGATTAGCTTGCATTTGCTGCATCATCTGCATCATCAACTGAGTGTTCTGAGCAGTAGTCTGCATAATTGCTCTCCAAGCCTCAGGCGGAGGAGGAGGTGAAGGAGGATGCTCTGGGACCTCTTCCACCTCTGGGTTGGCATTCGGAACCTTTTTCGGAGCCATCCTGTAAGAGATGACCACGAATCAGCAATTGATTGACAAAAGGAATAAGCTGAATCAATGGAATGAATTGCAACAAGTCTTCACAATAATCATTCGAACAATAAGAACGAATGAAATCATCCGAACAAGAGGAACGAATGAATTTCTCGGTTAATTGATAACATCAGTCTTCACGAGAAGCCACATAGGGATCAAAAGGATAAAATAATAAAACAACAAGGTACGGAAAGGAACAAACACAAGAGAGGAGTTTCGTTCTAACATCTTTGTGCTGAAAGCATATGAACGCGTTACGAAAAGGTTTTGCAATCCCCGGATCAGCATAGCCAAGGACCCTTTAAGATGCAACTCCTGATAGTAACCTCGGTCATATAACCCCTTCACTCAATGTCGAACCCCGAACTCACTAACCTGCAGTCGTTGGAAGAATGCCTACGATCTACTGGATAAAACCCACCTATAGCTTTCCGAAAGATTCCAGTTATGCAATCAGGTGTTGGGGATACACGGGAAGCACCGCGCAATCAACTCTAACCTACATCCAGGTGTATCCATCCTTCAACACATAACCAGTCTTTCTCGGAAACTGTGTACCTCGGACCTTCGAAAAGCATCCACTATAACAAGCTATGGCAATACTCCCGAACTACCTCCCCAGTACTGGGTGATGTCGGGGTTATCTTGCCACTGGCCATATAGGGGAGATTTTCGATGTCGGCCGTCTTAAGTATTTAGTACTGTCACGATATGCTTGTTACAATGATACCCCGAAGCTCAACTCCTCGGTAACAGGAGGCATCGAGAACAATATCCTTGTCACAAGAACATCGAAACAATCCCAGAATACTCGCGGGATTCCTAAAAACAAAATTTTGTGCAAATTTTGAAGATAGGAGAGACAAGAGTAGACGTCAGGAGTCCTCACCAGAGAGAAAGGGGATGAGAAGCAAAGAAATCCTACCCTCCGATATAATATAGGACTCAAAAAGTTTTTTAGTGTGTGCCTAGACTCAACCGTCAACGGTTCGATCAAACAGTGGGGGCTCCTAGGTCGGAGAAGGCTCTGATACCAACTTGTAATGCCCAGGATGGAGTTATACCTCCTACGTGTCGAGGCACGACTTAAAGGCATAAGTCCATCCTAGAATGATCTCAAGTTTGGTAATCTTTGCACAACTCATGTAAAAGGGGGGATAGTAAACTGAAAATAGTTGGCTTACAATCGCCACGTCACAGAAATACAGTACAAGTCTCAAACATCATACATTAAGATCACTAGAACCCTCTAAGGGCAAAAGCCAAATGTCAAAGTACCAAACTCAGATAAATAAACCACAGGCAGATCGAATCCTAGTAAGAGACTCCACTACTGATCGTCCGGGTAGCGCACATAGTACCGACTACGCTCCTCGTCGTACTCCCAGTCTAGCTCGGTGCCATCACCTGGATAGCTCACAGCTGGACCTGCATCTGGTGTGTGAAGTAACTGTGAGCCACAGAGGACTCAGCAATCCCGTCTCCGGGTAACAGAACTATCAAAGCCTTTGGGTGAGGGAAAGGCTGAAGAAAGAACAAGTCTGCAGCAGCAACTAGCATCTAGCTTACGCAAGTGAGAGCGAGAAGAGAAGGCATCGGCGAGAAGTGATCACGAAGTGATCCTAGCTACAAGCTCACAAGCATAACCCCTCCGTGTTCAACTTCCGAATCCCTATTCGGAAATTGACAGTCACGGAACACACGCTGGTAGTGTATTAGTATCATTGTGTCAAGTTATCTACAACCGGAATTAACAAGCTCCCATCTGCCACATAACCGCGGGCACGGCTTTCGAAAGTTCAAACCCTGCAGGGGTGTTCCAACTTGACCCATTACAAGCCCACGATCCGCGGAGTTGCAACTCCAAAGTGGGAAGACCCGAGTATCCTCGGAATCCCGTGCTCAAGATATACCAAGCTAAGGTAAGGCTAATCCAGCAAATCCTCCCGGCGTGCCGACACCCTGATAGTAGCCGCGCGTATCTCGTCTCAGGCCACGACTGGATGGGTGATCCCACAGGTTTTTACCAAACCTTGAGTTTCCTCGAGGTGGCCCCGCGTAACCCCCGTTTCGGACCAACACTCATGTGGAGCACTGGCCCGGGGTTGTTGATTAAGAAAGAGGGTTAATTACTCCCTATGCATGTTTAGTTTGTTATTAGGCAAATAGTACCAATGTTGGGACTTGCTGGAAAAGACTTAGCACTTAGCGGTTTATCGAGGGGGTCCCGTACACCCCAACCGTGTTAGGAACGCATAATCAAGGAACATAAAACCGGCTTATACGGATCCTAACGGCATGAGTGGAACAAATCACCAAGCAAAAGGCTTAGCCTTCCACCCTTGCCAATATATAGATGATTTCATTTTAAGCATTTATATAGTGTGATATAACCCAACCAAACTTCAACATGAAGCAAGCATCTTCACTTCACCTGCAACTAGCAACGCTATAAGAAGGGCTGAGCGAAGCGTACTTAGCAAAGCAACGGTTTGCATAGGTAGGGTGGTTAAACATGGCAAATGGTTACAATTAGGAGGCTGACAAGAAGAACATGGGCATCGAGGCAAAACTATAGATCGAGACTACTAGCAATAGGCAAAGATAGTAATGTTATCGGGGTTCGGTCATCTTGCCTGAAGAGAAAACGTTCGGATCGTAAGAAGGGTCCTCGTGCTCAACCTCGTTGGAAAACTCGTGCTCAACTTCGTTCCCGGTCTCAGCTTCCGGCTCTAAACATAACAAACACACCAAGCACCAATCAACACGATGCAATGCACACTCGAAAAACATGAATGCATGATGGATGCACTAGGGATGCACATGGAGCACGTAAAACATCACTCAAGCAAAACACCTCAAAACAAGATAACAACCTGATATTATTAATCTACACAGAAAATCACCCAAGTTTGATATAAGATTCGCTGAAATCGGAGTTACGGGCTAAAAGTTATGCCCGAAACAAGATTTGAGCGAAAGCTGAAAATTACAGCAACATAGCATCTTTGGAGCTCAAAATAATTAATCTACAGCACCCAAAAGCATGGCAAAGGACTTGAACACAAACTAGATATATAGTACAGCAACTAGGTCCAAAGTGCACCCCCAACGGAGTCACGGATCAATAGCAATGATCTTGGACATAATGAACTTTGAAATAAAATTCTGGCAGCAGAATTTTATTGAAACTTTAGAGCAAAAGATAAACATGCTACAGCCACTCAAATGGACATGTGAGGACATGAATGGAAAGACAACAATATATACTTCAAGGAACAATCAAAATCCACCCCAAAACTAACATGCTTTGTCCTAGAACATCACACGAACAAGGCATCGGAACGTTACAGATTTCAGACTTAGTGAAATTTCACGAAGTCCTAAAACAGCAACATCATCATAGCATCAAAAAGAGCATGTTTAAGTCACCTCGAAACTAAACATGGCAAAGGGTAAGCACCTCATCAAAATACATATGAAGGTGATCCCGAAACACACAAGCATGCTTCATTGAGGTGAACACACCGATTACAACGAGCTCAACAAGATGGCATTTCATAACAAGTGAAAACACAACATATGAACATGGCACTTTGCAACGATGACAACAAGGCAACAATAAATCTACCATGCAACCTATCACACCCAACACGTAGTTCGTGGCAAGACGAACACGTGGACATGTCATTTGCATCGTTTGGACAAACGAGCTAAAAGATATCACATGTCAAAGGTGGCATGAAAATAACACATAACAGCAGTTTATATCATGATGCACTCTTGCAACAGCAAAACAAGTGTCAAGATGACATCTAACATGCATGACAACAACAGGTAAAACGTAGAGGGCATCTCCACGAACATCTGGACATGCTACACGCGCAAAACGGAGCAACAGGCACAAATTTAGAGCAGTTCAAAGATAGCATAACAGATCAGGATTAAAAGGACTTAGGGTTTTGAATTAGACCTCAGATCCAGATCTGAAATGAACAGTAGCGGCGGCGGCCCGGGCCTGCGAGGAATAGTGCGGCGGCCCGGAGCTGGTGGTGGCGAGGCGGCCCACCGAGGCGGAGGCGCGAGGCGGCCCGCGGCGTGCGGCGGCCCGCTCGGCTGCGGCTGGCGAAGGGCGGCGGAAGGGCCCGCCTGGCCTCGGCTGGCCCGGGGCGGAGGGAGGCCCGCCTGCTGGCGCGCGGCCCGGTTGCGCGCGGAGGCCGGTGATGTGGTCCCGCAGCGGCGGCGCGGTACGGGCCTTGGCCCAGGCGGCGGGGTAGGACGACGATGCGGGCTGCGGCGCGCGATCTGGTCCGCCTGGCTCGGTGCGACCGATGGCCAAGTGGCCTCGAGCCCAGCCGAGCGATGAGGGGCCGGCGGCGGTCGTTTGCTGCGGAGCGTTGACTCCGCTCGATGGGATCGAGGATCCCGGCGGCTCGGCTGGCAGATCGAAGGATCCCCTCGGGATCCGGGCAGGAAAAAGTGGATCTGAGAAAGAAAAGAAAAAAAAGGAAGGGGATCTAGAGGAGGAAGAAGAAGGGGATAGGGATGCCCAAAATAGACTAGGAGGGTCTATAAGTAGCAGTTTTTTAGGGTTAGGAGGAGTTTAGGGGCGCTAGGAGCCCTCCGATCGCGATCCGACGGATCCGATCGCGGGGTTGATTTAAAAGGACTAGACGGAGATAAAAGAAAGCAGTAGGGGTATTTCCGGGACACGAAGTGAAGGCACTTCGGACCCACACGGACAACGGATGGAAAAGTCAACGGAGTCCAAACGAGACGAGATTTGAGAGGCGGGTTGCACACAACAAAACAACAGCACACAACACAACCTCACGGCACACCAGTAACGAAAAACGCCCGAACAACAAAGTAGGCCTACGGGACGTCACGGACACGTGAGGGAGCTCCGGAACGCGAAACGGACAACGGGAAGAAACACGACGGACCGGATGCAACCCACAACACAAATGCAATGCAATGCACATGTCTACATGATATGAATGAATGCCACACACTCACACAACAAAACGAGGAAAGCCCGAAAGACAAAGAACCCGGAATGGAAATAGATGAAGCCGGAGATATATTATATACCCAAAAGGGAAAGTATTACATCCGGGGCATTACATGCCCCTCTGCAACAGCACGGCCCGGGATCCTCTTCGCGCCATGATGCCCGCATGCGACTCGCACGGCGTGGACCGCACGTGGATACCGCCCAAGTCATCAGACATCATGAGCTTCTTCGACAACCTGGTGGAGGTGCCGAAGAACAAGGATGAGATCAAGGGGCTCACCCGGGACACCACCGACCAGGAGATTGCGTATATAGCTTCTCGGGTTGAAGAGGCCGCTGCAGCCGCAGCGGCAGGAGAGTTTGGCTTTACTCGCGATGAGGCAGAGGCTGCGGATGCGTCTTGCCGAGCAGAGGAGGCGGAGATCCGCAGGCTGCTGCAACTTCCTCCCGACGAGCTTGCCGGGGTCCCCTCTTTGAGGCATTCCGGGATCCCCGGAATCCTGACCGAGGCCGCGGCGAGAGGTAGCGCCGCCGGAGGAAACAGGGGCGCCGCAGGGAGCGGCGGCGCCGGAGGGGGCGGAGGCGCCGGAGGGAGAACGGCCGCAGGGCAAGGCGCTGGGTCCAGCAAGCCTGCCGGGGAGGAGGAGGAGGAGGAGGACGTCGGGGCCGACGAGGACTCCGACGGGTCTCTGGGGCTCTACGCCGACGACCTCTCCTCGTCATCGGAGACTTCCCCGCCTCGGGCATGCCCCAGGCGATCTCCGCTAAAGCGTCTCCGCAAGGCGACGACGGGAACGAGGGCGTAGGCGCCCCGACAACAACCAACTCGCCGGGCGGCGCGAGCTACCCGGGGGAGTCAAGCTGCGACGGGGGCGCCCGGCGCACCAACCACGGCGGGGGCGACCCGCACGCAGGCCACGGCGGAGGCGACCCGCACACAGGCCACGGCGGAGGCGCCCCGCACGTCAGCGCCAAGCGGAGGAGGGTCTTCGCAGGGCGGAGCAGCTGCTCCGCCTGCTCCCCGGGCCTCGGCGTCCACAGGGGCCGGGTCCTCGCAGCCCCCAGCCCCGGGGACCGCCAAGCGCCCGAGGGAGTCTTCGCCTCCTGCTCCTTGCGCGGACGCGCCTCAGGTGGCGTTTGACTTCTCCGCCTTGAGCGACGACGACGACGACGAGGAACGGGAGTAAGAACTTGAGGTTTTGTATCTTCTTTAACTTCGTCTTGATTATTGCTGATTCTGATCTTGCTTTCTGCTTTGATTTCAGGACCCTGGCCCAGCGAGTGGCGAAGAAGGCCAAGGTTCCCGTCGTCGAGGTCGCGGACGACTCGCCCGTCGCAGCGACTGGGGACGCGCCGGAGACGAGCCTGCCGGACCCGAGCGCTGCTCCGAGGAGTAGCCCCCAGCACAGCCCCCAGCGTAAGTCTGGGTTCCATACTTCCGCTCGTCGGGCGCGCTTGAGGATTTTGTCTTGTGCTAATATCTTGATTGTTTTTGTCTTGTCTTGATTGTCCTGTGCAGAGGTGGAGCCGCAGCTACAGGAGCATCCGGAGACCGCTCCCGAGGAGCCACAGGCCCCGCCGTCCCCGCCAAGGACGAACTCTCCGGCAAGGGAGAGTGCTCCGCCAAGGGCGGGTACTCCGCCAAGGGCGAGTACCCCGCCAAGGGCGAGCAGCCCGGCGAGGGCGGCCACCCCGCCAAGGCAGAGCTCCCCGGCGAGGGAGCCCGCCGTCGACGAAGTCCGCCAAGGTAAGTTTTGCAACTCCGTCTTCTTGAATTCGTCTTTTTGGATATTTGCTTGAACTTCTTCTTCTTTTTCTTCTTCTTCTAGATCCTCCTCCCCCAGAACAGATGGAGACGGAAACCATCGTCGTGGAGGAGGACGCGCAGGGCGACGGCGGCAACGCCCCTGTCGCTGAGGACACGGCGGGAGCCGCCGAGCCGGCTGCGGAGGAGACTGCTCCGACCGCAGACGCAGCGGCCGGGGAGGGGGACGGCGACCGCACTGCCGGCCCGGAGGCGGCAGGAGCATCGAGTGCTGCACCGGCCGCCGAACCCTCCGCCGGAAAGGAGCAGTCGGGCTACTATCTGGAGGCTCCCAACGGCGTCTTCATCCAGGTGCCGTGGGGTTCTTCATCGCGAGCTCCCGCGGAGGGAGAGGCCTTCGATGGAGAGGTTCTCGCCTCCGCGGGACTGAAGATCGTCGAGGCGCCCGGCGGAAGTGACGGGCCCGAGGAGGAGAAGCTGCTTCATCAGCTCCTGGCCCTTTACCGGGCCAGGCAGGCGAAGCTCGCATCTCGGGAGGCCCTCGCCGCCAAGGCCGCCGCTGACATGGAGAAGCGCGCGGCGGAGCTCCGCGCTACCAACCAGGCTGCCCTCCGCGACGTGGCGGAGGAGCGCGAGAGGCTCGCCGGAGAGTACCAGGAGTGGCTATTGGAGAAGGCCGAGGCCGAAGAGCAGCAGCGACTCGCCGGAGAGGAGCTGTCCCGGCGAGAGGGAGAGCTCACCCAACGGAAGGTCAACCTCGACTCCCACGAGGAAGACCTTGCCGCCCGGGAGCAGGCCCTTGGCGGGGAGTTGAAGGAGGCGAAGGCCGCCGCGGCTGCCGCGGAGACCGCCAAGGAGGAGCTCGCGGCCAAGGTTGCGCAACTGGAGGAGTCCCTGAAGGCGAGCGTGGAGAGGGTCACCGCGCTCAACACAGAGCGCGAGAAGGACGCCCACACCAACTCCGAACTCCAGGTGCGTCTCTCCAAGAAGGGCGATGAGCTGAAGGCCGCCAAGGACTCGATTGAGGATCTGGAGCTGAAGGTTTCCACGCTGAAGGACTCGCTTGACGCCGTCCGGGACCGGGAAACCAAGCTGAAGGAAGAGCTCCGCAGGGAGCGGGGCTTGGTGGAGAGCGCCACCACCGCGGCTGAGAATTTCCGCCGGACCGTCGAGGTATGGACCAATGACTTGGTGGCCTCTGCATCCAACATCGACGCGGAGCTGCTGGCGCTGAAGGTTGAGCATCTCATCTACTCTCCGGATCCAAACCTCCCTCACAGCGCCAAGCTCAGCCTCTTCTTCAGAGGGATCGCGCCGGCTCTTGCAAATCTTCGGAAGAAGCTCCCCGCGCAACTGGCCGACGAGTCACGCCAGCTCTGCGCGGGAACCTTGGAGCGCGTCCTGACGAAGATTGTATACCGCAATCCCGGTATAAACCTCACCAACGTCTCCGCAGCTTGCCGGCCGACGCGGACACGGAGGCGCTGAAGGCGCAGGTCGCCCACATCATCGCCAAAGTGAACAAGATCTCCAGGATTGATGGCGACCGCGTAGATTAGGCCTCCTTTTCCTTTATCTCTTTTGTTGCTGCCTAGGGTGTTATGAACTCATTAATCATTGCAACAAGTTATCCCTTGTAAGATATTTATCTTATTTTGATCAATCAGTGCAATGTTATCTTCCTTGTCTTGGTCATTTACTTTGTATGCTTTTTACCCTACGCTTCCAGGGAGCTTGCCGGCAAGGGTCCTTTGCCGCGAGCGCTGAGTGCTGGACTCTGAGCAGCCTGCTGGCCAAGGTCTTACCGGCAAGCAACCTTGCCGCAACTAGTCGCAACGCACTTAGCTTGTTGAGTGAGCTCGAAAACGAAACAAGGGCGCGACACTTGCCGCGGCTCACTTAAGTCGTTGAGCGTACTCGAAAACAAGATAAGGGTGCGGCTAGTCACGGGTAGGTTCCTCCGCGCACAGGTTTTCCATACAAAGTGTGATTGTTCAAGGAAGACAACTTAAAAATTAAAAATTTGAATTGCTCAAATTCTAGTAACTTAGCTTTCATATTTCGCTTGCTTCCCGGTAAGGCTTCTCTTTTGCTTCCCGGTAAGGCTTCTCTTTCTTGAACAACACTTGGTTCCTCTTCCATCTCCTTCCCCCCCCGGCAAACTTGTGCGCGAGGAACGTTCCTTCTGCTTAAGAGGCAAGGAAAAAGAAGAGGGAAACAAGTATATGGCCTTTCGGCGTGCTAGTGCTTACCGGATATGTGTGTTGCACAAAGGTGCCAAATAATGCATGCAAATAGCGAAGAAAAGCATGGAAAAGGCAAATAGCGCAAAACACAAAAACTTTACTGATGCACGGGGTCTGCGCCCGGCTTTGTACAAAGGGTTACATGCAACAGCGGCAAAGCTTGTACAAAAGGTGGTTGCCGGAGCGGATCACGGCAACCGCGCCTTATGGGTTAAACTTGCGAAGATGCTCTATGTTCCAGGAATTACTCACCGGTAAGCCTTCTTCGGTCTCAAGGCGGACAGCTCCGGGCCTTGTAACTTGTCTCACCCGATAAGGGCCTTCCCACTTCGGCGTCAACTTGTTGGAATTCTTGGCGGACTGAACACGCCGAAGAACAAGGTCGCCTTCCTCGAGACTCCTGGCCTTAACCTTGCGGCTATGATAGCGGCGCAAGGCTTGCTGGTATCGAGCAGCTCGTACAGCAGCCTGGAGACGTTCCTCCTCGAGGAGCAATGCATCATCTTGTCGCAGTTGATCTTGCTTGAGCTCATCATAAGCGAGCACCCGAGGAGATCCGTATACGAGTTCCGTGGGGAGAACTGCCTCTGCTCCATAGACTAGAGCAAAGGGTGTCTGTCCGGTGGCTCGACTTGGTGTCATTCTGATTGACCAAAGAGCCGCCGGTAGCTCCTCTATCCAGTTTCTTCCGCACTTGCGCAGCCTGTCAAAGGTCCTTGTCTTGAGTCCACGCAGCACTTCAGCATTTGCCCTCTCCGCTTGACCGTTGCTCCTCGGGTGAGCAACAGAAGCGAAACATACCTTGGCGCCAAGGTCTTGGACGTATTGCATGAAGGTGCGACTAGTAAATTGTGTACCGTTGTCGGTGATGATCCTGTTAGGGATTCCGAAACGGCAAACAATCGACATGAAGAACCTGACCGCTGACTGTGCTGTCACCTTTCTCACTGGTTCCACTTCTGGCCACTTTGTGAACTTGTCGATTGCAACGTACAAGTACTCAAAGCCCCCGACAGCGCGGGGGAAGGGGCCGAGGATATCGAGCCCCCAGACCGAGAAGGGCCAGGACAAAGGAATCGTCTGGAGAGCTTGAGCTGGCTGATGAATCTGCTTTGCATGGAACTGGCACGCTTCACACTTGGTTACTAGTGCAGTTGCATCTTGGAGGGCTTCTTGCCAAAAGAACCCTTGCCGGAAAGCTTTCCCGGCAAGCGCCCTTGCGCCAATGTGGTGGCCGCATATGCCTCCGTGTATTTCTGCCAACAGCTTCTGTCCATCTTCCCTGGAGATGCACTTCAACCTGACACCGTTGAGTCTTCTTCTGTACAGCTCATTGTCCACGAACTGGTACATACTTGACTGCCTGGTTATCTTCTCTATTTCTTCTGGGTCGTCGGGAAGTTCTCCAGTTTGCAGAAAACGGACGATCTGCTGCGCCCATGCCGGAGCCCGAGGCTCAACGGCAAGGACTAAAGGCATGAGGGCCGCTGCGGGGACCTCAGCTTCTACGGCAAGAACCTCTGGCTCCGCCGGAGCTGATGGTCCCCCGGCAAGCTCGCCGGGGCGAGGCTTGTCGGGAACACTTGCTTCAACTGCACAGATCCTCGGATCTGCAGGAGCAGACTGTTCCTCAGCGTTCTGATCGTTGATCTTGGGGACCTTAGCGGCGGTCTCAGGAAGATCCGCCGGCAAGTAGTCGCCGGAGACCAACTTTCTCTTCTTGGACTGCCCCATTGATGGTGTAACGGATGGTTGAATCAGTTTGAGCAAGAAGGTCCCTGGTTCCACAGGTAACTTCATCGAAGCGCACTTTGAAAGGCCATCTGCAATGTCATTCTGAGCTCTCGGGACGTGCTCCATTTGTAGGCCTTCAAAGTGCTCTTCAAGCTTCCTCACTTCATCTACATAAGCTTCCATCAAAGGGCTCTGGTAACTCTTGTTAACTTGTCGGACCACCAACTGAGAATCTCCCCGCACAATCAGCTTTCTGATCCCAAGTTCGGCCGCAATCCTGAGGCCGGCGAGCAAACCTTCATATTCAGCAGTGTTGTTTGTTGCTTGCTCCCTGGGAAAGTGCATCTGGATAACATACTTGAGGTGCTATCCGGTGGGCGCGATGAGTACCACGCCGGCACCGGCGCCTTGCAGCGAGAAGGCACCATCAAAGTACATTACCCATTCACTTGCTGCTTCTTGTACGGGTGCACTTGTTTCTGGAATTTCTTCATCGGGCGTCGGGGTCCATTCAGCTATGAATTCTGCCAAAGCTCGGCTCTGTATGGTTGAGGTACTTTCAAACTTGAGTCCAAAGCTTGACAGCTCCAGTGCCCACTCAACGATCCTGCCTGTTGCTTCTGGGTTGTGCAATATCCTCTTCAGCGGAAAGCGAGTGACCACTGTTATCTCATGTGCCTGGAAGTAATGGCGCAGCTTTCTCGAGGCCATGAGGAGGCCGAAAAGCAACTTTTGCACCCCGGAGTATCTTGATCTAGCCCCCTGCAAGAGGGAACTCACAAAATACACCGGGCGCTGCACCATCTTCTTCCGCACTTCTTCCTATTCCTGCGTAGAGTTGTCCTTGTCGGGGCCAGAGCTTGTCGGAGCAGCCCCCTGCTTGTCGCTGGATTCGCTTGCCGGTGGTGCAGACTCCTCGTCGGCCTCCCTCACCGCTACTAACGCAGCACTAACCACCTGGTTGGTTGCCGCTAGGTATAGCAGCAACTTCTCCTGTGGTCTAGGTGCGACAAGTATTGGAGTAGAAGATAGGTACCGTTTCAAATCTTGCAGCGCTGCCTCCGCTTCCGGAGTCCACTTCATGGGACCTGCCTTCTTCAGGATTTTGAAGAAAGGTAGGGCGCGTTCTGCAGACTTCGAAATGAACCTACTGAGGGCAGCCACACAACCTGCAAGCCTTCTGACATCCTTGACGCGCTTCGGGGCCTCGATCTGCTCAATGGCTTTAATCTTGTCGGGGTTGGCTTCAATCCCCCTCTGTGACACAAAGAACCCGAGAAGCTTGCCGGAGGGGACTCCAAAGACGCACTTCTCGGGGTTCAACTTGAGCTATATCTTGTGCAGGTTCTGAAATGTCTCTTCCAAATCTTGGACCAGGGTATCCTTGCTCTTGCTCTTCACCACGATGTCATCCATGTAAGCCTCTACATTTCTGTGGATCTGTGGCTCGAAAGCAGTGTGCACTACCCTTGCAAATGTTGATCCTGCATTCTTCAGTCCAAATGGCATGCGTATGAAGCAATAAGTGCCACATGGAGTGATAAATGCAGTCTTCTCCTCATCTTCTTCGGCCATAAAGATCTGGTGGTAGCCTGAATATGCATCAAGGAAAGAGAGTAGCTCACATCCGGCAGTGGAGTCAACGATCTAGTCAATGCGCGGCAAGGGGAATGGATCCTTGGGACATGCTTTATTCACATCGGTGAAGTCTATACACAGTCTCCACTTCCCATTGGCCTTGCGCACGACGACTGGGTTTGCTAACCACGTCGGATGGATCACACCTCTAACTAGGCCTGCTGCCTCTAGCTTCTTGATTTCTTCGGCAATGAATTCTTGGCGCTCCACGGCTTGCTTCCTCACTTTCTGCTTGACGGGCCGCGCATGAGGACAAACAGCAAGCTTGTGCTCAATTACCTTCCTGGGAACACCGGGGATGTCAGATGGTTGCCAGGCAAACACATCGACATTCGCCCGCAGGAAGGCAACGAGCGCGCTTTCCTATTTGCTGTCAAGTGTGGCACTGATGGTGAAGGTACCACCAGTGCCGTCCTCCTTGGCGGACACCTTCTTGGTTGCCGGTGGAGCGGCCATCCCCTTCTTACACTTGCCGGTGGAGCTCGATGGAACGTCCTCGACGGCAGCGCAGCACTCCGAAGAGGTGCGGTTGCCGGAGTGGGTCCCAGAGCACTTGCCGGACTTGGTCTTGGTCTTCTCCCCCCCGGGAGCTTCAGCGGCAAGTGTATCCTTCTCTGCCGCGGCTGCTGCGTCCCGGTAGATCTTGTCGGCGCAGACAAGCGCATCTTTCTTGTCGCCATGGACAGTGATGACGCTTATCGGCCCCAGCATCTTGAGTACGTTGTAGGCGTGGTGGGAAGCTGCCATGAACTTGGCGAGGGCGGGACGGCCGAGTATCCCATTGTATGGCAATAGGATATCGGCGACGTCGAATGTGATGCGCTCAGTTCTGAAGTTGAGCTCCCCGCCACAGGTAACCGGCAGAGTTATCTTCCCCTTGGGCTTGCTCCTTCCCGGGTTGATTCCTTGGAAAGAACCGGTCTCTTCGAGCTCGCCATCTGGGATTTGGAGTTTCTTGATCACAGCAGAGGAGATCAAGTTCAGCCCGGCCCCGCCGTCATCCAACATTTTAGTGACCTTGAGGTTGCGGATGGTGGGTGAGACCAGCATCGGCAAGCACCCGACCGCAGTGGTGCGGTCAGGGTGTTCCTCAAGATCAAAAATGATGGGCGTGCTGGACCATTTGAGGAGCCTGCGCGACTCCACGGGCGGCTCTGCTGCATTCACCTCCCGCACCCACTGCTTGAGTTGGCGGTGGGAGGTGTGCAGAGAGGCGCCACCGTCGACGCACAGGACCTCCGTGGCCTTCTGGAACTCCTGCTCGCTGTTATCTTCATCCTCCATGTCTTCGTCGTCGTCTTCTTCATCCTTGTCGCGGCCCCGGGGAGGTCGGTCACCTTGCCGCTGCTTGGCCTTGCCGCGGCGTCCTCCCCGGCCATTGAATGGCCGCTTCTTGCTTGGTTCTCCTCCGCCACCTTGGGCCTTCTCCTTGTCGCGCCTCTCGTACTCAGCTTTCTGCTGCTCGACGAGGTACTCGACGCGTTTGCAGTTGGAGAGGTCGTGGCCCTTGGTGCGGTGGATTTTGCAGTATTGCTTGTCGGAGCCGTCCTGCTTGTCGGCTGCCGCTACAGGGGCATGCTCCTTGCCGGAGCCGCCAGCCTGTGTTTGCTTGGCGGGAGCCTCCTTGCCGGACTTCTCGACGGCAAGCACCTCCTTCTTGTTCTTCCTCCTGTTGTTCCGCCGCCGGCTCTTCTTTGCCGGGGCGGCGTCGTCGCTGTCGCTTCCCCCCGCGCCGGTATCCTCCCCGGGGAGTCTCCTCCTCTCTTCTGCGCGCGCGCACTTATCAGCTAGAGCATAAAGCTCGCTGACATCCCGTATCTTGGTCATGGCCATCTCCTCACGCATGCGGCGGTTACGTACGTTCTGGTGGAACGCACTGATAACCGCGGCAGGGTGGACGTCGGGGATGTTGTGCTGGACGCGGCTGAAGCGTTGAATGTACTTGCGCAGGGGTTCTCCTTCCTTCTGGGCCAGAATGTGGAGATCGCTCTCCTGGCCGTGGGGTTTGTGGCCGCCCGTGAAGGCGCCAACAAACTGGTGGCAAAGGTCCGCCCAAGAAGAAATGGAGCCTTCCGGCAAGTGCATAAGCCATGAACGAACGTTCGGCTTAAGCACGAGCGGGAAGTAGTTCGCCAAGATCTTCTCGTCGCGCCCCCCGGCAGCCTGCACCGCGATGGTGTAAATGCTGAGGAATTCCGAGGGGTGCGTCTTGCCGTCGTACTTCTCCGGTACGTCGGGCTTGAAGTTCTTCATGCTGGGCCACTGGACGCGCCGCAGCTCACGGGTGAACGCAGGGCAACCTGCCGCGTACGGCAAGTCGCCTGGCTCACCGGGCGCGGGTGTGTCGACAGCGGCTCCAGCTCGCTGATCTGATTGTCGCCGAGCTTCTCGGCGGCGCTCGATCATCGTTCGAGCGTCTTCTTGTCGCCGGTCGTCGAGGACCTGGCGCTGGTCCCGACGAGCCCGCGGATCCGACGACGCCGTGGAGTCGTCGTCGACATTGATCCGGCGAGGTGGCGTCTTCTGCTTCCGCGGCGGGGAGTGCACGGTGGTTGCACCCCCGGCGGTCTTGTCGCCGTCGGCCTTCGTCTTCTCGACTTGCCGCGGCCGCGATGTCGCTGGCTGCTGCGGAGAGTCGTTGTTGGCGAAGGCGATCAGGCTCTGGATGGTGGCCCTCCAGTCTTCGGCCTTGTCTGCCGCTGGAGGGAAGTCGAGGAGCAGTTGGGAGAGATCCGGCGTTCACGCGGGCGCATTCTTCATCAACCTCTCCAAATTCGTCAGCTTCATCAACAACTGCGCCATGGCCCCGAAGAAGAAAGTTTCGGAGGTCGCAGGACCGTCTGCGTCTCATCCGCCGCCACCGGAGCCAACGGTGGGCGGGGGAGACGCCGTCGGAAGGATGGTCGCCGGCGAGGAAACTCGCGGCGCCACCAAATCCAAGGACAAGACAGACGACCGAGCCTCGGTCTTCGTGGACGCGCCACGTCCATCTCAGCAAACAACAACCCAGCAGCGCCATGCCACAGGTGGTGGCATCCGCTTGCTGGGCCAAGGGCAAACCGGAGGCTCGCGGGACGCTCCGGGCCATCGTCCTGGCACGAGCAAAGCGCGGTCGCCGGGGCGGGACCCTGCTCCTTCTAACCCAATTAGGAGTCCGAGCATATCCCGCTCCTCGCGCCGCTCGCCCCCGCTCCCCTCCACTCCAGCAGAAGCGCTCGCAAGGGCGCAACTGCTCCTCGACTTCCCTCCAGCGGCAGACAAGGCCGAAGACTGGAGGGCCACCATCCAGAGCCTGATCGCCTTCGCCAACAACGACTCTCCGCAGCAGCCAGCGACATCGCGGCCGCGGCAAGTCGAGAAGACGAAGGCCGACGGGGACAAGACCGCCGGGGGTGCAACCACCGTGCACTCCCCGCCGCGGAAGCAGAAGACGCCGCCCCGCCAGATCAACGTCGACGACGACTCCACGGCGTCGTCGGATCCGCGGGCTCGTCGGGACCAGCGCCAGGTCCTCGACGACCGGCGACAAGAAGACGCTCGAACGACGATCGAGCGCCGCCGAGAAGCTCGGCGACAATCAGATCAGCGAGCTGGAGCCGCTGTCGACACACCCGCGCCCGATGAGCCAGGCGACTTGCCGTACGCGGCAGGTTGCCCTGCGTTCACCCGTGAGCTGCGGCGCGTCCAGTGGCCCAGCATGAAGAACTTCAAGCCCGACGTACCGGAGAAGTACGACGGCAAGACGCACCCCTCGGAATTCCTCAGCATTACACCATCACGGTGCAGGCTGCCGGGGGGTGCGACGAGAAGATCTTGGCGAACTACTTCCCGCTCGTGCTTAAGCCGAACGTTCGTTCATGGCTTATGCACTTAGCAGGAAGGTCTCCGACAAGCACGTGGTAGGCCCTGCCGCGGGGAGCTACTACTGCCCGTGCACAAGTTGGGGTACTAAGGTACCCCTACCTTAGTACACCGACAGGAGCCCCCGGGCCTGGGCCACACACGGTGCCGAGCGCTGTTGGGCCAGCCCCAGAACAGTGCACGGGCACGCGCGGCCCACGGCGCTCCGAATCCACTTCCGCATCTGCCGCGTCCCCCCGTAACGGCACGCGTCGATTGCGGCGTCGTGGGATGGGACGTGGCCACGTTCTTTTAATGGAAAGAGTGAAACGCCCCCCCACTTCCCCATAAAAGCAGAGGAAGCAGGAGCGGTTCCCCTCCTACGCCATCATTGCTTCTTCTTCCATCTCCAGAGATTCCCTTTGTGCTCCGCTTCCACACTTCCTCCGCCGTCTTCCGCATCTGCGGCGCCGCCGGACTCTTCGCCCCCCCTTCCTTCGCCGCCTCCGCCATGGCCCCGAAGACCGAGAAGGCGAACGCGGAGAAGACCAAGAGGGAGAAATCTGAGCAGGCGGCGAGGCTTACTCTGCTGCGGAAGCGGAACGTCGTCTTCTCGCCGAGGCTCAGCACGCGGGAGCTCTGGAACAAGTACTACTTGTTCTGGGCCAAGGAGACCAAGGCGCACCCTCGGACCAGAGCCTATCCCGCCGCTGCCAAGGACAATTATCCCGGCGGGTACTTCTTCTTCGCAGCTTTCTTTCATTGCGGCCTTCGTCCCCCTTTTTCCGACTTTTTCTGCGATATCATGCACACCTACGGCCTCCACCTTCTTGACTTCACCCCCAACGCCATCCTCACGATGGCGGTTTTCGCACATATGTGCGAAAACTATATTGGGATATATCCGAATGTAGCGCTGTTTAGGCACTTCTTTACCCCTAGAGCAGAGGCCGGCGCTCCCCTCTCCGGAGGAATATCTTGGGTCTTCCGCTTGAACAAGAAGGAGTCCTACTTGCCGGGGGAGCTCCGCGGCAAGTGGGAGGAGTGGCGCGCGGACTGGTGTTGGATAGTTGAGGACGAGCCGCAGCCCTTCACTGCGCCGCGCACAACACCTATCGTGCGCGGCAGGGACTGGAGCGAGCTGGATTCGGACGACATCAAGCTCAACGTCGCCCTCGTCCGGATTCTTCGTCTTCGGGTAGCAAAGTTGTCTGTCGGAGAAGTAGGCACAGATTTCCTCCGCCGCCGCATTGCCCCTCTACAGGATAGGAAGAGGCCGGCATGGGAGTACGGCAACGCGGCGGACATAATGAGGCTGCGCCCCGGGCTAAACTTTAACTTCACGGCGCTGGAGCTGAAGGGGATGGTCCGGGAACTTTTTAAGCACGACCCGGCCCACCCAGAGTGGTTCAGATCTCCCCGGGGAGTGGTGCCCCTCTGCAACAGCACGGCCCGGGATCCTCTTCGCGCCATGATGCCCGCATGCGACTCGCACGGCGTGGACCGCACGTGGATACCGCCCAAGTCATCAGACATCATGAGCTTCTTCGACAACCTGGTGGAGGTGCCGAAGAACAAGGATGAGATCAAGGGGCTCACCCGGGACACCACCGACCAGGAGATTGCGTATATAGCTTCTCGGGTTGAAGAGGCCGCTGCAGCCGCAGCGGCAGGAGAGTTTGGCTTTACTCCCGATGAGGCAGAGGCTGCGGATGCATCTTGCCGAGCAGAGGAGGCGGAGATCCGCAGGCTGCTGCAACTTCCTCCTGACGAGCTTGCCGGGGTCCCCTCTTTGAGGCATTCCGGGATCCCCGGAATCCCGACCGAGGCCGCGGCGAGAGGCAGCGCCGCCGGAGGAAACAGGGGCGCCGCAGGGAGCGGAGGCGCCGGAGGGAGAACGGCCGCAGGGCAAGGCGCTGGGTCCACCAAGCCTGTCGGGGAGGAGGAGGAGGAGGAGGACGTCGGGGCCGACGAGGACTCCGACGGGTCTCTGGGGCTCTACGCCGACGACCTCTCCTCGTCATCGGAGACTTACCCACCTCGGGCAAGCACCGGATCCCATCAGAACTCCGAAGTTAAGCGCCAAAGATGTCGGGGGAAACTGTCCACCACGAGCACCTATGGGACCGGAGCCCCTTGTTCGTGCGGTAAGGGAGCGGAGGGAGCACAAAGAGCAGATCGTAGAGAGCACGCGGGCAGTTTACCCAGGTTCTGGCCGCGATGGACGCGTAAAACCCTACTCCTGCTTAGTTTGTATTGAGTTGGGGAGCTCGGGAGCTTGAAGAACTAGCTACACCGAGCGTATGAGCGATCTAGGTTCCGAACCCCCCCTACGTTGTGCATGGGCCTCCTTTTATAGTGCAAGGGGTCACCGACAGGTGTCAACGTAAGAGAAAGGGTAAAAACGTAATAGTGGTGGTAGTTGTAACAGTGCGGGAATAGTGGAGCTACAGTGCGCGAACAGTGGTTGCTACCTACTTTGACAGTGGGGGACAAGAGCATTTAATGCCCGTCGCCGTCGACCCCAAAAGCGCCCGCCCTTGCGTCTCCGTTTGCCACGGCGATGGCTTTACCACCGTGGAGTGCCACCGTGTCCCCTAGGCTGCACAGCTATCCGCCACGCGTCCCTGGAATGGCCCCAGGGCGATGCGTGGTTCGATGAGCTGGAGCGTGGGCACACACCGTAACTCTCCCCGGCAAGAACCTTGCCGGGGTCTTGACCTTGCCGGGCCCGGGAGCTTGTCGGGCTCTGAAGCTTGTCGCTCTCCGGGCCCTGCCGGGGCGCATATAGCGCCGAGGCATGTCTTCTGTAATGTAATTTCCTGGCCTTCCTGGCAAGCTCCTCTTGCCAGGGTCTTGTGCTAGTGAGGTAATCTTGAGCCTGGAACGGCCTTCCCGGCAAGCTCCACTTGCCGGGGTCTCGATCTTCTGTCTTGTATACTTTGTTTTTGAATGGTTTTATATGGAGCAGGAAGGTCTCCGGCAAGCACGTGGTAGGCCCTGCCGCGGGGAGGTGCTACTGCCCGTGCACAAGTTGGGGTACTAAGGTACCCCTACCTTAGTACACCGACATATATCACACACAATTATTTATGTGAAAACCATTGTGCAAGGTGGCCTAACGCAAACAGTTCTCTGGCCGAAGCCGTGTGTGATTATTAATTGATCAAACAGGCGTACTTTCTAGAAACCGTGTGGGTTGTTTGAGTTCATCGTCCACGGTGTTGTTAGAGAAATCATCTGCAATAGAAAATCCTAATAACCAGGCTAATTGGCCTATTATTGATAATCCATTTAGTAAGAAAATTGACATAAAACACACCATATATTCCATATCCGTATGACGACAATCAGGATTTCATAATCAAATTACATCAGATAGATTTATCACTCAGTTACACCATATATGCATATAACTAGCTACACCATTACACAATAGCACCAAGTTTCACATGCAACATCAAAAACATTTTGAAAGTAGAATGATAAAAATATCGAAAGAATATCAAATTCACATGATAACTTATGACAAGACATCTCCCATGTCCTCAAGAACATTAGTAACTACTCACAAAGCATATGCATGTTGAATATCAGAGGGGTAATAAATAGCACAATGGATCTGAACATATTATATGCTACAAAATAAACCAACTAGCATCAATTACAAGATGTGATCAACACTACTAGCAACCCACATGTACAAATCAGAGGTTTTGATACAAATATTGAATACATGAGATGAACTAGGGTTTGTTATGAGATGGTGTTGGTGAAAATATTGATGGAGATTGATCATCTCACGATGAGACGGTTGTTGGTGACGACGATGGCTTCGGTTTCCCCCTCATGGAGGGAAGTGTCCCCTACGGAATCGCTCTGCCGGAGAGAAAAATTGCTCCTTCCCAAGTTCCACCTTGAGATGACGACGCTCCATCCAGGAAGTCCTCTCCGTATTTTGTCAAGGTCAAAAGAACTTATGTACCAGAAGATGAGCATGAGAGGGACAATGATATGTTATGGAAGCTTCATGCAATAATCATTTACCCCAAAGTGCAAGTAGTTGCCAAGAAGCTGGAGGAAGCCATGAAAGAAGCCCTCAAATGAAGGTTTAGAAGAACCTGTGATGAAGATAGTTGTTAAAGACCTTGATGGAGAAGGCATAACTAGTATTTTCTCCCATGCATGTTATTCGTGTGGAGAAAAAGGACATTTTTCACAATATTGCATGAAGGAAAGCCAAATGTATCTAGGATACTTCCCGGCAGAAGAATTGATGTATGACCCACAGGAAATAGAAGATTTGACCAGGACAAAGAAGTACAAGAAGAGGAACCAAAGACATACCCAGAACAACCCAATTTCTGCAAATAAGGACCTGAGTTATATCACATGTTACAAATGCAAAGATTTAGGTCATTACGCCGATAAATGTCTAGAAAAGAAGCCAAGAACCCAAAGAGCAGACACCATCCCCAAGAAGCCCAAAGACTTATCGGAACTTATTTGTTTTCCTTGCAGGGAAGCGGGACATTATGCTACCTTTTTCCGGCGCCGTTGCCCGGGAGCGTAGCTATATTTGCTGAGTCACTTGAGATTTATATCTGTCGATCACTATGAAAAATCTTAAGGATGAAAGAAACAAAATCGTTCCCTCTAAGACGAGGGGAGGTGAGGAATTGCCATCTTACTCTGCATTTGATTCACCTCCTGTTTTGAATAAGCTTGCGACACCACCACCTGCTATTAATTTTCATATGTCGTAAGTAACTGATGATGCTACTTCTCCTTTGAACGATACTTATGATGATGCTAGTACTTTGCTTGATGATGATGTGCCACTAGGTGAATTTCTTGATGAAAAATTTGCTAGAGTTAAAAATATTAAGAATGCTGAAATTGATGAAATTGCTGAAACTGATGAAGTCTTTGAAAATAAAAATTACAAAACACATATTAGGCCTAGCTCCCCTAGATATGAACTGCATGATATACCTGAGGGTTATGTTATGGATGGAGAGGTAGCTAGAGACTTTCTTTCTTATAAGGATAGAGATAATATTAAGAAATTATTATGCAAGTGGAAGGAATTTTTTTTAATGCTAGAATGAAATATGATCCTGAGTTTGCTACTTCACCTATCTTTGTCACTGATAAGGATTATGAATTCTTTGTCAATGCTGAGTTAATTACTTTGTTTCAATCTGATCCTTTCCATGGTTATGAAACTGAAACTGTTGTGCCACATCTTAATAAACTGAATGATATAGCTACCCTATTTGCTCATGAGGAAAAATTCGCTATTACTATATTCTTAAGTTCATTCCTTTCTCATTAAAGGGCGATGCTAAGATATGGTTTAATTCTTGCTCCTGGTTGTGTGCGTAGTCCCCATAATATGATTTATTACATCTCTAAAAAATATTTTCCTGCTCATAAGAAACAAGCTGCCTTACAGAAAATATTTAACTTTGTGCAAATTGAAGAAGATAGTCTGCCACAAGCTTGGGGGAGGCTCCTCCACTTACTTAATGCTTTGCCTAATCATCCTCTCAAGAACAATGAAATACTTGATATATTTTATAATGGACTAACCTATTCTTCTAGGGACCACCTAGATAGGTGTGATGGTTGTGTTTTCAAGGAACAAACTATTGCACAAGAAGAGCTATTGAATAATATACCGAGGAATGATAGTGATTGGACTCTTCTTAGACCACCTCCTA
This sequence comes from Secale cereale, assembly GCA_902687465.1. Taxonomy (NCBI): domain Eukaryota; kingdom Viridiplantae; phylum Streptophyta; class Magnoliopsida; order Poales; family Poaceae; genus Secale; species Secale cereale. The sequence continues at coordinate 797,313,261 of LR738714.1, read as the reverse complement.
AGCCAACTCCGAAGAAGAGGGGTATTCTATTTCTATGTCTTGAAGATATGCAAGAGGTAAAGAAATCTATGAAAAAAAAGTATTAAAGCTGTAGATGTTAGGAATTTACCACATATCGAAGAAATACAATGTCTTGACATGCCGACACAGGTAGTGGAGGTAAATTATCTCCATAAAATATTTTATTTTGCCTCTGGAGAATCGTTGATCTTTTAGGATTTTTCTCCTGATCATTTTGATATATAATATGTATATATTTTATTTTGTTTTTATTGACCGGTCAAACGCCAACATCGTAACTGTTGGTGATGTTCACCGTCACAAGAAAAATGATGCATGGTCTCACATGTAAGAAAACACATTAGCATCCTCTGTACCCATATGTAAGTATCATTGACCGATAAAAAACGGTGCCCTACTTATTTCTGACAGGCACCGTCGACGATAAAACCTACGGTCGACCCACATGGAAGCAGCCACGTCAGCAATAGTTCGTCACATTTTTCATAATTTTAGACTGGTGAAACCCATATACCGTTTACTGTTAAAGGATTATTGTGAACAAAAACGTTCTTACATGACAGTCTGGTCCGTCGACATTAGTGGCAAATTCGAGTTCTTCACCTGAGAAGTGATCTTGTGTGACAGAAAAAGTTGTATCATTAAGAATTTATTTTCTGTGACGGCGCCCTAGTGATGGTGAAGATGATGGACGGAAAGTGTCATCGAACAAATTTTGGTTACCAAAATTTGTTTGATGTGACACAAGTGTAACATGATCGAATAGTCTATGTTCTGTAGTGTGACATTGGCTCCCAAATCTTACCCTAATACTGCACGTCAGAAAAATGTAGGATGACAAGTGAAACAAGGATAAGAATATAAATAACGCCCCTCAAAAAAACAAAGGCATGAATGAATGCATAACCAAGAACACACACTTAGCATAAGGTCTCAATAGATTGCAAATAGATCCGGGAAATGTCATTTTCAAAGGGGTTGCTTCCTACCAAATGGACAATGGTAGATATAATATCGTGTGGCAAGATGAATAGAATAATGGAGTTTTAGCTAAGACATTCCCATGTTTTTACCCTAGGGCATTTATGCAGGCATGTCATTTCATCACTTCTACCTAAACAAAGAAGAGCTTGATAACTAGTTTCATCTACCCCACTGTTAGCTTGTGAGAGAATGTATTCATGCCATCAATCCTACGCCTAACGAAAGCCATGATTCATGGACCAATCATTAGGGGTGGATACTATTCTCCAAGAGAATACTACAAATCCTTATTAAAAGAACTATATATATGAGCCCACAATAACCCCTCATATTGATTTAATGCAAAGCGGTTGTTAATTATTGTTTTGCTTGGCTTATATTATCGGACCGACTAAACGCTATAGATATCTTAAAGGGCAATTACTACATTGTTAATAACTTGGTATGTCTCCTTTATAGAAAATGCAGTTACACATCTATGTTTCAAATGCCCATTTAGCATTTCTTGTTGAACACGTCTCATCCTCAACAGAACTACGTATCTCGATCGGATCTCCATAGTTATGCATGCTAGGGCTGATTGCCGTGGGTAGCTAGTCTTTGGCATTTTCAATATAGCATATTGTAATCTGTGGAAAGAAATAATTCATAGTCTATTTAAAAGGACTCAACCTTCCAAAACAACCTAAAGTGCTATGCTCTAGGTTGATATGTTACTCTTAAGGTATACGGTCTTGCAACACCTGGATGATTAAGTTTCTACCTAGTAGAATCCTCTCTCTTGGTTCGTTTGTGATGTTGAAAGTAAAAAACCCGCCATGTAAGTACCTTTATAACCACTTTTTTTGTTAATGTATTACCACGGTATGAGCCAATCTGAGTGTTCACTGGTTAAAGAACCTGATTTTATGAGATGTCCAATCGAGGAAGTGGTATCGCACTGTTGGGGAACGTAGTATTTTAAAATTTTCCTACGATCACGCAAGATCTATCTACCAGATGCATAGCAACGAGAGGGAAGAGTGTGTCTACGTACCCTCGTAGACCGGGAGCGGAAGCGTCATGTGACGCGGTTGATGTTGTCGAACTTCTTCGCGATCCAACCGATCAAGCACCGAACGTACGGCACCTCCGCGTTCAGCACACGTTCAGCTTGATGACGTCCCACAAGCTCATGATTCAGTTGAGCTTCACGGGAGAGTTTCGTCAGCACGACGGCGTGGTGACGGATATGATGTGTTCACCGGCGCAGGGCTTCGCCTAAGCTCTGCGACTATATGACCGAGGTGTGATTCTGTGGAGGGGGGCACCGCACACGGCTAAAACAATTCAACTTGTGAGACTTTGGGTGCCCCCCTGCCCCCGTATATAAAGGATCAAGGGAGGGAGGCCGGCCGGCCCTTCCTGGTGCGGCTAGGGAAGGAGTCCTACTAGGAATAGGATTGCAATCCTATTCCTAGTAGGATTCACCTAAAAGGAAGAAGGGGGAAAGGAATAGGAGAGGTGGCGCCCCCCCCCCCCCCCC
>LR738714.1:797257965-797310617 GCA_902687465.1 Secale cereale | reverse complement strand
GGGGCGCCCCCCCCCCCCCCCCCAATCCTAGTCCAACTAGGAAGCCTAGGTGGGGGCGCCGGTCAGCCCTATGGGCTGCCTCTCTCTTTCCCTTTAGGCCCACTATGGACCATCCCCTCTCGTAGGGGGTTCCGGTAACCCCCTCCGGCAATCCCGATAAATCCGAAACTTTTCCGGAACACTTCCAGTGTCCGAATATAGTCGTCCAATATATCAATCTTTATGTCTCGGACATTCCGAGACTCCTCGTCATGTCCGTAATCTCATCCGGGACTCCGAACTACCTTCGGTACATCAATACTCATAAACTCATAATACCGATCGTCATCAAACGTTAAGCGTGCGGACCCTACGGGTTCGAGAACTATGTAGACATGACCGAGACTCATCTCCGGTCAATAACCAAAAGCGGAACCTGGATGTTCATATTGGCTCCTACATATTCTACGAAGATCTTTTATCGGTCAGAACCGCATAACAACATACGTTGTTCCTTTTGTCAAACGGTATGTTACTTGCCAGAGATTCGATCGTCGGTATCTTTATACCTAGTTCAATCGCATTACCGGCAAGTCTCTTTACTCGTTCCGTAACACATCATCTCGTGACTAACTCATTAGTCTTTTGCTTGCAAGGCTTATTATGATGTGTGTTACCGAGAGGGCCCAGAGATACCTCTCCGACACTCGGAGTGACAAATCCTAATCTTGATCTATGCCAACACCACGAATACTTTCGGAGACACCTGTAGAGCATCTTTATGATCACCCAGTTACGTTGTGACGTTTGATAGCACACAAGGTGTTCCTACGGTATTCGGGAGTTGCACAATCTCATAGTCATAGGAACATGTATAAGTCATGAAGAAAGCAATAGCAGTAAAACTAAACGATCATAGTGCTATGCTAACGGATGGGTCTTGTCCATCACATCATTATCCTAATGATGTGATCCCGTTGATCAAATGACAACTCATGTCTATGGTTAGGAAACATAACCATCTTTGATCAATGAGCTAGTCTAGTAGAGTCATACTAGGGACACTCTGTTTTGTCTATGTATTCACACATGTACTAAGTTTCCGGTTAATACAATTCTAGCATGAATAATAAACATTTATCATGATATAAGGAAATATAAATAACAACTTTATTATTGCCTCTAGGGCATATTTCCTTCAGTCTCCCACTTGCACTAGAGTCAATAATCTAGCTCACATCGCCATGTGATTTAATACCGATAGTTCACATCGTTATGTGAATAACACCCATAGTTCACATCACCATGTGACCAACACCCAAAGGGTTTACTAGAGTCAATAATCTAGTTCACATCGCTATGTGATTAATACCCAAGAGTAATAAGGTGTGATCATGTTTTGCTTGTGAGAGAAGTTTAGTCAACGGGTCTGTCACATTCAGATCCGTATGTATTTTGCAAATTTCTATGTCTACAATGCTCTGCATGGACCTACTCTAGCTAATTGCTCCCACTTTCAATATGCATCCAGATTGATACTTAGAGTCATCTGGATTTAGTGTCAAAGCTTGCATCGGCGTAACCCTTTACGACAAACTCTTTATCACCTCCATAATCGAGAAACATTTCCTTAGTCATCCAATTACTAAGGATAATTTTGACCGCTGTACAGTGATCTACTCCTGGATCACTATTGTACCTCCCTGTCAAACTCATGTCAAGGTACACAACGTTTTTTTTACACAGCATGGCATACTTTATAGAACCTATGGATTAGGCATAGGGAATGACTTTCATTCTCTCTATATTTTTCTGCCGTGGTCTGGCTTTGAGTCTTACTCAACTTTACACCTTACAAGTCAGGCAAGAACTTCTTCTTTGACTGATCCGTTTTGAACTACTTCAAAATCTTATCAAGGTATGTACTTATCGAAAGTCTTATCAAGCGTCTTGATCTATCTCTATAGATCTTGATGCCCAATATGTAAGCAGCTTCACCAAGGTCTTTCTTTGAAAAACTCCTTTCAAACACTCCTTTATGCTTTCCAGAAATTTGTACATCATTTCCGATCGACAATATGTCATTCACATATACTTATCAAAAAGGTTGTAGTGCTCCCACTCACTTCTTGTAAATACAGGCTTCACAGCAAGTCTGTATAAATTTATATGCTTTGATCAACTTATCAAAGCGTATATTCCAACTCCGAGATGCTTGCACCAGTCCATAGATGGATCGCTGGAGCTTGCACATTTTGTTAGCACCTTTAGGATTGACAAAACCTTCTGGTTGCATCATATACAAGTCTTCTTTAATAAATCCATTAAAGAATGCAGTTTTGTTATCCATTTGCCAGATTTCATAAAATGCGGCAATTGCTAACATGATTCAGACAGACTTAAGCATCGCTACGGGTGAGAAAGTCTCATCGTAGTCAACTCCTTGAACTTGTCGAAAACCTTTCGCAACAAGTCGAGCTTTGTAAACAGTAACATTACCGTCAGCGTCGGTCTTCCTCTTGAAGATCCATTTATTTTCGATGGCTTGCCGATCATCGGGCAAGTCAACCAAAGTCCACACTTTGTTCTCATACATGGATCCTATCTCAGATTTCATGGCTTCAAGCCATTTTGCGGAATCTGGGCTCATCATCGCTTCCTCATAGTTCGTAGGTTCATCATGGTCTAGTAACATGATTTCCAGAACTGGGTTGCCGTACCACTCTGGTGCGGAACGTACTCTGGTTGATCTACGACGTTCAGCAAAAACTTGATCCGAAGTTTCATGATCATTATCATTAACTTCCTCACTGATTGGTGTAGAAATCACTGGAACAATTTTCTGTGATGTACTACTTTCCAATCCGGGAGAAGGTACAATTACCTCATCAAGTTCTACTTTCCTCCCACTCACTTCTTTCGAGAGAAACTCCTTCTCTAGAAAGGATCCATTCTTAGCAACGAATATCTTGCCTTCGGATCTGTGATAGAAGGTGTACCCAACAGTCTCTTTTGGGTATCCTATGAAGACACATTTCTCCGACTTGGGTTCGAGCTTATCAGGTTGAAGTTTTTTTTTACACATAAGCATCGCAGCCCCAAACTTTAAGAAACGACAACATTGGTTTCTTGCCAAACCATAGTTCATAAGGTGTCGTATCAACGGATTTAGATGGTGCCCTATTTAACGTGAATGCAGCTGTCTCTAATGCATGACCCAAAACGATAGTGGTAAATCGGTAAGAGACATCATAGATCGCACCATATCCAATAAAGTACGGTTACGACGTTCGGATACACCATTATGCTGTGGTGTTCCGGGTGGCGTGAGCTGTGAAACTATTCCACATTGTTTCAAATGAAGACCAAACTCGTAAATCAAATATTCTCCTCCACGATCAGATCGTAGAAACTTTATTTTCTTGTTACGATGATTCTCTACTTCACTCTGAAATTCTTTGAACTTTTCAAATGTTTCAGACTTGTGCTTCATTAAGTATATATACCTATATCTGCTCAAATCATCAGTGAAGGTCAGAAAATAACGATACCCGCCGCGAGCTTCAACACTCATTGGTCCGCATACATCAGTATGTATGATTTCCAACAAATATGTTGCTCGCTCCATAGTTCCGGAGAACGGAGTTTTAGTCATCTTGCCCATTAGGCATGGTTCGCAAGCACCAAGTGATTCATAATCAAGTGATTCCAAAAGTCCATCATTATGGAGTTTCTTCATGCGCTGTACACCAATATGACCTAAACGGCAGTGCCACAAATAAGTTGCACTATCATTATTAACCTTGCATCTTTTTGGCTTCAATATTATGAATATGTGTATCACACGATCGAGATCCAACAAACCATTTTCATTGGGTGTATGACCATAAAAGGTTTTATTCATGTAAACAGAACAACAATTATTCTCTAACTTACATGAATAACCGTATTGCTATAAACATGATCAAATCATATTCATGCTCAACACAAACACCAAATAACACTTATTTAGGTTCAACACTAATCCCGAAAGTATAGGGAGTGTGCGATGATGATCATATCAATCTTGGAACTGCTTCCAATACACATCGTCACTTCATCCTTTAACTAGTTTCTGTTCATTATGCAACTCCCATTTCGAGTTACTACTCTTTAGCAACTAAACCAGTATCAAATACCGAGGGGTTGCTATGAACACTAGTAAAATACACATCAATAATCTGTATATCAAATATACCTTTGTTCACTTTGCCATCCTTCTTATCCGCCAAGTATCTAGGGCAGTTCCACTTCCGGTGACCATTTCCTTTGCATTAGAAGCACTTAGTTTCAGGCTTGAGTTTAGCTTTGGGTTTCTTCATGTGAGTGACAACTTGCTTGTCATTCTTCTTGAAGTTCCCCTTCTATCCCTTTGCCCTTTACTTGAAACAAGTGGTCTTGTTAACCATCAACACTTGATGCTCTTTCTTGATTTCTACCTTCGCCGATTTCAGCATCGTGAAGAGCTCGGGAATTACTTTCGTCATCCCTTGCATATTATAGTTCATCACGAAGTTCTACTAACTTGGTGATAATGTCTAGAGAACTTTGTCAATTACTATCTTATCTGGAAGATTAACTCCCACTTGATTCAAGCAATTGTACTACCCAGACAATCTGAGCACATGCTCACTGGTTGAGCTATTCTCCTCCATCTTGTAGGCAAAGTACTGTCAGAGGTCTTATACCTCTTGACACGGGCATGAGTATGAAATACTAATTTCAACTCTTGGAGCATCTCATATGCTCCGTGGCGTTTCAAAACATTTTTGAAGTCCCGGTTATAAGCCGTAAAGCATGGTGCACTAAACTATCAAGTAGTCATCATATCGAGCTTTTGTCAAAACGTTCATAACGTCTACATCTGCTCCTGCAATAGGTCTGTCACCTAGCGGTGCATCAAGGACATAATTCTTCTGTGCAGCAATGAGGATAATCCTCAGATCACGGAACAATTCCGCATCATTGCTACTAACATCTTTCAACTTGTTTTTCTCTAGGAACATATGAAAAATAAACGGGGAGCAACATCGCGAGCTATTGATCTACAACATAGATATGCTAATACTACCAGGACTAACTTCATGATAAATTAAAGTTCAATTTAATCATATTAATTTAAAGAACTCCCACTTAGATAGACATCCCTCTGGTCATCTAACTGATCACGTGATCCAAATCAACTAAACCATGTCCGATCATCACGTGAGATGGAGTAGTTTCAATGGTGAACATCTTATGTTGATCATATCTACTATATGATTCACGCTCGACCTTTCGGTCTCCAGTGTTCCGAGGCCATATCTGTATATGCTAGGCTCGTCAAGTTTAACCCGAGTATTCTGCGTGTGCAAAACTGGCTTACACCCGTTGTATTTGAACGTAGAGCTTATCACACCCGATCATCACGTGGTGTCTCGGCACGACGAACTTTCGCAACGGTGCATACTCAGGGAGAACACTTATACCTTGAAATTTAGTAAGGGATCATCTTATAATGCTACCGTCGTTCTAAGCAAAATAAGAAGCATAATAAGATAAACATCACATGCAATCAAAATATGTGACATGATATGGTCATCATCATCTTGTGCTTTTGATCTCTATCTCCAAAGCACCGTTATGATCACCTTCGTCACCGGCGTGACACCTTGATCTCCATCGTAGCATCGTTGTCGTCTCGCCAACTATTGCTTCCTCAACTATCGCTACCACTTAGTGATAAAGTAAAGCAATTACATGGCGATTGCATTTCATACAATAAATCGACAACCATATGGCTCCTGCCAGTTGCCGATAACTTTACAAAACATGATCATCTCATACAAAATCGTATAACTCATCATGTCTTGACCATATCACATCACAACACGCCCTTCAAAAACAAGTTAGACGTCCTCTACTTTGTTGTTGCAAGTTTTACGTGGCTGCTACGGGCTTTAGCAAGAACCGTTCTTACCTACGCATACAAAACCACAACGATGTTTCGTCAAGTATGTGCTGTATTAACCTTCACAAGGACCGGGCGTAGCCACACTTGATTCAGCTAAAGTGAGAGAGACAGACACCCGCCAGTCACCTTTAAGCAACGAGTGCTCGTAACGGTGAAACCAGTCTCGCGTAAGAGTACGCGTAATGTCGGTCCGGGCCGCTTCATCTCACAATACCGCCGAAGCAAAGTATGACATGCTGGTAAGCAGTATGACTAGTATCGCCCACAACTCATTGTGTTCTACTCGTGCATATCATCTACGCATAAACTTGGCTCTGATACCACTGTTGGGGAACGTAGTATTTTAAAATTTTCCTACGATCATGCAAGATCTATCTACCAGATGCATAGCAACGAGAGGGAAGAGTGTGTCTACGTACCCTCGTAGACCGGGAGAGGAAGCGTCAAGTGACGCGGTTGATGTTGTCGAACTTCTTCGCGATCCAACCGATCAAGCACCGAACGTACGGCACCTCCGCGTACAGCACACGTTCAGCTTGATGACGTCCCACGAGCTCTTGATCCAGTTGAGCTTCACGGGAGAGTTTCGTCAGCACGACGGCGTGGTGACGGATATGATGTGTTCACCGGCGCAGGGCTTCGCCTAAGCTCTGCGACGGTATGACCGAGGGGTGATTCTGTGGAGGGGGGCACCGCACACGGCTAAAACAATTCAACTTGTGTGTCTTTGGGTGCCCCCCTGCCCCCGTATATAAAGGAGCAAGGGAGGGAGGCCGGCCGGCCCTTCCTGGTGCGGCTAGGGAAGGAGTCCTACTAGGAATAGGATTGCAATCCTATTCCAAGTAGGATTCACCTAAAAGGAAGAAGGGGGAAAGGAATAGGAGAGGTGGCAACCCCCCCCCCCAATCCTAGTCCAACTAGGAACCCTAGGTGGGGGCGCCGGCCAGCCCTATGGGCTGCCTATCTCTTTCCCTTTAGGCCCACTATGGACCATCCCCTCTCGTAGGGGGTTCCGGTAACCCCCTCCGGCAATCCCGATAAATCCGAAACTTTTCCGGAACACTTCCAGTGTCCGAATATAGTCGTCCAATATATCAATCTTTATGTCTCGGACATTCCGAGACTCCTCGTCATGTCCGTGATCTCATCCGGGACTCCGAACTACCTTTGGTACATCAATACTCATAAACTCATAATACCGATCGTCATCAAACGTTAAGCGTGCGGACCCTACGGGTTCGAGAACTATGTAGACATGTCCGAGACTCATCTCCGGTCAATAACCAATAGCGGAACCTGGATGTTCATATTGGCTCCTACATATTCTACGAAGATCTTTTATCGGTCAGAACCGCATAACAACATACGTTGTTCCTTTTGTCAAACGGTATGTTACTTGCCCGAGATTCGATCGTCGGTATCTTTATACCTAGTTCAATCTCGTTACCGGCAAGTCTCTTTACTCGTTCCGTAACACATCATCTCGTGACTAACTCATTAGTCTTTTGCTTGCAAGGCTTATTATGATGTGTGTTACCGAGAGGGCCCAGAGATACCTCTCCGACACTCGGAGTGACAAATCCTAATCTTGATCTATGCCAACACCACGAATACTTTCGGAGACACATGTAGAGCATCTTTATGATCACCCAGTTACGTTGTGACGTTTGATAGCACACAAGGTGTTCCTACGGTATTCGGGAGTTGCACAATCTCATAGTCATAGGAACATGTATAAGTCATGAAGAAAGCAATAGCAGTAAAACTAAACGATCATAGTGCTATGCTAACGGATGGGTCTTGTCCATCACATCATTCTCCTAATGATGTGATCCCGTTGATCAAATGACAACTCATGTCTATGGTTAGGAAACATAACCATCTTTGATCAATGAGCTAGTCTAGTAGAGGCATACTAGGGACACTCTGTTTTGTCTATGTATTCACACATGTACTAAGTTTCCGGTTAATACAATTCTAGCATGAATAATAAACATTTATCATGATATAAGGAAATATAAATAACAACTTTATTATTGCCTCTAGGGCATATTTCCTTCACGCACGAGCACGTAGTCTGCCAAGGTTGGGGCTTCATCCCGGTTGGCCTCATGCGGCTGCAGCGTCGCTGGTGCCTCCAGTCTTGTTGTGGCACGTACAAATGTATATTCAGATATGTTCCCATCAAGGGACTAGGTGGGAATGTCGACATTGGTTTGTGACCATGTGCGATGTGGCAGTCAGTAGTGGTGCCCTCCTTTGTCAATCCTTCTCTATGTGGTGGTCACTCCGGCTTGGGCCGGCGCCCTAGCTATGGATTGCGGTGGCTATCGAAATATATGTGTGAGAGTTTCTCTATTCAGATTTGGTGGCTGTTATGGGAGGCTCATACTGGTGACGTTGTGGGACACAGACAGAAGGGTCCTTTGTGGTGGGATGCAATCTATAGATGACAGCTTTGCACAGAGGGTGTGGTTGTGTACCGGCAGCAATTAGATTTCTATCCGAAGGTATTTACCTGCCGGGATAGCAGGAAATCGGTGGCGGCAACGCATGATTGACTTTGATTTGTTGGTGCTTCCTGAGCATCCGGTCTCAATCTCCAGGATTAAAACCGTAGGTCTAACCTGATTTGGTTGTCGCCGGCAATGGCGTTGTTTTTGCATCATCACGTTGTTTGTTAAATTATGATCCAAATTATACCGTGTTGGACTAGACGTAGTACAACAGGTGTGGGCCTTTTCCGTTGACGTCAACGTGTACGAGTACAACTCGTTTACTTGTCCTCCAAGGACTCTTATGTATTTCCCTCAATATATACCCCATGTAGTCGCACCTAAGACGGCCTGTCGTCTCGTGCTTGTAATACTCCTACTCATAGTGATTGCGCCTTCGTGCGTCCGTGGTTTTCTCCCGCAAGGGTTTCCACGTTAAATCCGTGTCTCTCGTGTCTCACTTTATCTCGTTATTATCTAACAAGTGGTATACAGAGCTGAGGTTACAGATACGAGTTTGAGACCAGAGATTAGGGCTGTGTCGGGTTTGCCGCCGCCGCAAGAAGCGAGTTCGACAGGATTTTACGCTGCGCCGCCGTACGCGTCTTTTTTGGCGATCCAACGATCCGTCCTCGGATTCGTTTTCTGTTGCAGCCGAGATCGAGACGATTCCCGCAGCTAGCGTGCGTATTGTGTGATTTATCCTGGCCCCCGCTGCTCCAAGTCTCAAGGCGATTGAAGAAAAGCTGCAGGCAGGAGACACATCAATCCGCCGAGTCGCCGTCCATCAGTACTAATAAACACGCGCGAGAATCAAGGCCTGATTGATCTGCTAGCCTAGCTACTTTTTCACGTGAAGCCACCACGTCAACTCTTGTTGCTCTTCGGTTGCTACAGCCAACCAGATTTTCCAGGTGCTATTTTTTCAACTCCGTTGCTCCGCATTAATTAAATTCTATCAAGAATTTTTCTACGACTTGTACTACTTTGTGCACAGTTTATCTACTCATGGCTTCCATGAAGTACGATCTTCCGCTGCTGGACCGTGACACAAGGTTTACCCTATGGCAAGTCAAGATGCGGGCGTTGTTGGCACAGGCCGACTATGATGATGCACTGGATAGTTTTGGGAAGGACCGAATTCAGGACTGGACTGCTGATGAGAAAAGAAGGGATCGTAAGGCTTTGTCACAAATTCAACTCCATTTGCATAATAATATTTTGCAGGAAGTTTTGAGCGAGAAAACTGCCGCCGCTCTATGGTTAAAGCTGGAAAGCATTTGCATGACAAAAGATCTTACCAGCAAGATGCATCTGAAGCAAAAATTATTCCTGCACAGGTTACCCGAGGGAGGTAATGTTTTGAATCATATTTCTGAATTTAAAGAGATCATATCCGATCTAGCTGCAATGGAGGTTAAGTATGAAGAGGAAGATACTGCTTTAATGTTACTTTGTTCACTGCCAAGTTCTTATACCAATTTTAGAGACACCATATTATACAGTCGTGATACTCTCACACTTAATGAAGTTTATGAAGCTTTGAACTCTAAGGAGAAGATGAAATTAATGGTGCCTCATGATGGTTCGAGTTCATCCCAAGCCGAGGGATTATCTGTTCGTGGCAGGACAAAGGAGAAGAACTCCAATAATGGAAACAGAGGCAAAAGTAAGAACGGCCACAGGGGCCGGTCACAATCCAGAGACAAGAAGTATTGCAGATACTGCAAGAGAGACGGGCATGACATCTCCGAGTGTTTCAAGTTGCAGAATAAAGAAAAGAGGAAAGGTAACAAACAAGGTGAAAATTCTGCTAACGTTGCTCGTGATGATAGTTCCGATGATGCTCTTGTCGTTACTGCTGGATGTGCTGAGACCAATGATGAGTGGGTACTTGACACTGCATGTACTTTTCATATGTGCCCGCATAGAGATTGGTTTACTACTTTTGATTCCACTGTTGCTGCTGGTTCCGTTTTGGGTTTTGATAATTCACCATGCAAGATTGAAGGCATAGGTTCCGTTCGAATCAAGATGTTTGATGGCACAATCAGAACTTTGACAGATGTTCGGTATATTCCGAAGATGAAGAGAAATCTTATCTCTGTGAGTGCCCTTGATGCAAAGGGGTACAAGTATTCAGGTGGAGATAGTGTTTTGAAGGTCACCAGAGGTTCCCTTATTGTGATGAAAGGTGACTTAAGTTCGACCAATGGTCTTTATTACCTTCGAGGTTCTACCGTTTCAGGTAACGCTACTCCAGTTATTTCAAAGAATTCTGATTGTGATGCTGCTAACCTTTGGCATATGCGTCTTGGACATATGAGTGAACTTGGTTTGGCAGAGTTAAATAAGAGAGGTCTTCTGAAAGGATACGAAACTGGTAAATTGAAATTTTGTGAGCATTGTATCTTCGGCAAGCACAAGAGGGTGAAATTCAATACTTTGACTCATACAACTGAAGGTATTCTTGATTATGTGCATTCTGATTTATGGGGACCGTCTTGCAAGAAGTCACTAGGTGGTGCTAGTTACATGCTGACCATAATTGATGATTATTCAAGAAAAGTTTGGCCTTATTTCTTGAAGCATAAATGGCAAGCATTCTCAGCATTTAAGGAGTGGAAGATTATGATTGAAAGACAAACTGAAAAGAAGGTAAAAATACTTCGCACTGATAATGGTATGGAATTCTGTTCTAAGCAATTTAAGAATTATTGCAAGTCTGAAGGCATTGTCAGACACTACACCGTTCCTTATACTCCTCAACAAAACGGTGTTGCTGAGCGTATGAACAGGACCATTATTTCGAGAGCCCGTTGCATGTTGTCTAATGCAGGTTTGCATAAGCGTTTTTGGGCTGAGGCTGCTTCCACTGCTTGTTATCTCATTAACCGTTCACCATCTATTGCTCTTAATAAGAAAACTCCAATTGAGGTATGGTCTGGTTCACCTGCTGATTATTCACAGTTGAGAGTTTTTGGTTGCACTGCTTATGCTCATGTTGATAATGGAAAATTGGAGCCTAGGGCTGTTAAGTGCATCTTTCTTGGTTATAAGTCTGGTGTTAAAGGTTTTAAATTGTGGAATCCTGAAACCCAGAAGGTTGTTATTAGCAGAAACGTTATCTTTAATGAATATGCTATGTTACATGATGTTCCATCTACTAATGTTCCTGTTGAGAGTGAACAGCAGGCTACTCTTCAGCATCCTACTGTTCAGGTGGAGCATGTTATTGATTCAGATGATACATCCGGTAATGAAAATGTTGATGCACATGATGATCCCGTCGTTGATGATGAACATGTCACTCCCACTCCAAATCAGCCTATTGTTCCACCCGGTTGGAATCTTGCACCTGACAGAGTTAGGCGGGGTACTGATAAACCTAAAAGGTTAATTGAAGAGTGCAATATTGTTTCTTTTGCTTTATCTGTTGCAGAGGAAATTGAAGGTAATGCTGAGCCTTCTTCATATTCCGAGGCTATTATTTCCGGTGATAGTAATAAGTGGATGACCGCTATGCATGATGAGATGGAATCACTTGAAAAGAATGGCACTTGGGATTTAGTAAGATTACCGAGAGAGAAGAAACCTATTCGTTGCAAGTGGGTTTTCAAGAGGAAAGAAGGTATTTCTCCTAATGATGAGACAAGATATAAAGCAAGGTTAGTTGCTAAAGGTTACAGTCAGATTCCAGGTATTGACTATAACGAAGTCTTTTCTCCTGTTGTGAAGCATAGCTCTATTCGCACTTTACTCAGTATTGTTGCCATGCATGATTTTGAGCTTGAACAATTGGATGTTAAAACTGCATTCTTACATGGAGAATTAGAAGAGGATATTTATATGGAACAACCTGAAGGTTTTGTTATTCCTGGAAAAGAAAAGCTTGTCTGCAAGTTAAAGAAATCTCTTTATGGATTGAAGCAATCCCCTAGACAGTGGTACAAGAGATTTGACACTTTTATGCTCTCTCAAGGTTTCAAAAGGTCTAAATATGATAGTTGTGTTTATTTGAAAACTGTCAAAGGTTCAACTATTTATTTGCTCCTTTATGTTGATGATATGCTTATTGCTGCAAAGAGTATGTCAGATGTTGATGAACTAAAGAAGCAATTGAGTAATGAATTTGAGATGAAGGATTTGGGTGCAGCAAAGAAAATTCTTGGCATGGAAATATCCAGAGATAGGCCGTCTGGAAAGGTATATCTAAGTCAGAAGGGATATATTGATAAAGTTCTTCGTCGTTTTAATATGCATAATGCCAAGCCAGTAAGTACTCCGTTAGCTGCACACTTCAAATTATCATCAGCTTTATGTCCTAAGTCAGATGCAGATATTGAGTACATGTCTAGAGTTCCCTATTCGAGTGCAGTTGGTTCACTTATGTATGCCATGGTTTGTTCCCGTCCGGATTTATCATATGCATTGAGTGTTGTCAGTAGATACATGGCTAATCCTGGAAAAGAGCATTGGAGAGCAGTTCAGTGGATTTTTAGATACCTGCGAGGTACTTCTAATGCTTGTTTACAGTTTGGGAAAACTAGAGATGGACTTGTTGGTTTTGTTGATTCAGATTTTGCTGGTGATTTGGATAAGAGAAGATCACTCACAGGTTATGTTTTCACCATTGGTGGTTGTGCTGTGAGTTGGAGAGCAACTTTGCAGTCTATTGTGGCTTGTTCCACTACTGATGCCGAGTATATGGCTATTTCTGAGGCATGCAAAGAAGCTATCTGGTTGAAAGGTTTGTACGCTGAGCTTTGTGGAGATTTATCTTGCCCTACCGTATTTAGTGACAGTCAAAGTGCCATATATCTTACAAAGAATCCAATGTATCATGAGAGAACGAAGCACATTGATGTCAGATTTTACTATATTCGAGATGTTGTTGCTGAAGGTGATTTGAAGGTATGCAAGATAAGTACTCATGATAATCCTGCTGATATGATGACAAAGCCAGTTCCGACCAATAAGTTTGAGCTTTGCTCAGGCTTAGTTGGTATTTCTCACTAGTCCTATGGACTTTGACGCACAAGGTGTTTATGCTGATTTGGATGGAGTTATTTACTTTTTTCGACTACTGGAGGGAATTTGGATCAAGGTGGAGATTGTTAAATAATGATCCAAATTATACCGTGTTGGACTAGACGTAGTACAACAGGTGTGAGCTTTTTCCGTTGACGTCAACGTGTACGAGTATAACTCGTTTACTTGTCCTCCAAGGACTCTTATGTATTGCCCTCAATATATACCCCATGTAGTCGCACCTAAGACGGCCTGTCGTCTCGTCCTTGTAATACTCCTACTCATAGTGATTGCGCCTTCGTGCGTCCGTGGTTTTCTCCCGCAAGGGTTTCCACGTTAAATCCGTGTCTCTCGTGTCTCACTTTATCTCGTTATTATCTAACATTGTTGAAGTAATTGCTCGGACATGCTCAGACTTGTTCTTCAAAGTGGGAACTTGGAATCTAACCTTTGGTGGTTGGATCCAGTGACATCAGCGCTTGATCATCGTTTTCTTCCTGAAGGCGTTGTTATTATAGAACTTCATTGTCGGTGGATATGGTCGTTGATGTAATTTGTTGATCGATATTTTGATTGTTTCGTTTTTTTTTCATCGCCGGTCTTGTGTGAATTTGCTATTTGCAGCCTTTTTTATTTGTATGTGTTCATCATATCTATGTGGAGAGTAGAGACTGGGTGTTTGCTGCCTTGTTTATTTTCAATACAAAACGAACGTTCACACTGTAGTCTGGTAGGTATATTTGGCTCTACGAGGTGCGTATATATGGTGTGTATTGTACCAATGTGACAGGGAAACGGTTATTTGTGCGTCAAAAAATACATGCAATGGGAACAAGTTACATTTCGAAGCGTGAAATACATTTCAACGCTCCAGAGTCACTGCAATACATTTCCACGCGTACACAGCTCAGCGAGGATCAAAATATATTCGGTAGAGAATATATACCGAGTATATATACAGATACAGGATCAAAAAAATATATTCGGCCATGCTCTCCGGCGCCCAGGTGGCCGCCGTCGTCTTCTCGCCCTTCGGCAACGCCTTCTCCTTCGGCCATTCATCCGTCGACGGCGTCGTCAACCGCTTCATGGCGGCGGACGGCACGGAGACGCAGGTCCAGGGCGCCGCCGACAACAACTGGTTGAAGACGCTGCACCGGCAGCACGGCAAGATGCGCACCGAGGTAGCGGAGCGGAAGAAGCGCAAGAAGAGCGCGGACGAGGCCCTGGCCCAGCAGCGCGCCGCGGGGGACCAGATTGCCGCGTGGCTCGACCCCGACGCCCGCGACATGGGGTATGAGGACATGGCGGCCTTTGCCCCTACGCTCATGCAGGTACAGGCCGCCGTCTCAGGACGTGCCAACCAGGTCCTTATGGAGGCATTTCAGGTCGACATCAGCCGCCAGCTCTTCGGTGCCACAACCTTTGAGCTCGGTAGCAGCTGCAGCGCCAACTACGGGATTGAGATGCAGGCGATGCATCCACCGCAGGGGTTTGCTGACGGCATGGAGATGCCGATGGTGATGCATCCACCGCAGGGGTTCGCAGGCGGCATGGAGATGCCGATGGTGATGCATCCACCGCAGGGGTTCCCAGAAGGCATGGAGATGCAGATGATGATGCTGCCGCCGCAGGCCTTCGCCGCCGGGATGCACGTGCCGATTCCTCAGCAGCCAGGGTTCACCCAGGTTACGGAGATGGACATGCTGATGGAGATGGAGATGCTGCCGACGATGCCGGAGTTCCCCGCCGGGATGGACTTGGAGCAGCAGGGGCTCGGGCCCAACCCTGGCTTCCCCTACTGAGGAGAAGAGGACATGCACGTGGATCAATCGTTTAGTTCTTTGTCTCAGTTATATATTCTAAATAAATCGTGTAAGCTCCATGGAAGATCCAACTACTTGGGTCCAAGATCTATGCATTAGTTGGTTCAATTATCTTAGTATCAATTAAATGTATGGCATTGTAATCTTTTTTGTATCCGTAGCACCTTGGCAGGAAATTAGTGAATGAGATACCCTACTACTAAGCCAGATGAGCGACATCCAACAGCCTATGACATGGAGTGGAAACGGGTCAACGAGCTCGATTCTTGATGTTTCTTCGGAAAAAAAAAATGAGATGGGTGTTTCTTTGATGTTGGTTCTTGATTTTCCATGTTCAAGATCTGTTTTGTTCCTCTACCCAATGTTGGGACAAACCCGGGACTAGCTCTCTCTCTCTCTCTTTCACTCGCACATATGAAAGTGGAACAAGAAGCACATGATTTTCCGGTGCACAAACTTCTTTGCTGCACGAACGACCCCTCTGGCCGCACGAACGGCCTCAATTTACTGGGCACATACCCAAGCTCGGCAACAAACTGCAGTGCTTTACATTAGTACACAATACCGCATCAGCCACACGACCCACCATGCATGTAGCTAGCCAGCCACGGCTGCGCGCACGACCCACATATGTGTGGTCTATCCTAACATACTCGCCACCACGTCACTACAGTTGCCGGAATTGTTGCAGCTCCTGTCGTTGCCGTCGTCATTGTGCAGCCGCCGGTGAACGTCACCATCGCTGGCACGCCTCCAGCACGGCGAATCGCGCCTAGGACAACCAAGCTTATGATACCAAATGTTGGGACAAACCTCGGACCAGCTCTCTCTCTTTCACTCGCACATACAAAGGTGGAAGAAGGAGCACACGATTTTTCGGTGCACAAACGCCTTCGCCGCAGGAACGGCGCCTCGGCTGCACGAACCGCCTCAATTTACCGGGCACATATCCGAGCTCGGCAACGAACTGCAGCGCTTTACATCAGTACACAATAGGGGGATTTTATACCAAGGTGCACAAGCACACCAGCACACCCACCGTCCGTCACACGCCGGCACTAATACCGCTACCTATTTAGCTCACGCATGCACCAACTGCACGCACGCACACCGCACAAGCCACTACCTGCATGCACGCACACCGCACCAGCCACTACCTGCACGTTCAGGTTCAGCCTCTTCCAACGGCCACACGACCCGCCATGCATGTAGCTAGCCACGGCTGCGCGCACGACCACATATGCGTGGTTTATCCTAACACCTAAAACGTCGTTCATGCTCCATAGATCCGATTTTACATGTTCTAGATTGGTTATGTTTCTCAATATTTTATGGCTCATCAATTCACGAAATATTTATTTTTGGGATCCAAACAATTGGTTCAATGCTTCTGTATGATGTGAAAGTTGTGTGTGTGCGCGAATTCCTTTTCTTTTTTCAAATCGTGATGCTAATTGGGAAGGTGAGGAACTCTGTTCTTGGACTCCATCTGATGATTCACATATGCCATGATTAAGACCAAGAATAAAAACAGTTTGTCCATACATTTGGAACTTTGATAGAGATGATTTATTCATGACAAAGGAAAATTTGTAATTAAAAAAAAATCAAGCTCAAGCTCATGACTTATAGTAGTTCATATATTGGAAAAAAAAATCATGCTCAAGTTTGTGCATTTTAGTTGTGCAGATGCAAGTTTTACATGAACAAATTCATGATTTTTAGCTGTCCAGATCTTGCTTTTTTTATGCTCATGTTCATGATTTATACTAGTTCAGATCTTGCAATTATTTCAGGCACAAGTTTGTTCTTTTTAGTTGTGCAGATGCAAGTTTTTCATGCACAAATTCATGATTTTTAGCTGTTCGGGTCTTGCTTTTTTTCATGCTCAAGTTCATGATTTTTATTTGTTCAGATCCTGCAATTTTTTCACGCTCAAGTTCATGATTTAGTTGTTAAGATCTTGCAATCTTTTGTTGGTGCCTGTATTAATAAATGGCACTGGTTAGATGTCAAGCAACTGAAAGTACATTTGGGTCAGTCACTTTCTTTTTGTGCAGATGAGAAAAGGCTAACACGCTAGGACTAGTATGTAGACTTGTACTATACTATGAGTACATGCACAGCTTTTAAAGCGTAAGAATGAATGTGTGTTTAGGCCTGATTACTGCCTACTGGTCGGAGTGATGCATTGGTCGCTGGGTTTGCAAGTTGTAACACGACTCTATAGACTAACTAAAACATGAATACACAATCCAGCTGGCCTTGTAGCGATCACCATTTCCCAACAAAACATCTCCAAAAACAAACAAACAAACACCAGTTCGAAAATCATAGGAAGTCAAAACCGTTGGGAAGTCGATTCATACCCAGAAGTCGATTCGAATAATAAAGGTAAGAGATAGGTGGTCGGATCAAGTACCACTCCTAATCCTGCAGAAGTTCAGGTGATATGGCAACTCCCCCCTTTGAATTATATAAAGATCAATGTCGATGCAAGTTTTGTGGAGAGTATTAGTGCGGCGAGTGTAGGGGTGGTGGCAAGGGACTCTGCTGGGAGGGTCATAGTCTCCTCCTGGGACTTCAGTGGCCTTTGTAAAAGCGCAGAGGAGGCGGAGCTACGTGCTTGTATTGCCGGTATTTATATAGGTATTACTCTACAAAATCCTATAATCTTAGAGACTGACTGTGCGTTTGTGCTGGCGACCCTGGAAAATGAAAATTTTGACAGGTCATCATTGGTGGATTTGAAGAAGGAAGCGATCAGTATCTCCAAGCTTATATTTAGTCTTAAGATCTCCAAGATCAACCGCTCGGCCAATGTGGTGGCCCATATGATTGCTAAATTTAGCTTTGATAATAGATCAGATGATATCTTAGATAGTGCTGTTCCGCCCTGCGTGGTGAATTTTGTAATGAGTGATTGTAATAACTATGTTGGTTAATTAATATATGAGGTGGTTTATAAAAAACGTTGGGAAGTTACGATTTTGTCAACAAGTAGAGAGTGGTGAATATGACCGGTGAGTCGCACCAGACAACTACATAATGAAACAATTTGGAAAAAAAGAATTACATAATGAAAGTCAAATCACAAAAAATAATTACATAATGAAAGTTAATGCAGAATTAAAATTGAATTCCATTTTGAAGCAAAATCTGTTGAGGCGGCCGAAAGAAACACCCACGCTATGGTGATGTCCCGTTGTTGATACTAATCAGTTAGTATTGGATTCAGGTTGTATTTCTTGAACACAAAATATTTTAATAAACTAGTAAATAGTTGCATTATACATAATGTTTCCTGATTCAATTCTGCCACAGCTTGGAACTGTTCCTGCCATCGCCACTAGCCGCAGTTATGCAACCACCTCATCGCAGAATATGCTGAAATAAATAAATTTAGCTTTTGATATTCACCCCGAATTTGTTTGCATAGAAATAATGATGCTACCAAAGACGCTTCTGAAACATATCAGATTTTTTTAAGAAAATAAATCTATCGGAACTTACTGAAATTGTCTATAAAACTCACATAATAAAAAAAAACATCCTGCAGAGACGGCTGCAGCACCCCAAACATTAGAAAAAAGAGCTCTGAATGAGCTTTTGAATCACTAGATGATCAACAGTGTGGAAGTTAATGACCCTTGGGCATCTGACAAGCATGACAAACTAAAAGATGATCATGTTTATTCGATACTGGAAGACTAAAATCTCGATGAATTTTCTAGACTACTGTAAGTGATGGGTTCCCTAAGCATTTGTGCCACCGAGAGATGGATGGTTTGATCCCACCAAGCACTTGATGTCGAGGAGCAATCTGCTGACCGGTCACGTGGAACAAACCCCTCCTAATGCTTGTTTGAAGAATTATTCTCTGGGTGGCCTGATCATTGGTAGAAAAAATTCAGGGTGAACTTCGAGATACACATGCTTATCTTTCATTAGTTGGTAAGCAGAAAAAAGACTCTTATCGGCACTAGGAGCATATAGGATGTTGTTCAAGTTCAAGAAGCCATGCAGAGTAGATAGAACCAAATGTCCAATGTGTGCATTCCAAGTTTGTTACCTCTCACCTCCTGAATGGATGGGTCCCACGTGCGTGGCCACCACCTTTTTTTTGCATGGTAATACGTGTCTCATTCATATCATAAAGAGCAAAGTACAAGTCACGTAAAGACCGACATGACAAAACTAAAAAGATAGCAGAACATCTATGAGCTTGACACCAACGCCCGTCACCTGTCTCCGGCACCACCACAGCAACCACCGAAGAAAAGAATGACGAATCACCTCCTCACCCGAGCTCGACGCGGCTCCATCGCTGATAAGCAGCTTTGCGGACCTCCAAGGTGGCTCACGAAAAGTAAAACCCTTGCCGTTGAACGAATCAGACCAGGGCAACACCCCGGACACGCCATCGAACTCCAGATCTGGCACCCCACCACGACTAAAACGCCGAAGGAGGAAACCATATCTGCCATCCACCAACCACGAGCCCAGCACATGCTCTGTCTTCCAGATGTCGTCGATGCAGACCACAATCTGCATCCTCTCCTGGACTACCTCCCAAGCTCCGCGCCGACGCTGGAGCAAACGCCGTCGCAACCGCGGAGCCCGAGGACACAAGTCCACCACGAGGATGCCGCCGTCGCCACGCCATCCTTGCTTGAACAAACCGGTTTCCAAATCCATCCTCAACCATAGGACTGATGGCCTCGTCAGGAAAGGATCCGAATAATCTTTATTTAGCGTTGTCATCGTCGCCGCCGAAGAAAAGACGATGAATAACATAAAAATCTAGACTACGAGAGAGCAAAAGCGATCCGCACGCGTGGATCCGGCGACCCCCCTCACCACCGACGACCGAGGTCGTCGGCGGAGGGGAGCCGCCGGAGCGCGGCGTTGGAAGATCAGCCTCCCCTGGCGGCGGCTAGGGTTCCAGCCTCCAGGGAGGAGAGGAAAGCAGATGGGTTCCCGAAAACGAGTGTGGTCGAACACACGTGGCCACCACCTCCACCACGACTAGTCTTTCCAGATAGATGGATAGCCGTACAAGTACATGTATGAAACACTTACTAGTAAACAAGAATGCAAAAACAAAGAAACGGGCAACCAACAATTCACTAGTAGAAAATGGGTCATTAGTCCTGGTTGCAGAGGCCCTTTAATCCTGGTTCTGCAACCGGGACAAAACAATCAGGACAAAAGCTCAAAACATTTAGTCCCGGTTGGCTTACGAACCGGGACGAAACGGGCTCCATGTGGTCGCTGTGGGGCGCACAGGTAGGAGGACCTTTAGTCCCGGTTGGTAACACCAACCGGGACCAAAAGGAAGCCACGCTTCAGCAGCCCCCAGGCGCTGGGGTTTTTTTGAAGGAGGAGGGGGGTTAGGGGTTTTGGAGGGTTTAGGATTTTCATATTGTGTTAGCTAGCTACTACATATAAAGAGAAGTGACCTCTCTTTCTCTGTGCTGGGTCGAAGCTAACTACTACATATAGAGAGAACTCAACACTATAGTAAGCAAATGAAGGAAACCATTAATTACACAAGATCGTCATGAACACAAGATCCTAACAAAAAAGCTTATTCTCAAAACACCCCCTCCCATCCCCGCCTCCTTGCGCGCCAGCGCCACTGCGCCCGGCGCGGTCCCCCTCCCATCCCTGCCTCCTTGCGCGCCAGCGCCATTGCGCCCGGCGCCGTCCCCCTCCCATCCCCGCCTCCTTGCGCGCCAGTGCCACTGCGGCCGGCGCCGTCCCCCTCCCCTCCCAGTCTGCTTGCGCGGCAGCGCCCTGCGGCCGGCCCCACCCCTCCCCTCCACCTTGCGCGGCAGCGCCCTGCGGCCGGCGGCGACCCCCACCCCTCCCTGCCTTCTTCCGCGGCCGGTGGCGCAGAGCGCGCGTGATGGCTTCTCGCCCCTCGTTGGTTACCCCAAGTGGAAGGTTGAGATGTAGCGTAGCGGCAAATTTCCCTTGGCAAAGATACCAAGGATCGAATCCCGTGAGACTCCGAGGGTCGACAAGTAGGTGTCAACGGCGCCAGAAACTTAGCGGTTGACGGGACCTGCACACAGATACAAATAACTTTGCTCCCAACGAGTACAGAGAGGTTGTCAATCCCTCCGGCCTTGTTGTTTACAAAGGATCAAACACAAGAGATAATAATGATAGCTATGACTGCAACTAGGAAATAAAAACAGGAAGTAAATAGAAGGTGTGATCAGCGGTGGTAATATGGACCGGGGTCCCATGATGTTCACTAGTGATGTTTCTCTCCCAAAAGACGATAAAACAGCAAAGCGAGGTAAACAAATTACAACTGGGCAATTGACAGGATTATGTGCGCAGACCAATGCTAACTATGCTGCAAAGAAAGGTAGAGGCTAAAAAGCATGGGCGGTACGCCAAGGCAAGTAGACCGAAATCCATCTGCATCTACTACTAATCATCCACCTTGAGATATCTATCCAGAACATCTCGCTGGTATTAAGTTGCGAATCCCACCCAAAGTGTAAACTCAAAGCAACAGACAACTGCATTAAAAGAACTTTGCGTAAAGTAAACAATCCTTGCACCTGCAAGTACAAGCACCGTTGTTTTCTCCCTTGTGGCAACAGCACATCCCCTAGACTCATGTTTCTGTCACTCAAGCTAGTCATCAAGGGGCATGAACCCACAATCAAGCATAACGCTCCCTCTTGGAGTTACTACCTACTACTTGGCCAAAGCAATAAACATCAACGGAGAACATGCAAGAATTACTCAAGAACAAAGATATAAAAGAGGTGAATCAAATATATTACTCAAACACAATCTGAACATAGTCTCATAATCCATCAGATCCCAGCAAACTCAGCAAAGCAACAGCAGAAAGATTACATATGTGCCTCGATCATGTAGGGCAGCTCACGAGGTCTAAACCATGAAGAGAAAAGAGGGGAGGAGAACATCACATAGCTACTGATCATGGACCCATGGTCCAAGGTGGACTACTCACGACTCATCCGGGAAGCGTCCATGGTGGTGGAGAAGCTCCCGGTGGTGGTTCTCCCCTCCGGCAGGGTGCCGGGAAGAGTTCTCCTGATGCTCCCGATCTTGGAAGCGCTGCGGCGCCGGAACAGAGGCGAGATCGCGAAAAAGGGTTCTGTCCTCGAGGGTTTCGGGACGAGAGGGATATATATGCAAAGGGGGGCAGCCAGAGGCGGAGCAGGGGCCCCAGGCGCCCCCCTGGCGCGGCCAGGGGTGGGGCCGCGCCAGGTGGCCGCCTGGGCCTCCCCTGGCTCCCCTCTGGCCCATCTTTGGTTCTTCGCGAAGCTTCCTGTACGCTGATTTTTCTGGAATTTTTGGAGCACTTTTAATATGGGGGAAACCTGAAATAGAAAAACAGCAGAAAACAGGAACTGGCACTGTGGTGCACTGAGTTAATAGGTTAGTCCAAATATGATCAAAAGTGCATGGAAGTGCATCAATATCATAGCAATATCACACAAAAGAAGCATGGAGCAAGCAGAAATTATAGATACGTTTTGGACGTATCAACATCCCCAAGCTTAATTCCTGCTCGTCCTCGAGTAGGTAAATGATAACAAGCATAATTTCTATGGTGACATGCTATCAACCATATAAGAACTTTTAAGTAAAGCAACCAAGGCATGTAATTCTATTCAAGTCATAACAAGCAAGAGTCTATATTAGCATTGTAACAAGCAACATAAGAACATAAAGGTGCAAGAGCTCTCGCTATCCGTGACTCGAATGTCTCCAAATGGTGTTTGCGTGCAAGAAAGGGGATAGGGATATACGAGAGAGTAAAACATAGTTTTTGTATTGTTGAGAACTTAATCTACTAAAGTTTCACACTTGGTATTCTTTGGAATCTTATCTTGACTCATCCCTAGACCACTAGCCAGGTACAAGTCAAAATGATCCACTCCCTTTCGATATTTTGAGCACTCATGCAATGGATGAGCGTAAGCAAGAAGGTTGACACTTAGGATGGCAAAGAGAGAAAAATGATGAAGGGGTAAGACAAAAAAGGTGTGAAAGGCTCACATCAATGAGGACAATCATAGGCGAGAGAAAGCCAAATGATAGATATGATGTGAGGAGTAGGGATCGCCATGCAACGGATGCACATATGAGCTAAGGTAAGCTCTCCAATGGAACTAGTGGGGGTGCATCCAACTTGCTCGCTCAAGAAGACCTAGAGCTCTTTTGAGGAGGCTCGTCATTGGAATATACAAGCCAAGTTCTATAGTGTGAAGTTCCCCACATAGCTATATGCATGAATGATAATCTCTATGGAGTACAAGGTATAAGATGGAGTACGAGTGTGGATCTCTCAAAAGGAATAGTAGTGTGCCCCCTTCTCTCTTTTTATTTCTTTTTCTCTTTTTTCTCTTTTCATTTTTATTTTTTTGTGGCCTCAATGGCTCTTTCTATTAAACTCTCATTTGTCCTCTTTGGGATCTTTTGATTTTGTCCTCTTTGGGATCTTTTCCTCACTTTAGGGGCAACACTCTATATATTACAAGAAGTATAGAAGATCTTTCACACTTTACAAGAGTACTCAACATAAAGAAGATGAAACTATCATGATGTATGCAAATGTATGCCTCTGTCGGTGTAGCAGGATATGCAATGATACTAGCGCGTCATGTAGCAATGATTAGGGCAAGGCCCAACTAGCATGCGGCTCATCGATCAAGCAAAAAGCATGTATGCCATGAAGATCAAGTCATGAGAAGATGGATGTTGCATGGCAATGTATCTCGGAAAGGCTATGGAAATGCCTTGATAGGTAGGTATGGTGGCTGTTTTGAGGAAGGATATAATGAGGCTTATGATGACAGAGCGTACCGTGCCAAGGATTTGGATGCACCGGCGAAGTATGCGCCAACTCTCGAGGTGAGAAAGGTCAATGCACGGTACCGAAGAGGCTAGAAAAATATGGCTAGGTGGAAGTGTCAACTTTCCAATACTCACATTAGTCCGAAGAACTCATGCACTTATTATCGGTAACTCTCAATCTAATTAGGAGGTTCACAAAGAGACAAGTACCCCGAGGAGGAGTGTATGGGGGTTTGGTTATCCTTGCGCATCCTCGACTCAGGGTACGTGAGTGTACTCTAATATTCGATCCCTCCAAAGATTAGTGATCCATCTAGTAGCTAAAGTTCTCAACTATTTTGTAGGTTTTCAAAAATAAACACGAATTGCCCAAAATACGACATCTATCACTAATAGGCTAAAGCTCTTGACACCAAAGTTCAGACATTACTCATGGCAATACCTCAAAACTATTGCAAGTTACTACTAAAATTAAATAGCAACCTCAATTACCTACTTTAAGTTAAGACACACAACTCAATGTAACAGGCAAACTCTCTTAACAAGATAAACATGAAAACTCAAGAGAGTTCAGCAACCAACTAAACAAAAGCTCTTTAAAAAGAAAAGCATGAAAACTAAGAGCTAAACATGACAGCAGCTATGGAAAGACAAAGAACACACACAACAAAGATAAGCATGAAAATCCTATGTTGTGTTCTAGGTTGAAGTGGAGCGTGTTTCTCTCCCACACAAAGAAAGCTGGGTTCTAACTTGTTATGAACAGAAAGGAAAGCTAAAGAAAACTAAAAAGAACTAAGAGCAAGACGCTCCAAGCATAGCACATAACGCATGAAGTGATAAGAATATAGTGGAACGAAAGACGAACTGATAATTGTTGATGGAGAAGGGGATGCATGGGGGCATCCCCAAGCTTAGACGCTTGAGTCTTCTTGAATATTTCTTGGGGGTGCACGGGGGCATCCCCAAGCTTGAGCGTTTGACCCTCCTGAATCTTCTTTTATCATCTTCCCACGCACACTTGAAAACTCCCTTCATACATAACTCATCGTAATCTGATTAGCGAGGTTAGTACCCACAATAAAATAATTTTTCCCTACTAGAAATAAAAATAATCTTGAAGAGCTACTGTTTCTCAATATTGCCAAAAGTTTTTTGCAAAGAAAAAGCAAGCTCAAGGTTTGCAAAACGAAGAAAAGGCAAAACAGGACCGAATCTGTGAAAAACAGACCAGCAGGTAGTAAATAAATTTTTCGGGGCACTTCTGCAACTCAAATCAAAAAACTCAGAACATACACTCGAAAGCCAATTGTATAGAGCACGCTGTCAAAAAAATTCAGATCAAAAAGATGATCTGGTGATTTTATTCGAATTTTTCTGTCCAAGGACAGAATCTGTTTTCTGGACAGCACGTCACAACTTTTGAACTTTCTTGCAATCGGAGGCTAAACTTGGCACAAAGCTGAAAAGAAAAGATACAATGATGATGCTACTGTAGTAACAAACATCAAGACGCAACAAAAGCAAAATAAAACCTAATTCGTTGTGGGCTGCCTCCCAAAAGCGCTTTCTTTTATGCCTTTAAGCTAGGCATGATGCAAAAAGGAGGAATCAAAAGTCATCATAATAATCGGAGTTATCAATTGCTTCAAATGGTTCCTCAACAAGTTCATCATTGTTCCTTCTAGGAAAGGGGTACGTACCTTTTGCCTTCCCGCGTAGGCGGATTTGTCCCTTACCTATATCGATGAAGCCTTTTACGGCTCGGAGGAAGTCCCTGCCAAGAACTATATTTCCTTGGTTTGCCTTCATGATGAACAAATCAACCATTGCAATCCCTTTAAGGAATGTAACTGGTACGTCTTTTATTCTTCCCTGGATCTCAGAAATATCTCCATTAGCATGTTCATGATAGGATGATAATTTGTCCATGTTAAATTTTAAAGAATCATGAACAATTTTCGGCATAGTAGAAACCATAGATCCAATATCACAATAAGCAAGGAAGTCTTGATTAGAGATGCTAATCCTAAAAAAAGGCTCCCAATCATTGTCTATTTCCAAAATATCTCTCTTATTGGGTTTGGGTTTCTCTACCTTCATCAAGTCTAGAGCATCTATTCTCTTCTCAATAGTAGCAAGTCTATCTATGACAGTATCAAAACTATGATCATAAGCAAAGTAACTAGATAGACCATGTATAATTTCAAGAGCTCTAGCTTCATCGCACTCTAGGAAATCTCCTTCAGCTATAATATCAAGAGAGTGTTTACACCATTTAAAAAGACCATGGTAAAAATTTCTAAGCACAATTTTTATAGGTATCCAAGGCATAATTCTCCTATGCGCATCAGAAATTCTGTCCCATGCCTTCTTCATATTTTCTCCATCCCTTTGATGGAAATCTAGAACTTCTGATTCCCTCAAAGCACCAAGTCCTAACATGCTTGACTAAATAGAAAGGACTACTAACAGAAAAGCAAATAATTTTTTTGTGATTTTTGATAAAGGACACTAAAGCAAAAACTGAAAGGTAAACTAACAAGACTAAAAAGCAAAGATGAAAGGTAGCGTGCAACTCCCCTATCTTGAAGAGTGGAGTCCCCGGCAACGGTGCCAGAAACTTGCTTGATGGCTTCTCGACCCTCGTTGGTTACCCCAAGTGGAAGGTTGAGATGTAGCGT
Organism: Secale cereale; assembly: GCA_902687465.1. NCBI lineage: Eukaryota > Viridiplantae > Streptophyta > Magnoliopsida > Poales > Poaceae > Secale > Secale cereale. Next base: position 797,283,754 of record LR738714.1, on the reverse strand, counting down.
AGCGGCAAATTTCCCTTGGCAAAGATACCAAGGATCGAATCCCGTGAGACTCCGAGGGTCGACAAGTAGGTGTCAACGGCTCCAGAAACTTAGCGGTTGACGAGACCGGCACACAGATACAGATAACTTTGCTCCCAACGAGTACAGAGAGGTTGTCAATCCCTCCGGCCTTGTTGTTTACAAAGGATCAAACACAAGAGATAATAATGATAGCTATGACTGCAACTAGGAAATAAAAACAGGAAGTAAATAGAAGGTGTGATCAGCGGTGGTAATATGGACCGGGGTCCCATGATGTTCACTAGTGATGTCTCTCTCCCAAAAGACGATAAAACAGCAAAGCGACGTAAACAAATTACAACTGTGCAATTGACAGGAGTATGTGCGCAAACCAATGCTAACTATGCTGCAAAGAAAGTTAGAGGCTCAAAAGCATGGGCGGTACGCCAAGGCAAGTAGACCGAAATCCATTTTCATCTACTACTAATCATCCACCTTGAGATATCTATCCAGAACATCTCGCTGGTATTAAGTTGCGAATCCCACCCAAAGTGTAAACTCAAAGCAACAGACAACTGCATTAAAAGAACTTTGCGTAAAGTAAACAATCCTTGCACCCGCAAGTACAAGCACCGTTGTTTTCTCCCTTGTGGCAACAGCACATCCCCTAGACTCATGTTTCTGTCACTCAAGCTAGTCATCAAGGGGCATGAGCCCACAATCAAGCATAACGCTCCCTCTTGGAGTTACTACCTACTACTTGGCCAAATCAATAAACAGCAATGGAGAACATGCAAGAATTACTCAAGAACAAAGATATAAAAGAGGTGAATCAAATATATTACTCAAACACAATCTGAACATAGTCTCATAATCCATCAGATCCCAGCAAACTTAGCAAAGCAACAGCAGAAAGATTACATATGTGCCTCGATCATGTAGGGCAGCTCACGAGGTCTGAACCATGAAGAGCAAAGAGGGGAGGAGAACATCACATAGCTACTGATCATGGACCCATGGTCCAAGGTGGACTACTCACGACTCATCCGGGAAGCGTCCATTGTGGTGGAGAAGCTCCCGGTGGTGGTTCTCCCCTCCGGCAGGGTGCCGGGAAGAGTTCTCCTGATGCTCCCGATCTTGGAAGCGTTGCGGCGGCGTAACAGAGGTGAGATCGCGAAAAAGGGTTCTGTCCTCGAGGGTTTCGGGACGAGAGGGATATATATGCGAAGGGGGGCAGCCAGAGGCGGAGCAGGGGCCCAGGCGCCCCCCTGGCGCGGCCAGGGGTGGGGCCGCGCCAGGTGGCCGCCTGGGCCTCCCCTGGCTCCCCTCTGGCCCATCTTTGGTTCTTCGCGAAGCTTCCTGTACGCTGATTTTTCCTATATTTTTCCTGGAATTTTTGGAGCACTTTTAATATGGGGGAAACCTGAAATAAAAAAATAGCAGAAAACAGGAACTGGCACTGTGGTGCACTGAGTTAATAGGTTAGTCCAAATATGATCAAAAGTGCATGGAAGTGCATCAATATCATAGCAATATCACACAAAAGAAGCATGGAGCAAGCATAAATTATAGATACATTTTGGACGTATCAGCGCGCGGAGAGGCCGGTGATGCAGTCCCTCGGCGAGGCTTCTTCCGCGGCGGCGGTTAGGAAGCGACCCCGCCCCTCACCTTCGCCCCAACACCACCTAGGAGATCCGCCACGGTTGACCCAGCTGAAGCATCCAGCCTCGGTTATGCATGGCAGGGGGAAAAGAACTGCAAGGATGCCTTCTCCATCGTAGTCGACGTGGATGCGAACTGCAATGGTGCCCATCCAACCTTCTCCCGCGACAATTGCAAAAGTTGAAAAAGCCCATGAGTTCCTGCAGTTGAGGTGGACTGCACGCCAACAGCAGGCAGAGCTGCATCTGCAGAAGGAGAGAACTGCAGATAATGTAAGAAAATCACATACCCAACCCCCCCCCCACATCCAGTTTGCAGTGCCCTTTTTATCACCATGCAGTGCCCTCTTGCGTCGACTGCAGTCCCATGTATCTCGCAGTAAAAAACAGAAAAGATACTTCAAAAAAATAAAAATGCGCTATGGCTGAAAAATGCAGTCCACCATGACTTACATATGTAGAGCGCTGTGGCTTAAAACTGAAGTGCATTGTTTCTTCATGTTAACTCCCAGTGCCCCTGCTATAGAATGAAAAATTGAAGTGCAATTTCTCCAATTGCATATACAATGATATATAGTACGAAGATGCAGTTCATTTCACTATTGGCGTGCATAAAAAACTTTGCCTTAATACTGTGCAGGAAATTACTATGCCTCCAAACCAGAAGATACCTCGATTGATTCACAACCCAAAGCCCGTCAACTGCATTGGAAGAGAAGAGTGGGAGATTGCTGGATGGATAACACCTGAAATACCTAGGGGTTTCTTTAACACAACAAACAGAACTGCGTACTCGGTGGAGGAAGATGTAGAGGATAAAGATGAAAACAGTGAACCAAACATCATTCGAGATAGAGAAGGCAGTGAAGCAAAAAGCGCGCAAGATGGGGAGGACGACGATGATCTGGTCTTCATGGGGGAGCATGCGCAGAAAGATGATGAGGAGTATGATGATGAATAGCAAATCATAACAGTTATGCAGCCAAGGTACACGCGTGTCTTTGAAACATTTGGTCAGCAGATCAGAACGGGTGATATAGCACCTCCACAAGCCAATGTTGAAACCCAACAAGTTCGACAAGTTCATGAGCAAACGATTCGTCGACGAAGAGACAGTGGAATTCCACCCAGGACGCCTACTGTGCACCAAAAGAATCGAAAGCAGAATCAATGAGAGCCACAAGCAACCAAAAAAGTAAAGTTCTCAACACTTCTGCCTCCTCGCGATCCTAAATTACACAGATCTGTTGTCACCCCTCCATGCCCAATAAACATTGGTGAGCTGCAAACACCGTTAGAGAAAAAATAGTACATCATGTAAGCTTCCTTGCCTAACTACTGCAGTTCACTTACGCATTCTTTCAGCTTGTGCATTCTCATTAACAAAAAAAAATTCCATATTGTGTGTGCAGAATGAGAACATGCTCCAAGAACTTGTGCCTGTGAAAGGTATGCAATTCACATCACACGCTGCGGCGCGAGAATTCTACGACATGTATGCGAGGCATGCAGGCTTCGGCACACGCAAAAATGGCGGATACAGAACAAACAGATACATAGTGTCCTCAAAGGAAGGCAGAAGCAAGGAAACTGTCACAGATTATGACAGAAAGCGAGAGAAAACATCAAAGAGGACTGGCTGCAAGGCAAGAATGAAATTGAAAAAAATCAAGGATGTGGTTGTGATAGCAGAGATTGAGCTCAATCACAACCACATGATGATTGACAGCCCGGCTATGCTTCTGCACATGCACTCGCATAAGACGAATGATCCGTTACTTGATAAACTAGTGAAGGACGTGCAGAGCAACAACCTGACGCACACGCAGATGATGTCAACCCTGTCAAGGAATTCAGGAGGGCTGCACTTTATGGGGCGCACTAGCCGTGACTGGGTGAACAGGTACGTTCACTAAACAAAAAATGATATCTCGTCTATTTCATGCAGTTCGCTTGTGCATTTTCTGTATGCCTCTAATGCTGCAAGTATATTATTATTTCGAACTGCAGGAAGCACCAATTCGCGAGGGAGGAAACAGAAGACGATGTGAAGAAACTCCTGGCGTTCTTTGAGAAAATGTAGCAAATAAACCCGGAGTTCTTCTATGATTACGACAAAGATGTCGATAACCGTCTTCGAAACATATTCTGGGCGAATGCGAGCTGCCGGGGATCATACGGAGATTTTGGAGATTGTGTCACATTTGACACGACCTACAAGACCAACAAGTTCCACATGCCTCTGGCCGTCTTCGTTGGAGTCAACCACCACATCCAAAGTACAATATTTGCTGTGGCTCTCATCAGAGACGAAACAATACCAACTTTCGAGTGGGTGTTCCGGACTTTCTTGCGTTGCATGAACAACAAGCGGCCAATCTGCATACTTACAGGTATGCTAAAAAAAGAATGGGTTTAAATAACAATGCAGTTCACTGCCAAGTTTTGTAGTTCATTTCTTCCATCCAATGAAAAAATCAGAAAAAGCAGAAAAAAGATATGCAGTTCTCTCAATAACTCACTACTTGGTTTTTTCAAAAACATGCAGATCAATGCCCCTCCATGGATGCCGCGATAAAAAGTACGCTAATACGCACGCTGCACAAGTTATGCCGTTGGCATATACTGAAAAAAATACAAGGATCACCTGTCCTTGCTGTACAAAGCGTATGAGACATTCAAAGATGAGCTGACCTCCGTTCTCAACCACCCGCTAATGCCATCAGAGTTTGAATGCGCTTGGCATGAGCTGATGGACAAGTATAACCTGCAAAATGATGAAATTATGAAGGCGCTCTGGACAGACCAAAAAGAATGGATATCAGCTTACTACAAGGAGGTGTTCTGTGCACGGATGACGTCGACACAGAGAAGTGAAAGCATGAACCGGATCTTGAAGAGGAACTTTGTCAAGGAAAGACACGACCTACACATCTTTGCATCGCAGGTGGACAGGTGCATCCAGACAAGGAAGGGTGTCGAGAACGCGGAGACCATAGCTAACGAGGTATATAACCAGAGCAAAGTTTTTAAGCTGGATGAGCAATTAATAAAACACTACTCGCTTTCTTGATTTTAGTTGCGAAAGACAACTACTTAACTGGTTTTCTTTGTTTCACAGACGGAAATAAAGACTACTACTCAGTTTGGTTTCGAGGTTCAGCTCTCCAAGATTTACACCAGGGCGGTCTTTGCTGACTTCAAGCAAACGCACTACCGCAGCACTGCATTCAGATCAGAGTAGTCCCCTGACAACCCGACGAAATATTTGGTGCGCCACTACAACCGGTTTGATGATTTTGATTGGGCAACACACGAGTTCCAGGTAGTTACTGATGTGACGAACGGTATCTTCGAAAGCGAATGCAAGCTGTGGACACACACAGGTCAGTGAGAAAGGAAACAAAAAATAAGCACACAAAAAACATAATGAAGTTCACTTATTGCTGGCAGCAAAAAAAAATGAAAACAAAAAATAAAAACCTTAGTGAAGTTCACTAGAACAGAAAAACCAAGACATATTTATAATGCAGTTCACAAACCAAAAATTCAAATGTTGCATATTTATGTGAAGTTTGCTGACACGAACAACCCAAAAAATTCTTTTGCTGCAGGCCTGTTCTGCGTGCACATCATTTGCATGTTGGATCAGCTGCGGGTGGACAAGATACCTGAAGAGTACATATTGAAGAGATACACACGGAACGCGCGCCAGAATGCAACTTTTGACCGCAGAGACTATGAGCAAACTGCTCCAGATGGGAGTTCGATGTTCTGCCGTAGGAGACTACTTGCAGAAATAGCGATGGACTTGGCAAACAGGGGTGTCAAATCGGATAGAGGGTACAACGAAAGCTTTAGCTGGGATGAGAGAACTCATACAAGAAGTCGACGTAATAAACGAAGAAGAAGAAGCAGAGAAGATCATGGATGCGCGGAGTGAAGAACAAGGAGAGGAGCGCGAACATGCCGCTGATGGTGCAGCTCATAATATGGATGACACAATTCTTCCCCCACCTGTTTCAAACACAAAAGGGAGAAATAAAGAGAGCAAATCAGCCAATAAAAAAGCTGCAGCAAAAGAAAAAAGTCCTGAAAAAAATAGCAGGCTTGAGCCAGAGCTGGACAGCGGAGGAAGACCACTGGGGGTAAGGATGTGCAAATCATGCAATAAGATTGCGGGACACAACTCAAGAACATGTAAGGAGCGGCTGAAAATATCCAGGGTGAAAATGCCGCCACAGATTACCAAGCAGACCAACAAGATGATATGATAAAGAGAAGACTATGTAGCATCTGCAACAAGAGAGAGAAGCATAACGCGAGAACTTGTCCAAATAGAACAGAAGAAAAAGATGAAGAACATGACGAAGAAGATGCTGATAGAGCAGAGAACGAGGAAGAGAGCGAAGCTAATGTAAATGAAGAGGAATATGAGGAAGCAAAAGAGGAAGATGAGGAAGAAGAAGAAGATGATGAAGACATTGAAGAACCATCATCAAAAACGAGGGGGAGAGGCAGAATGCAGAATCCAGCGCGTAGGCAAGCATCGCAGTCGCACGGTTGCGTTACGAGGGGTAATGCGAACAACAAGAGCAAAACAGAAGCAGCAACAACCATTGAAACAAATGCAGTGCATAATTTGAGAAGAAGCAGCAGGAAAAAGATATAGATCAGCACATATACAGTTTTACCTTTTAAAATATATTAACTTCATCCTTTATATATATCGTATCGTATATAAGATATAGCTTGTGTTTAGTGGACTGCAAAAAAAGAATTCAACATGTAATATTGAAGTTCAAAATGAATAGATATAACATATGCCATATATACTTTGTGATCAATGTGCTGCGGGGGGGTATGCTTGATAAAATGCAGTTCTCTTCTATATGAAAGAAATAAGATGAGAATGTCATTCTTAGAATGCGGTTCTCTTCTATATGAAAACCCTGAGATCAGAATGTCATTTTGAGAATGCAGTTCTCTTCGTCGTATAGAATCTGAGATGACAGTGAATCAATATAGAATACAGTTAGAAAGAAAAATCTATAGAGTGAGACTAGGCTTCATGTACAGTGCAGTGCGTGTGTGGTGCGTTTAAAGCTTACACTGCAGTCCGCTTCGAGTATACAGTGAAGTGCGCTTAGTGCAAAAATGTAAAAATTGAGCTCTCGCTTAGCAGACGGTTGATTTTCTGTCTTCTAATACAATTTTTCCAAAATTTTGAACCTCGACGACAAACACCTTGAATTCCTCTTTGCTGTCCCATGTGATAAGGTGAGATGCAGTGCCGATGCATATATTTAAAAAAACTTGGCTGCTACTCATATGAGTGAATGCAGTGCGCTGCGAACATGTTACAATAAACAAGGAGGAATTGGCTGAAAGCTCCATTATGTACATATTTGACATTGTCGCTGTCTGCCACAAAAAGAAAAACACAAAACTAACTAGACCGGAATATACAAAAGCACACATCATGGTGTGAAAAGTTTTGCAGATCGAGAAGTACACAAAGTGACCATACATATTGTTTACAAAAAGTTTTGGAGCACACACGAAAAGACATCAACACACATAAAAAAGATCTGCTATCATTTATGCCTCATCCTGCTCCTGCGAATCCAGTTTTGGAGAAAAGCCAAGAGAAATGCAGAGATTTCGTAGATCCTTCGGGAACTCGGTGACTACGACCATGTTTTCAGGGTGGAACAGGATTTGGAACAAGAACTCAGCCTTCCATTCTTCAATAGCAGCTTCCTGCGATGAAGCAAAAAAAGAAACAAATATACAAGATCATCTACAAAAAAGAACTGACAAAAAAATCAAAGAATGAGGGATTATTATTGGGTTAAAAAAAGATACTAAAAGCTTAACATGCGAATGGGGTTCTACTAAAAGCTTAACAAAAGTAGTGGACCTCCCCTTTTTGTATCAATGAAGTTCACTTGATAAAAGGGTGTGTGACTGAAAAAAACTGTAATAACCTTCTTTAAAAATTAAAAGTGATGTCAGGTCCAGACAGCAATGCGACGAGGTCAACCAACTATAGAGCATCGCCTTCCTGATGTAGCCAATGTGCTCCTTCCCAAACTTGGCAATCGTTTCACCATCCCAGGTCTGCATGAATTGGAACATGTAAAATCCACAATCATGCCTGAAAGAAAACCAACATAAACACATTACTAATGCAGTTCACTCAATAATGAAGTGCTCCTGATGTTAGTAAAACAATGCAGCTCCATACACCCAAAAAACCGAGGGAGAACAACTAATAACACATTAGTAATGCAGTTACCTCAAGGGAAAGGTGCTTCTAATTTAGTAAAAACAGTGCAGCTCACTTACACACAAAAAACTGAAGGAGGAAAAAGAAAAGGGGAACAAGTACAACCCGTTTCCCTCTTGCGGGACATTAACATGAGTCAGCGCGAAGCCGTCAAGGGTGGGAGGGTTCAACGGCTCATCGCAGGTTGCGCTGCCATCTTTCCAAACTTTTTTGATGTTCCTGACCATTTTCCTCAAGACAAGATTTCCAGGAGCGCTGTCGGCGTCGTTCAATGAGTCGAGAAACTCAAAACGCTTCTCTCGCAGGTTCAAAGTGACCAAGAAGTAGTGGCCTATCGCGTCCTTCATTGTTGCGGGAGGAGGATCAAATGTTGCAAACATAATCTGAAATAAAAAAAGAATAAAACAAACCAGATGAGAAAATTGAAAAACAGAAAACTTATTTTCAAGATGACGAAAATGGTCAAAATGTGTTACCAAGTTTTTCTTGTCCACACGTTCCTCTGCGCTTGAATAAAACATCTTTTTCAAAGCCCTATTTGTGGCACCGCCATTCCAAATGGAATTCTGCCAAAAAGACAAAACCAGAGAATTAATGAAAATGCTCATAGCACAATAAAAATTGGATGAGGGATAAATATAAATTAATGAAAATGCTTACACATAGGTTGTATGGGACAATTATCGTTTGAGATCCTTTGAACCTCTCAGCTAACATAGAAACGCCAATATTTGCGAGGCGCGTGCTCAGCGTTCCATATACGACCAAAAAGACTCGCCAACATGACCGATAGTAATATCACCAAACTCTCCCTTGAATGCAACTAGATGCCTTCAGACAAGAAGAAAAAAGCCCAGCAAAAAGTGATAAGATGGGTGTCCCTGAAAAAATAACATATTAAATAACCGGGGTGTAAGACAGAAAATGTCATACTTCTTCTTATTATCCCTCCTAGCCCTCGTAACAGTGTCATATAACTCATTGTATGTTCTCATAAGAGCTGGATCAATGCTCGAAGGAGTAACAACAGGTAATTCCTCATCTGCATACAGAGTGGGGACGATATCAGAGGATAAAACAACACGGTCCATTTCGCCCCGGGAAAGAACAAAAATAATGCAGTTCGCTTACCTTCGGTTTCAGAATACACTTCCTGCGGCTGCTCAGGTACATCTTCGCTGAGCGTCAAGTGATCCAGCCCGGTAATATCATCGTCAAGCGACGCTTGATTGCTCATGTCCTGAGAGAGTCTTGGCTGTTCCTCTTCAGAACCAATCGAAACTTTCTCAGCTGGGACTTTGGTTGTCTCGGCTGGGAAAGCCAGATTGCCAACAGATTGCTCGGGGGCGCGAGGGACGACACAGAATTTCTCAGGCACCTCATCGCCAAGCAACAAAACAGTAGGCCCAACAACACCATCAATGCCAGCGGATGTCCCCGCAGCTTCAAGTACGACTCTAGGAGTTCCTTCTCTCTCTTCTGCAATTTCAACTGTAACACGACGAGCTCCTTCTCTCTCTTCATGCTTATCACCATCCACGATATCCTCCCTTCCTTTTCTCTCTTGCGCCTTATCAGCCTCAACAGAACACTCCCCTCCTTCTCTACCTTCTGCCTTATCAACCTCCGCATTAGGCTCCTCCCCTCCTCTCCCTTCCACATTATCATCCTCCATGATGCGCTCCGCTTGGATTTCGACATTTAATCCGCAGTTCTGATGAGTTAAAAAATAAAACACATTACACAAAAGGAGAGAATGCAGTTCACTAATAAAACGGACCATGAACCTCGCATGAAAAATAAAAATAAAACACAAAATGCAAATTCTCTATACTCACCAGAGAAGCGTCACCTTCCATCTCTTTAGACTTGTCAGCCTTGTCGTCCTTGCCAGCGTCACCCTCTGCCTCCTTCCCATGTATTTCCACGTTTGATTCGCCATCCTAAAAAACAAAAAACATAAATAAAGCTATTATCCAAAATGCAGTTCTACAACAAAAGCCAACACCAGATCATGCAGTTCACTGCTAAAAAATGATGCTTCTTCTCTAAACAACAACTGCAGTGCACTACCACTACTGGTGCACACTACAAAAAAGCTAAAAACTGCAGTTCGCTGCAACTGCTGGTGCAAAAATATGATTGTTTGTTTTGCACACTACAAAAAATTAAACAATGAAGTCCCCTGTAAAAAAATAGGAAGAAATCAAACGTTGTCGATGACGCCTTCGTCAAGAGGATTGTCTTTGGCAGCTTCGTCAACAGGGGACAATGGCCTATCAAACAAATAATCAGAATCAACACCGTAGTGGTCACGGTGGTCATCATCACGACAAGCGTTAGCATTAGAAGATTCTCCTCCACACTGCGAAAAGAACAAAAGGATGCGAAAACAAATAGTCAATGCCACAACACATAGAAAAAATCGATAACAAAAATGGGTTAAAAAACTGTTCACATATAAAAAAAGACATACATCCACAGCTGCACGGTCAGGCAAATAGGCCGGACAACATCTTCATGCCTGTTCATTTCCTTCACAATTGCCTCAGCTTCCTGCTCATACCTAGCACGCTTGTCGTCCTGAGACTGCTTAAACTAAACGAATGAAGACCTGATATTCGTAACTGTCTGCTTAAGGAATTCAAGCTGCCCACGGTCAAAGTTATGAGCGGCCTCGATTTCTGATTCAGAAGGGCCTTTCCCTTCAGGAAACAATCCAGCAATATTCCTCATCCTGGAACCGGATGTTGGGAAATCAGAAGTTAAATTGATGACCCTGTCGAGAAGCTCATCGACCTGAAAAAATTTATTGCGATCAGCAGAAGCCTCGCCAGAAAAACCTCCAGCAGCCGCCCTAGTAAAACCACGACCCCGTCGAATTGGAGCCGCCCTAGCAAGAGGCTCACAAAACATTTCAGGCGCTTCGGCAATTGCAGTCCGCTTGTACACAATGTCCCCTTCCGCCTTCCACTGAACAAATTAAAAAAAAAAAGAGATGAAGTTCACAAAAAAAGTACATAAGAGGTTCACATTTAGCATGGCGAAAAAAAAGGAATAAAACAAACACAAAGGCTGGCTATGCACTGACCGGCAGCTTGCCTAACATGTAAGTGTCCAGGTGTATCTTTCCCCTGACAATAATTTCGGCGTTGTGAATCTCCTTCAACTGCACATGGGACAGTATTGCAGCGCGTGGCGTGCGTGTATGCATAACCGATACATTGCGAAGATTCAACGAATGAAGGTACATGAACTTGGGCACGATGGTGCAACCCTCAGCGTAGTTCTGCTTGCTCCCTTCAGAATTCCACTTGTACACAGCGGCCTGCAGCTCGTCGACAAGCTGACAAAAGTCCATGCTAGCCATAGATGCAAAATCCAAGTTTTCAACCATAGCAGCTACCCTGGACAACCGAGTTGCAGGGCTGGGACAAAGCAAGCTCTGGAAAACAATGAGAAAAAAAAACCTTCACAGTCTTATTAACCTTCACACGGTCCGTAGCCAACGTGCGAAGTAGAATAAGCAGGTCCTTCACATCTATGCTACGAGAACGGTTGAAACCAAGTTCATCCTTCAGATTAGCCAGCGAATCATCATGGCCGATGGCAGCAGGCCTAGGAGCAGTGTGAGAACCCATAGGGAAATCAAAAATGTGATGGACAGCCTCTTGATTGATTTCTAGAACCTTGTTTGACCCGCAATCCAATCTCATCGTATCAGGGTCGATCTTTCCCATCATCTTGCACATGAGAACACGAGAAACATTCTTCTGTACTTTTAGGTCGAAGACAATGCCAAAACCTGCTTGCCGCACCAAAGTTCTGTGCGGCTCACCCAACAAGGCAACAACTTTGCATACGTTTGGAATGGATAGCCGAACAGTCTTGTTAAAACGCCATTCATGCGCAACATCATCTTCAGACCTCTTCCTCTTGGTACTCTTAGCAGTCTACCAAAAAAAGAATAAAAAATGCAGTTCACATCCGCAAACTCATGCGAAACAACTTAAAAAATAGAAGAAAAAATAAATAAACAGCGTATACCTTCGTAATATCAACATCCTCCTCATCAGAATCACTGTCCAGCGCTTCTCCAGCTGCATTTTCCCGCGCCAACTTAGATGGACGCTCAGAATCAACACCCGAGTGATCGTCCGCGCGTCTCCACTTTCCTTGAATCCCATGCACATCAACCTCAACATAATTAGGCCTCTTTGAGTAATCAACACGCGGGCTCCGCCATGGAGAACTTAAACCTTGCTCTGCAACAGTGTTGAGTTTTCTCTTCACGGGATTCTTTGCAGGGGCAAACTTAGCAGACTTCTTTGAATCTGCAATCCTCCTTCCTATCTCCTTATCCTCATCAAACTTTACTTGCTTCGCCTTATGAGCCTTCACGAAAGTATTACCGAGCGCATTCGCTTTCTGCCTTTTCCTCTCAAGATCAGCTGCAATCTGATCAGGGACCATCCAATCCTGTGTAACTGGTTATGTGCCATCAACCGATTGCGACTGGGTTTCACTCATTTCAGGTAGAATGCTGCCCTGATCAGATGTCCCGCCACCAACAACATCGGCTGTGAAATAACGTGTAATCAAATAGTTAACACCACCACCCCCGGACCCACCAGGACATAAAACTGTGGGTAAGAAAAACATAAGAAAAATATGTGTGTGAGAGGGAGACCTAAACTTAATGCAGCTCATATCAACTTGGCAACACAATGTAGAAATGCAGTGCTCTTTCAGCAGTTTATGTTAAACAATTAAAAACATAACAGAAAACTTAATGCAGTTCATGTCACTTGAATATCAATTTGCGGCGTGTCTGAAAATGGACCTTGGTAAAGGGATATATGATGCAGTGCACTAATTCATTCAGTAACCAATTGACCACATATAAAATGAAGTGCGCTTAGATATACAAAACAAAACAAATTCATGCAGTTCTGTGAGAGGGAAAAACTAAAACTTAATGCAGCTCATATCAATTTGGCAACCGCATTGTGGATAGACAAAAAGATACAAAGCAATGTCCAAATGCAGTGCTCTTTTAGCAGTTTATGTTTAACAATTAAACATAACAAGTAACTTAATGTCATTCCAAAAAAATATAAACAATTAACTTGAGGCAGTTCATATCAGTTTGCCACATGTCTGAAAAAATGGGCCTCGGTAAGGGAATCTATGATGCAGTGCACTATTTCGTTCAACAAAAAGCAATTGACCGTGTAAAAAAATGTAGTTCACTTTGATGTAGTACCAGATGGGGGAGCCGTGCTAACTGGTGAGGCATCAATTGGGGAGGAAGAAGCCATGTTGTGTCTGCAATCAGAAAGGGATAATAATTAAACCCTAAAAAGCAACCCAAAAACAGGCAGAGAAAAACTTTCAATCCATAGGGCGTTGCAATTTCAAGCATACAAAAACAAAGTTAAGAAGAGGATGTTGGCTTCAAAAATAACCCTAGCACAAGATCTGAAACGGACCATGGCGATTTAGGGCTCACCGTGAGATGATGTGACGGACGGAGGAGGCGCCTGCGGACGGCGACGGCGGAGGAGGCGCCCCTACGGACGGCGACGGTTGTGCGCGTCGTCGCTCTCCACCAGGAGAGCACGAGGGCAGGGGATTTTTGTGCGGGGGAGAGGAATGAGAAGCGGACTGAAAGAAACATAGAAGAAAAGAGAGGCTTAATGAATAAAAGGCCCACAGGCCCACAGGTCATAGACAAAAATAAAAAACGGCTCGGTTATAACACGATGCAGTTCGGTTACAAAAAACGGCTCGGTTTCAAAACGATGCAGTTCGGTTACAAAAAACGAATCGGTTCGCCTGCCCGAAATATACGCGCCCACGATCGCCTGAAGCACCGCGCGCCCGCTCCTCCATCCGGCCGGTTGGAAGACGCGCGAAGGCCACGATCATCACGAACACACGATCGCCAAGCCGGTTGGAGGACAAGATCGTGCGCTCGGCAGAAGTTGCTGCCGCTCCCCTTTAAATTCCGCTCTCCATCAACCTGACCATTCACAGAAACACACAACACCGCGCTTCCTCCTCCTGTTCCTCCTCTTTCCAGCCATGCCGTTCACCAAGATCTACGACGATGTCCTAGCGCACGGAAAGACCAACCTCAAGGTGGTCTACACCAACGACGTGGACGCCATGGCGACGTACGTCGAAGAGTACAAGGATGTTCTCCGGGGGCGCCGTGAGAAGATCGTCGGCATCGACCTCGAGTACACACCCGACAAGAGGGAAGCGGCCGTGATTCAACTCTCCATCGGCAAATATCACCCAGTGCTGCTTTTCCAAGTATGCGCTACAATGGGCGATAGATGCATCACCTTCGACAGGTTCCTCGGTGACCCAAGGTAAGCCATTCTTTCTGCTGAGTAAAATATAGTTATAGGCCGATGGGTCTCACCTTGTCATATGTGTGCAGTTCTATATATCTTCTGTATGCAGCTCCCAAAAGAATAACTTGTGGTTCACTTCGCTTAGGTACGAGTTCGCTGGTTTCTGCATCGACTAGGACAAGGAGAAGCATTCACACTGCAACCTCCACATCCCCAACTTCGTCGACATTCAGGCCAACTGGAGGGTGCCTGAAGGAACGAAGACACTGGACTCACTTGGCGATGTATCTGCTGCCATCATCAACGACGAATACGTACACATGAAGAAAAAGATGACAGACAAAGACCACCGCCAGTGGACTTCGATTCTCAGCATGAGGCACATTGAGTATGCTGCCAAGGATGCCTACACTACGTTCGAGATATGGAACCGCATCACCACAGTGCAAAAAGGCCTCACCCGCTCTGTAAAAGAGAAGACAAGGAAGAGCCCGAGGTCATCCTGGAGGGTGGCGGGCAAGGGGGGATCAACTTCCACCTCCACCTCCCACGGGTGGAACTGGTGAAGCAGGCCAGATGGTGATAGCCAAGGATTCATGTCACAATTGCTCAATTTGTTTCCTTCTGCTTATGTAGATTGGTTTTCTTTTTTTGTAATTTGCTTTCGCATAATGTTTGCTTATGTTGCATTAGTTTGCTTGATGATGTACTTTGTTTATTATGAGCACAGAACCTTGGTTTGTATCTATCAACAATTTGCAGTTCTCAGTGGGTTGTTTTCAGTGTGTATATTGCTTCAACTGCTGCTACAGCTAGGATACACATAAAAACTCTCTATGAAAGCAGTTCATAGAGAGTTTTCTTTCACAAAACTGCTGCTACTATAATGGTTGATGCAGTCCTCTTTTATTAAGCACTCTAGTTCCATATGTGGGTTAAAGAAAAAGAAAAAAAAGCTCAGTGGGTGTTTCCAGTCTGTATATTGCTTCAACTGCTGCTGCTGATAGGATGCACATGAAAAACTATCTGTGAAAAGCAGTTCACTTATACTCAGATTTCTTCTAGAAAATAAACTAGAAGCCACACAAAAATGTCGAATTATTACAACAAAATTGTCTCATGCTGGTGCTGCTCAAGCAAGACTGATCTAAAGCAAATTTAACTTGATCTCCAAACACTTTGCATGCCTATAAAACATAGCCATGACAACATCTCCAGCCTGAAGACCAGCTTCCTCCACAAATTCCTTCCTGCCATCTTTGAGAACCAAACAATCATCAGAGCCAACAGAATACATAACATCAACATCATGATATCCATTCTTGCTAACCAAGACCAAATTAACACAACTTTTTGTTACCCTGACGAGATCAGAAGGGAATTTCTGCAAGCAAATCAACAAGAACAGAAAAATAAGAACAAATAAGAACAAGGTTACAATCTTGAGAAACTAAATTGCTGCTACAATATTCATAATAAATATTGATGTCAACAAATAATAATATTGCCTAGAAAAAATTGCTGTTGCTCCTACAATATTCATAATAAAACTCTATGTGAAAAGCAGTTCACTTATACTTAGTGAAAAATGTTTCTTCGGAAACTAATACTGCTACAAATATTCAGATAGTGTTAACTACACACAACACATGAAAAGACTATGCGAGAAATACATACCCATGAATCATTGACATCATCGTCAGTCATCTGATGGACGAATGGAGCCCGAAATCTAATACCTGAAGAATAGAGCAGGGAACAGAGCGCGTTGTGCCGCTGCCTGTGGTTCAGAACCAACCCTTCAGAACAAACGCATGTCTCCAGCATTGGCTCCATCCTTGCCAGGCAGC
Source organism: Secale cereale (assembly GCA_902687465.1). NCBI lineage: Eukaryota > Viridiplantae > Streptophyta > Magnoliopsida > Poales > Poaceae > Secale > Secale cereale. Next base: position 797,267,583 of record LR738714.1, on the reverse strand, counting down.
CGCACGCGCAATCCATTGCCAGGCATAGGGTCTGGTTGGGAGGAAGACATATCAAGGAGGAGTGGCGAAAAGAGGAGGCAATGTTCGCCAAAAGGGATAAGGTGGGAGGGGAGCCGCCAGGGATAAGGTGGGAGGGGAGCCAATTCACCCAGCCATATATATATGTACAGACACAACCCAAAAAAAGTAAAACAACAAATAAAGCAGTGTGGTAACATGACAAGGGGCAGCTCGCATTGCATATTACTTCACTTCACCGCGCTTGACCAAGAAAAAAACTAATTAAACTAGTCCCCCTGTGGCTGTAATGCAGTTCATACAGGCTCGCATTGCATATTACTGCAGTTTACCGCGCTACAATATTCACCGCGCATTGCATATTCACCCTCCATGATTCGCAGACGAAAAACATAGGCTGTAATGCAGTTCTAAAAACTATATAATGCGCAAAAACTCAAAAAACATCATGAGTAACGACCAACCCAGTGGCGCCCGCTCGAACACAAAAAGCATGGAGAAAAGTTAAATTCTTCAAAATTAACAACTTAATCCGCTGCAATTCATACAGAATGGTGTAAGGCAGCATGTAATTGCCGAAAACAACAGAAAAATTACATACAAAAACACAACAATTTCGATCGGGAAGCGGGAGTACAGAGACCTTGCCGTTTTTGCGCTAGAACAGAGAGATACTCGACCAATTATCCTAAAATTTCAATCCTATTAGCAAATTAATTTGTCGCGGAATAACACAAACATAAACGCGAACTTAGAAACACAATAGGATCACGGCTATAAAAACGAATATGAACCCCGCCAGCGCGATGTGAAGCTCCTGCCCGTGCGGAAGAACAAAGGCAGGTCCGCCAAATCCATCGATTTCCGTCGTTTTCTCGCAGAATTGCGTGTTTAGTCACATATTAAATCAGCGCACACACAAATAAAACAATAGAAATCGATCAAACTAGCCAGAAACGCTGCTCCATGAAGGTTTGCTACTGCCCCTCTCTGCGGTTCAGAACAGAGGAAGGAAGCAGTGCACATAGCTTTCCAATGTAGTAACACAATGCAGTTCGGAAGTGTTATGAGAATATTTTTCTCATAATGTTATGAGAATAGACCGGCTTGGTTGAACAACAAGTTTTCGTATATCTATCTGACGCTACTACATGTATACAATATAACACCCCTGACATCATCAAGCACCAAAATCCCATTGAATTACCGTATGGTATTCTCTATTTTCATGTATGACGTGGTCAAGAAAGAATCCCGTCAATTCTTCTTGAATTGCTCGTTTGCGATCATGTGGTAGGAGTTCATCCTACATGTACCATATCTAATTTAAAGAAGGGGGTCAATACATATATATGAATGAAACTCAACACAATTAATGTAATAAAATAAAACTGTGAATATTGTTTACGTACTTCATATTGTTTGTCAGAGTAGGCCCGCTCAGAGGTCGATTGGCGAATGAACTCGCAAATGTAGTATCCACATAAATTATTCCTGCCTTCCTGCCAGAAGCACTTTACGAGAATATAGTTCAATCAAATTGATAATCAAGCAAGATAATGGTATTGATGAACCTAGAATCAATGGGAGATGAGCGGAACTAGCAAGAACTACTTAGTTTGGGGTATCTAAATCACAGCTCATTCTTCAGACCCAGGACCATTCTGGTGAACTGTTTCCTAACCCTGCCCGACAAAGAAAATGATTACTTGATATCAGGAAATGAACGAAAGTTGCCAATATGGTGCGATAATTATTAAATTTACTTCTGGAGCGTTGCAGTCATGGCCGCATAATCGTTGGGATCTTTACATCTCGAGTCTAAGACAGTTACTACTCCCGCGTCAAGCTTAATGGATAGCAGAATAAAGTGGAACCCGCTCATCAATTACAGTACTTAAGTAACCTCCATTAAGCGAAACCGAATATGCACAAGACAGTAACACTCACTTGAAGTTGTACGGAAAGAATATTTTCCTTTTGTTTTGATGTCAAAGGAACGCTTTTAGCAAGTTTTCCTCAGTAAGTACAACTCTATTTTCTACCATCCATTCATTTACGGCATTTGGGCTAATGAACCCAATGTCATAGATTCTTCCTTTTTTGCATTCGAGAATCTTCAGTGTGCATAATATAGTGAGGACAATTATATATACATGCAACGAGCTTAGCTAGAGACTTAATTACAGAAGTAATACTTACAGACAGTAGCAAGTCATAAGTTGTTTGTCGAGGGCTTCTTGATTGAATAACTGAAATAATTCAACAAATTCAATAGGCATCAAGTCGACTGCAATGTAGTCGTGCTCATCTTTAATTGTCACCATCATACTATCGGTCCCATCCTTGTTGCTGCTGTCCAAGTACCACTGATGCAATCTTCGCATCATCGTTGTTAGATGATGGGCTTGATCTCGTTTGATGAGAGGCTTCCCGTGCTCGTATCTAAAGATCTCTACTACCTCAGCCATTTCAAACTATACATCATCGCCCACATAATCGTAAATATTGGTACCGGGTAGTATCCCAGATCATCAGCGATATCGCTAGACACCTTGAGCGGGGGGCATGATTGATTCTCCTGTTCGCCGAGCTGGGGAAGTGTTTCCCCACTTCTTCATCTTATAGCACAGGAGGTACTTCCCGACCGCCGCGCTTCATCATATGTCCTTTCAATACAGCGGTCATAGTTGGATTGTGGTGGAGGCGGTGGTTGTCGCATAAGGGCATCCAGAGCGTGTTTCTATTTCATAGGATTTATTGTTTCATTCGGAGGTGGACGTTTCCGTTCAAAATGGGCCTGCACTTCGCACTCCACGATTTCATCAGTTTCCTCATCAGTCCTCTCATATGGTAACTTTGGAGGAGCCTTGAGGCTTGGAACTGCTTTGAATTTCTTGCCTGTTATGCTGCTAACCGCCGGAGCGATGGCGCCTCTCTTTCCCTGTTGCTATGGCGGCGGAGTCTGCTGAGGCGACGGAGCCCGCTGACACGCAGAAGACGGTTGCGGCGGCGGAGACAGCTGACGTGCCGGAGACGGCTGATGCAGAGGATGATTCTGCTGAGGATTTCTGGATCGATAACGTTTTGAGAAATTGTATTGAGGAATGCACATATCTTCACAATGGCTAATCGAACGTTTTCTGGTAGAAGCCCCCTCAATGCAACCGGAAACAATTGCGTCATAATCACGTGGCAGTCATGAGACTTTAAGTTCTGGAACTTTATGACCAACTTAAACACAACAGGCGTGAAAACTTTCGCGACGTGTTTCTCAAGAACTGAAGCATTTTCCTCTGTGAACGGAGCGGACTGCAAGGCCTCGACGTCTTGGAGAGCCTCGTTCAAGCGTCGCGACGCAAGGCAACGCTCATAGTGCTCTAGCATTTGAAACAACGTCATCTTAGCCTCAGGATGCGTATGTAGCATCGAGTATAAACTCTCACTCGGCTGATTGCTGCTCAATCCTAGGAAACATCGGCCCTCAAGATATGGAGCACACCACAGTTTTCTCATCTTATACATCTGATGCAGCCAGGAGTCCTCATTTGTTACTTTATTCCGTTGTAAAAAGTGTAACCATTTTCTCTCATGCTCTTCAATGGAAGATGTACAATATATGAAAGATCTAAATTCCTCCTTTATCGCGTCATCATGAAGATGGTGTACAATGTTCTGCTGAATGTGCCATATACAGAGCCTATGGTTTGAGTCAGGCCACACCACCCTGATTGCTCTCTGCATTGCAAGGTCCCCATCAGTGATCACATATATAGGGTGCTTCTATCCCATAGCATCAGAAAAGGTCTCTAACATCCACTCGTATGCCTGGATTGTTTCATGTGGAATGATACCACATGCAAAAATAACGGTGCTGCGGTGCTGATTCAACCCGACAAATGGCACAAACGGTAGATTGTACTTATTGGTTACGTATGTGCTATCAAAAACAATAACGTCTCTGAAGGCCTTGTAGTCAAGTCGGGATTGACTATCACACCAGAACAGTCCCTTCAGATGGCCATATTCATCAACCAAGTACCTGAAGAAAAAATCTGAATCTTGCTCTTGCCTTGCCACCATGTGATTGATCACCGTTTGAGCATCCCCGGAAGAAATTGTTTCCTCCTTGTTAGCATGGCAGAAATTGTAAATGTCCCTCATAATGCATCCAACCTCATCATATCCACCATATTGCATGCTCATAATATCCATAATATGGTGTTTTCTGATCCCAGATTTTTTCCATGTCTGCAATGTCCACTTTCTTCTCATTGCTAATTCTTCTGTGTGAACGCAAAAGACACGACAGATCCCGTGGGGCTAGAGAATGGTTGTGATCATCGATGAAATCCTTCACAAACCACTGACCTGTTTCCTCCTGTATTGCAATCACCAATTTAGCTTTACACCCTACACGAGTTATACTCCGTGGCCTCCTCTTTCTATCTTCGATCTTCCTCTTCATGTGCTTCTCTTCACGAACCCCTTCACGACTGCACACAAATTTCCTTAAAATTATATGGCAGTTGGATCCATCCCACTCGACATAGCTTCTCCGGACACTAAAACCTTTCTCAAGAGCATATTTGTTATAGAATGTATAACCTTCATCCTCATTACTAAACATCTTGTTGGCAATATGATAGTACTCCAGCATTGTCCCATGACTTACATCCGCCATAACCACTGAAAAAAATCATAAAGGACAAAAAATGCATGCAAAACTCAGTACGAAATCTTGCGTGGAATTTTAAACTTTGCCATGCACATGTTATGGAAAGTGATCCTTAGCCTCCATAAACTTGGTCCCCCATGAATAAGTGAAGTGACCATGGATGATGAAAAATTCTAAATTGAGGGCTTCTTTGATTCAATGGATTCTCAAACGAATTTTGAAGGATTCAATTCCTTAGAATTTTTTCCTATGTGGGTTGTTTGATTCATAGGATTGTAAACCATAGGAACTTTTCCATAGGATTCATTTGCACTAGATTTCGTAGGAAATTTTCAATCCACTCTAAGGGCTTCTTTGGATCACAGGATTAGAAAACACAGGAATTCGAAGAACACAGGGATTTGACGGGATTGCAGGTGCAAAACAGAGGATTACAAAACAGAGGAAAACTGCAAGAATGATCATTTGGATGGAACACAGGAAAAACTTAGGAAAAGTGTCTCGATCCTACGCGAGTCAATGTGAAAAAGAGGCTAGAGTGGATGTTGAAATTCCTATAGGATTGAGGTGTAGGAATGCGATCCATAGGGATTTTGGAGGTGTCAATCCTTTGATCCAAAGGGCTTCCTTAGGGGAAAATCCAATGGAATGGAATCCTCCAATATTCCTATGAAAATCCTTCAATCCAAAGAGGCCCTAACCTCTTTGAAAGAATCCTACGTTTTTTCTGTGCACGATCAAACACTCATAGAATCATATAGGATTCAAGATGAAATGCCACCCCAATCCCACGTTTTTCCTATTCATGCGTTTTGGAAATCCTACTAATCAAAGAGGCCCTGAATTGCATGCACTAGGGAAACATATAACGATGATGACTACACAAATCTAAGTAGGAACTGCAGGCTACGAATCAAAGTAAGTTGAGATTCGGGCGATTCATACCTTACGATGCAAGTCCCGTCGGCGATGGGATCGGCGGGGGCGAGTTCCTATAGCGCCACCGCCATAGCCGCCGACACTGCCGCCGCAGATGTCTATTATTATTCCTGCCACCGGGCACGTGTTTTGAAGTGAAGGGGACAAGGAGGCGGACGAGGACGACGTTGTCAGGACCAAGATGCGATTCTATCGCGATCACGTGACACACTCGTGATTGGGGCACAACCGCATTTCGGGCGCTTAGCAAGATGGATATCATTACATCGTACCATTACATAAATACATGGGGATACAACAACTCATACAAGTCACATGAATACAACAACATCAATACAAGCCATCCGACTACGGATGCAAACATGAAAAGCACAATGATATCCATCCTGCTATCCCAGGCTGCCGACCAGGAACCTAACCCAAGACTGACGAAGCAGAAGAAGAAAGAACTCCAACACAAAGAACATCGCTCTCACGTCAAGTCATCGGAAACCTGCACCTGCAACTGTTGTTGTAGTATCTGTGAGCCACGAGGACTCAGCAAACCCATAACCATGGGTATCAAGACTAGCAAAGCTTTATTGGGTAGGAAGAGGATAAGTGGTGAGGTTGCAGCAGCGGCTAAGCAATAGTATGGTGGCTAACTTACAAGTACAAGAATAAGATGAGCATCTACGCAAATGATAGCAAACTAGTAATGATCGCTAGAGATCCTCAACTACCTACGAGTCAAACATAACCCCACCGTGTTCTCTTCTCATAGTGAAAAGAGAAGGTCACGGTTACTCACGCGGTTCGTGTATTTTATTTCGGATCCTCTGTCAAGTTTTCTACAACCGGACATTAACAAATTCAAATCTGCGACGTAACCGCGGGCACAGCTTTTGAAAGATCATAACCCTGCAGGGGTGTCCCAACTTAGCCCATCACAAGCTCTCACAATCAGCAGAGGTAAAATAATAATAATACCCCTTATCCGAGGGCCAACAGATTAGACTCGCAATCCCGGTGCACAAGACATTTCGACAATGGTAAAACAAGTCCAGCAAGCCCTCCCGACGTGCCGACACCCTGATAGTAGCCGCGCGTATCTCGTCTCAGGCCACGACCGGATGGGTGATCCTACGGGAGCCAGATACCTCGAGTTTCCCCGTGGCGGCCCCGCAGCACCCCCGTTTGGGACCAACACCATTAGCACTGGCCCCCCTGTATGTAGAAGAATCCTCGGGTAGCACTAACTCCCTATGCAATTTAATTAATTAAGTGTTTATTATGGTGCAAATTAAAACCAATGTTGGGCCTTGCTAGAGGAGTTTTATTCAAAGACGAACTGTCAAGGGGTCCCCATATACCCAACCATGTTAGCAACGCAAAATCAAGGAACATAACGCCGGTTTATCGGTTCTTAAGGCGGCATGAGTGGAACAAAACACCGAGCAAAAGGCCAAGCCTTCCATCCATTGCCAAGTATATAGGTGTGTTAATTTAATTAATAGATATTGTGATATTCCAACAACCAAGAACCAACATGGAGCAATCTTCATCTTCACCTGCAACTAACAACGCTATAAGAGGGGCTAAGCAAGCGGGTAACAAAGCCAAACCATGGTTTGCTGGGAAGGTGTCAAAGGTTAGAGGTTTCATGGCAACAAGGAGAGGCTGACAACAAATAGTGGGTAGCGCGACATATAGCGATAGCATCGACAACTAGCATGGCAATGATAGTAAAGGTATCCAAGGGGATGGTCATCTTGCCTGAGATACCGCATGGAAGAAGAACAAGTCCATGAAGAAGACGACGAAGAAGCCTCGAAGACGAACCAAGCATAGTCGAACGAATCCTCACGATCGCAATGAAATATGAACTAGCAAGTAGAAGCACACAACATGGTAAACACACCACTCAAGAACATGACAAGATGCTCAACCAAGTATGATGCAAGACAAGTCTATATGATGCAAGACATGGCAAGGTATGAAGCATGCAAGAACATCACACAAGCCAAGTTTAAATGAGTCCGGAAACAACATATAACAATTCCGGTAAGTCCTCATATGCACATTTCGAAATTGGTCCAGATCTGAACAAACCTTAAGTTCAAGTTGTTAAACAGCAAGCTAACATGCACCATGATGATCTACTAAAAATTCTAGTCAGGTTACATATAAAGTTCATTTAATTCGGAGCTACGGCCTAGAAGATATGAACAAAACAAGTTAAGCATCGAAAGGATGCAATATGCATTCAAACAACAAGCAAACACACTCCAAACATGTAAACAACATGATACAAGAACACTTCATGGCAACAAAGGGCATGGCAAACATGTACATGTCCAGCACTACAAGCATTGACCTCTGAGCTACTACCAAACACCACTAGAACATGCTCAAAACATCATGGCAAGATTGCAAAAGATAACAGTTTCACAGACTTAGTGAAAATAAACTAGACATGGCAGCAACAACGACAAGTAGGCATGTTTGCAAGCTTGTGCAACTCATCTCAAAGCATAACATGGCAAGTGAATATAACCAACAACAAGAGGACATGTTTATGAAGCTACTCATGGCAAGAACATGGTCATAGGATGCATAGATCACTGGCAATTCACATGGCAAAACTGAACTTACTGTTAACAAGCTGACATAAACATTTTATAGCAACTTGAGAGCATGAAAATAACAAGCTATAGTAGGCCATTAATGCAAACAAGGGCATGGATGGATAGAGCATAACATGGACAAAAAGACATGGTCTTTGGACAACCCAAAACATTCATGGATTTGAGTGGGGCATCAAGCAAACATGGCATCAGGTTATAACAGTTTCAGACTTACTAGTTTTCAACAAGTCTCAGAAAATAACAACAGCGAGTAGGCCACTTTACAAGCTTGTTGCAAACACCACAAGGCATATCATGAAAAGTGGATTGCACCACAACAAAGATGACATGATTGTGCTTCTAAAACATATTGACATGTAGCTCAAAGAAAAATCACACATAAAGATATGAAAAAGAAAAATCAGCATCTCATAACAAGTTTCAGCACTCATCAGCCACATGCACTTTTGCAACAGAGATAAACATGGCAATATGGCACCTAACATGTATGCAAAAGCAACCATCATGTAGAGCACTTCACAATGAACATTTTAACATATCATACAATCCATTTGGACCAACATGCACAAAGATACAACCTCACAAACATGCTAACATATTGTTGACAGACAACAAGGACTTAACACTAACATCACATAGCAGTTTTGCAACGAAGATTAAGGCATCAAGATAAACAGTAACATGCATGCAAATGCAACTAACATGTAGAGCATATCACAACGATCATTTTGATAAATCATATGCACAGTTTGGATAAACGTGCACAAAGATATTAACCACACAAGAATGCATCATAATATGCTTTTCTCGGACTTAGAAGAAAAAGAACCACCTCGGTCTGGCTGAGTGGCCGAGTCCAGGACCCGGTGGACACGTCCGGCGTCTGGGGCCCACGTGGCATGACATAAGCGAGGGAAGGAGTCAGACATGTTCGGGCTCCTCGGGACATATCCGACTAGGCAAGCCTCGTCCCGATCCGAGGAAGAACGACGGCAGCCAATACGATGACAGCGGGGTCCGATCCGGCCCGGACCTCGCCGGATCCGGGTGCGGCCGCAGCGGGGAGGGGCACGGGGCAGCTGATACGTCCAAAATGTATCTATAATTTCTGCTTGCTCTATGCCACTTTTGGGTGATACTGCTATGATATTCATGCACTTCCATACACTTTTGATCATATTTGGACTAACTTACTAATCCAGTGCACCCCAGTGCCAGTTTCTGTTTTCGGCTGTTTTTGTATTTCAGGTTTTCACGTTATGAGAACTGCCCTGAAAAATCCAGAAAAATTATATAAAAAAATCAGCGTTTCGGAAACAACCATGCATCCGAAGGACAGCCGGGGGGGGGGGGGGG
>LR738714.1:797245091-797257889 GCA_902687465.1 Secale cereale | reverse complement strand
GGGGGGCGCCTGGGCCCCCCGAAGCTTCCCCGATGCCCCCCTTTGGCATATATTTAAAGCGTCCTCCGAAACCCTCAGAACAGGAACTCTTTTCGCGATCCCATCTCTGTTCCGCCGCCGCCGCCGCTTCCAAGATCGGGAGCACCAGGAGAACTCTTCCCGGCACCCTGCCGGAGGGGAGGATCACCACCGGGAGCTTCTCCACCACCATGGACGCCTCCCGGATGACTCGTGAGTAGTCTCCCTTGGACCATGAGTCCATGACCAGTAGCTATGTGATGTTCTCCTCCCGTTCTTGTGCTTCATTAATTAGTCCTCGTGAGCTGCCCTACATGATCGAGGCACCTATGTAATCCTTATGCTGTTGCTATGTTGAGTTTGCTGGGATCCGATGGATTATGAGATTATGTTCAGATTGATCTTGAGTAATATATTTGATTTACCTCTTTTATATTTATGTTCATAAGTAAATTTTGCATGTTCTCCGTTGTTATTTACTGCTTTGGCCAAGTAGTAGGTAGTGACTCCAAGAGGGAACGTTATGCTCGATTGTGGGTTCATGCCCCTCGATGACTAGCTTGAGTGACAGAAACATGAGTCTAAGGGATGTGGTGTTGCCACAAGGGGGAAAACAACGGTGCTTGTGCCCGCGGGTGCAAGGATTGTTTACGTTACGCAAACTTCTTTTAATGCAGTTGTCTGTTGCATTGAGTTTACACTATGGGTGGGACTCGCAACTTAATACCAGCGAGATGTTCTGGATAGATATCTCAAGGTGGATGATTAGTAGTAGATATTGATGGATTTCGGTCTACTTACTTTGGCGTACCGCCCATGCTTTGAACCTCAACCTTTCTTGCAATGTAGTCAGCATTGGTTTGCGTTCGTGGTCCTGTCAATTGCCCAGCTGTAATTTGTTTACCTCACATAGCTGTTTTATCGTCTTTTGGGAGAGAGACATCACTAGTGAACATCATGAGACTCCGGTCCATATTACCATCATAGATCACACCCGCTATTTACTTTTCGTTATTATTTACTATTGCAAAACACTATCTATCACTACTATCATTGCTTTTAATCCTTTGTGAACTACAAGGCCGGAGGGATTGACAACCTCTCTGTACTCGTTGGGAGCAAAGTTATTTGTATCTGTGTGCAGGTCCACGTTGATTGCTACTATCTGGCGCCGTAGCAGTTGACACCTACTTGTTGAACCTAGGAGTCTCTGGGGATTCGATCCTTGGCATCTTTGCTAAGGGAAAACACTTCCAAAACACTGCATCTTACACCTTCCACTTGGGGTAACCAACGAGGGGTTCGAGACCCATCAAGGAGTATTTTCTGGCGCCGTTGCCGGGGACTCCACTCTTCAGGATAGGGGAGTTGCACGCTATCTTTTACCTTTGCTTTTTAGTCTTGTTAGTTTACCTTTCAGTTTTTGCTTTATTACCTTTTTTCGGAAATCACAAAAATAGTTATCTTGCTTGCTTGCTACTATGGGTTCCACCGAGAACACCAAGTTGTGTGACTTCACTAGTCACAACAACGATGACTTTATCAGCACACCTATCACTACACCTGCCAATTCAGCACCTTCATATGAAATTAAACCTGCTTTACAGAACTTAGTTATGAAAGATCAATTCTTCGGTGCTGGAGATGATGCTGCTTTACACTTGAACAACTTTGTTGAACTTTGTGATATGCAAAAGTACCAAGAAATAGATGGTAATATTGTTAAGCTTAAGCTTTTTCCACTGTCCTTGAGAGGAGGAGCTAAAATTTGGTTTCAATCTTTGCCTAGAAATAGCATAGATTCATGGGACAAGTGCAAAGCTGCTTTTATTGGAAAATACTATCCACCTGCTAAAATTATCCAACTTAGAAGTAACATAATGAATTTTAAACAATTGGATAATGAACACGTTGCCCAAGCTTGGGAACGTATGAAATCTCTTATCAAGAACTGCCCTACTCACGGTTTGACTACTTGGATGGTTATCCAAACTTTTTATGCAGGCTTGAACTTTACCTCGCGGAACTTGTTAGATTCGGCCGCGGGAGGAACTTTTATGTCAACTACACTTGGTGCTGCCACAAAGCTTCTCGATGAGATGATGACCAACTATTCCCAATGGCACATCGAACGCTCTCCAACAGGTAGGAAGGTAAACTCTGTCGAGGAGATTTCCTCCCTTAATGAAAAAGTTGACTTAATCATGTCTCTACTTTCGAAGCAATCTACTGTTGATCCTCGTGATGTTCCTTTAAATTCTTTGATTGCTCAAAAACAAGTAGATGTGAATTTTATGTCTAGAAACAATTTCAACAACAATGCTTATCCTATCACCCACTACTGAACTAGAGACTATGCTTAGAGACTTCATCACTACCCAAAAAGCCTTTAATAAGAGTGTAGAAGAGAAACTACATAAACTAGATGATCTTTCTTTTAAGGTAGACCACTTATCCAATGAGGTAAAATTGCTAAAAATTAATACTTCTCCTCTTGAGGATAGGGAAGTCCCTCCTATAAATGCTATTCAAGTGCAAATTAATGAAAACATTAGGATGATGGCTAAACTTAAAGAAAGATGGGCTAGAGAGAGGGAGGAAGAGGAAAGAATTAAGAGCCTTCCTACCCACCACACTGTTGCTACTATCCAAGTTGTTGAGGATGTTCACACTCTTTGCACCCAATGTACTCCTGGTCCCATTGGACCTATTAATGGTGATGCTATGACTATACAAGCTACCAAACAAGTGAACCTTAAGGACACCACTACCACTTTACTTGATGCTCGTGACCTTGATTTTGATAATTGCACTCTTACCGAAGTTATTGATTTCCTTCACAAGATGTCTAGAGATCCCCGCACTAGCGCGCTTAACCTTGCCTTCACAGAGCATATCACTAATGCTCTCATCAAAGCTAGGGAGGAGATACTTAGAGTAGAAGCCTCCATACCTAGAAAGCTAGAAGATGGTTGGGATCCTATGATAAAAATTAAATTGAATGACTTCTCTTGTTATGCATTATGTGATGTTGGTGCTAGTACCTCTGTTATGCCCAAAAGAATATATGATATACTTAAATTGAAACCTTTTGATTCTTGTTCTTTTGGTGTTCGTCTCGTTGATTCTTCCATAGAGAAACCTTTGGGGAGGATCGACGATGTTCTTATTGTTGTCAATGATAATTATGTTCCCGTTGATTTCACTATTATGGATATTGAATGTGATCCTTCATGTCCAATTATTTTGGGACATCCCTTTTTGCGCACCGTCGGATCTATCATTGACATGAAAGAGGGTAATATAAAATTTCAGTTTCCCCTCAAGAAAGGGATGGAACACTTTCCTCGAAAGAAGATCAAGTTACCTTTTGAGTCCGTTGTACGGGCTAGCTATTCTTTTACTCTTGATAAAACTTGATCTATGCATAATGCCTAGCTTAAAGGCATAAAAGAAAGCGCTTTTGGGAGGCAGCCCACATGAATAATTTTTTTGCTTTTGTTGTGTCTTGGTGTTGTTTACTGCTGTAGCATCATCATTGTATCTTTGCTTTTCATATTTGTACCAAGTATAGCCTCTGATTGCTAGAAAGTTCAAAAGTTGTTAGGTGCTGTCCAGGAAACAGATTCTGTCCTTGGATAAAAAAAATCGTATAAAATCACCAGATCTTCTTTTTGGTCTGAATTTTTTCGACAGCGTTCTCTATATAATTATCTTTCGTGCGTCTGTTCTGAGTTTTTTTATTTTAGTTGTAAAAGTATCCCGAACAGATCAATTACTACCTGCTGTTCTGTTTTTCACAGATTCTGTCCAGTTTTGCCTTTCCTTCACTTTGCAAATCAAGAACTTGGTTTTTCTTTGCAAAAACCTTTTGGCAATCTTGAGAAATAGTAGAATTCAAGAATATCTTTATTTCCAGCAAGGTATAATTATTTTATTAAGGGTACTAACCTCGCTAATCAGATTATGATGAGTTATGTATGAAGGGAGTTTTCAAGTGTGCGAGGGAAGATGATAAAAAGATTCAGGAATGTCAAGCGCTCAAGCTTGGGGATGCCCCCGTGCACCCCCAAGAAATATTCAAGGAGACTCAAGCGTCTAAGCTTGGGGATGCCCCCGTGCATCCCCTTCTCCATCAACATTATCAGTTCGTCTTTCGTTCCACTATATTTTTATCACTTCATGTGTTGTATGCTATGCTTGGAGCGTCTTGCTTTTACTTTTCTTTTTAGTTTTTCATAACGAGTCGGAACTCCGCATTTTTATGTGCGAGAGAAACACGCTCCACCTCTACCTAGAACATAACATAGAATTTTCATGTCTATCTATGCTGTGTGTGTTCTTTGTCTATTAATAGCTACTATCTTTTCAAAGAGCTTTTGTTTAGTTGGTTGCTTGAACTCTCTTTAATTATCATGCTCACCTTATTAAGAGAGTTTGCTTCCATTGCATTGGTTAATGTGTCTATGATAAAGATGCTACTTGCATAATGGTGCTTAGTAGTTCAGGTTTTCTTATGGTTAATCTCAAATAGCTGGGGGGTTCCCAATGTGTTATTGGAGTACCAACATGATTTGTTTGCCTATGATGTGGTATGGTTTAGTAATATCTTCCTTCGAGAATTTATTTTGATTGACTTGGCGTATGCCCACGCATATTTAAGGCTGTAAAGAAAGTCTGTCAAGCCTTGATGATCTTTTATTTCTGAGTAGCGATATAACTACCATGCCTGATTCAATATTGCTTTGTCGCTCTGCATGACTATGACCGTCATTGCTCTCTTAGTTGGTCGCTCCCAGTCTTTTTGCTAACCTCCACCTGTACTAAGCGAACTAACTTTGCAATATATAGCTCATGGGAAAGTAGCTTAAAAACTATAGTGGTAAAGAATATGTTGCTTATGTATCTTATTTCTTATAAGTTGCTTGCTGAGCGGTAACCATGTTTCTGGGGACGCCATCAACTGTCACACTTTTGTTGAATATCATGTGAGTTGCTATGCATGTTCGTCTTGTCTGAAGTAAGGGTGATTTGCCGTGGGTTGAATGAATATGCATATTGTTAGAGAAGAACATTGGGCCGCCAACCAAAGCCATGTATCATGGTGGAAGTTTTAGCTTGGACATTAATCCTCAATCTCTTACGAGAATATGCTTATGCATTGAAGACAAGTCCATCATCTATTTTCTATGTTGTCCCGGTATGGATGTCCTCAAGTTGAGATCTATCAAAAACGAGAAATCAAATGCGATCTATCTCCTTGGACCTTTGTACAGGTGGCATAGAGGTACCCCTTTGTGACACTTGGTTGAAACATATGTAATGCAATGATAACCCATGGAAATCCGAGCTAATTAGGACAAGGTGCGAGCACTATTGGTATACGATGCATGAGGCTTGCAACTTATAGGATGTCTTATACATGACACATATGAAGTACTACTACCGTTGACAAAATTGCTTCCATGTTTTGAAAATAAAAAGCTCTAGCACTAAATCTTTCTTTTACTTTTATGTTGAAGCACCAACTACTGAGAGCATGATTGTCATTCTGAGTGTAATGTGCATTGTCCCAAAGTAGCATTGTCTTTTGCATGATTGTGATATCGTTTATTCTGAAATGATTGTATCTAGTCATCACTTAAACCTTGAAGGTGCCCCTGCATTTATGTTTTGCATCACTAAAGGGGGCAAGCTAGATATCACTTTATCATATTTGCACATCATGTTCATTGCAAATCTTTTTGATGTTTCAGTTTCATGTTGAAAAACTTACAGTCCTTTGTGATTTTCTCGTGAGGCAACTTAATTATTATAGAATCATTGTCTCAGTAAGCTTTTGTCATATGACTATGAAAAAGTCCTATATGGTTAATAGCATGTCACCACAGAAATTATTCTTGTTATCATTTACCTACTCGAGGACGAGCAGGAATTAAGCTTAGGGATGTTGATACGTCCAAAACGTATCTATAATTTCTGCTTGCTCCATGCCACTTTTGGGTGATATTGCTATGATATTCATACACTTCCATACACTTTTGATCATATTTGGACTAACTTACTAATCCAGTGCACCCCAGTGCTAGTTTCTGTTTTCGGCTGTTTTTGTATTTCGGGTTTTCACGTTACGAGAACTGCCCAGAAAAATCCAGAAAAATTATATAAAAATATCAGCGTTTCGGAAACAACCGTGTGTCCGAAGGAGACTCGGGGGGGGGGGGCACCAGGGCTCCAGGCGCCTTGGCGGCGCCCCCCCTGGGTCGCCCCGGGGGGGCGCCTAGGCCCCCCGAAGCTTCCCCGATGCCCCCCTTTGGCATATATTTAAAGCGTCCTCCAAAACCCTCAGAACAGGAACTCTTTTCGCGATCCCATCTCTGTTCCGCCGCCGCCACTGCTTCCAAGATCGGGAGCACCAGGAGAACTCTTCCCGGCACCCTGCCGGAGGGGAGGATCACCACTGGGAGCTTCTCCACCACCATGGACGCCTCCCGGATGACTCTTGAGTAGTCTCCCTTGGACCATGAGTCCATGACCAGTAGCTATGTGAAGTTCTCCTCCCGTTCTTGTGCTTCACTAATTAGTCCTTGTGAGCTGCCCTACATGATCGAGGCACCTATGTAATCCTTATGCTGTTGCTATGTTGAGTTTGCTGGGATCCGATGGATTATGAGATTATGTTCAGATTGATCTTGAGTAATATATTTGATTTACCTCTTTTATATTTATGTTCATAAGTAATTCTTGCATGTTCTCCGTTGTTATTTATTGCTTTGGCCAAGTAGTAGGTAGTGACTCCAAGAGGGAACGTTATGCTCGATTGTGGGTTCATGCCCCTCGATGACTAGCTTGAGTGATAGAAACATGAGTCTAGGGGATGTGCTGTTGCCACAAGGGGGAAAACAACGGTGCTTGTGCCCGCGGGTGCAAGGATTGTTTACTTTACGCAAAGTTCTTTTAATGCAGTTGTCTGTTGCATTGAGTTTACACTGTGGGTGGGACTCGCAACTTAATACCAGCGAGATGTTCTGGATAGATATCTCAAGGTGGATGATTAGTAGTAGATATGGATGGATTTCGGTCTACTTACTTTGGCGTACCGCCCATGCTTTGAACCTCAACCTTTCTTGCAATGTAGTCAGCATTGGTTTGCGTTCGTGGTCCTGTCAATTGCCCAGCTGTAATTTGTTTACCTCACATAGCTGTTTTATCGTCTTTTGGGAGAGAGACATCACTAGTGAACATCATGAGACTCCAGTCCATATTACCATCATTGATCACACCCGCTATTTACTTTTCGTTATTATTTACTATTGCAAAACACTATCTATCACTACTATCATTGCTTTTAATCCTTTGTGAACTACAAGGCCGGAGGGATTGACAACCTCTCTGTACTCGTTGGGAGCAAAGTTATTTGTATCTGTGTGCAGGTCCTTGTTACTATCTGGCGCCTTAGCAGTTGACACCTACTTGTTGAACCTAGGAGTCTCTGTGGATTCGATCCTTGGCATCTTTGCTAAGGGAAAACACTTCCACAACACTGCATCTTACACCTTCCACTTGGGGTTACCAACGAGGGGTTCGAGGCCCATCAGTAGCGTCCCGGCGAGCTAGAGGACGGAGGGGTGAAGGAGCTGCGATTGCGGGTGGAGTTTGGTGGCCGGAGGTGAGCTAGGCGCTCGACGGCGGGGACGCGCAGGAGGTCGGCTGGCGGGGAGCTCGGGCAGGGCGCGCGCAGCTCTGGGCCTAGATGGGCTCGGCGGGACCAGATCCGGGTTTGGCGGGCCTGGAGCTGGTGGTGGGAGACATGGCATGGGGAGGCACGAGGTGGCGGCTGGGGGTTGGGGATGCATGGATTTCGAGGAAGGGGCTAGGGTTTCCAAAACAGGAGGTCTAGGCCTTCCTTTTATAGTAGGTAGAACTAGGTTAGGGGGTTTTGGGCGCTTTCGGAGCCCTCGGACGCCGATCAGACGGCTCCCGGTGCGAGAGGAGTTAGGAGAGGCTTAGTGGGATGTGTAAAGAGGAGGCTTCGGGATGAGAGGAGAGAAGAGAGAGAGGGCCGTGGGGGTTTTCGGAGACCGAAAACGTCTGACGTTTTAACCGGCTATATTGCCGCTAAAGTTATCCGTTGGGCTATCAAACGAACTCCGAATGTGACGAAATTTGACAGGCGGTGCACCTATGCTATAATAAGACCACACGCCAAGTTTCATCCCATTCCGAGAACGTTTTCCGGCCACTTATAAAATAATTATTCAGAGGTGCCGCGGCTGCGTGCGAGTGTGTCTGGGCTCAGAACGGACAACGGAAAGGACGGGCGGGCTCGGACGGGTGCAAGTTTTGAAAACATTTGCAATACACATGATGACAAGGAAAAAAGCAACACGCAAGCAGATGGCATGGCAACGGCAACGAATAACTGGCTGACACCTGGCGCATCGGTCTCGGGGTGTCACAACACTACCCTACTTACAAGAGATCTCGTCCCGAGATCTTAGGAATGATACAGAAGAGGAAAAGGAAGAAGGTGAAACCAAAGAACCTTGAGAGGTTGAACAAATTGAAAGATCGAACACGACGGAGGAGAACGAAGTTGCAAACAATTCGTTAGACAAAGAAAAACAAGGGATACGACGAGAACCAAAAGGTTGAAGGTTATGAAGCACGAGTTGAAGGAACAAGAATGAATTCAAAACCACTCCGGCTAAAAGAGATAGAAAAGCAATTCGGGCGGCACTCCGGTTGAGCATTGAAGTAATAGGACTTGAAATTGAGGAGATGGAATAATACTTGACGAGATCAACAAGAAAATGCCCTCGGAAGAGTTAAAGAATGGAATGAGAAGAAAAGGGGAAAGAAAACATCTTCTAGCACAATAAATTTGAAGGCATCCTTAGAAGGAAGGATCGAATGGAGTTGTTGAGAAAATCACAAAAGAATAAACTTGTTGTGGACTTATGGAAATCATCCCGAAACTTGAGGTGATATTATGCCGCAACCAAAGTATTGATGAGCTGAGAAGAGCGAAGAATGCAAAACTCCACTTCAAAAGAATACAAAGAATTATTTACATCTCGAGACACAAAAGAATAATGCTTGCGCTTGATCCAAAAGAATTTTATGAACACTTGAAGAATGATTTGAATCGCGATGAACCACCATGAAGAACTCCGGTAGCAAAAGGATGATGAAGAATAAGATTAAAGCCTTGCAGTGATTGGAAGGGGGATTTCGACGAGATAGCCGCGAAAACTTGAACTCCGGAAAGAAAAGTTTAAAGCACTTGGAAGTAGAATTTATTCATCAAGAATAAACTCTGAAGGGCGGAATTAATCAACTTCACAAAGAAGAATAAGAATTAGTTTATGCTTCTCCTTCATCAATGAAATTGATGAGAAATAATGGATTTGCATATCACTTATTCGCGATAAATTGATTAAAGAGGAATATAGCTCAAATTTCAGAAAGACTTCATGAAGCATCGGAAAAAAGAATTATGAACGAAACACCGTAAGAATTGAAATCGAGTGATGAAAGAGAACAAGCCACCGAGAAGAATTGAAAATGAGCGAAGAAAAGAGAAGGAATCGTCGGAAGATTTAGAAAACAAAATAAAGAGCTTGAGGAAAAATAGATAGAAGAGAATGAAGAGATCGCGAATGGATTAAAGAATACTTGAGCAAAGCACCGGATGAATGTGAGACGAACGAAGAGGTATTAATGAAGAATATTTGGAGGACGAAGTTGAAAACTGAGAACGAAGAAATCTTCTGAAATGGTGGCCTTCGGAGGATCACAACGGAAGAATTCACGAAATACTCTGGATGAACGAAAAGAGGAAAAGGTTGAACCATGCATGAAAAGAATTGAAAACGGTCTTGGAGCAGGCACATGACTGATGGAATCCATACTTACGTCACACTTGAAAAGAATATAGGAATACTCTGGGAAATATTAGAAGAGTCAGGTAAGATCCTGGGAAAAGACCTATGGGTTATGAGCCCACCAAAGAGAAAACACTGCTGAAAAGGATTATTCGAGTGAGAAACGATGCACCGGGACGATTGGAAGACTCGAATGAGGTAAAAACCTCGAATTAATTGGAACACGGTCAAATCTCCTGAGATGTCTTCGGAACTCTGGAACAATGAAATAGCGATGGTCGAACGAGGGGAAACATCTGATCCGATTTGAAAGAATATGAAGACCCACGAAAATTTCAATTGAATCCACCGGGGAAAAGAAAAGGTATGAAGAATGTCAACCGACACGAGAATTCACCGGAGAAGAGAAGAAGGATGACGAACTGGACGATGCGTAGCCGGGTTTTCCGATGTTCCATGCTTTGGGCAAGGCACGTTCAACTGGCGCTCTAAGTCAATAGGCGCCCTCCCATTGCGTGGGGGCGGTCTACCCTTGCGGTGCTATCCGTTGTCCTAAACATTGGTCTTGGCCACAAAGTATGAGCTGCCCTCCGCTTTATGCTTTCCATTGTATCCTTGACCCGCCGGATTGGCCTGCGGCGGCTTACCGTTCTTGCTCGCCTTCCCTGACTTGTCTCCATCTGCATCTGGATACTTGGTGTTATCAGAATCTCCATATTTTACCAACGCGCCCATGATGTTCCCATGTCGTTGCAATCACGTTTGAGCCGTCCCAACTTCTGCCTTAAAGGTTCAAACCGGCAATTGCGTTCCAAGGTTACTATTGCCGTACTTGGGTTGATGCTATTGGAGGAGTGCAAGATTTCGGACACTCGACATACCCAACTGCTTGTTGACTCTTTCTCTCCTTGAACGCATGCTGCTAAATCGACAACCGACATCGGCTACTTGCACGTATCCTTGAAATTATTGATAAACCGGCGCCGCAATTCACCCCATGATCCGATGGAGTTAGGTGGCAAACCCTTCAACCATGTCCGAGCCATGCCTTCGAGCATCATTGTGAAGTATTTAGCACATGCTGCTTCATCCACATCGAGCATCTCCATAGACATCTCGTAACTTTCCACCCACGCCTCCGGAGCCAGATCCGCCATGTAGTTGGGCACCTTGCGTGGACCTTTGAAATCTTTGGGTAGTTTCACGTTCCGTAAAGCGGGGATGAGACACTATACGCCCAGGGAACTAGACATGAACCCCGGTTCAACTGTGGCGGTGGGATGAACCGGTGTCACCTGCCGGGTATCATACTGGGCAGTGTGTCTAGCCTGATCCACCACCTCTTACGCATGTGCTCCCTCTCCCGCGAGATTATCTTGCCTCTGCCGATGTCGCCTCTGTGTGCTGCTTGATACAGCCGGTTCATCCAGACGCCTCGTATAACTCCGGCTTGGGCGAGGGGTTGAATGAATCCTCTCTCGGCTATATGAATAAGCTTGTGCTAGGCTTCTCGCCCCTCGTTGGTTACCCCAAGTGGAAGGTGTGAGATGTAGTGTTGCGGAAGTTTTTCCCTTGGCAAAGATACCAAGGATCGAATCCCCAGAGACTCCTAGGTTCAACAAGAAGGTGTAAACTGCTAACGGCGCCAGATATTAGCAATCAACGTGGGCCTGCACACAGATACAAATAACTATGCTCCCAACGAGTACAGAGAGGTTGTCAATCCCTCCGGCCTTGTAGTTCACAAAGGATTAAACGCAAATGATAGTAGTGATAGATAATGTTTGCAATAGTAAATAAAAGCGAAAAGTAAATAGCGGATGTGATCAATGATGGTAATATGGACCGGAGTCTCATGATGTTCACTAGTGATGTCTCTCTCTCAAAAGACGATAAAACAGCTATGTGAGGTAAACGAATTACAGCTGGTCAATTGACAGGACCACGAACGCAAACCAATGCTGTCTACATTGCAAGAAAGGTTGAGGTTCAAAGCATGGGCGGTACGCCAAAGTAAGTAGACCGAAATCCATCAATATCTACTACTAATCATCCACCTTGAGATATCTATCCAGAACATCTCGCTGGTATTAAGTTGCGAGTCCCACCCATAGTGTAAACTCAATGCAACAGACAACTGCATTAAAAGAACTTTGCGTAAAGTAAACAATCCTTGCACCCGCGGGCACAAGCACCGTTGTTTTCCCCCTTGTGGCAACAGCACATCCCCTAGACTCATGTTTCTGTCACTCAAGCTAGTCATCGAGGGGCATGAACCCACAATCAAGCATAACGTTCCCTCTTGGAGTCACTACCTACTACTTGGCCAAAGCAATAAATAACAACGGAGAACATGCAAGAATTACTTACGAACATAAATATAAAAGAGGTAGATCAAATATATTACTCAAGAACAATCTGAACATAATCTCATAATCCATCGGATCCCAGCAAACTCATCATAGCAACAGCATAAGGATTACATATGTGCCTCGATCATGTAGGGCAGCTCACGAGGACTAATTAGTGAAGCACAAGAACGGGAGGAGAACATCACATAGCTACTGGTCATGGACTCATGGTCCAAGGGAGACTACTCAAAACTCATCCGGGAGGCGTCCATGGTGGTGGAGAGGCTCCCGGTGGTGATCCTCCCCTTCGGCAGGGTGCCGGGAAGGGTTCTCCTGGTGCTCCCGATCTTGGAAGCGGCGGCGGCGGCGGAACAGAGATGGGATCGCGAAAAGAGTTCCTGTTTCAAGGGTTTCGGAGGACGCTTTAAATATATGCCAAAGGCGGGCATCAGAGGAGCCTCGGGGGGCCCAGGCGCCCCCCCCGGCGCGGCCTAGGGGGGTGGGCGCCGCCAGGGCGCCTGGAGCCCTGGTGCCCCCCCCCC
>LR738714.1:797187535-797239503 GCA_902687465.1 Secale cereale | reverse complement strand
CCCCCCCCGCCCGACTGTCCTTCGGGCGCACGGTAGTTTCCGGAACGCTGATTTTTTATATAATTTTTCTGGATTTTTCCTGGCAGTTCTCGTAACGTGAAAACCTGAAATACAAAAACAGCCGAAAACAGAAACTGGCACTGGGGTGCACTGAGTTAATAGGTTAGTCCAAATATGATCAAAAGTGTATGGAAGTGTATGAATAACATAACAATATCACCCAAAAGAGGCATGGAGCAAGCAGAAATTATAGATACGTTTTGGACGTATCAGCTTGCTGCTGAGTTGACGCTGTGTCCAGCAACTCCATGGCCCATCGTGCCTCCACTACTATGGGGGAGGTACCTTCAATGGGAAGGGCGGCCAGTCGTGAAGCGGCTGCAACTATGTTATCCAACAGATTAGAATAATGACCAGGAGGGGTGGGCACATGCTGGGTCGGCACAACTTGGCGACTTGGTTCTGTGGCCGGTGGCTGAACTGACGCACCTCCCCTGGTACACCATAATAACCTGCCAAATTTGTAATCATATAATGATGTGCTAATAGTTCAAATAGTTCATGTACAATGGAGTACAAGGGGCTTACATCACCACAGATGTATTTTTAATCGTAAATTGGCTTCGGTTGTTCCGCTCTTAGGGGAATATCTCCGATTTGACCAACTTCAACAGGGCCGTGTGTTCCCCAGATGAAAGTGGCTGCCTCTTTGTCCTCAGCGGTGAGCACGTAATCATTATCAAACAGAGGCTTTAATGGTGTGATTCGAGGATCGTCCTTGTTTGGCAAGACGTGTCTGGCACTTGGTGATGAAGTCGAAGTACGTGGCATGGATGCATCCAACTTAGGAGTCGCCATGAAGGGATCACTGCACGCATTGACTTGTTTCTACAACAACAAAAAATGGTCAATTATAATTAGTGTGCTAATACTACTTATGTGGTGGGCCATAATTATTACCTCGACGCCTGCTTTCTGTGACTCGGATTGTCGGCTAACTTTTGTTTGGTTTTTTTAATTCCCGTAACAATAATAACAATAATGAATATGGAGGAACATATTCATAACAATAAAAAATGCACAACATGACATACCTTCAGTTCCCTCCTTAAGTCCTTAATTTCGTCCTCGAGCAGCGAGAGCCTAGGATTACTGCTAGATTTACTCTTAATGTCAATTAACTCTTCGCTCAGGGTGAGGAATTTCGCGTCAAATCTATGCTGAAATTCCATTAAGTGTCTGCCTATCTTCTTTTCTTGTTCAGCACAACGTGCATTCAGGGCTGCAACTATCATTTCCACCTGTGCAAACGAAATAACACCCCGTTCAGAACAAAGCAAAATGAATGAGTTTCTATGCGACCTTTTACTGATCTTGGAAAATGAAAATTTTCTTTGTTTGGCTTACTTGGTGGCTACTCATATTTTGACCATGTGATTGTGCTCGAGATGAATCACTTTCATCCACAAGTACAAATATTTTGCTTCCTGGATCCTTTCTATTGTTGGCCTCTGGTTGTTGAGCACAAATTTCCATCACAACCTTTGAATCAGGTACAATGAATCAGTAGTAGAAAATAAATAACCGGATATATACATGGGTCAAATCTACAAACACACCAGTCCTTTATGAAGACCTCCTGAGGTGTAAGCTTCTGCTCTTATTACGCACGTGCATTCGTCCCATCGAGCGACCAATGGTGGGGGTATAGCAGCACTTTTAACAGCAGTTTCCATTTTACTGGCACCTATGGAACAAAAGCAAAACCGGTTCAATTTATTTGACCTTCACGTTGAGAAATGTGTAACAAAAATAAAAACTTATACGCAGGCATGGATAAGTTTATTAAATAATATGAACTACATGTAACTTTAAGCACACTACAGATTTTGGTCATGCATAACATTGGGACAGTTCAACTAGGGTTTTGGGATTGCATAAACATACGACGTGTTATTTCATGAAAGAGATACCCTTGTTGTGGTATTACCTCTTCGGACATTCATGTAGTGTGCCAAGATTGATTACAAGTATAGTAAGGTCGAAGAAGAGCGATGTTCCATGGCTGCTTGGTCTCCTCCTCTGCCGTACGTGAGTCCTTATGTTCTCGAACGTCGACGAGGTAGTATGATCTGTTGTGCAGGTTCTTGCTGACCACAAAGGGTCCTTCCCAAGGTGGGGATAACTAGTGCATATCTGTCTGGTCCTGGATGAGCCGGAGCACCAGATCTCCTTCCTAAAACGTCCTGGTCTTAACCCGGCGGCTGTGGTACCGGCGCAGTTCTTGTTGATAAATCGCTGATCGCGCTGCTGCCATGTACCGTTCCTCGTCCAGCCGGTCTAAGCTGTCTTGTCTTGCTTGTTCATTATCCACTTCAACATAAGCCGCCACCTGCGGAGAGTCGTGCCGGATATCACTAGGGAGGACCGCTTCTGCTCCATATACCATGAAGAAAGGCGTGTATCCTATGGATCTCTTAGGTGTAGTGTTGATGCTCCATAAGACTGAAGGCAATTTCTCCACCCAACAACCTGGTGTTCTCTGTAAAGGAACCATAAGCCGGGGTTTGATGCCTCTCAAGATCTCTTGATTGGCTCTTTCAGCTTGGCCATTATATTGAGGGTGAGCCACTGATGATAAATCAAGGCGAATATGCTCTCGTTGACAGAACTCCTCCATATCCCCCTTGGCCATTAGTACAAGGGAACATTAAACGGAGAACATAGCAAAACTTATCTCCTCATGAGGAAGTTAACACGACTCCATCCCCGAGCCCTCCAGCTGCCTTGAACCGTCAAAGTGAATAGTCCAGTATGTATGATCCGGCTTCTCCTCGGGTGCTTGCAACTCTGTCCAGTCATTAATGAAATCCACCAGCGCTTGGGATTTTATAGCAGTACGGGTCACATACTTTAATCCGTGCGGGCTAAGCTCAATGGCCCATTTTGTAACCCTACCAATGGCTTCTCTGTTCTGGATTATATCCCCCAACGGAGCTGAACTAACAACGGTGATTGGGTGGCCCTGGAAATAGTGCTTCAACATCCGGTTTGCCATGAACACTCCATATACTAGCTTCTGCCAATGCGGATATCTCCGTTTTGACTCAATGAGCACCTCACTGATGTAGTAAACCGGACGTTCAACCGGATATTCTTTGCCTGCCTCCTTGCGCTCTACCACAATGGTCACGCTTACTGCACGGGCATTGGCAGCCACATATAATAGCAGCGGCTCATTGTCAATCGGGGTAGCAAGGACCGGCGGCTCTGCCAATAGCCTCTTCAAATCCTCGAACGCAGCATCCGCGGCATCGCTCCAGGAAAACCGGTCCGTCTTTTTCATCATCTGATAGAGTGGGATTGCCTTTTCCCCCAAAAGGCTGATAAACCGGCTCAGTGCTGCAATACGGCCCGCCATGCGTTGGACATCATTAATGCACGCTGGTTTAGCCAAGGACGTGATCGCCTTGATCTTCTCCGGATTAGCTTCAATCCCTCTGTTTGACACTAAGAACCCCAAGAGCTTGCCTGCCGGAACACCGAAAACGCACTTCTCCGGATTAAGCATCATTTTGTAAACTCGGAGGTTGTCAAAGGTTTCCTTTAGATCCTCTATCAGTGTCTCCTCCTTCTTGGATTTCACCACAATGTCATCAACATATGCATGGACATTTCTTCCAATCTGCCCTTGTAGGCAGTTCTGCACACAACGCTGGTAGGTTGCCTGGGCACTCTTGAGCCCAAACGGCATAGATACATAACAGAAGGCTCCAAAGGGAGTTATAAAAGTTGTCTTCTCCTGGTCCTTAACTGCCATCTTGATCTGATGATAACCTGAATATGCATCCAAAAAACTTAGCCGCTCACATCCTGCCATAGCATCAATGATCTGATCAATACGGGGAAGAGCAAAAGGATCAGTTGGGCAAGCCTTGTTCAGATCTGTGTAATCAACACACATCCTCCAAGTTCCGTTTTTCTTCAACACTAGCACCGGATTAGCCAACCACTCTGGATGAAACACCTTGACTATAAAGCCTGCAGCCAAAAGCCTGGCCACTTCTTCTCCTATAGCCTTGCGCCTCTCCTCATTGAAGCGGCGCAGATACTGCTTGACCGGTTTGAACTTAGGATCAATATTAAGATTGTGCTCAGCGAGTTCCCTCGGTATACCTGGCATGTCAGAAGGCTTCCACGCAAAGATATCCCGGTTCTCACAGATGAACTCGATGAGCGCACTTTCCTATTTGGGGTCTAGGTTAGCGCTGATAGCGAACTGTTTGGATGAATCGCCCGGAACAAAATCCACCTGCTTGGTCTGCTCAGCCGATTTGAACTTCAACGCCGGATCATGCTCTGTAGTTGGCTTTTTCAGCGGGGACATATCCATCGGATCAACATTGTCCTTATAGAACTTTAGCTCCTCTGTAGCACAAACCGTCTCAGCATAAGCTGCATCTCCTTCCTCGTACTCCAATGCAATTTTGCGGCTCCCATGAACCGTAATAGTCCCCTTGTGGCCTGGCATCTTAAGCTGCAAATAGACATAACACGGCCTAGCCATGAACTTGGCGTAAACCGGCTGCCCAAACAATGCGTGGTATGGGCTCCTGATCTTTACAACCTCAAAGGTCACAGTCTCTGATCTAGAGTCATGCTCATCTCCAAAGGTGACTTCCAAATCAATCTTGCCAACTGGATAAGCCGATTTACCGGGCACTACCCCATGGAACACCGTGTTGGACTGTCGAAGCTTTTTATCTGTCAGCCCCATACGCCGAAAGGTCTCATAATAAAGGATGTTGATCCTGCTGCCGCCATCCATAAGCACCTTGGTGAACTTGTAACCACCCACCTGTGGTGCCACTACCAGAGCTAACTGGCCCGGATTATCAACCCGGGGTGGGTGATCCTCTCTGCTCCACACAATGGGTTGCTCAGACCAACGCAAAATATGTGATATCGCCGGTTCAACAGAATGCAGTGCCCTCTTCAGAACCTTTTGATCTCGTTTGCATAAACTCATGGTGAAGACGTGGTACTGCCCACTGCTCAGTTCCTTCGGATTATTCTGATATCCGGATTGCTGCTGCTGCTGTTGACGCTGTTGATTCCCTTGGTTGTTGTATCCGCCCTGACCATGCTGCTGGTTGTGCTGATGCTGATTATTGCCATTGTGGTTACCGTTACCGCCGTGGTATCCTGAACCGGATCCGCCACCTTGATAACCCGGACCTTGAAAACCAGGGCCTGATCCGTCGGGGGGCCCGTGATCATACTTGGTCTGTTTCATAAATTCTTGCATAATAAAATAGTCTTTCCAGAGATGCGTAGCCGGGTTTTCCGATGTTCCGTGCTTTGGGTAAGGCACGTTCAACTGGCGCTCTAAGTTAATAGGCGGCCTCCCATTGCGTGGGGGCGGTCTACCCTTGCAACGCTGTCCGTTGTCCTAAACATTGGTGTTGGCCACAAAGTCTGAGCTGCCCTCCGCTTTATGCTTGCCATTGTATCCTTGACCCGCCGGATTGGACTGCGGCGGCTTACCGTTCTTGCTCGCCTTCCCTAACTTGTCTCCATTTGCGTCTGGATACTTGGTGTTATCAGAATCTCCATATTTCACCAACGCGCCCATGAGTGTTCCCATGTCATTGCAATCACGTTTGAGCCGTCCCAACTTCTGCCTTAAAGGTTCAAACCGGCAATTGCCTTCCAAGGTTACTATTGCTGTACTTGGGTTGATGATATTGGAGGAGTGCAAGATTTCGGACACTCAACATACCCAACTGCTTGTGGACTCTTTCTCTCCTTGAACGCATGCTGCTAAATCGACAACCGACATCGGCTGCTTGCACGTGTCTTTGAAATTGTTGATAAACCGGCGCCGCAATTCACCCCATGATCCGACGGAGTTAGGTGGCAAACCCTTTAACCATGTCCGAATCGTGCCTTCAAGCATCATTGTGAAGTATTTAGCACATGCTGCTTCATCCACGTCGAGCATCTCCATAGCCATCTCATAACTCTCCACCCACGCCTCCGGAGCCAGATCCGCCGTGTAGTTGGGCACCTTGCATGGACCTTTGAAATTTTTGGGTAGTTTCACATTCCATAAAGCGGGGATGAGATACTGTAAGCCCAGGGAACTAGACATGACCCCCGGTTCAACTGCGGTGGTGGGATGAACCGGTGTCACCTGCCACGTATCATACTGGACAGTGTGTCTAGCCTGATCCACCACCTCTTGCGCATGTGCTCCCTCTCCCGCCGGATTATCTTGCCTCTGCCGATTACGCCTCCGTGTGCTGCTTGATACAGCCGGTTCATCCAGACGCCTCGTATAACTCCGGCTTGGGCAAGGGGTTGAATGAATCCTCTCTCGGCTATATGAATAAGCTTGCTGCTGAGTTAACGCTGTGTCCAGCAACTCCCTGGCCCGTCGTGCCTCCACTACTATGGGGGAGGTACCTTCAATGGGAAGGGCGGCCAGTCGTGAAGCGGCAGCAACTATGTTATCCAACGGATTAGAATAATGACTAGGAGGGGTGGGCACTGATGGCTTCTCGCCCATCGTTGGTTACCCCAAGTGGAAGGTTGAAATGTAGCGTAGCGGCAAATTTCCCTTGGCAAAGGTACCAAGGATCGAATCCCGTGAGACTCCGAGGGTCGACAAGTAGGTGTCAACAGTGCCAGAAACTTAGCGGTTGACGGGACCTGCACAGAGATACAGATAACTTTGCTCCCAACGAGTACAGAGAGGTTGTCAATCCCTCCGGCCTTGTTGTTTACAAAGGATCAAACACAAGAGATAATAATGATAGCTATGACTGCAACTTGGAAATAAAAACAGGAAGTAAATAGAAGGTGTGATCAGTGGTGGTAATATGGACCGGGGTCCCATGATGTTCACTAGTGATGTCTCTCTCCCAAAAGACGACGAAATAGCAAAGCGAGGTAAACAAATTACAGCTGGGCAATTGACAGGATTGTGTGCGCAAACCAATGCTAGCTATGCTGCAAAGAAAAGTAGAGGCTCAAAAGCATGGGCGGTACGCCAAGGCAAGTAGACCGAAATCCATCTGCATCTACTACTAATCATCCTCCTTGAGATATCTATCAAGAACATCTCGCTAGTATTAAGTTGCGAATCCCACCCAAAGTGTAAACTCAACGCAACAGACAACTGCATTAAAAGAACTTTGCGTAAAGTAAACAATCCTTGCACCCGCAAGAACAAGCACCGTTGTTTTCTCCCTTGTGGCAACATCACATCCCCTAGACTCATGTTTCTGTCACTCAAGCTAGTCATCAGGGGGCATGAACCCACAATCAAGCATAACGCTCCCTCTTGGAGTTACTACCTACTACTTGGCCAAAGCAATAAACAGCAACGGAGAACATGCAAGAATTACTCAAGAACAAAGATATAAAAGAGGTGAATCAAATATATTACTCAAACACAATCTGAACATAGTCTCATAATCCATCAGATCCCAGCAAACTCAGCAAAGCAACAGCGATAAGATTACATATGTGCCTCGATCATGTAGGGCAGCTCACGAGGTCTAAACCATGAAGAGCAAAGAGGGCAGGAGAACATCACATAGCTACTGATCATGGACCCATGGTCCAAGGTGGACTACTCACGACTCATCCGGGAAGCGTCCATTGTGGTGGAGAAGCTCCCGGTGGTGGTTCTCCCCTCCGGCAGGGTGCCGGGAACGGTTCTCCTGATGCTCCCGATCTTGGAACCACTGCTGCGGCGGAACAGAGGCGAGATCGCAAAAAAGGGTTCTGTCCTCGAGGGTTTCGGGACGAGAGGGATATATATGCGAAGGGGGCCAGCTAGAGGCGGAGCAGGGGCCCCAGGCACCCCCCTGGCGCGGCCAGGGTGGGGCCGCGCCAGGTGGCCGCCTGGGCCTCCCCTGGCTCCCCTCTGGCCCATCTTTGGTTCTTCGCGAAGCTTCCTGTACGCTGATTTTTCCTATATTTTTCCTGGAATTTTTGGAGCACTTTTAATATGGAGGAAACCTGAAATAGAAAAACAGCAGAAAACAGGAACTGGCACTGTGGTGCACTGAGTTAATAGGTTAGTCCAAATATGATCAAAAGTGCATGGAAGTGCATCAATATCATAGCAATATCACACAAAAGAAGCATGGAGCAAGCAGAAATTATAGATACGTTTTGGACGTATCAACATCCCCAAGCTTAATTCCTGCTCGTCCTCGAGTAGGTAAATGATAACAAGCATAATTTCTGTGGTGACATGCTATCAACCATATAAGAACTTTTAAGTAAAGCAATCAAGGCATGTAATTCAATTCAAGTCATAACAAGCAAGAGTCTATATTAGCATTGTAACAAGCAACATAAGAAGATAAAGGTGCAAGAGCTCTCGCTGTCCTTGACTTGAATGTCTCCAAATGGTGTTTGCGTGCAAGAAAGGGGATAGGGATATACGAGAGAGTAAAACATAGTTTTTGTATTGTTGAGAACTTAATCTACTAAAGTTTCACACTTGGTCTTCTTTGGAATCTTATCTTGACTCATCCCCAGACCACTAGCCAGGTACAAGTCAAAATGATCCACTCCCTTTCGATATTTTGAGCACTCATGCAATGGATGAGCGTAAGCAAGAAAGTTGACACTTAGGATGGCAAAGAGAGAAAAATGATGAAGGGGGGAGACAAAAAAGGTGTGAAAGGCTCACATCAATGAGGACAATCATAGGCGAGAGAAATCCAAATGATAGATATGATGTGAGGAGTAGGGATTGCCATGCAACGGATGCACATATGAGCTAAGGTAAGCTCTCCAATGGAACTAGTGGGGGTGCATCCAACTTGCTCGCTCAAGAAGACCTAGAGCTCTTTTGAGGAGGCTCATCATTGGAATATACAAGCCAAGTTCTATAGTGTGAGGGTCCCCACATAGCTATATGCATGAATGATAATCTCTATGGAGTACAAGGTATAAGATGGAGTACGAGTGTGGATCTCTCAAAAGGAATAGTAGTGTGCCCCCTTCTCTCTTTTTATTTCTTTTTCTCTTTTTTCTCTTTTTTTTATTTTTTGTGGCCTCAATGGCTCTTTCTATTTAACTCTCATTTGTCCTCTTTGGGATCTTTTGATTTTGTCCTCTTTGGGATCTTTTCCTCACTTTAGGGGCAACACTCTATATATTACAAGAAGTATAGAAGATCTTTCACACTTTACAAGAGTACTTAACATAAAGAAGATGAAACTATCATGATGTATGCAAATGTATGCCTCTGCCAGTGTAGCAGGATATGCAATGATACTAGCGTGTCATGTAGCAATGATTAGGGCAAGGCCCAACTAGCATGCGGCTCATCGATCAAGCAAAAAGCATGTATGACATGAAGATCAAGTCATGAGAAGATGGATGTTGCATGGAAATGTATCTCGGAAAGGCTATGGAAATGCCTTGATAGGAAGGTATGGTGGCTGTTTTGAGGAAGGATATAATGAGGCTTATGATGACAGAGCGTATTGTGCCAAGGATTTGGATGCACCGGCGAAGTATGCGCCAACTCTCGAGGTGAGAAAGGTCAATGCACGGTACCGAAGAGGCTAGAAAAATATGGCTAGGTGGAAGTGTCAACTTTCGAATACTCACATTAGTCCGAAGAACTCATGCACTTATTATCGGTAACTCTCAATCTAATTAGGAGGTTCACAACGAGACAAGTACCCCGAGGAGGAGTGTATGGGGGTTTGGTTATCCTTGCGCATCCTCGACTCATGGTATGTGAGTGTACTCTAATATTCGATCACTCCAAAGATTAGTGATCCATCTAGTAGCTAAAGTTCTCAACTATTTTGTAGGTTTTCAAAAATAAACACGAATTGCCCAAAATACGACATCTATCACTAATAGGCTAAAGCTCTTGACACCAAAAGTTCAGACATTACTCATGGCAATACCTCAAAACTATTGCAAGTTACTACTAAAATTAAATAGCAACCTCAATTACCTACTTTAAGTTAAGACACACAACTCAGTGTAACAGGCAAACTCTCTTAACAAGATAAACATGAAAACTCAAGAGAGTTCAGCAACCAACTAAACAAAAGCTCTTTAAAAAGAAAAGCATGAAAACTAAGAGCTAAACATGACAGCAGCTATGGAAAGACAAAGAACACACACAACAAAGATAAGCATGAAAATCCTATGTTGTGTTCTAGGTTGAAGTGGAGCGTGTTTCTCTCCCACACAAAGAAAGCTGGGTTCTAACTTGTTATGAACAGAAAGGAAAGCTAAAGAAAACTAAAAGAAACTAAGAGCAAGACGCTCCAAGCATAGCACATAACGCATGAAGTGATAAGAATATAGTGGAACGAAAGACGAACTGATAATTGTTGATGGAGAAGGGGATGCATGGGGGCATCCCCAAGCTTAGACGCTTGAGTCTTCTTGAATATTTCTTGGGGGTGCACGGGGGCATCCCCAAGCTTAAGCGTTTGACCCTCCTGAATCTTCTTTTATCATCTTCCCACGCACACTTGAAAACTCCCTTCATACATAACTCATCGTAATCTGATTAGCGAGGTTAGTACCCACAATAAAATAATTTTTCCCTACTAGAAATAAAAATAATCTTGAAGAGCTACTGTTTCTCAAGATTGCCAAAAGTTTTTTGCAAAGAAAAAGCAAGCTCAAGGTTTGCAAAACGAAGAAAAGGCAAAACAGGACAAAATATGTGAAAAACAGACCAGCAGGTAGTAAATAATTTTTTCGGGGCACTTCTGCAACTCAAATCAAAAAACTCAGAACAGACGGTCGAAAGCCAATTGTATAGAGCACGCTGTCAAAAAAATTCAGAAATGATGATCTGGTGATTTTATTCGAATTTTTCTGTCCAAGGACAGAATCTGTTTTCAGGACAACACGTCACAACTTTTGAACTTTCTTGCAATCGGAGGCTAAACTTGGCACAAAGCTGAAAAGAAAAGATAAAATGATGATGCTACTGTAGTAACAAACATCAAGACACAACAAAAGCAAAATAAAACCTCATTCGTTGTGGGCTGCCTCCCAAAAGCGCTTTCTTTTATGCCTTTAAGCTAGGCATGATGCAAAAAGATCAAGTTGTATCAATTGAACCATCTTGAAGATCATCAAAAAGCTCTTCAATAGTACAACGAGTCTTAAGATGTCGGGGGAAACTGTCCGCCACGAACACCTATGGGACCGGAGCCCCTTGTCTGTGCGGTACGAGGGCGGAGGGAGCACGAAGAGCAGATCGTAGCGAGCACGCGGGCAGTTTTACCTAGGTTCGGGCCGCGGTAGACGCGTAAAACCCTACTCCTGCTTAGTTATGTATTGAGTTAGAGAGCTCGGGAGCTTGAAGAAGCAGCTACACCGAGCGTGTGAGTGGTCTAGGTTCCGAACCCCCTCCACGTTGTGCATGGGCCCCCTTTTATAGTGCAAGGGGTCACCGACAGGTGTCAACGTAGGAGAAAGGGGTAGAAGCGTAAAAGAGGTGGTAGTTGTAACAGTGCGGGAACAGTGGAGCTACAGTGCGCGAACAGTGGTCGCTACCTACTTTGACAGTGGGGGACAAGGGCATTTAATGCCCGTCGCCGTCGACCCCAAAAGCTCCCGCCCTTGCGTCTCCGTCTGCCACGGCGATGGATCCACCACCGTGGAGTGCCACCGTGTCCCCCAGGCTGCACAGCCATCCGCCACGCGTCCCTGGATAGGCCCCAGGGCGACGCGTGGGCCGATGAGCTGGAGCGCGGGCACACAGCGCAACTCTCCCGGCAAGCACCTTGCCGGGGCCTTGATCTTGCCGGGCCCGGGAGCTTGCCGCTCCCCGGGCCCTCGCCGGGGCACATATAGCGTCGAGGCGTGTCTTCTAGTCTTCCTGGCAAGCTCTTCTTGCCAGGGCCTCGTGCTAGTGGGGCGGTCTTGAGCCTGGTACAGCCTTCCCGGCAAGCTCCACTTGCCGGGGTCTCGATCTTCTGTCTTGTATACTTTGTTTTTGAATGGCTTAATATGGAGCAGAAAGGTCTCCGGCGAGCGCGTGGTAAACCCTGCCGCGGGAAACTGCAACTGACCGTGCACAAGTTGGGGTACTGAGGTACCCCTACCTTAGTACACCGACAGGAGCCCCCGGGCCTGGGCCACACGCGGTGCCGAGCGCTGTTGGG
The DNA here is from genome assembly GCA_902687465.1 of Secale cereale. Taxonomy (NCBI): domain Eukaryota; kingdom Viridiplantae; phylum Streptophyta; class Magnoliopsida; order Poales; family Poaceae; genus Secale; species Secale cereale. The sequence continues at coordinate 797,227,324 of LR738714.1, read as the reverse complement.
CCAGGCCCAAAACAGTGCACGGGCACACGCGGCCCACGGCGTGCCGAATCCACTTCCGTATCCGCCGCATCCCCCCGTAACGGCACGCGTCGATTGCGGCGTCGTGGGATGGGACGTGCCCACGTTCCATCAATGAAAAAGGGCGAAACGCCCCCCACTCCCCCATAAAAGCAGAGGAAGCAGGAGCGGTTCCCCTCCTTGCGCTTTCATTGCATCTTCTTCTTCCTCCCGAGATCCCTTTGCGCTCCGCCTCCACACCTCCGTAGCCGTCGTCTGCATCTCCAGCATCGCCGGGCTCTTCGTCCCCCTTCCTCCGCCGCGTCCGACATGGCCCCGAAGACCGACAAGGCGAAGGCGGAGAAGGCCAAGAGGGAGAAGTCGGAGCAAGCGGCGAAGCTCGCCGCGTATCGGAAGCGGAACCTCGTCTTCCCGCCGAGGCTCGGCGCGCGGGAGCTCTGGAACAAGTACTACTTGTTCTGGGCCAAGGAAACCAAGGCGCACCCCCGCACTCAAGCTTATCCGGCCGCCGCCAAGGACAACTACCCCGGCGGGTACTACTTCTTTGCAGCCTTCTTCCACTGCGGTCTTTGCCCTCCTTTCTCTAATTTCTTTTGCGACGTCATGCACACCTATGGCCTCCACCTTCTTGACTTCACCCCCAACGCCATCCTCACCATGGCGGTTTTCGCACACATGTGCGAAAACTTCATAGGGATACACCCAAACGTAGCGCTGTTTAGGCACTTCTTCACTCCTAGAGCAGAGGCCGACGCCCCCCTCTCCGGAGGAATTTCTTGGGTTTTCCGTTTGAACAAGAAGGGGTCCTACTTGCCGGGGGAGCTCCGCGGCAAGTGGGAGGAATGGCGTGCGGAGTGGTGCTGGATTGTTGAGGATGAGCCGCAGCCCTTCACCGCGCCGCGCACAACACCCATCGTGCGCGGCAGGGATTGGAGCGAGCTGGACTCGGACGACATCAAGCTCGACGTCATCCTCGTCCGGATTCTTCGTCTTCGGACCGCCAGGCTGTCCGTTGCAGAGGTAGGCGCAGATTTCCTCCGCCGCCGCATCGCCCCTCTCCAAGACAGGAAAAGGCCGGCCTGGGAGTACGGCGGCCCGACGGATATAATGAGGCTGCGTCCCGGGCTAAACTTCAACTTCATGACGCTGGAGCTGAAGGGGATGGTCCGGGAACTCTTCAAGTATGACCCGGCACACCCTGAGTGGTTCAGGCCTCCCCGGGGAGTGGTGCCCCTCTGCAACAGCATAGTCCGGGATCGTCTCTGCGCCATGATGCCCGCGTGCGATTCGCACGGCGTGGACCGCACGTGGATTCCGCCCAAGCCCATAGACGTCCTCAGCTTCTTCGACAACCTCGTGGAGGTGGCGAAGAACAAGAACGACCTCAAGGAGCACACGCGGGACACCACCGAGCAGGAGCTTGCTTACATAGCTTCTCGGGCTGAAGAGGCCACTGCAGCTGCAGCGGCAGGAGATTTTGGGTACACGCCTGATGAGGCGGAGGCTGCGGATGCGTCCAGCCAGGCGGAGGAGGCGGTGTCCGCAGACTGCTGCAACTTCCTCCCGACGCGCTCGCCGGGTTCCCCTCTCTGAGGCACTCCGGGATCCACGGAATCGTGGCCGAGGCCGCGGCAATGGAGGGTGCCGCCGGAGGGAACAGAGGCGCCGCGAGGAGCGGAGGCGCCGGAGGGAGCGGAGGCGCCAAAGGAAAAGAGGCCGCGGCGCAGGGCGCTGGGCCCAGCGAGCCGGCCGGGGAGGAGGAGGAGGAGGAGGCCGAGGACTCCGACGGATCTACGGAGCTCTACACCGACGACCTCTCCTCGTCGGAGAGTTCCCTGCCCCCGGCAAGCCCAAGGCAGTCTCCACCGAAGCGTCTCCGCAAGACGGCGACGGGAGAGAGGGCGCAGGCGCCCCGGCAACAACCAGCTCGCCGGGCAGCTCCCCGGGGGAGCCAAGCTGCGCCGGGGGCGACCGGCGCTCCAGTCACAGCGGAGGCGGCCCGCGCGCGGGCCACGACGGAGGCGTCCCGCAAGCAGGCGTCGAGCCGACAGGGGTCTTCTCGGAGCGGAGCAGCGGCTCCGCCCGCTCCCCGGGCTCCGGCTACCACAGGGGCTGGGTCTTCGCAGCCCCCAGCCCCCGGGATCGCCAAGCGCCCGAGGGAATCTTCATCTTCTACTCCTCGTGCCGACGCGCCCCAGGTGGAGTACGACTTCTCCGCCTTGAGCGAGGACGACGAAGAGGATCAGGAGTAAGGATCCAAGATCTTACACCTTCTCGAGTTTCGTCTTGATTATTGTTGATGCTGATTTCGTTTGTTGCTTTGATTTCAGGACCCTGGTTCAGCGCGTGGCGAAGAAAGCCAAGGCGCCTGTGGTCGAGGTCGCGGAAGACTCGGCTACCGCGGCAACTGGGGATGCGCCGGACCCAAGCGCTGCTCCGAGGAGCAGCCCCCAGCGCAGCCCCCAGCGTAAGTCTGGGTTCATCTTTCCGGTCGTCGGGAAGCGCTTAGGGATTTTGTCTTGTTTCAACATCTTGATGTTTCTTGACTTGTGCAGAGGTGGAGCCGCAGCGGCAGGAGCGCCCGAAGACCGTCCTCGAGGAGCCGCAGGCCCCGCCGTCCCCGCCAAGGCCGAACTCCCCGGCAAGGGAGAGCGCTCCGCCAAGGGCGGGTACTCTGCCAAGGGCGAGTACCCCGCCAAGGGCGAGCAGCCCGGCGAGGGTGGCCACTCCGCCAAGGCAGAGCTCCCCGGCGAGGGAGCCCGCCGCTGATGACGTCCGCCAAGGTAAGTCTTGTACTTTGTCTTCTTGGCGTTGTTTCTTTTTGGATCTTTGTTTGAACTTCTTTTTCTTCTTCTTCTTTTTAGATCCTCCTCCTCCCGAGCCAATGGAGACGGAAGTCATCAACATCGAGGATGAGGAGGGCGCGCAGGGCGGCGGCGGCGACGTCCCTGTCGCCGAGGACACGGCGAGAGCCGCCGAGCCGGCCGCGCAGGAGACCGCTCCGGCTGCGGACGCAGCGGCCGGGGAGGGGGACGGCGACCGCACCGCCGACCCGGAGGCGGCGGGAGCATCAAGTGCTGCGCCGGCCACCGACCCCTCCGCCGGCAAGGAGCAGGGTTATTACCTTGAGGCTCCCAACGGCGTCTTCATCCAGATGTCGTGGGGTTCGTCGTCGCGAGCTCCCGCGGAGGGCGAGGCATTTGACGGGGAAGTCCTCGCCTCCGCGGGTTTGAAAATCGTCGAGGCGCCCGGCGGGAGTGAAGGGCCCGAGGAGGAGAAGCTACTTCACCAGCTCCTGGCCCTTTACCGGGCCAGGCAGGCGAAGCTTGCTTCCCGGGAAGCCCTTGCCGCCAAGGCCGCCGCGGAGATGGAGAAGCGCGCGGTGGAGCTCAGCGCCGCCAACCAGGCGGCCCTCCGCGAGGTGGCGGAGGAGCGCGAGCGGCTCGCCGGTGAATACCAGGAGTGGGTGCTGGAGAAGGCCGAGGCTGAAGAACAGTAGCGGCTCGCCGGGGTGGAGCTGTCCCGGCGAGAAGGAGAACTCGCCCAGCGGAAGGTCCAACTCGACTCCCATGAGGAGGACCTTGCCGCTCGGGAGGAGGCCCTTGGCGGGGAACTGAAGGAGGCGAAAGCCGCCGCGGTTGCCGCGGAGACTGCCAAGAAGGAGCTCGCCGCCAAGGTCACGCAGCTGGAGAAGGCGCTGAAGGTGAGCGCGGAGAAGGTCGCCGCGCTCATCACAGAGCGCGAGAAGGACGCCCACACCAATTCAGAACTCCAGGTGCGTCTTTCTGAGAGGGGCGACGAGTTGAAGGCCGCCAAGGACTCCATCGAGGACTTGGAGTTGAATGTCTCTACACTGAAGGATTCACTCGACGCCGCCCGGGCCCGGGAGACCAAGTTGAAGGAGGAGCTCCGCAAGGAGCGGACCCTAGTGGACAGCGCCAACAAAGCGGCCGAGCTCTTCCGCAAAACCGTTGAGGTATGGACCGAGGACTTAGTGTCTTGCGCGTCCAACATCGACCAGGAGCTGCTGGCGTTGAAGCTGGAGCACCTCATCTACTCCCCGGATCCAAACCTCCCCCACAGCGCCAAGCTCAGCCTCTTCTTCAGGGGAATCGCGCCGGCCCTTGCTGATCTGCGGAAGAAGATCCCCGCGCAACTGGCCGAGGAGACGCGCCTGCTCTGCACGGGAACTCTGGAGCGCGTGCTGACGAAGATCGTATACCGCAATCCTGGCATCAACCTCACCAACGTTCTTCGCAGCTTGCCGGCTGACGCGGACATGGAGGCTCTGAAGGAGCAGGTCGCCCACATCATTGCCAAGGTGGCCAAGATCTCCAGGAAGGAGGGCGACCGCGTAGATTAGGCCTCCATTATCTTTATCTCTTTTTGTTGCTGCATATGATGTCATGAACTCATTAGTCCATTGTGACAAGTTATCCTTTGTAAGATATCTATCTCATTTTGATCAATCAGTGCAATGTTATCTTCCTTGTCTTAATCCTTGACTTTGTATGTTTTTCACCCTACGCTCCCGGGGAGCTTGCCGGCAAGGGACCTTTGCCGCGAGCGCTGAGTGCTGGACTCGGAGCAGCCTGCTGGCCAAGGTCCCACCGGCAAGCAACCTTGCCGCAGCTAGTCGCAACGCACTTAGCTTGCTGAGCGTACTCGGAAACGAAGCAAGGGCGCGACACTTGTCGCAGCTCACTTAAATCGTTGAGCGAACTCGGAAACAAGATAAGGGTGCGGCAAGCTATGGGTAGGTTCCTCCGCGCACAGGTTTTCCATACAAAGTGTGATTGTTCAAGGAAGACTACTAAAATTTAAAATTTGAACTGGTCAACATTCTAACAACTTAGCTTTCATATATTGCTTGCTTCCCGGTAAGGCTTCTCTTTCTTGAACAGCACTTGGTTCCTCCTCCACCTCCTTCCCCCCCGGCAAACTTGTGCGCGAGGAACGTTCCTTCTGCTTAAGAGGCAAGGGAAAAGGAGAGGGAGACAAATATATGGCCTTTCGGCGTGCTAATGCTTACCGGTTACTTGAGTGTTGCACCAAATGCCAAACAAAACATGCAAATAGCAAAGAAAAGCATGCAAAAGGCAATCAGCGCAAAACACAAAAACTTTACTGATGCACGGGGTCTGCGCCCGGCTTTGTACAAAGGGTTACATGCAACAGCGGCAAAGCTTGTACAAAAGGTGGTTGCCGGAGCGGATCACGGCAACCGCGCCTTATGGGTGAAACTTGCGAAGATGCTCTATGTTCCAGGAGTTGCTCACCGGTAAGCCTTCTTCGGTCTCGAGGCGGACAGCGCCGGGCCTCGTAACTCGTCTCACCCGATAAGGGCCTTCCCACTTCGGCGTCAACTTGTTGGAATTCTTGGCGGACTGAACGCGCCGAAGAACAAGGTCGCCTTCCTCGAGACTCCTGGCCTTGACCTTGCGGCTATGGTAGCGGCGCAAGGCTTGCTGGTATCGAGCAGCTCGTACAGCAGCCTGGAGACGTCCCTCCTCGAGGAGCAACGCGTCATCTTGCCGCAGTTGCTCTTGCTCGAGCTCATCATAAGCGAGCACTCGAGGAGATCCGTATACGAGTTCCGTGGGGAGAACTGCCTCTGCTCCATAGACTAGAGCAAAGGGTGTCTGTCCGGTGGCTCGACTTGGTGTAGTTCTGATTGACCAAAGAGCCGCCGGTAGCTCCTCTATCCAATTTCTTCCGCACTTGCGCAGCCTGTCAAAGGTCCTCGTCTTGAGTCCGCGCAACACTTCAGCATTGGCCCTTTCCGCTTGACCGTTGCTCCTCGGGTGAGCAACAGAAGCGAAACAGACCTTGGCGCCAAGGTCTTGGACGTACTGCATGAAGGTGCGACTAGTGAATTGTGTACCGTTGTCGGTGATGATCCTGTTAGGGATCCCGAAACGGCAAACAATCGACCTGAAGAACCTGACTGCTGACTGCGCTGTCACCTTTCTCACTGGCTCCACTTCTGGCCACTTTGTGAACTTGTCGATTGCAACGTACAAGTACTCAAAGCCCCCGACAGCTCGGGGGAAGGGGCCGAGGATATCGAGCCCCCAGACCGAGAAGGGCCAGGACAAAGGGATTGTTTGGAGAGCTTGAGCTGGCTGATGAATCTGCTTTGCATGGAACTGGCACGCTTCACACTTGGTTACTAGTGCAGTTGCATCTTGGAGGGCTTCTTGCCAAAAGAACCCTTGCCGGAAAGCCTTCCCGGCAAGCGCCCTTGCGCCAATGTGGTGGCCGCATATGCCTCCGTGTATTTCTGCCAACAGCTTATGTCCATCTTCCCTGGAGATGCACTTCAATCTGACACCATTGAGCCTTCTTCTGTACAGCTCGTTATCCACGAACTGGTACATACTTGACTGCCTGGTTATCTTCTCTATCTCTTCTGGGTCGTCGGGAAGTTCTCCAGTTTGCAGAAAACGGACGATCTGCTGCGCCCATGCCTGGGCCTGAGGCTCGACAGCAAGGACTAAAGGCTCGAGGGCCGCTGCGGGAACCTCAGCTTCTACGGCAAGGACCTCTGGTTCTGCCAGAGCTGAAGGTCCCCCGGCAAGCTCGCCGGGGCGAGGCTTGTCGGGAACGCTTGCTTCAACTGTACAGACCCGAGGATCTGCAGGAGCAAACTGTTCCTCAGCGTTATGGTTGTTGATCTTGGGGACCTTGGCGGCGGTTTCTGGAAGATCCGCCGGCAAGTAGTCGCCGGAGACCAACTTTCTCTTCTTGGACTGCCCAATTGATGGTGTAACGGATGGTTGAGTCAGCTTGAGCAAGAAGGTCCCTGGTTCCACAGGTAACTTCATCGAAGCACACTTTGAGAGGCCATCTGCAATTTCATTTTGAGCTCTCGGAACGTGCTCCATCTGTAGACCTTCAAAGTGCTCCTCAAGCTTCCTTACTTCATCGACATAAGCTTCCATCAAAGGGCTCTGATAGCTCTTGTTAACTTGTCGGACCACCAACTGAGAATCTCCCCGCACAATCAGCTTCCTGATCCCAAGTTCGGCCGCAATCCTGAGGCCGGCAAGCAAGCCTTCATATTCAGCAGTGTTGTTTGTCGCTTGCTCCCTGGGAAAGTGCATCTGGATAACGTATTTGAGGTGCTCTCCGGTGGGTGCGATGAGTACCACGCCAGCACCGGCGCCTTGCAGCGAGAAGGCACCATCAAAATACATTACCCATTCACTTGTCGCTTCTTGTACGGGTGCACTTGTTTCTTGGACTTCTTCATCGGGCGTTGGGGTCCACTCAGCTATGAATTCTGCTAATGCTCGGCTCTGTATGGTTGAAGTACTTTCAAACTTGAGTCCAAAGCTTGACAGCTCCAGTGCCCACTCAACGATCCTGCCTGTTGCTTCTGGGTTGTGCAATATCCTCTTCAGCGGAAAGCGAGTGACCACTGTTATCTCATGTGCTTGGAAGTAATGGCGCAGCTTTCTCGAGGCCATGAGGAGGCCGAAAAGCAACTTTTGCACCCCCAGAGTATCTTGATCGAGCCCCCTGGAGAAGGGAACTCACAACATACACTGGGCGCTGCACCATTCTTCTTCGCACTTCATCTTGTTCCTGCGCAGAGTTGTCCTTGTCGGGGCCAGAGCTTGCCGGAGCAGCCCCCTGCTTGTCGCTGGATTCGCTTGCCGGTGGTGCTGACTCCTCGTCGGACTCCCTCTCCACTACTAACGCAGCACTAACCACCTGGTTGGTTGCCGCTAGGTATAGCAACAACTTTTCCTGTGGTCTAGGTGCGACAAGTATTGGAGTGGAGGACAGGTACCGTTTCAAATCCTGCAGCGCTGCCTCCGCTTCCGGAGTCCACTTCATGGGACCTGCCTTCTTCAAGATTTTAAAGAAAGGTAGGGTGCGTTCTGCAGACTTTGAAATGAACCTACTGAGGGCAGCCACACAACCTGCAAGCCTCCTGACATCCTTGACGCGCTTTGGGGCCTCTATCTGCTCAATGGCTTTAATCTTGTCGGGGTTGGCTTCAATCCCCCTTTGTGACACAAAGAATCCGAGAAGCTTGCCGGAGGGGACTCCAAAGACGCACTTCTCGGGGTTCAACTTAAGCTGTATCCTGCGCAGGTTCTGAAATGTCTCTTCCAAATCTTGGATCAGGGTTTCCTTGCTCTTGCTCTTCACCACGATATCATCCATGTAGGCCTCTACATTTCTGTGGATCTGTGGCTCGAAAGCAGTGTATACTACCCTTGCAAAGGTTGAGCCTGCATTCTTCAGTCCAAATGGCATGCGTATGAAGCAATAAGTGCCACATGGAGTGATAAATGCAGTCTTCTCTTCATCCTCTTTGGCCATGAAAATCTGATGATAGCCTGAGTATGCATCAAGAAAACAGAGTAGCTCACATCCGACAGTGGAGTCGACGATCTGGTCAATGCGCGGCAAAGGGAATGGATCCTTGGGACATGCTTTATTCACATCGGTGAAGTCTATACACAGTCTCCATTTCCCATTGGCCTTGCGCACGACGACTGGGTTTGCCAACCACGTCGGATGGATCACACCTCTAACTAGGCCAAACAGCAAGCTTGTGCTCAATTACCTTCCTGGGAACACCGGGGATGTCAGATGGTTGCCATGCAAACACATCGACATTCGCCCGCAGGAAGGCAATGAGCGCGCTTTCCTATTTGCTGTCGAGCGTGGCACTGATGGTGAAGGTACCACCAGTGCCGTCCTCCTTGGCGGACACCTTCTTGGTTGCCGGAGGAGCGGCCATTCCCTTCTTACACTTGCCGGTGGAGCTCGATGGAACGTCCTCGACGGCAGCGCAGCACTCCGAAGAGGTGCGGTTGCCGGAGTGGGTCCCAGAGCACTTGCCGGACTTGGTCTTCGTCTTCTTCCCCCCGGGAGCTTCAGCGGCAAGTGTGTCCTTTTCCGCCGCAGCCGCTGCATCCCGGTAGATCTTGTCGACGCAGACAAGCGCATCCTTTTTGTTGCCGTGGACAGTGATGACGCTTATCGGCCCCGGCATCTTGAGTACGTTGTAGGCATAATGGGAAGCTGCCATGAACTTGGCGAGGGCAGGACGGCCGAGTATTCCATTGTAGGGCAATGGAATATCGGCGACGTCGAAAGTGATGCGCTCAGTTCTGAAGTTGAGCTCCCCGCCAAAGGTCACCGGCAGAGTGATCTTTCCTTTGGGCTTGCTCCTTCCCGGGTTGATTCCTTGGAAAGAACCGGTTTCTTCGAGCTCGCCATCTGGAATCTGGAGTTTCTTGATCACAGCAGAGGAGATCAAGTTCAGCCCGGCCCCGCCGTCAACTAACATTTTGGTGACCTTGAGGTTGCGGATGGTGGGTGAGACCAGCATCGGCAAGCACCCGACCGCAGTGGTGCGGTCAGGGTGATCCTCAAGATCAAAAACGATGGGCATGCTGGACCATTTGAGGAGCCTGCGCGACTCCACGGGCGGCTCCGCTGCATTCACCTCGCGCACCCACTGCTTGAGTTGGCGGTGGGAGGTGTGCAGAGAGGCGCCACCGTCGACGCACAGGACCTCCGTGGCCTTCTGGAACTCCTGCTCGCTGTTATCCTCGTCCTCCATGTCTTCGTCGTCGTCTTCTTCGTCCTTGTCGCGGCCCCGGGGAGGTCGATCTCCTTGCCGCGGCGTCCTCCCCGGCCGTTGAACGGCCGCTTCTTGCTTGGCTCTTCCCCGCCACCTTGGGCCTTCTCCTTGTCGCGCCTCTCGTACTCATCTTTCTGCTGCTCGACGAGGTACTCGACGCGCTTGCAGTTGGAGAGGTCGTGGCCCTTGGTGCGGTGGATCTTACAGTATTGCTTGTCGGAGCTGCCCGGCTTGTCGGCTGCCGCTACAGGGGCAGGCTCGTTGCCGGAGCCGCCAGCCTGCGTTTGCTTGGCGGGAGCCTCCTTGCCGGACTTCTCGACGGCAAGCACCTCTTTCTTGCCCTTCCTTCTGTTATTCCGCCGCCGGCTCTTCTTTGCCGGGGCGGCGTCGTCGCTGTCGCTTCCTCCTGCGCCAGCATCCTCTCCGGGGAGTCTCCTCCCCTCTTCTGCGCATGCGCACTTGTCAGCCAGAGCATAGAGCTCGCTGACATCCCGAATCTTGGTCATCGCCATTTCTTCACGCATGCGGCGGTTACGCACGTTCTGGTGGAACGCGCTGATAACCGCGGCAGGGTGGACTTCAGGGATGTTGTGCTGCACACGGCTGAAGCGTTGGATGTACTTGCGCAGGGTTTCTCCTTCCTTCTGGGCCAGAATATGGAGATCGCTCTCCTGGCCGTGGGGTTTGTGGCCGCCGGTGAAGGCGCCAACAAACTGGTGGCAAAGGTCGGCCCAAGAAGAGATGGAACCTTCCGGCAAGTCCATAAGCCACGAACGGACATTCGGCTTAAGCACGAGCGGGAAGTAATTTGCCAAGATCTTCTCGTCGCGCCCCCCGGCAGCTTGTACTGCAATGGTGTAGACGCTGAGGAATTCCGAGGGGTGCGTCTTGCCGTCGTACTTCTCCGGTACGTCGGGCTTGAAATTCTTCATGCTGGGCCACTGGACGCGCCGCAGCTCGCGGGTGAACGCAGGGCAGCCTGCCGCGTACGGCAAGTCGCCTGGTTCACCGGGCGCGCGCGCGTCGACAGCGTTCCCAGCTCTGTTATCTGATTGTCGCCGAGCTTCTCGGCGGCGCTCGATTGTGGTGCGAGCGTCTTCTTGTCGCCGGTCGTCGAGGACTTGGCGCTGATCCCGACGAGCCCGCGGGTCCGACGAGGCTGTGGAGCCGTCGTCGGCGTTGTTCCGGCGGGGCGGCGTCTTCTGCTTCCGCGGCGGGGAATGCACGCTTGTCGCACCCCCGGCGGTCTTGTCGCCGTCGGCCTTCGTCTTCTCAGCTTGCCGCGGCCGCGAGGCCGCCGGCTGCTGTGGAGAATCGTTGTTGGCGAAGGCTATCAGGCTCTGGATGGTGGCCCTCCAGTCTTCGGCCTTGTCTGCCGCTGGAGGGAAGTCGAGGAGCAGTTGCGCTCTCGCGAGCGCTTCCGCTGGGGTGGAGGGGAACGCGGGCGAGCGGTGCGAGGAGCGGGATACGCTCGGACTTCTAACGGCGTTAGAAGGAGCGGGGTCCCGCGCCGGCGCCTTCGCTTTGCTTGTGCCCGGACGAGGGTCCGGGGCGTCCCGCGAGCCTCCGGTTTGGCCTTGGCCCAGCAAGCGGATGCCACCTCCTGTGACATGGCGCTGCTGGGTTGTTGTGTGCTGAGAGGGACGCGGTGCATCCACGGAGACCGAGGTTCGGTCGTCCGTCCTGTTCTTGGATCAGGTGGCGCCGTGAGTGTCCTCGCCGGCGACCACCCTTCCGACGGCGTCTCCCCCGCCCACCGTTGGCTCTGGTGGCGGCGGGTGAGACGCAGACGGGCCTCCGACCTCCGAAGCCTTCTTCTTCGGGGCCATGGAGCTGTTGCTGGTGAAGTTGACGAATTCGGAGAGGTTGATGAAGAATGCGCCCGCGCGAACGCCGGATCAGGTTCGCACAACCTCGACGCCCCCTACCTGGCGCGCCAAAGATGTCGGGGGAAACTGTCCGCCACGAACACCTATGGGATCGGAGCCCCTTGTCTGTGCGGTACGAGGGCGGAGGGAGCACGAAGAGCAGATCGTAGCGAGCACGCGGGCAGTTTTACCCAGGTTCGGGCCGCGGTAGACGCGTAAAACCCTACTCCTGCTTAGTTATGTATTGAGTTAGAGAGCTCGGGAGCTTGAAGAAGCAGCTACACCGAGCGTGTGAGTGGTCTAGGTTCCGAACCCCCTCCACGTTGTGCATGGGCCCCCTTTTATAGTGCAAGGGGTCACCGACAGGTGTCAACGTAGGAGAAAGGGGTAGAAGCGTAAAAGAGGTGGTAGTTGTAACAGTGCGGGAACAGTGGAGCTACAGTGCGCGAACAGTGGTCGCTACCTACTTTGACAGTGGGGGACAAGGGCATTTAATGCCCGTCGCCGTCGACCCCAAAAGCTCCCGCCCTTGCGTCTCCGTCTGCCACGGCGATGGATCCACCACCGTGGAGTGCCACCGTGTCCCCCAGGCTGCACAGCCATCCGCCACGCATCCCTGGATAGGCCCCAGGGCGACGCGTGGGCCGATGAGCTGGAGCGCGGGCACACAGCGCAACTCTCCCGGCAAGCACCTTACCGGGGCCTTGATCTTGCCGGGCCCGGGAGCTTGCCGCTCCCCGGGCCCTCGCCGGGGCACATATAGCGCCGAGGCGTGTCTTCTAGTCTTCCTGGCAAGCTCCTCTTGCCAGGGCCTCGTGCTAGTGGGGCGGTCTTGAGCCTGGTACGGCCTTCCCGGCAAGCTCCACTTGCCGGGGTCTCGATCTTCTGTCTTGTATACTTTGTTTTTGAATGGCTTAATATGGAGCAGAAAGGTCTCCGACGAGCGCGTGGTAAACCCTGCCGCGGGAAACTGCAACTGACCGTGCACAAGTTGGGGTACTGAGGTACCCCTACCTTAGTACACCGACATAAGAGGACTTTCAAATAAAGGCCTAATAAAGATACTTCTAGGGAGAAAACCAAAAGGTGGAAAGTCAATGGGAGATTCATTTATAAATTTATCAAAGAGAGGTATTTCTTCCAAAGTCTTCACAGTTTCAACCCCTTTGGCAATAGATGGATTACTTTTGGAACGAGGAGCCTTTGGAACGTAAACGAACTTAGGTTCCTTCTTTGCCGGAGTTTCTACCTTTTTGGCTTTGATTGAGGAGAAAGTAGTTCCTAAAGTGTCAAAGATTTCCTCAATCTTGTCTATCCTTGAAGAATCCAAGTCATGGGATTTGATGGTCTCCAAAGTTTTGAGAATTTTATGCATGGAGCTATCAAGCCTATTCAAATTCCCTTGGATCTTACGGTCCAACTCATTTATCTTATTAATGCTTGGCATCTCTAGCTCTATATTTTCAAGTTTTTTCATAATGTGAGCTAGGGTAATGTCCTCTTGAATGCTAACAACAGGGGGATTTCCAACAAGATTTTCCATAATACTAAGAGATTCCCAAACTGGGGCTTCTAGGAAATTTCCATTGATAGCAGAATCTAGAATAAACCTATTCCAAGAAGTAATTCCAACATAAAAATTTCTAAGCAGGATAGTAGTAGATTGCTTCTTTGTGGCTCTTTTTTGAGAATCATTAATTCTATACCAAGCATCTTTTAGACTTTCACCACCACTATGTTTAAAGGTGAGCACTTCTGCCTCACCAAAGGCAAAAGGACCAGACATAATGCCAACTAAAAGCAAGATAACTATTTTTGTGATTTTTGGTAAGGGACACTAAAGCAAAAACTGAAAGGTAAACTAATGATACGTCTCAAACGTATCTACTTTTCCAAACACTTTTGATATTGTTTTGACCTCATTCTTGCATGATTTGAACTAAACTAACCCGGACTGACGCTGTTTTCAGTAGAGCTGCCTGTATGGTTTTATTGTGTGCAGGAAAACAGATTTTTAGGTATCTCAGATAATTCCACGAAAAATCACAGAGGGGGGCCAGGGGGGCTCCAGGCGCCCTGGTGGCGCGGCCCACCCCTTGGCCGCGCCGGGAGGCCGCCTGGGTGGGCCCCACCTCTCCTGGTGCCCTACTTTGACCCGTATTTTAGCTCGTGATGGAGAAATCCCAGATTAGAAGTTATTTTCCCCGTTTTTCGTCGCGGAGCCGCCGCCACCCTCTGTTCTTCGTCGGGAGGGCTAATCTGGAGGCTGAATTGGCCTCCGGAGAGGGGAGATCGTCGCCATCGTCATCATCATCACCACTCCATCATCCCTCCATGACTTCTCCTTCCATGTGTGAGTAATCCCCTGCTGTAGGCGAAGGGGATGGTAGGGATTGGATGAGTTAGATCATGTAATAGTTTATCAGATCGTTGGGGGCATGTTGCCTATCATCTACTATGGTGTTTATCATCTTTGCTTCAACTTGTTATTCTTAATGCTTGTCACTTAGGGCCCGAGTGCCATGATTTCATATCTGAACCATATGTGTTTGCATGAATATATTTGTGTTCTTGATCCTATCTATGAGTTGTTTGCACCTATTACGGTCCGGAACCGGCGATCCCAAAAGCGACAGCTTGGGACACCAAAGGGGATGGTTCGTAGTTTGAGGATTACATGTATCCATTGAGTTTATTGCTTTGTTCCGGTGCTCTTTGACAGGAGCACCTTAATCTCCATAAGTTCCTTTTGGCCCCGTTCGTAGCGGGATGGTAGGACAAAAGATGTTGTGCAAGTTCTTATTGCAAGCACGTACAACTACCTACGGGATACATGCCTAATGTTTGATATTTGCCTAGATGATCATTACTTTTCCGTGTGCCTTGCCCCAAGTTGGAATCATGATATATCTCATCCATGCAGTGGCCAACCATCCGTCTCCCTAGCCTACAGTGTTTTAAATCCTGCTGGTTACTAGTTGCTATTTTTGCTATTTACTCTTGCTATTTACTTTTGCTGTTTACTTGTACTATCACTATCATCACTATCATATCACTGTTACCACTTATCTTTTGTTGCAAGTAAGTATATTTAAGGTGTGGTTGAATTGACAACTCAACTGTCAAAGCTTATAAATACTCTTTGGCTCCCCGTGTGTCGAATCAATAAATTGGGTTATTCTTACCCGCGAAGACTATCTCGATCCCTTATGGTTGAGGGTTATCAAGTACCATTTTCTGGCGCCGTTGCCGGGGAGCGTAGCAATATTTACAAGTCTACTTGAAGTATCCTACCTGCTGCACTTTATCCGCTATGGGTAAGAAAGGAGACCCCAAGGTTCCGATCTTACTATCCACTAAAAGAAGAGGTACTGTTCTGAGCACTAGTGCTACACTTGATTCACCCTCTGTTATGAGTAAGTTTGCCTCACCGCCACCACATGATGCTCCTACTGAATCTGTTACTATGTCCGATACTCTTGATGACGCTTCTACTACTATTGATGATATTAGTTCACTTGGTTATGCTCTCGAGAAACAGATCGCTGCTGCAAAAAAAAGTCTGGAATTGAAATTCCTGTTACTCGCTACCCTATTGGTGAAACTTACGATTATCCTGATTTGTGTAAACTCAAGGAAGGAATCCTTGATGATGATTACTATATGCTTGATGAAGATTTATGCAGGGAACTGACAGAGTTTTCCGGCTCTGACCCTGAAGTTATTAAGAAGCTGTTTGAAAAACACTCTTTGAATAACAAAACCGTTCGTGATCCTGAATTTGCTACATCTCCTATATGCATTGATGATCCTGATTATAATTTCTCTGTTGATCTTTCACTTATACCTATGGTTGAAGCTGACCCCTTTTATTGCAGAGAAAATGATGATGCTATTGCACACCTGACTAAACTCGGTGAGTTGGGTGGCCTGTTTACCACAGATCAGAAGATACGATACTTTTATGTGACCAAGCTTCTTCCTTTCTCCTTGAAGGAAGGTGCTAAAACATGGTATGATTCACTCCCATGCGGTTCCATTAAGAGTCCTCAAGACTTAGCTTACTCTTTTGTTGATAAGTACTTTCCTGCTTACATGCAACATGCTCCTTTACAAAGGATTTATAACTTTAAACAGTTGCAGGATGAGCACCTCCCTAAAGCTTGGGGGAGGTACTGCGGTCTGATTCGGGCTAGACCAGGACATGAAATCCCTAAGAACGAATTAATCGATATATTTTATGCTGGTCTAACTGATGAATCCAGGTCCTATTTGGACAGTTGTGCTAGTTGTGTTTTCAGGAAAAGAACACCGGACGATGCAGAGGATTTGATGGGCAGGATTGCCAAAAACCATGAAGATTGGTCCGTCCCTGAACCACCTCCACCACCAAAGAAGAGGGGCATGTTTGTTCTAAGCCCCGAAGATATGCGAGAAGCAAAGAAGTCTATTAAAGAGAAGGGTATTAAAGCTGAAGACGTGAAGAATCTACCCCCTATTGAGAAGCTGTGTGAGCCTACCACTCACCCTCCTATGGTAGAGGTACACTCTCTTTTAGATTTCAACGCAAGTGACATCCCTCATGGTAAGCCTCCTGATCAATGTTTAGATGAGTTTGATAATTTTATTATGAAACAAAATCATTTTAATGAGAGGATACAAAGTCAATTGCATGATAATTCCCTTGCTATCAAAAGTTTGCTTGATGTCCTAGGTAGAACAGTTAATGATGTTCAATGTCTTGTGAAGCATTTTCATATGGTTCAAACTCAGCTTGAACAAATTTCTAATGTGCAAAAAGATTTGCTTGCTAACAATGCCAAAAAAGATGATTTGCAGGCTTTCGGGATTAAGACCCGAGGAGGAACTAGCACTCAAGATCCTCTCTATCCAAAGGGGTATCCGAGGAGAATCGAGCAAGATTCTCAAATGCAGGAAGAAGAAATTGTTGGCTCTCCAAAAAAGAACAAGAAGAAACATAAGGAGGTTGACAATTCCAATGATCCTATTACAGATGAAGAGCCAGCTGTTGATCCCTACAGTGTATCTATCTCCGATGTTGAGACTGAAGACGGTGCTGAACCTGAAGGTAAGGATAATGAGAAGAATGATCCACCTGAAGTTCAAGAAGAAGAAGCACCTGACAAACGTAAGAGGTACACTAAAGAAGACTTCATCGCAAGAAAACATGGGAAGGAAAGAGAACCATGGATACAGAAACCCATGCCCTTTCCAGGTAAGTCCATCAAATCTAAAGAAGAAGAGCATTACAATAAGTTTTGTGAGTGGATTAAACCTCTTTTTCTTCAAATCCCTTTGACTGATGCTATTAAGTTACCTCCCTATTCAAAATATATGAAAGATATTGTCACTAATAAAAGAAAAGTTCCTAATGAAGCAATATCTACTATGCTTGCTAACTACTCCTTCACTGGCAAGATTCCTGAGAAGCTTGGTGATCCAGGTATACCCACCATTCCTTGCTCCATAAAGAATAATTATGTCAAAACTGCTTTATGTGATCCTGGAGCAGGAGTGAGTGTTATGCCTCTCTCTCTTTACAAAAGGCTTTGTTTAGAGAAACTAATTCCTACAGATATCTCTCTTCAGATGGCTGACAAGTCAACCGCCGTTCCGATAGGTATTTGTGAGGATGTTCTAGAAGAAGTTGCTAATTGTTTGATTCTTACTGATTTTGTTGTGCTTAACATGCCTGAGGATGGAAGCATGTCCATTATTCTTGGTAGACCTTTTCTTAACACCGCAGGTGCTATTATTGATTGTAATAAAGGGAAGGTCACCTTCAATGTGAATGATAAAGAACACACGGTGTATTTTCCAAAGAAGACCGACAGGAGGCATGGCCTCAACTCTATAGAAAATATCGAGACCGTGAAGATTGGAGAATGGGACTGTCCACTACATGTGCATCACAAATACAAAACTATTATGGTGGGGACAATGTCCATCAAAGTAAAGGTTCAATAATTACTTCGTAAGAGGTGAGACTTTTTGCTCTATATATCGCCTGTTTGTTGGTAAGACTTGATCAACCTTACTAGTAAACATGTTTTATATAGATAAAAAGTTGAGCTTGTTATGTTTTCATTTGTTTTAGTTTTTGTTCTCTTTGCTGTACCAAGTGTTTATGTTTTGAAGCTTCACAATACTAATCACTGCTTTAAGTTTTTAGAAAGTCTTGCAGCTTTTTGAACTTCGAAAAAAATTCAACAGTGAAGTTTTCAGAAAAATTCCAGAAAAATAAAAATAAAAATTTCCATGCCGGGAGTGACCCAGAGGGACCTGGGGCCAGCCAGGGGGACCCACCAGTGGTCCAGGCGGCCAGCTGGCACGGCCTGCCCGCTGGCCGCGCCCACAGGGCGCCTGGGGCCCACGGGGCCCCCCTCCAGGTAAGTCTTCTTCCTCCCTCTCTCTTTCTCTCCAAAAACGCGAGTTCTGCACTTGTTCTTGCGTTCTTGCTGCTCTTGGAGGCGATTCTTCGATCTCTCTCTACAGCCTATCATTTGAGCTGAGATTTTGAACAAATACTCCCTGGTATGTGACTCCTCCACCCCTCCAATTAGATTTCTGATTGGTGGCTTCATTTGTAAGTATTTAGTAGTTTTTGGTGCTGTATAGATGAGCTTGCATGCATGTGTAGAAAGTTATTTTCCAAGTTTTGATGCAAGTTTATGCCTTGGGCAAGTGAGTTGAGTAGTTTGCCTTAACCCACTTTGTTTTAATCCTTGTTTTTGTAACTTGCCAAAAATTTCAGAAATGAGTTTGTTAGGAAGGGCAAAGTGGTGGCTTGAGAAGAGGAGGCCCACGCACTCTGATCGAGTTACTAGAGCCGCAGCTTCACCCTCGACTGCTAGGGTGAGATATAATGAGGATCATGTGCCCCTAGAGTTGTTGGAAGACACAAGTCCAGCACGTGCTTTGACGTTTCCATGTGATGAATTCCTTGAAGCTGCGGGAATCAAGGATGAGTTTTATAATCTTTGTGCTAATGCAGGTCTGACACGGCTCGTCACGTGCCGTGTTACTCAGTATCAAAAACTCACCTCCAGTTTCATTAACAGTTTTAGATATAATCCTGATTCAGGTGCTATTGAGTTTAAAATTTACAATGATCTTATCACCATGACCTTGGGAAAGTTTTGTGAAATAATAGGTGTGCCGAAAGTTGGGAGGACGGCTAGGATGACCTCTCAGCCCTCCGAGCTGAAAACCGTCTTCAACTCTCTCTGCAGCATGGGTACGAGGGATATTCATCGGTCAAAGATCTCCAGCATCTTATTCCCTCACCTCAGGTATTTTGCATATTATGTTGCTAGAGGGGTGTTAGCTCGTGACAACACGAGCAACACTTCTGCGCCGGATATTGCTATCTTGGCAGCCGCCCTCTCAAGGAGGTCTGATTATAATCTGGGTGCCTTAATTGCTCGACGCCTTGCTATGAACAGTAACAAGGGAGACTTATATGGTGGCGTTTATGCCACACTTATCTTAGAACATCTTGGAGGCACCCCACAGCCTGATGATAATCCTTTTACTTATTTAAGCTTTGATCTTGCTGCTATGATGAGGCATAAGTTTGTTACCATGATTTCTGAGCTTGATAATCTTGTTTATATCTTGCGTTTCGGAACTACCGCGGAATGGGAGATCCGTCTACCTGCACCTCTTTTGTTTGATTTTTCTCGCAGGAACGGATGGTCCTTTGATGTTATCCAGTTCGATGAGTTCGTGGCCCAGCATTAGTTTCATAACCCCATGGAGGGGGTTGTGCCCGACGAGGAGGAGCACGGTGAGTTACCACCTTTTCAGGAGGAAACCGCCACCGAGTTTGGTGAAGGGTCTTCCTCTTCTTGGCGTACGGACCCTTCCTCGTGGGAGACTCCGAGGAGTTCGGTGTACGCGCCAGCATCCTTCTACGACCCTTGGACTCACCACTGTTCCCCCGGAGCAGGAGGCTCCTGGGGGCAGTAGCTACTACCAACTTAGGCCAAAAGCCTAAGCTTGGGGGAGTACGTGCCCCTCTCACTTTCCCATTGTATTATCCGTTTTATTCGCTTTGATCTTTTCGAAGTTTTTGCCCGTTCTTCTTTATTTCTCTCTTTGCAAAAACAACAAAAAGATTTTCTCTTTCTTTTGCTTTCGTTCAACCTTTGAAATAATCCAAAAATATTTCCTTTTTTCTCTTTAGTTTGCTTTGTTTTCAGAGTTCAGCTCGAGTCCGTGATGGCATTTAATTATATTTCCTACGTTCGATCATGCAAGTGACGAGGCAGTAATGACGAAGATCGACTGAAGGGTAGCAACAAGGAAGACCGGTATGAACTTTTCTTGTTTCTACTTTTGTACATATGCCTGTACTTATGATCTAGAGACCAGCTTGTAGCGACATAGTGCTATCTTTACAATGCTCTTCCAGTGGTTCATGCTTTCCTTGTGGCTAGTCTCGAATAGCTAGAGTATATAATGTGATATTGGAATGATTTACATGCATTGCATTGTTCATAGTTCGGTATACTAAGGTAGTATTTCCCTTTGGAGAATTTTTGGATTGACTTGGCACATGTTTACACATGTTTAAGACTAAAAAGTCTGCTCTGCCTTGATGATCTTTGAGTTTTAGAATAGTTATATCACTTTCATGCCCGATTCAATGTTGCTTTGCCGCTCTGCATGATTATGACCGTTATTGCTCTCTAGTTGGTCGCTTCCCAGTCTTTTGCTAACCTCCACCTGTACTAAGCGGACTGACTGCTTGTGCATCCAAAATCCTTAAAACCAGTTATGCCATATGAGTCCACCATACCTTCCTATACATGGTATTTACCTGCCATTCCTAACGAAGACTTTCGTGTACCATCTCGAAATTAATCAAAAGCATTTCTCTTTTTGTGCCTCTGTTTTAGCTCATGAGGAAGTCGTAGTTAATTCATGATTTTTTTAAGTTGGACAAGTTTCACCCCGGGATTGCATGTCTAATCTGCAAACCCATAATACGAGAAGGAACTGTCATAGAGTGCGTCCGACTCATTAAAAAATTATACAACAAACAAACCCTCCTTCACGCTTTGTTCATGAGAAATCAGAAAACTTTGGCAGTGATAAACAAAGGAGATTAAGAGGATGTGATCATCCTCATGCGGGAGCCGTTCCTCGAAACTTGTCCAGCTCAAGAAGTGATTGAGTTATCTGCTAGCATTAGTTGACGAAATATGCACCTCTCAAAAACATTCTTTCCTCTGTTTTTAAAACCAAGAGCTCTGGTACATGTTTAGTTTTTGTTTCCGACCACGGGTTTTCAACCTCGCCATCAAATTCCACGGTTAGAGAGTCTCCACCTTCTTTCTGCAAAGCACCAACTAGGAGAGCATAATTGTCATTCTGAGTGTAATGTGCATTGTCCCAAAGTATTACATTGTCTTCTGCATGCTTGTGATATTATTTATTCTGAAATCCTTAGTTCTAGTCTCCTTTAAAACTCTGGAGGACTTTCTGCATTTATGTTTTGCTTCACTCATGGAGGCTAGCGAGATACCACCCTAATATGCTCAAGCTATGTACAATGTAATCTTGTCTTGATTTTCAGTACTACATTATTTACTTTTAGGTATTTGTGATTGGTCACTTGAAAGAAGGATTGCTCCGTGCATTGTCCTCATAGCATTGTTTCAATACTTGCTAGACTCTTTTCGTAGTACATGCTTATATACATCTAATAAAGCAAAAGAGTTTGTCAAAGTTTTCTTTGTCGCGTCCAGTTCGTTGAACAGAATTGCTTGAGGACAAGCAATATGCTAAGCTTGGGGGAGTTGATACGTCTCAAACGTATCTACTTTTCCAAACACTTTTGATATTGTTTTGACCTCATTCTTGCATGATTTGAACTAAACTAACCCGGACTGACGCTATTTTCAGTAGAGCTGCCTGTATGGTTTTATTGTGTGCAGGAAAACGGATTTTTAGGTATCTCAGAAAATTCCACAAAAAATCACAGAAAATCCACGCACCCGAAGGAACCTGGTGCCAGAAGAGGGGCCAGAGGGGGGCCAGGGGGCTCCAGGCGCCCTGGTGGCGCGGCCCACCCCCTGGCCACGCCGGGAGGCCGCCTGGGTGGGCCCCACCTCCCCTGGTGCCCTACTTTGACCCGTATTTTAGCTCGTGACGGAGAAATCCCAGATCAGAAGTTCTTTTCCCCGTTTTTGTCGCGGAGCCGCCGCCACCCTCTGTTCTTCGTCGGGAGGGCTAATCTGGAGGCTGAATTGGCCTCTGTAGAGGGGAGATCGTCGCCATCATCATCATCATCACCACTCCATCATCCCTCCATGACTTCTTCTTCCATGTGTGAGTAATCCCCTGCTGTAGGCGAAGGGGATGGTAGGGATTGGATGAGTTAGATCATGTAATAGTTTATCAGATCGTTGGGGGCATGTTGCCTATCATCTACTATGGTGTTTATCATCTTTGCTTCAACTTGTTATTCTTAATGCTTGTCACTTAGGGCCCGAGTGCCATGATTTCAGATTTGAACCATATGTGTTTGCATGAATATATTTGTGTTCTTGATCCTATCTATGAGTTGTTTGCACCTATTACGGTTCGGAACCGGCGATCCCAAAAGTGACAGCTTGGGACACCAAAGGGGATGGTCCGTAGTTTGAGGATTACATGTATCCATTGAGTTTATTGCTTTGTTCCGGTGCTCTTTGATAGGAGCACCTTAATCTCCATAAGTTCCTTTTGGCCCCGTTCGTAGCGGGATGGTAGGACAAAAGATGTTGTGCAAGTTCTTATTGCAAGCACGTACAACTACCTGCGGGATACATGCCTAATGTTTGATATTTGCCTAGATGATCATTACTTTTCCGTGTGCCTTGCCCCAAGTTGGAATCATGATATATCTCATCCATGCAGCGGCCAACCATCCGTCTCCCTAGCCTACAGTGTTTTAAATCCTGCTGGTTACTAGTTGATATTTTTGCTATTTACTCTTGCTATTTACTTTTGCTGTTTACTTTTACTATCACTATCATCACTATCATATCACTGTTACCACTTACCTTTTGTTGCAAGTAAGTATATTTCAGGTGCGGTTGAATTGACAACTCAACTGTCAAAGCTTATAAATACTCTTTGGCTCCCCGTGTGTCGAATCAATAAATTGGGTTATTCTTACCCGCGAAGACTATCTCGATCCCTTATGGTTGAGGGTTATCAACTAACAAGACTAAAAAGCAAAGATAAAAGATAGCGTGCAACTCCCCTATCTTGAGGAGTGGAGTCCCCGGCAACGGCGCCAGAAACTTGCTTGATGGCTTCTCGCCCCTCGTTGGTTACCCCAAGTGGAAGGTTGAGATGTAGTGTAGCGGCAAATTTCCCTTGGCAAAGGTACCAAGGATCGAATCCCGTGAGACTCCGAGGGTCGACAAGTAGGTGTCAACGGCGCCAGAAACTTAGCGGTTGACGGGACCTGCACACGGATACAGATAACTTTGCTCCCAACGAGTACAGAGAGGTTATCAATCCCTTCGGCCTTGTTGTTTACAAAGGATCAAACACAAGAGATAATAATGATAGCTATGACTGCAACTAGGAAATAAATACAGGAAGTAAATAGAAGGTGTGATCAGCGGTGGTAATATGGACCTGGGTCCCATGATGTTCACTAGTGATGTCTCTCTCCCAATAGACGATAAAACAGCAAAGCGAGGTAAACAAATTACAGTTGGGCAATTGACAGGATTATGTGCGCAAACCAATGCTAACTATGCTGCAAAGAAAGGTAGAGGCTCAAAAGCATGGGCGGTATGCCAAGGCAAGTAGACCGAAATCCATCTGCATCTACTACTAATCATCCACCTTGAGATATCTATCCAGAACATCTCGCTGGTATTAAGTTGCGAATCCCACCCAAAGTGTAAACTCAAAGCAACAGACAACTGCATTAAAAGAACTTTGCGTAAAGTAAACAATCCTTGCACCCGCAAGTACAAGCACCGTTGTTTTCTCCCTTGTGGCAACAGCACATCCCCTAGACTCATGTTTCTGTCACTCAAGCTAGTCATCAGGGGGCATGAACCCACAATCAAGCATAACGCTCCCTCTTGGAGTTACTACCTACTACTTGACCAAAGCAATAAACAGCAACGGAGAACATGCAAGAATTACTCAAGAACAAAGATATAAAAGAGGTGAATCAAATATATTACTCAAACACAATCTGAACATAGTCTCATAATCCATCAGATCCCAACAAACTCAGCAAAGCAACAGCGATAAGATTACATATGTGCCTCGATCATGTAGGGCAGCTCATGAGGTCTAAACCATGAAGAGCAAAGAGGGGAGGAGAACATCACATAGCTACTGATCATGGACCCACGGTCCAAGGTGGACTATTCACGACTCATCCGGGAAGCGTCCATGGTGGTGGAGAAGCTCTCGGTGGTGGTTCTCCCCTCCGGCAGGGTGCCGGGAAGAGTTCTCCTGATGCTCCCGATCTTGGAAGCAATGCGGCGGCGGAACAGAGGCGAGATCCCAAAAAAGGGTTCTGTCCTCGAGGGTTTCGGGACGAGAGGGATATATATGCGAAGCGGGGTAGCCAGAGGCGAGGCAGGGGCCCCAGGCGCCCCCTGGCGCGGCCAGGGGTGGGGCCGCGCCAGGTGGCCGCCTGGGCCTCCCCTGGCTCCCCTCTGGCCCATCTTTGGTTCTTCGCGAAGCTTCCTGTACGCTGATTTTTCCTATATTTTTCCTGGAATTTTTGGAGCACTTCTAATATGGGGGAAACCTGAAATAGAAAAACAGCAGAAAACAGGAACTGGCACTGTGGTGCACTGAGTTAATAGGTTAGTCCAAATATGATCAAATGTGCATGGAAGTGCATCAATATCATAGCAATATCACACAAAAGAAGCATGGAGCAAGCAGAAATTATAGATACGTTTTGGACATATCAGGCACATGCTGGGTCGGCACAACTTGGCGATTTGGTTCTGTGGTCGGTGGCTGAACCGACACGCCTGTTCCTGGTGCTCCTCCCCGGTTTATCTCTGTGTAATCAATACACATCCTCCAAGTTCCGTTTTTCTTCAACACTAGCACCGGATTATCCAACCACTATGGATGAAACACCTCAACTATAAAGCATGCAGCCGAAAGCCTGGCCACTTCTTCTCCTATAGCCTTGCGCCTCTCCTCATTGAAGCGGCGCAGATACTGCTTGACCGGTTTGAACTTAGGATCAATATTAAGATTGTGCTCAGCGAGTTCCCTCGGTATACCTGGCATGTCAGAAGGCTTCCATGCAAAGATATTCCGGTTCTCACGGATGAACTCGATGAGCGCGCTTTACTATTTGGGGTCTAGGTTAGCGCTGATAGCGAACTGTTTGGATGAATCGCCCGAAACAAAATCCACCTGCTTGGTCTCCTAAGTCGATTTAAACTTCAACGCCGGATCATCCTCTGTAGTTGGCTTTTTCAGCGAGACATATCCGCCGGATCAACATTGTCCTTATAGAACTTTAGCTCCTCTGTAGCACAAACCGTCTCAGCATAAGCTGCATCTCCTACCTCGCACTCCAATGCAATTTTGCTGCTCCCATGAACCGTAATAGTCCCCTTGTGGCCTGGCATCTTAAGCTACAAATAGACATAACACGGCCTAGCCATGAACTTGGCATAAACCGGCCGCCCAAACAATGCGTGGTATGGGCTCCTGATCTTTACAACCTCAAAGGTCACAATCTCTGATCTAGAGTCATGCTCATCTCCAAAGGTGACTTCCAAATCAATCTTGCCAACTGGATAAGCCGATTTACCGGGCACTACCCCATGGAACACCGTGTTGGACTGTCGAAGCTTTTTATCTATCAGCCCCATACGCCGAAAGGTCTCATAATAAAGGATGTTGATGCTGCTGGCGCCATCCATAAGCACCTTGGTGAACTTGTAACAACCCACCTGTGGTGCCACTACCAGAGCTAACTGACCCAGATTATCAACCCGAGGTGGGTGATCATTTATGCTCCACACAATGGGTTGCTCAGACCAACGCAAAAAACGTGGTATCGCCGGTTCAACAGAATGCACTGTCCTCTTCAGAACCTTTTGATTCCGTTTGCATAAACTCGTGGTGAAGACGTGTTACTGCCCACTGCTCAGTTCCTTCGGATTATTCTGATATCCGGAATGCTGCTGCTGCTGTTGACGCTGTTGATTCCCTTGGTTGTTGTATCCGCCCTGACCATGCTGTTGGTTGTGCTGATGCTGATTGTTGCCATTGTGGTTGCCGTTACCGCCGTGATATCCTGAACCGGATCCGCCACCTTCATAACCCGGACCTTGAAAACCAGGGCCTGATCCGCCGGGGGGTCCGTGATCATACTTGGTCTGTTTCATAAATACTTGCATAATAAAACAGTCTTTCCAGAGATGCGTAGCCGGGTTTTCCGATGTTCTGTGCTTTGGGCAAGGCACGCTTAACTGGCGCTCTAAGTTAATAGGCGACCTCCCATTGCGTGGGGGCCGTCTACCTTTGCGGCGCTGTCCGTTGTCCTAAACATAGGTGTTGGCCACAAAGTCTGAGCTGCCCTCCGCTTTACGCTTGCCATTGTATCCTTGACCCACCGGATTGGCCTGCAGTGGCTTACCATTCTTGCTCGCCTTCCCTGACTTGTCTCCATCTGCGTCTGGATACTTGGTGTTATTAGAATCTCCATATTTCACCAACGCGCCCATGAGTGTTCCCAAGTCGTTGCAATCACGTTTGAGCCGTCCCAACTTCTGCATTAAAGGTTCAAACCGGCAATTGCCTTCGAAGGTTACTATTGTTGTACTTGGGTTGATGCTATTGGAGGAGTGCAAGATTTCGGACACTCGACGTACCCAACTGCTTGTGGACTCTTGCTCTCCTTGAACGCATGCTGCTAAATCGACAACCGACATCGGCTGCTTGCACGTATCCTTGAATTTATTGATAAACCGGCGCCGCAATTCACCCCATGATCCGACGGAGTTAGGTGGCAAACACTTTAGCCATGTCTGAGCCGTGCCTTCGAGCATCATTGTGAAGTATTTAGCATATGCTGCTTCATCCACGTCGAGCATCTCCATAGCCATCTCATAACTCTCCACCCACGCCTTCGGAGCCAGATTTGCCGTGTAGTTGGGCACCTTGCGTGGACCTTTGAAATCTTTGGGTAGTTTCACGTTCCGTAAAGCGGGGATGAGACACTGTACGCCCAGGGAACTAGACATGACCCCCGGTTCAACTATGGCGGTGGGATGATCCGGTGTCACCTGCCGGGTGTCATACTGGGCAGTGTGTCTAGCCTGATCCACCACCTCTTGCGCATGTGCTCCCTCTCCTGCCGGATTATCTTGCCTCTGCCGATGACGCCTCCATGTGCTGCTTGATACAGCCGGTTCATCCAGACGCCTCATATAACTCCGTCTTGGGCGAGGGGTTGAATGAATCCTCTCTCGGCTATATGAATAAGCTTGTTGCTGAGTTAACGCTGTGTCCAGCAACTCCCTGGCCCGTCGTGCCTCCACTACTATGGGGGAGGTACCTTCAATGGGAAGGGAGGCCAGTCGTGAAGCGGCAGCAACTATGTTATCCAACGGATTAGAATAATGACCAGGAGGGGTGGGCACATGCTGGGTCGGCACAACTTGGCGATTTGGTTCTGTGGCCGGTGGCTGAACCGATGCGCGTCCCCTGGTACGCCATAATAACCTGCCAAATTTGTAATCATATAATGATGTGCTAATAGTTCAAATAGTTGATGTACAATGGAGTACAAGGGGCTTACATCACCACAGATGTATTTTTTATCGTAAATTGGCTTCGGTTGTTCCGCTCTTAGGGGAATATCTCCGATTCGAACGACTTCAACAGGGCCGTGTGTTCCCCGGATGAAAGTGGTTGCCTCTTTGTCCTCAGCGGTGAGCACGTAATCATTATCAAACAGAGGCTTCAATGGTGTGATTCGAGGATCGTTCTTGTTTGGCAGGACGTGTCTGGCACTTGGTGTTGAAGTCGAAGTACGTGGCATGGATGCGTCCAACTTAGGAGTCGCCATGAAGGGATCACTGCATGCATTGACTTGTTTCTACAACAACAAAAAATGGTCAATTATAATTAGTGTGGTAATACTACTTATGTTGTGGGCCATAATTATTACCTCGACGCCTGCTTTATGTGACTCGGATTGTCGGCTAACTTTAGTTTGGTTTTTTTAATTCCTGTAACAATAATAACAATAATGAATATGGAGGAACATATTTATAACAATAAAAAATACACAACATGACATACCTTTAGTTCCCTCCTTAAGTCCTTAATTTTGTCCTCGAGCAGCGAGAGCCTAGGATTACTGCTAGATTTACTCATAATGTCAATTAACTCTTCGCTCAGGGTGAGGAAATTCGCGTCAAATCTATGCTGAAATTCCATTAACTGTCTGCCTATCTTCTTTTCTTGTTCAACACAACGTGCATTCAGGGCTGCAACTATCATTTCCACCTGTGCAAACGAAATAACACCCCATTCAGAACAAAGCAAAATGAATGAGTTTCTATGCGACCTTTTACTGATCTTGGAAAATGAAAATTTTCTTTGTTGGGCTTACTTGGTGGCTACTCATATTTTGACCTTGTGATTGTGCTCGAGATGAATCACCTTCATCCACAAGTACAATTTTTTTGCTTCCTGGATCCTTTCTATTGTTGGCCTCTGGTTGTTGAGCACAAATTTCCATCACAACCTTTGAATTAGGTACAATGAATCAGTAGTAGAAAATAAATAACCGGATATATACATGGGTCAAATCTACAAACACACCAGTCCTTTATGAAGACCTCCTGAGGTGTAAGCTTCTGGTCTTATTACGCACGTGCATTCGTCCCATCGAGCGACCAATGGTGGGGGTATAGGAGTATACATCATTTTGCCGGAACGCAGGTGCTCCCAGTACCAAATCTTCACAATAAATTACTTTGTCAATATAGAGAGATGTAGAAAAGAAAAACAAGTGTAGAATGTTAACTAGTCATGTTGCACTAACCTGAAGCAGAGGTAGATTTCCCCGTAGAGATACTTGATCAAGAGAGTTAAATTTGTTTATGCACCTGAACAAGTGTTTCATTGTGAAACATACCTAGTTCAATCTCCGAAGGCTTTTAATATCCACAACAAGTTTAAGACATTTCACGTCGACATAACATTGTGTTGTTGGTGCTAAAACTGTGCCAATAGCGAATAGAATGAACCGCGCTAGGAAATCATTGTCCGGAGTTTTGGAACTTAAGATCTCTGTCTCAAGGTCAGCCAGATCAATGCTCCCATTGTTTTGAAATGTGTTAAACAAATTTGGATCTGGTGTGCTTTGCAGCTTTTCATCAATATCCTCCCCTTCTATCGCAAGGCCAAATATATGGTGCACGTCTTCTGCGGTGATAGGAATGGGTGTTTTACCTATGGTAATGGACGATGTCGCACTATCGAAGCTCTTTGCTAGTCTTATCAACATAATGCGCCGGAGTTTAAATTCATGAATCTTATTTAGACACCCAAGACCGGTATCGCTTATGATTTTCTCTATGTGTTTTGCTGACAACGATTTCATGATTTTGGCGAGCCTAGAAGGTGAGCACACTAAATTCATATGGTCATGCTTCGAAAAGAGTTCCTGCAAAAGTGGCAATAGATTTTATCGAGTATGAAAGAAGTGTGTGCAAGTACATTTTTCAAACGAAATGTCAACTATGTACCTCATCGGACATTTTGGAGATGTGTTTTTCTCCATTAGCAGCACTTTTAACAGTAGTTTCAATTTTACTGGCACCTATGGAACAAAAGCAAAACCGGTTCAATTTATTTGACCTTCACGTTGAGAAATGTGTAACAAAAATAAAATCTTATACGCAGGCACGGATAAGTTTATTAAATAATATGAACTACATGTAACTTTAAGCACACTACAGATTTTGGTCATGCATAACATTGGGATAGTTCAACTAGAGTTTTGGGATTGCATAAACATACGACGTGTTATTTCATGAAAGAGATACCCTTGTTGTGGTATTACCTCTTCGGACGTTCATGTAGTGTGCCAAGATTGATTACAAGATAGTTATTAATGAGAGCTATGATCAGGTAATCTTGATGACTGGAATAACTTGTGGGAAATCTATTAGGGCTTTACTAGTAGACGTGGGTGTCTGAGAAAGATTAAAAAGAGCTATGATCACGTAACCTTTTGTCGTCGACGGTGGCAGCCCAATGCTCCACGCGGATAGTGTGTCCCACACTAGATGTGGATGTGTGGCACTCGACGGCAGCAACAGGAGCAGCGGCGCGTTGACGCGCGTAGGAGGTGGCGACAACACCATTGCCGTCCGACCCCTCAGGCGACGTTCCCGGTGGGCGGTGGGCGGTGCGCGGCGGGCGGTGACTACAATCTGATCTTGCAGCGGTCGTAGGAGGTGGTACGGGACCTGGATGCCGCGAGTGGTTACGAGGGAGGAGTTGTAATCGTAGGATTTCGAGAGATCTGGGCGGCGTGAGTTATGGGAGGTTGAAACATTAGCATGTAATTGGCCAAAACAAATGTAATGTTCCGAAGAAAAAACAAATGTGCCGTCGAGAAAGGAATGCATTTTTTTAGGATCAGGAATGCATTTTTTAAGTGGTAAAATATGTTGTTTGTTCTGAAAATGCTCGAAAATTGGCTGTACGTGACAAAACTTATTACTTTGCTGAAAATGGTTGAAACTTGAACGTACCCCAATAATTACCGTGGCTTGCAACCCAGCAAAGTTGGGTTGATTTCAGGTAGGTCAAAAAACCAGCATGTGATTTCGGAGGGTGTCAGTCAAGGCCGCAAGGGCGTGTATGGGGGCACCCCCATGTTTACTAGATCATCTACAATACAAAATGATGTCTAATATTTCCCATGGAATCCCATGACCAAAACAAGCTACCATGTGAAATGCTTCTCAGTTTAGACTAAGATTTAAAGATGAAAAAACTTGCAAACTTAGATGAAAATGGTTCAAACATGGCATATGTATCCCTAACATGGCCATGGATTGTAACCCTACAAACTTGGCGGTTATTTAATATAGGACAATAAACCAACATGTGCTTTCGGAGGGTACAAGGATAGCCCGGAAGGGCCTGTCTCGGGCCACCTCCTTCAATACACCATCTACATAGGATTCCAAGTTATTTTGATGCCATCTCATGAACCAAATCAAGCATGCATGCACAGTGCGTTCAAGGTTACACATGATTTTCATGATTTTTTTTATTTCCTCCCGGTCTACCCCCCTAGACAACCATCGAAACTGGTAGCACATGATGACTTCAAGCTTCTTTGCCTAAGGGTGGACCTAATTGACACCATACCAAGTGCGAACATTGGTTCAAACTGGATTCCATCCATGGAGTCGATGCGGTACACCCACTGCCTCCGTCGAGAACCTTCGTGCTACCCTGTCGAATGTACAAACCAAGTAGATCATGCTTCATGTGGAATGAACCCAACTTATGACATGCAATGGAAAATGTTACATTACAGGCTTGCAGGCCAACATTAAAATGAGTTTCAGCAAAATTTGCAAGTTTTGGCAATTGCGGCCACTTTTCGGGCATTTATGACCGAAAAATGGAAGAAAATGGGAAATCTAGTAGAAACTTACAAACATTGTGCATGCATGCTTCATTTGGTCATGGGAGGCCCTGAAATATATTTGACAAAATATGAAGATGGTGTGAACATGGAGGTTCCCCGACACAAGCCCTTCCGGCCGAGCCTGGCGCCCTTTGAGAGCAGATGCTATAGTACTATCCTGACCTGTATGAAATAACCCCAACTTTTTGGGGTGAGTATTGAAGGCCATGTTAGGCATCCATGCCATGTTTGAACCATTTTTTGGTAAAGTTTGCAATATGATTCACGTGTGGCCAGTTTTCGAGTATTTTTGGCCGAAAAAATTACCGTGCATGCTAAATTTTGTGTAAACTGAATAGCATTTTTGGATGCTTGCTTGATTTTGTCATGAGATGCACTTTAAAAGCTTGGGGGAATTTCACAAATTTCATGTTGTACTTGCTTCACAAAGTGTACAATGCAGTTCGAAGGTTCTAGATGGGAGCAGTTGATGTGCCCGAGCTTTCATACGACATGGAATCCGGTGTAGGCCAATGATCCAACTAGGCTTGGTATGTCAACTAGGTCCACCATAAGACAAACAAAGTGTAATGCATCATGTGCCCCCTGCTCTCGATGTGTGGCTAGAGGGGTAGACCATGCTGGCGATGTTTCTTTTTCACTTCGAAATTGCAGAAGGATTATAAATGTTGGCCAAATTAAAAACCATTGTGAATGCATTATTGATTTTCTCATGGGAGATCATGAAATAAAGTTGGCATCATTTGTGGATATTGTAAACACGGAGGTCCTCCAAT
This sequence comes from Secale cereale, assembly GCA_902687465.1. Lineage (NCBI taxonomy): Eukaryota > Viridiplantae > Streptophyta > Magnoliopsida > Poales > Poaceae > Secale > Secale cereale. Next base: position 797,195,338 of record LR738714.1, on the reverse strand, counting down.
AAGCGCCCTTCCTTTGGGCTAACATGGCATCCTCTGAGAAGACACATGCTGGTTTGTTGACCTTTCTTAAATCAACACAAAAAATTTGGGGTAACAACTCGTGCTCATGTTAGTCCTCCATGGCAAGTTTGAATTATTCTTAGTAAAGTTTGCAACTAATGTCACGTGGGGCCAGTTTTCGGGCATTTTATATATATATATAATTCCCAATACGTGGAGAAGTTGTCGAAACTGAGAACCATATTTGCATGTTTGATTGATTTGCTCATGGGAGGGCATGAAAATAGGTTGGAATAATTTGTATGTGGTGTTAACATGGAGGTGCTCCCAAACTCGCCCTTCCGGGCTAGCCTGGCACCCTCCGAAAATGCTCGATGGTTTGTTCACATATCTTAAGTCAACCAAATTTTTTTGCAGTGACAATTCATGGCCATTGTACGCCTCCATGCCTAGTTTGAACAATTTTCGGCAATGATTGCAAGAGTTGTCAGGTGCGGCCACATTCGGGCATTTTCGTCCCAAAATGAAAAACTTCGCTAAACTAAAAACCATTTTGCGTGCTTGCTTGCATTGGTCATGGCATGTATAGTTGTGAAACTTATTTGGAAAATGGACAAGGCCAATTTTGGAATTATATATCGTTCATACTTGTTTGGAACCAAAAACCTAGTTCACCCTTATGAAATGTATTTTTTAGCACAACATAATGTTTGTTTTAATCTTGATGATATATGTTAAAAGATCCCATAACTCACGCACGCCACCTCTCCCGAAATCCCATGATTGCACCGCCTTCCTCCTAACCACCTGTGGCATCGGGGCCTCCTACCACCGCCACGACCGCTCCAAATTAAGATCGGAGACGCCGGGCGTATGCGCTTTTCGAAATCTCCGGATGCCGCCGCCGCCATCATTAACTTAGGGGTCGGAAGTGACTTCTCTTTTCGCCCCCTCCTCCTCACGTCCCTCTCTCGAGTGAAAATGGTTAAGGAGATCAGCTCGGTACGTATTTGCACTATGGAATCTGTCAGGTCTGAATTCAACTGCTAGCACTAATCTTTAAGACTGTACGTACTAGTGATGAGATTCATCTCGATTCATAGTGTGGCATTTGTGTGGACACCAAGGGTTTGTGCCCAGTGAGCATCGTATGAGGGAGTTTTGAACCGTTACCCTGCGCGCGGGATTTGCAAACAAGACAGTAAGATCCAGTCTGACATGACCCGTAGCAAATATCATGAGAAATTTAGTACTCCGTCTGATCCAAAATTAATGTGTTAGATTCATGTACATACGCATGTATCTAGTCATGTTTTCTGCATAGATAAATCCGTATGTACAATTCTTTGTCCACAAATTTTTGGACGGAGGCAGCAATATTGAACGAATATTGTACTTGGACCCTTTGTACTCAGTCAGTTGTTTGTAATGTTTACTGCAAAAAGAGTTATATTGCATGTTGATTTCTTAGATGATAAAATGGTTTTGTGTACGTGCATGTAAATTTAAATCTTCTATGGGGTTATATGATAATACTGCTAAGAAGTAGTGAACTACTATGCTAGTCATCTATGATTGGACAAATTCTTTAGATTAACAGGCAGTTCATATATATTAACAATCGTACATATGCTACTCAGGTAATCCCCTGCTACGACAGATACCGTTTCACGCAGAAATTTGGAGTGCCCTTGCGAAAATATGGGAACTTTGAAGCAAGTTTCAGTACCAATGAGGGGTTTCAATTCCCATGTGAGATTACCAATGACAATGAGTTGACATACATTTGAGGGGAGTCTTGGAAGGAATTTGTTAGAGTTTACATGCTACATGTGGTTCAGGAGATTACGTTCAGTACTGACAATTCAGAAGTAGCAAGTAGCATTGTGACAACTAGGAATTTGCCTATCATACATCCAAGTAAGATAGTTTTTTGCTCCTGCAAGTTTTATTACTCTAACTTTATCATATACCATATATAATAAATTAAATTGTATGTGCCATAATATTGTAGCATACTACAATTTGTCCAATGAGAAAAGAGATATTATTGACAATGTCATTGTAACTGAGGGGACAACCTTTAACTGGAGAATGATGGAGTATGTCATACGCCAAGTGATGGACCTAGACAAGTTAGTGGAGCGTCATGATGCTGGAAACTATGATCAAGGAAGAGCATATGCATTCCTCCATACGTTGACATGGTCAGATTGCAACAAGAACTTCTCGGTAACCATCTTTCTCTTCTTCATTTACTTTGTGTCATTTCGGTATGTTTTTAGCTTTGTTCCAAATTAATTGTTCTTCCTTTACTACATAACAATAAGTTGCCACATGTTGATGTAACAAATATTGTTTTCAAACAGAAACTGCCCAATCGTGTTGTTCCCGAAGAAATGGAGGAATATGGTGCCATAACCATTCTTTATCATCCACACAGTACCGTGTCAAGTACATACACCATTTCTGATATTGACGGTCGTGTCTGCGTCAACAAATGGAACGAGTTCATGAAGAAGGAAAAAATCTTGCTGTTAGGACAGAATGTGCTGATGTTGCTGTACCTGGGAGATCATGGGATTTATTTGTTTGTTTCCCATGTTCCTGATGTGCCTCTTGAGTAGATTTGGCAAAACGTAGTGTGCAAAAATAAATTAAGGGATTTTTAAGTCATTTCTATAACAACGTACTTTATTTTTATTTCATGGTACTCTTGTGTTCGTGCACAACATAGTGGGCAAGAATTTAAATGGTTGTTTACGTTTTTCCATTCGATTGCCTTCATTGGAACTCGGTTTATTCATTCTTTTTTAGCAATTTTAACATGCTCCGTCTTGCCCCTTATTTTCCCATAATAGTCAAGAAGGTAAGAAATAATCAAAACAACTCTTTCATGCAATCATCGTGTAAGATTTATTTCTTACTCTTACCTGTCATGTTAAAAGAGGGGTGGGGGTGTAAGAGGTATCATGTTAGAACACCTCTTCTTATTAAGTTGTTCTTACATGTGACCATGATAATCGCCTTGATACGATCACAAATATATTATTTCTTCACAATCAACATCGCACACAACACACGCAGCACCATTACACTAGCCGTCAACAGCTTCAGCAAGAAAACAATTTGTCTCCCTAGTCCTAACATCGTATAAGCTTGGTGCTTCGTAATGGTTGCCACATTGCTCTGACTGTAATTTGTCCTGCCTCCAATGTTGAGACTCTTGGTACATGCATTCTTTTCCCACTGTTTTTTTGCGCGTTTTAGTTGTTCCCTTCTATCATGTGCCTCAGCAATTGCATCAAGGGCATAAGCACCAACAAGGACACTTGTACCAACAAGATGATCCACGTACTCTAGTTCCCAGTGCCAGAAATCACATGGTTCCTATGAATCAAGTGAACACAAATCAAACCAGCACTAACGAAACAGTAGAAAAAAATACTCATGCAGTAAATGTCAACCCAAAGTGTAAAGGGATTGTACATTGTGGTGCTTGCACTTGTAGAACACCCAACCATCGTGCTCTTCGGTATTGGAGAGATAGAATCTAACCGTTTCGCCACAGTAAGGGCAAGGGATGAGGGGCACATCAACTGATGGGCCCCTCAGCGCGCACCTAATCGAGCTCGACGACGACATGGTTGATTTGGTGTCAGTCGACTGCGGCAATGAAAGACGATGGTCGTAATCCTTTGGGTAAGAGAAGAACTAGCGACACCTCCGCTGGGCTAACTAACACTAACACCAGCACCAGAGCATCGTGCTCCCTCTAAATAGGCTAACTAACAAATCTTCCAACCCACTAACCGACCCTAAAATCACGGACGGACCATCCATGCGCTTTAATTGTAAATATATCGTCAGATATCACGGGAGATATGTACCCTTCCGTCGTACCGCATATCCCTCCCATCTTTTCTTTCCGCATATCGCTCCTTCCTTAACCGCCCAGAAAGTTTTGGTGTCCAGAGGTAGCCGTCGCCGGGAGTCGCGCCATCGCTCTGCGAAAGCCCACGCCGACGCCAGAGTAAAAAGTAAAAGGTATCATCCTCCACGTCTCCTCCCATTTCTTGAAACGTTCATACTTTTTTCCGTTGATTGGACCAAAAAGGAGGTTCTGATGAGATTAGAGATGCCATATTTGTGTGCAAGATCTTTGGTATTTGTTCCTGGCGGACTAGTTTTTCGTCGAAGGTACTATTTTAGTCCAAGATTGTGTGTGCTTGTCTTTACTTGGAGTAAAGACCGTTATGAGATTAGATGTGATTGCAAGTTCACAGTAGTTCATAATACGATCTGGTTACGGAAATATTATGTTGGTGGAGCTAATTTTCTAGCCCTTTCTGCTATACTGTATTACTATGAATGATTTGCATAAGGTTGGAGTGAAGAATTTTATGCAACAGCTTTGCGATTGGTAGTTAGGGGATCCTGATCATACGATCTAGTTATGGATATTTTTTTTCGTTGGAGTTTCTTTACTAGACCTTTAGGCTATGTTGCATTAGTAGGAATGATTTGGATGATGTTTGATTTAGCCACTGAGATGTGGTGTACAAAGACTCGTTCTCAATACTACAGTAAAGGAGGTGATGTTGAAGGAGTTGCTGGATTATTTAGGACTGATTTGGATGAGGTTGTTCATACCAAATTAGGAATATGAATTTTAGGAGATTAGAGTTTTTGCTGGAAATTCAGGACTCAGTTTGTCTCACACGTACCATGCTATTCTATATTACGAGGTATTTAAATAGTCCTGTGTTTTAGTGAGAATCAGTATATTTTGACAATCTGGATATCATTAATTGCATTCTACTATCTGGTGTTGTAGGCACAATGGATTCACACATGCATGGCAATAAGCGTGCGGAGTACGACAGGTTGTTGCTTGAAGCCCACCGGGAGATCTACGCGAAGGTCCAACACGAATGTGATGAGATGGACAGGGCACTCAAACAAGAACGTGCGTATGTCGATAGGATGCTTAAGGCTGAGCATGCTGATATGTCTCAAAAGATTAAGTAGATGCGTGAAGAGATGGAAAAAAAGTTAAAGCATGACCGCGAGGTCATGGAAAAGAAATTCCAGCTGGCGTACAAGGAGATGCAGCTTAAATTGCAAAAGGACAGGAAGGTTGTCGACGGCCTTATACAGACAGAGCGTGTCAACATGGATGCGAATGTGTTCCAGGCACGTGCCAATATGGACATTAGGCTGCAACAGGAGCGCAAGGACATGGACTACAAGGCTATGGTGGAGCAGGTCATGATGGAAGGAAAGATGCTGGAAGACGGTGCGATGTTTCAATCCCATGTTCAATGCCACAGCAGTCAACGGCAAGAGCATGTCTTCAGTACTCCCCCTGTGAGTACCTTGCAACGATGCTATTCAGCCACCATCACGACCGATATTGTGTATGAATAGTTTTTTTTGTGAGTAACTTTGTGTAAGCTATTCATATGCAGTCCAAGAAGTGTTATGCGGCACAATCTCCAAACACTAAAGGCCTAGTCATGTCGGTGTCACCCATTGAATGCCATAGTTCTCCACTCGAAGAACATGTCTTCAATTCCCCCATGTAAGTACCTCCCACCCATGGTAAACATTCACATCCAACATTTTGTATGACCATATTTAATTCGTGTGTAACTCTATGTCGGCGATTCATACGTAGGTTAAGCATCCACTGACGGAACAATCCCGAATCCGCGCAGATAAAGATTGCATCCCATATAATAATGAGGTAACTTTGTCGCGATGTTGCTACACACATCCAAAATTATTTATGGAACTTTGGTGATTGCGATATATTAAATTTGACGTAAGATACTCATATGTAGGTGCTGGTAATGGAATTTTTCATTCATAGGGATTGTGAGCTTTCGCATGTCCCGACAGGATACTTTGACGAAAGACCATTGAGATGAGATTGTTTGAACCTGGCGTATTGGACTATGATTTTCTCATGAAAGAAGTGGCTGGATTTGGTTATAAAAAGGATTCAGATTTGAACCACTTCTTACCTGAGCATGCGTGCAAACTACCAGAAGGAATGTTCCTGATTTCAGGACCAGGTGATTTTGCAAATATGATTTCCCGTCTGAACGGCCGCAAGAAATGTCATTTGTATTTGGTGTATAATCGTCCACCGAATGATTATTATGGGTGGTCTACGGACATGGATTCAGAGGTTCCTATTCTTCATGTTACATCAATTTTATGGCTTCATCATCCTTAAGTTTGTCCTAATACGTTGGTATGATTTTTAACAGGAACTACGCATCCAAGACATGCAGCATGAGGAGGCTCTGGCTAGAGAGCTTGAGGCAGAGGAACAACTGAACTCCTTAGGTTACATTGATGTACCGGGTAAAAATATGGGAGAAGGTGGGTTGTCGCCAATCCTGACACAAACTCCAACGACCAATACGAAGAAGTCACTGGATTTTGGCACCGGAGACGAGCTTCCGTACTGGAGACAACATTTTTTGGTTTTTTTACGAATGTTTGCAGTTATGGAACAATTCATTCACGATGGAGGTCCTGTAACAACATTTTTGCTAGAATGTGAATTCCATTTCCGACGCGACATGCATGTGTTTATACCCAACTCTATACTCCGTCCGTTCCTAAATATGTATCTTTTAAGATATTTCAGTATGAACTACATACTGATGTATATAGACGTATTTTCGAGTTTAGATACACTCATTTTGCTCCGTACGTATTTCTTACTGAAATCTCAAAAAAAACTTATATTTACGAACGGAGGGAGTAGTTGTTAGTGAGCAGGCCTTTTGTGGAAAAAAATCCGCAGTCACTTCAGAACATTTATGTACATTCATGCTACGTGGCCGTCGATCTGTCCGCACATGTGCTAGCGATGTTTGTGTACACGGTAGAAGACCCCGCGACAGGTGCTGCAGGATCATGTACAACTGCGACTGAAAAAAATGCTGCAAAACTATGCAGAAATAAACCATACAGACATTTTATGTGGCACAACGTGACAAAAGTGCTGGCGAATCATCCTCGGGATCCGTGGAGTCAGACCTGACGAGATTTGCTTCAGGATCGGTGCGGTGTCAGGGCGCATCAAAGCGCGGGCGGATCCCCGCCAAAGCGCCAACTCCTCCAAATCACCCCAAATGGTCCCTTGTGTTTTAGCGTGATTTTTTCGACCTTCTCTAAATCACCTATAATTTTGCACACTTGATATGTTGCACAAACATAGCTAGGTTTTCAAGGTTTTACAATTTTTTTATTTTTTTGAATTTATTCTGCCCTCTAGACTGACTGATCAAAATATCGATCTATACCTTAAGCAGGCATTGTAGGATACATTTTTTCCAAATTTATTTCATAGACATGTTTGGCACATCTATTTGAGTATGTAGAACAAATTTGGGGTGATTTGGAGGTTGTGGAAAAAAATCACATTTTCTACAAAAACTGGCTTAACTCGGACCAAATGGTCCCTCGTGTTTTAGCGTGACTTTTTTGACCTTCTTTAAATCACCTATAATTTTGCACACTTGATATGTTGCACAAACATAGCTAGGTTTTCAAGGTTTTACATTTTTTCTAATTTTTTTGAATTTATTCTGCCCTGTAGATTGACTGATCAAAACTGGGGTCTACACCTTAAGGGGGTATTGTAGGATATATTTGTTTCAAAATTTTCTCTCATAGACATGTTTGGCTCATCTATTTGAGCATGTAGTACAAATTTTGGGTGATTTGGAGGAGTTGGAAAAAATCACCTTTTCTCGTGCCAGGACTTCACATTTTTAGTCC
>LR738714.1:797160954-797187449 GCA_902687465.1 Secale cereale | reverse complement strand
CCCCCTCGAGCAAGTCCTGCACCTACTTAAATACCTTCATCCATTTGATTATTACAAGCGTTGGTCTTGCTTGCACTCTACGTGGAGGATATGTAGGATGAGTATGATTCATCATTTGTATTCATCATGAATATTCTTCAATTGGATAGCATGGATGACTAATGTATTTTTCGGATTTTTCGGCCTTCATTTTGTTTTCGGGAGCGAAATATAATTCCTCCAGTACATCTATTTCCAAATTTTATCGTGCAACAAAAACAAGCTACACGCTAGCCACGAAGAAACCACGATTCTTGAGGTTGCCCTTCAAAAACTCACATATAAAATGCAAAAAAAAAAATCCCAAACTCATACTGTTACAAGGGAGTGGACAACCAAATAGCTGAGTCATACATTATGAGGAAGTCATTAACTGACGGAACGAAGTATTTTTTAGAGAAAATGTCACACGATACTAGACATAGACAACAATGCACACGCCAACATCAGGTTGATCGTCGACGTACTTGTTGTCCGACCGTGCGCACAATGTTGTAGCTATCATAGTTTTGCTTTGAGATCCTACACATAAGGATATTATTAATGCCATGAAATATATTTGGACACATGAAAACATTCAATTATGGCATATTAGGTACCTCTATCAATTTGGCGCACGTACGTCGATTGTGACCATCTGCCTCATAACAATAGCTACATCTACCATTTTTCTTTTTTTTCATCTTTGCATGTAGCCTTTTCTTCGGAGCACCTCGGCCTGGCACATGCACGGGATTCAGAACCTTTTCAAAACCTTCACCATCAATGTTAGCCGATTGTGGCATCAACGGGCCAAACCTAATGCTATTACCCTGAGCATTAGTTGATCCCTTGCTATCAGCTTGTTCACTTGTTGATCCCTGATACGTCCAAAACGTATCTATAATTTATGCTTGCTCCATGCCACTTTTGGATGATATTGCTATGATATTCATACACTTCCATACACTTTTGATCATATTTGGACTAACTTACTAATCCAGTGCACCCCAGTGCCAGTTTCTGTTTTCGGCTGTTTTTGTATTTCAGGTTTTCACGTTACGAGAACTGCCAGGAAAAATCCAGAAAAATTATATAAAAAATCAGCGTTCCGGAAACTACCGTGCGTCTGAAGGACAGCCGAGGGGGCCACCAGGGCTCCAGGCGCCCTGGCGGCGCCCCCCCCCCCCCCTGGGCCGCGCCGGGGGGGCGCCTGGGCCCCCCGAAGCTTCCCCGATGCCCCCCTTTGGCATATATTTAAAGCGTCCTCCGAAACCCTCAGAACAGGAACTCTTCTCGCGATCCCATCTCTGTTCCGCCGCCGCCGCCGCTTCCAAGATCGGGAGCACCAGGAGAACTCTTCCCGGCACCCTGCCGGAGGGGAGGATCACCACCGGGAGCTTCTCCACCACCATGGACGCCTCCCGGATGAGTCGTGAGTAGTCTCCCTTGGACAATGAATCTATGACCAGTAGATATGTGATGTTCTCCTCCCGTTCTTGTGCTTCACTAATTAGTCCTCGTGAGCTGCCCTACATGATCGAGGCACATATGTAATCCTTATGCTGTTGCTATGTTGAGTTTGCTGGGATCCTATGGATTATGAGATTATGTTCAGATTGATCTTGAGTAATATATTTGATTCACCTCTTTTATATTTATGTTCATAAGTAATTCTTGCATGTTCTCCGTTGTTATTTATTGCTTTGGCCAAGTAGTAGGTAGTGACTCCAAGAGGGAACGTTATGCTTGATTGTGGGTTCATGCCCCTCGATGACTAGCTTGAGTGACAGAAACATGAGTCTAGGGGATGTGCTATTGCCACAAGGGGGAAAACAACGGTGCTTGTGCCCGCGGGTGCAAGGATTGTTTACTTTACGCAAAGTTCTTTTAATGCAGTTGTCTGTTGCTTTGAGTTTACACTATGGGTGGGGCTCGCAACTTAATACTAGCGAGATGTTCTGGAAAGATATCTCAAGGTGGATGATTAGTAGTAGATATTGATGGATTTCGGTCTACTTACTTTGGCATACCGCCCATGCTTTGAACCTCAACCTTTCTTGCAATGTAGTCAGCATTGGTTTGCGTTCGTGGTCCTGTCAATTGCCCAGCTGTAATTTGTTTACCTCACATAGCTGTTTTATCGTCTTTTGGGAGAGAGACATCACTAGTGAACATCATGAGACTCCGGTCCATATTACCATCATTGATCACACCCGCTATTTACTTTTTGCTATTATTTACTATTGCAAACACTATCTATCACTACTATCATTGCTTTTAATCCTTTGTGAACTACAAGGCCGGAGGGATTGACAACCTCTCTGTACTCGTTGGGAGCAAAGTTATTTGTATCTGCGTGCAGGTCCATGTTGACTGCTAATATCTGGCGCCGTAGCAGTTGGCACCTACTTGTTGAACCTAGGAGTCTCTGGGGATTCGATCCTTGGCATCTTTGCTAAGGGAAAAACTTCCACAACACTGCATCTTATACCTTCCACTTGGGGTAACCTTAGAGGCCCATCAAGGAGTTTTTCTGGCGCCGTTGCCGGGGACTCCACTCTTCAGGATAGGGGAGTTGCACGCTATCTTTTACCTTTGCTTTTTAGTCTTGTTAGTTTACCTTTCATTTTTGCTTTAGTATCCTTTATCGAAAATCACAAAAATAGTTATCTTGCTTGCTTGCTACTATGGGTTCCACCGAGAACACGAAGTTGTGTGACTTCACTAGTCACAACAACGATGACTTTATCAACACACCTATCACTACACCTGCCACTTCAGCACCTTAATATGAAATTAAACCTGCTTTAATGAACTTAGTTATGAAAGAACAATTCTCCGGTGCTGGAGATGATGCTGCTTTACACTTGAACAACTTTGTTGAACTTTGTGATATGCAAAAGTACCAAGAAATAGATGGTAATATTGTTAAGCTTAAGCTTTTTCCTTTCTCCTTGAGAGGAGGAGCTAAAATTTGGTTCCAGTCTTTGCCTAGAAATAGTATAGATTCTTGGGACAAGTGCAAAGATGCTTTTATCGGAAAATACTATCCACCTGCTAAAATTATCCAACTAATAAGTAACATAATGAATTTTAAAATATTGGATAATGAACACGTTGCCCAAGCTTGGGAACGTATGAAATCTCTTATCAAGAACTGCCCTACTCACGGTTTGACTACTTGGATGGTTATCCAAACTTTGTATGCAGGCTTGAACTTTACCTCACGGAACTTGTTAGATTCGGCCGCGGGAGGAATTTTTATGTCAACTACACTTGGTGCTGCCACGAAGCTTCTCGATGAGATGATGACCAACTATTCCCAATGGCACACCGAACGCGCTCCAACAGGTAGGAAGGTAAACTCTGTCGAGGAGATTTCCTCCCTTAATGAAAAAGTTGACTTGATCATGTCTCTACTTTCGAAGCAATCTACTGTTGATCCTCGTGATGTTCCTTTAAATTCTTTGATTGCTCAAGAACAAGTAGATGTGAACTTTATCTCTAGAAACAATTTTAACAACAATGCTTATAGGAGTAATTTTGGTAACAATCCTAGACCGTTCCCCTCTAATTCTTATGGGAACTACAATGCTTATCCTAGTACCAAGAACTCCACTACTGAACTAGAGATTATGCTTAAAGATTTCATCACTACCCAAAAAGCCTTTAATAAGAGTGTAGAAGAAAAACTACATAAACTAGATGATCTTTCTTTTAAGGTAGACCATTTAGCCAATGAGGTAAAATTGCTAAAAATTAAAACTTCTCCTCTTGAGGAGAGGGAAGTCACTCCTATAAATGCTATTCAAGTGCAAATTAATGAAAACATTAGGATGATGGCTAAACTTAAAGAAAGATGGGCTTGAGAAAGGGAGGAAGAAGATAGAATTAAGAGCCTTCCTACCCCCCACACTGTTGCTACTATCCAAGTTGTTGAGGATGTTCAAACTCTTAGCACCCAATGTACTCCTGGTCCCATTGGACCTATTAATGGTGATGCTATGACTATAGAAACTACCAAACAAGTGAACCTTAAGGACACCACTACCACTTTACTTGATGCTCGTGACCTTGATTTTGATAATTGCACTCTTACCGAAGTTATTGATTTCCTTCACAAGATGTCTAGAGATCCCCGCACTAGCACGCTTAACCTTGCCTTCACAGAGCATATCACTAATGCTCTCATCAAAGCTAGGGAGGAGAAACTTAGAGTAGAAGCCTCCATACCTAGAAAGCGGGAAGATGGTTGGGATCCTATGATAAAAATTAATTTGAATGACTTCTCTTGTTATGCATTATGTGATGTTGGTGCTAGTACCTCTGTTATGCCCAAAAGGATATATGATATGCTTAAATTGAAACCTTATTATTCTTGTTCTTTTGGTGTTCGTCTCGTTGATTCTTCCATAAAGAAACCTTTGGGGAGGATCGACGATGTTCTTATTGTTGTCAATGATAATTATGTTCCCGTTGATTTCACTATTATGGATATTGAATGTGATCCTTCATGTCCAATTATTTTGGGACGTCCCTTTTTGCGCACCGTTGGTGCTATCATTGACATGAAAGAGGGTAATATAAAATTTCAGTTTCCTCTCAAGAAAGGGATGGAACACTTCCCTCGAAAGAAGATCAAGTTACCTTTTGAGTCCGTCGTACGGGCTAGCTATTCTTTTACTCTTGATAAAACTTGATCTCTATGCATTATGCCTAGCTTAAAGGCATAAAAGAAAGCGCTTTTGGGAGGCAGCCCACATGAATAATTTTTTTGCTTTTGTTGTGTCTTGATGCTGTTTACTGCTGTAGCATCATCATTGTATCTTTGCTTTTCATATTTGTGCCAAGTATAGCCTCTGATTGCTAGAAAGTTCAAAAGTTGTGAGGTGCTGTCCAGGAAACAGATTCTGTCCTTGGATAGAAAAATTCGTATAAAATCACCAGATCATCTTTTTGGTCTGAATTCTTTCAACAGCGTTCTCTATATAATTGTCTTTCGTGTGGCTGTTCTGAGTTTTTTGATTTGAGTTGCAGAAGTATCCCGAACAGATCAATTACTACCTGCTGTTCTGTTTTTCACAGATTCTGTCCTGTTTTGCCTTTCCTTCATTTTGCAAATCAAGAGCTTGCTGTTTATTTGCAAAAACCTTTTGGCAATCTTGAGACACAGTAGAACTTCAAGAATATCTTTATTTCCAGCAAGGTATAATTATTTTATTAAAGGTACTAACCTCGCTAATCAGATTATGATGAGTTATGTATGAAGGGAGTTTTCAAGTGTGCGAGGGAAGATGATAAATAGATTCAGGAGTGTCAAGCGCTCAAGCTTGGGGATGCCCCCGTGCACCCCCAAGAAATATTCAAGGAGACTCAAGCGTCTAAGCTTGGGGATGCCCCCGTGCATCCCCTTCTCCATCAACATTATCAGTTCGTCTTTCGTTCCGCTATATTTTTATCACTTCATGTGTTATGTGCTATGCTTGGAGCGTCTTGCTTTTAGTTTTCTTTTTAGTTTTTCATAACAAGTCGGAACTCAGCATTCTTTATGTGGGAGAGAAACATGCTCCACCTCTACCTAGAACATAACATAGAATTTTCATGTCTATCTATGTTGTGTGTGTTCTTTGTCTTTTAATAGCTACTATCATGCTCTGCTCTTAGTATTCATGCTTATCTTTTCAAAGAGCTTTTGTCTAGTTGGTTGCTTGAACTCTCTTTAATTATCATGCTCACCTTATTAAGAGAGTTTGCTTCCGTTGCATTGGTTAATGTGTCTATGATAAAGATACTACTTGCATGATGGCGCTTAGTAGTTCAGGTTTTCTTATGGTTAATCTCAAATAGCTGGGGGGTTCCCAATGTGTTATTGGAGTACCAACTTGATTTGTTCGCCTATGATGTGGTATGGTTTAGTAATATCTTCCTTCAAGAATTTATTTTGATTAACTTGGCATATGCTCACGCATATTTAAGACTGTAAAGAAAGTCTGTCAAGCCTTGATGATCTTTTATTTCTGAGTAGCGATATAACTTCCATGCCTGATTCAATATTGCTTTGTCGCTCTGCATGATTATGACCGTCATTGCTCTCTTAGTTGGTCGCTCCCAGTCTTTTTGCTAACCTCCACCTGTACTAAGCGAACTAACTTTGCAATACATAGCTCATGGGAAAGTAGCTTAAAAACTATTGTGGTAAAGAATATGTTGCCTATGTATCTTATTTCTTATAAGTTGCTTGCTGAGCGGTAACCATGTTTTTGGGGATGCCATCAACTGTCACACTTTTGTTGAATATCATGTGAGTTGCTATGCATGTTCGTCTTGTCTTAAGTAAGGGTGATTTACCGTGGGTTGAATGAATATGCATATTGTTAGAGAAGAGCATTGGGCCGCCAACAAAAGCCATGTATCATGGTGGAAGTTTTAGCTTGGACATTAATCCTCAATCTCTTATGAGAACATGCTTATGCATTAAAGAGGAGTCCATCATCTATTTTCTATGTTGTCCCGGTATGGATGTCCTCAAGTTGAGATCTATCAAAAACGAGAAATCTAATGCGATTTATCTCCTTGGACCTTTGTACAGGTGGCATAGAGGTACCCCTTTGTGACACTTGGTTGAAACATATGTAATGCAATGATAACCCATGGAGATCCGAGCTAATTAGGACAAGGTGCGAGCACTATTGGTATTCGATGCATGAGGCTTGCAACTTATAGGATGTCTTATGCATGACACATATGAAGTACTACTACCGTTGACAAAATTGCTTCTATGTTTTCAAAATAAAAAGCTCTAGCACATAACCATTCTTTTACTTTTATGTTGAGTCTCCACCTACTTTCTTCAAGCACCAACTACTGAGAGCATGATTGTCATTCTGAGTGTAATGTGCATTGTCCCAAAGTAGCATTGTCTTTTGCATGATTGTGATATCGTTTATTCTGAAATGATTGTATCTAGTCATCTCTTAAACCTTGAAGGTGCCCCTGCATTTATGTATTGCTTCACTAAAGGGGGCAAGCTAGATATCACTTTATCATATTTGCACATCATGTTCATTGCAAATCTTTTTGATGTTTCAGTTTCATGTTGTAAAACTTTCAGTCATTTGTGATTTTCTCATGAGGCAACTTAATTACTATAGAATCATTGTCTCAGTAAGCTTTTGTCATATGACTATGAAAAAGTCTTATATGGTTAATAGCATGTCACCACAGAAATTATTCTTGTTATCATTTACCTACTCGAGGACGAGCAGGAATTAAGCTTGGGGATGTTGATACGTCCAAAACGTATCTATAATTTCTGCTTGCTCCATGCCACTTTTGGGTGATATTGCTATGATATTCATACACTTCCATACACTTTTGATCATATTTGGACTAACTTACTAATCCAGTGCACCCCAGTGCCAGTTTCTGTTTCGACTGTTTTTGTATTTCAGGTTTTCACATTACGAGAACTGCCAGGAAAAATCCAGAAAAATTATATAAAAAATCAGCGTTTTGGAAACTACCGTGCGTCCGAAGGACAGCCGGGGGGGCCACCAGGGCTCCATGCGCCCTGGCGGCGCCCCCCCCCCCCCCTGGGCCGCGCCGGGGGGGCGCCTGGGCCCCCCGAAGCTTCCCCGATGCCCCCCTTTGGCATATATTTAAAGCGTCCTCCGAAACCCTCAGAACAGGAACTCTTTTCGCGATCCCATCTCTGTTCCGCCGCCGCCGCCGCTTCCAAGATCGGGAGCACCAGGAGAACTCTTCCCGGCACCCTGCCGGAGGGGAGGATCACCACCGGGAGCTTCTCCACCACCATGGACGCCTCCCGGATGAGTCGTGAGTAGTCTCCCTTGGACCATGAGTCCATGACCAGTAGCTATGTGATGTTCTCCTCCCGTTCTTGTGCTTCACTAATTAGTCCTCGTGAGCTGCCCTACATGATCGAGGCACATATGTAATCCTTATGCTGTTGCTATGTTGAGTTTGCTGGGATCCGATGGATTATGAGATTATGTTCAGATTGATCTTGAGTATTATATTTGATTCACCTCTTTTATATTTATGTTCATAAGTAATTCTTGCATGTTCTCCATTGTTATTTATTGCTTTGGCCAAGTAGTAGGTAGTGACTCCAAGAGGGAACGTTATGCTTGATTGTGGGTTCATGCCCCTCGATGACTAGCTTGAGTGACAAAAACATGAGTCTAGGGGATGTGCTGTTGCCACAAGGGGGAAAACAACGGTGTTTGTGCCCGCGGGTGCAAGGATTGTTTACTTTACGCAAAGTTCTTTTAATGCAGTTGTTTGTTGCTTTGAGTTTACACTATGGGTGGGGCTCGCAACTTAATACCAGCGAGATGTTCTGGATAGATATCTCAAGGTGGATGATTAGTAGTGGATATTGATGGATTTCGGTCTACTTACTTTGGCGTACCGCCCATGCTTTGAACCTCAACCTTTCTTGCAATGTAGTCAGCATTGGTTTGCGTTTGTGGTCCTGTCAATTGCCCAACTGTAATTTGTTTACCTCACATAGCTGTTTTAACGTCTTTTGGGAGAGAGACATCACTAGTGAACATCATGAGACTCCGGTCCATATTACCATCATTGATCACACCTGCTATTTACTTTTTGCTATTATTTACTATTGCAAACACTATCTATCACTACTATCATTGCTTTTAATCCTTTGTGAACTACAAGGCCGGAGGGATTGACAACCTCTCTGTACTCGTTGGGAGCAAAGTTATTTGTATCTGTGTGCAGGTCCACGTTGACTGCTAATATCTGGCGCCGTAGCAGTTGGCACCTACTTGTTGAACCTAGGAGTCTCTGGGGATTCGATCCTTGGCATCTTTGCTAAGGGAAAAACTTCCACAACACTGCATCTTATACCTTCCACTTGGGGTAACCAATGAGGGGTTAGAGGCCTATCAATCCCTTACAAACATCTTGTCCTTCCAAAACCCAATTTAGATGCTGAAACGCCTCATCAAAGTGGCATGCCTTGAAACATGTTGCGTGACTAAAATTCCTTAGCTTACGGTACCTTTGTAGGTCTGCGGAGTATGCATACATCTCGCTCTTTCTGGTCGGTGTGAATGCACATTTTGCACTCATTGTCCACCTAGTGGGAACACAACACCTGGGTAGTGTTTTTCTTCTTGTAAAATTTCCAATATGTAAAATATGTGGGAACATGGTGTGCCTGCGCATTCCAATTTGCGGCAAGAACAAATGATATTGCGAAACAGACCTTCCTTCGACTCTGTGCGCACTTCGATCTTTTTATCCATTCTTTCCTTCTTAGAGATAACGTATGTGGTAACATCTGCTGCATCAAGTGCCTCTCTGATCTCACATATTTTGACAGTATCTATGCTCCATATGACCAACTTAAACACAACAGGCGTGAAAACTTTCGCGGCGTGTTTCTCAAGAACTGAAGCATTTTCCTCTGTGAACGGAACGGACTGCAAGGCCTCGACGTCTTGGAGAGCCTCGTTCAAGCGTCGTGACGCAAGGCAACGCTCATAGTGCTCTAGCATTTGAAACAACGTCATCTTAGCCTCAGGATGCGTATGTAGCATCGAGTTTAAACTCCCACTCCGCTGCTTGCTGCTCAATCCTAGGAAACAACGGCCCTCAAGATATGGAGCACACCGCAGTTTTCTCATCTTATACATCTGATGCAGCCAGGAGTCCTCATTTGTTACTTTATTCCGTTGTAAAAAGTGTAACCATTTTCTCTCATGCTCTTCCATGGAAGATGTACAATATATGAAAGATCTAAATTCCTCCTTTATCGCGCCATCATGAAGATGGCGTACAATGTTCTGCTGAATGTGCCATATACAGAGCCTATGGTTTGAGTCAGGCCACACCACCCTGATTGCTCTCTGCATTGCAAGGTCCCCATCAGTGATCACAGATATAGGATGCTGCTATCCCATAGCATCAGAAAAGGTCTCTAACATCCACTCGTATGCCTGGATTGTTTCATGTGGAATGATACCACATGCAAAAATAACGGTGCTACGGTGGTGATTCAACCCGACAAATGGCACAAACGACAGATTGTACTTATTGGTTATGTATGTGCTATCAAAAACAATAACGTCTCTGAAAGCCTTGTAGTCAAGTCGGGATTGACTATCACACCAGAACAGTCCCTTCAGATGACCATATTCATCAACCAAGTACCTGAAGAAAAAATCTAAATCTTGCTCTTGCCTCGCCACCATGTGATTGATCACCGTTTGAGCATCCCCGGAAGAAATTGTTTCCTCCTTGTTAGCATGGCAGAAATTGTAAATGTCCCTCATAATGCATCCAACCTCATCATATCCACCATATTGCATGCTCATAATATCCATAATATGGTGTTTTCTGATCCCAGATTTTTTCCATGTCTGCAATGTCCTCTTTCTTCTCATCGCTAATTCTTCTGTGTGAACGCAAAAGACACGACAGATCCCGTGGGGCTAGAGAATGGTTGTGTTCATCGATGAAATCCTTCACGAACCACTGACCTGTTTCCTCCTGTATTGCAATCACCAATTTAGCTTTACACCCTACACGAGTTATACTCCGTGGCCTCCTCTTTCTATCTTCGATCTTCCTCTTCATGTGCTTCTCTTCACGAACCCCTTCACGACTGCACACAAATTTCCTTAAAATTATATGGCAGTTGGATCCATCCCACTCGACATAGCTTCTCCGGACACTAAAACCTTTCTCAAGAGCATATTTGTTATAGAATGTATAACCTTCATCCTCATTGCTAAACATCTTGTTGGCAATATGATAGTACTCCAGCATTGTCCCATGACTTACATCCGCCATAACCACTGAAAAAAATCATAAAGTACAAAAAATTGCATGCAAAACTCAGTACGAAATCTTGCGTGGAATTATAAACTTTCCCATGCACATGTTATGGAAAGTGATCCTTAGCCTCCATAAACTTGGTCCCCCATGTACAAGCGAAGTGACCATGGATGATGAAAAATTCTAAATTGAGGGCTTCTTTGATTCAATGGATTCTCAAAGGAATTTTGAAGGATTCAATTCCTTAGAATTTTTTCCGATGTGGGTTGTTTGATTCATAGGATTGTAAACCATAGGAACTTTTCCATAGGATTCATTTTCACTACATTTCGTAGGAAATTTTCCATCCACTCTAACCTCTTTGAAAGAATCCTATGTTTTTTCTGTGCACGATCAAACACTCATAGAATCATATAGGATTCAAGATGACATGCCACCCCAATTCCACGTTTTTCCTATTCCTGCGTTTTGGAAATCCTACTAATCAAAGAGGCCCTGAATTGCATGCACTAGGGAAATCTAAAACGATGATGACTACACAAATCTAAGTAGGAAGTGCAGGCTACGAATCAAAGTAAGTTGAGATTCGGGCGATTCATACCTTACGATGCAAGGTATTTATTAATATAGCTCCATAATATTTGGAGGATATGTTATAAAGAGAAGTCACCTTCCCTCGATTTAAATGGACCGAAGGTCCATACGATTTATTTAAGTTGAGATGCAAAAATTAAAATGACATGATGGCATGATGACATGATGCAATGCAAAAATAAATAACACAAGCACAAAGAACACACGGGAGAACCCGGAACATCTGGAATCTTCGGGAATCTTCTGGGATCTTCTGGGACGTCGGTCTCGGGCGTCACAACTCTCCCACACTAACAGAGGATCTCGACCCGAGATCCTAGAGATATCGTCGGGTAAAAACGGAAGAGGAAGAGGTAAAACAAAGTTGCTTCTTCGACAGACGAGTGAAACCAAAGAACCTTGAGAGGTTAAACAAGTTGAAAGAACAATAGAATGGAGATGAACGAAGATGAAGCACTCCGTTAAAAAGAGGAACAAGGAGCATTATGAGAACCTTGTAGATTGAAAGACATGAAACAAGAGCTCACGGACCAAAAGAATATGAAACTGCAAGGGTATACCAAGGAATAAGAATGACAGAATTTGGACAGCACTCCGTCTGAAAATGGAAGGAATTAACAAGAACTTGAGGAGATGAGAATGATGCTTGATGAAATCAACAACATATTGCCTCCGAAACAATTGAAAGAATGGCACAAGGTTAAGAAAGATTTCAGGCAGCACTCCGGTTAAAAGATATGCAAAACATGAAAAGAAGACGGAACTTGAATGAAGAATACAACACTCCGGTTAAAAGATAAGCAAGGGAAAGAACAAGATCTCGATAAAACGAGATGATGGTTAAAGAGAGCAATATCACAAAGCCTCCGGAATGAAAGAATAGCATATAGTTGAAAGAAAGAAATGAACGGAGAAAAGTATGACAACTTCTCCCAAAATGAATTAGGAAAACCTCCTTACAAAGAAGGGTTGATTGGAGTTGTTGGAAAAAATCAACAACGAAATGAATAAGCTTGATGTGGGATTATGGAAAACATCTCAAAATTATGAGGTGACAACCAACCACTGATGGAAAACAATTGATTGTATTGATATCAACAAGGAGATGAAAAACTTATCTCACCGGAATGATAAATGAAGAACTTGGGTTATTTATAAGCACCATAATAGCAAAATCCTTAGGGAAAAGCTTTCGGTGAAATACAACCCAAGAATACTCCAACAAATAATTGAAGGGTAGAAAAGATCTCCTGAACAAGGAAAATGATGGTTTTAAATATCTCATTCTTGAAAACTCGTGAATCATGAAACATGAAGGAATTGTCAAGAATGACATAACACCATCTGAAAAGATAAGGTAGAAGGATTGCAATTGGAAAGCATGATGAAGAATGCTTGAGCTCCAACAAGAATCTTGATGACGACTTCGAGTATGAATTAAATGATGATGAACCACCATGAAGAACTCCGGTAATGAAAGCATGAGAAGTGAAAGATGAAAAGAATAAGATTTAAGGCCTGCGATGAATCAGATAGAACTCCGGAAAACAAGATGAAGAATTTAGAACCGAGAATATGATATGATGAACAAGCTCCAGACAAAAGAATTAAATCACCTTGAAGGAATAAGAATAAGAATTATGTCATGCATCTCCTTCACCAATTTAAATTGATGACAACCAATGGATTTGGCATACTACTTATTCTCATTGCAAGGAATTAAAGAGAGATCTAGCACAAGTTTGGATAAATCTTCAACGAACCACCGGTAGGATTAAGAAAAGAACGAGTGAATTAAAACGATAACAACGGAAGGTTAAACTTGAAAGAACCACCGTAAAAATATGGAGACGAACGAAGAGGCATCAATGAAGAATATTTGGAGGACGAAGTTGAAAACTGAGAACGAAGAAATATTCTGAAATGATGGCCTTCGGAGGATCACAAAGAAAAGAATTCATGAAATTCTTCAGAAGGGTATAAAAGAATTCCTCACAATCTGGACAATAATGAGGTTGACATGAAGCTAGAACCACGAATCTTCAAGAGAACGGTCAGGATTTAAGAGAAACACTTCTCCGGTCTACAAATGTTGAGAATGAAGACGAGAAATGCCATACAAATTGTTGGGCACTCCGGAATGAAGAATTAAAAGGTTGAACCAACGATGGAAAGAATTTGAAAGTAAACTTGGAGAAGGCATGTGACTGATGGAAATCATTCTTACGTCACACTTTGAAAAGAATTTAAGTATATCTCCGGAATAATTAGAAGAGTCAGGTAAGATCCTGGGAAAAGACCTGTGGGTTAGGGCCCACTAAAGAAATCACCGTTGAAAAAGATTGCTTAAGAGATATTGCACCGGTTGAATTAAAATGACTTGAATAAGATAGCAATCCTCAAAAATAATTTGAACGGATTAAGAATGGAATTATGAATCTTCAGCACTCCGGATATGAATAGCAAGAGGAGAATGATTAATTGGTGCACCGGAATAAGAAAACAATATGAAATGAGGAAAAAGGATAAGATCAACACCGAAATCTTGAATTACATCCACCGGCAGAATTAGAGAACAAAAGAATGATGAACTTGAAGCTCTTGAGCATCTTCACGATAAAGCACCGGATAAGAACATTGAAGGAAAAGAATGCAGAAATATCACATGAATAAAATGGATACTTCATTTGAGAATTCTGGCTCAATGCAGAAAAGGGTGGGAGGGTGGGGAAACAAAGACAACTTGAGATGAACAAAAAGGACACCGGTTGAAAAGAATTTAACATGAGGATCTTGATGGTCAAGAAGGACTAGCACTCCCATAAAAATATGAGAACACTGATTACGAAAGGTATGGAATCAACATTTGACATCGAAGCAACTCGAATACCAGAATCAAAACAAGAACAAAGGATAGATATGCAGCAGCCTAATCTTCACAACATCATTCGAACAGAGGATTGAACGAATGAATTCTGCAGGTACATCACTTGACGAGAAGCCACTTGGGAGAACAAAAAGTAAATAAAAAGGAACAAGGAACAGATAGAACAAATACAAGATAAAAGTTTCGTTCGACATTTTTGTGCTGAAAGCTCATGGAACGTGTTACAAAAGGGTTTTGCAATCCCCGGATCAGCATGGCCAAGGACCCTTTAAGATGCAACTCCCGATCAGAACAAGTCCATAAAACCACTTCACTCAATGTAGAACCCCGAACTTCATATCGTGCATCCGTTGGAAGAATGCCTAGAACTACTAGATGAACCCACCTATAGATTTCCGAAAGTTTCCAGTTATGCAATCAGGTGTTGGGGATACACGGGAAGCACCGTGCAATCAACTCTAAACCTACATCCAGGTGTATCCATCCTTCAACACATAACCAGTCTTTCTCGGAAACTGTTTACCTCGGACCTTCGAAAAGCATCCACTATAACAAGCTATGGCAATACTCTCGAACTACCTCCCCAGTACTGGGTGATGTCGGGGTTATCTTGCCACTGGCCGTATAGGAGAGATTTTCGATGTCGGCCGTCTTAAGTATATAGTACTGCCGCGATATGCTAGTTACAATGATACCCCGAAGCTCAACTCCTCGGTAACAGGAGGCATCGAGAACAATATCCTTGTCACAAGAACATCGAGACAATCCCAGAATACTCGCGGGATCCTATAAAAAAATTTGGTGCAATTTTTGAAAGTAGAAGAGAAAAGAGTAATCGTCAGGAGTCTTCACCAGAGAGAAAGGGGATGAGAAGCAAGAAGTCCTACTCTCCGATATAATATAGGACTCAAAAAGTTTTCAGTGTGTGCCTAGAATCAACCGTCAACGATTCGATCAATCAGTGGGGGCTTCTAGGTCGGAGAATGCTCTGAATACCAACTTGTAATGCCCAGGATGGGACTATACCTCCTACGTGTCGAGGCACGACTTAAAGGTATAAGCCCATCCTAGAATGATCTCAAGTTTGGTATCTTTGCACGACTCATGTAAAAGAGGGATTAAATTGCAAAAGGAGATAGTTGGCTTACACTCGCCACTTCATTCAATACATTACATAAGCAAACATCATTCAAAACATCACAACCCGACTACGGGTGAAGATCCAAAAGAAAGATACCAAAACAACATAAAGCCACAGGTCAGGATCGAATCCTAGTAGAAACCACTACTGAACGTCGAAACGTCACAAGCAAACAGCCACGATCTTCATCGAGCTCCCAGTGAAGAACTGATCCAACTCCTGCATCAAGCTCGGCTGAACCTGCATCTGGTGTGGTAGTAACTGTGAGCCACGAGGACTCAGCAATCCCGTTCCCGGGTAACACGACTATTTAAGCCTTGGGTGAGGACAAGGCTGAAGAAAGAATAAGAGGTGAAGGAACAAACAAGAGTGTGCAGCAGCAACTAGCACTAACTTACGTAATAGAGAGCGAGAAGAGAAGTGCCTCGGTCGAGAGATGATCACGAAGTGATCCTAACTAAAGCCGGTCAAACATAACCCCACCGTGTTCAACTCCCGAATCCCTATTCGGAAATTGACAGTCACGGTACACACGCTGGTAGTGTATTGGAACATTGTGTCAAGTTATCTACAACTGGAATTAACAAGCTCCCATCTGCCACATAAACGCGGGCACGGCTTTCGAAAGTTCAAACCCTGCAGGGGTGTTCCAACTTGGCACATCACAAGCCCACGATCCGCGGAGTCGCAACTCCAAGGTGGGAAGACCCGAGTATTCTCGGAATCCCGTGCTCATGTTAAACCAAACTAAGGTAAGGCTAATCCAGCAAATCCTCCCGGTGTATCGACACCCTGATAGTAGCCGTGCGTATCTAAGTCTCAGGACACGACCGGATGGGTGATGCTACAGGTTATACCAGATACCTTGGGTTTCCCCAAGGCGGCCCTGCAGGACCCCCGTTTGGGACCAACGCCATCAGCACTGGCCCCCCCTGCTATGTGGAATTAAGAATCCTCGGGGACATGACCCCCTATGCAATTAATTAATTATTTAAGTTGTTATTATGAGGCAAATAGTACCAATGTTGGGACTTGCTGGAAAAGACTTAGCACTTAGCGGTTTATCAAGGGGGTCCCATACACCCCAACCGTGTTAGGAACGCAAAATCAAGGAACATAACACCGGTTTATACGGTTCCTAACGGCATGAGTGGAACAAATCACCAAGCAAAAGGCTTAGCCTTCCACCCTTGCCAGTATATAGATGATTTCATTTTAAGCATTTATATAGTGTGATATAACCCAACCAAACTTCAACATGAAGCAAGCATCTTCAATCTTCACCTGCAACTAACAATGCTATACGAGGGGCTGAGCGAAGCGTACTTAGCCAAGCAACGGTTTGCATAGGTAGGTTGGTTAAGCATGGCAATTGGTTACAAGTAGGAGGCTGACAAGAAGATCATGGGCATCGAGGCAAAACTATAGATCGAGACTCTAGCAATAGGCAAAATAGTAATGGTATCCGGGTTCGGTCATCTTGCCTGGAATTCCACAAGGGAGAAGAACGGATCCATGAAGTAGACGGAGCAACACAGACGAGAGAAACCTCACAACTTCGGAACGAATCCGAAGCTACCAAGAGAAGCAACCGGAAAGAAAGAACAACACGGTAAACACACAAGCATAAACATGGCATACGATGCACAAACAAGTATGATGCATGTCTGGTTTAAATATGCATGGCATGGCAAAGTGCACAAACAAAACTACAAGTTAAGTGGAGATCAATATGCAACGAGTTGCATATTGACGAAACACCACATTTAATTATTTAGTTGACTCTCATTATTTACAAGACAAGCTTAAATGTTTTTAACATGGCAAGAGGTGAAACATAAAGAAACTACACTATTTAGACATTTTAAATGAGGCCGGAAATAACAACAACAAGTCCGGAAAATCCCCATAAGCATGTTTAATAATTATAAGCAAACAACAATTAAACATTCAAGGTTGTTAACATGATGCGGATGACATGATCAAGTTTTATGCAAGTTTTTGTTAAAGGTTGACAATTAACAAGATATGAAGCATTTGTCACCGTGGTGGAAGAAAGGGTGCCACGGCAACGATCCGAAAATGATGCAACGGCATCATATCGGTTCCGGTAACTCGGTGAGAGACCGGTGCAAAAGATAACGGAGAGCGAGTCAAACGAGATGAAAGAGGTGGGGTGATCCCGTTACCGGGTTCCCGCGAGTCGGCGACGCGGCAACCGAGGAACATGACAAAAGGTGGAACGGGCACGAAGCACACACAAGAGACATTTCATACAACACAAGCAAGCACAAGCGTTCATCCACGGGGTCGTCTCGGGGTTATACCTTCGAAGCGTGCGTTTCGGGGCGGTTCGAGACGTAGAGGAAGGAGGCGTTCCGTTCGGAGAGGAAGTAGACGTTCTCATTTCTTCACCGAAGGTAGTCGTTCTCGTAGCGGTAGTTGTACTCGGGCTACGGTAGTGATACTCGCGGTCATCGAGCGACGGTAGTTGTACATGATCCGTAGAGGTACTTGTCATCGTCTCGTTCGGTCGTCGTGGTACTTGACAAAAGGTTGTGGTCTCGATATCGTAGTTGTACACGTGGTCGTCGTGGGAAGTAGTGGAACTTGGTCGTTTTCCGGTCGTCGGTAGTCGTACACGGGGCGTTTTGTAGATGTTCACGGAGCTCGTTCGTAGATGTACTCATTTCCGTAGATGTTCAAGTCGTTGCGGTCTTTGGCGTGTAGGCGTACACGTTCTCTGTCAAGGTCAACACAAGCAACCCGAAACAAAAACAAAACTACAGCAACAAAAACTTCAGCAAGGCAGCACGGGCGACGGGAACGGAGGCAGAGCTGCGGCAACTTGGCGAGGTGATGGTGACGACGCAGTCGAGGACGGGTGCTGCCGCGGTGCAGCAGCGGCTCCTGGCCGGGGAGGAAGAAGAGGCCACGCCTTGCTGGTCGAGGGAGGACGCGGGCCTCGAGGCGCGGCAGCTGGGAGCAACACGGGGCGCATCTTGGCGCTGGCTGGAGGTGTGGAAGGGGCCGCACGGGGCGAACGAGGCAGGGGCGGCGCGGCTGTGAATAAGGGCGCGGTGAGGCAGCCTTGCGACGGGGCGGAGGAGCTGCGGTCGCGGAGGTCCAGCGGGCGCCCCTGGCCACGGGAGGAGGAGGCAGAGGTACTTGGCGCTGGGGGAAGGAGTTGGAGGACGGGCGGCCGCGGGCGCACAGGGCGGCGGTCGAAGGCAGGAGGCAGGCGCGCCGAAGGGAGAAAGAAGGAGAGGCCGTCGGGGCTGGGCCCGAGCAGGAGGAGCGCTCGGGGCGGCACGGCGCGGGGTCCGAGCCGGCGCTGGGAATCGGCCAGAGGGGTGAGGCCTGGGGCCTGGCCAAGCGGGGCGCTCGGGAAGGAAGAGGGGCGCCGGCCTGGGGCTCCTGGCCGTGCGCTTGCTGGAGGCGAAGGGCGCCGGTGATTCCTGGCCGGCCCGCGGGTGCTCCGGGCCGCGGGGAGGAGAGGGGCTCGAGGCGTTGCAGAGGGAGAGGGAACCGAGCGACGAGGGAGAGGGTCGGGACTCCTGCGATGCAAAAGAAAGAGCGACGGCGTTGAGGGAAAACGAGGAAGGAGAGGAGCGATGCGGGCGTCCTAGGGTTAGGTGGTGGCCGGGCCGGGCAGATGGGCCGCGGAGAGGAGAGGGGGCTGATGGGCCAAACGGCTGGCTGGGCTGCCTCTCTTTATTTTAAAACTGCTGTTGTTTTTCCAAATAAAACAGAAAAACAAAAGAGGAATAGAAGAAAAGAGGAGTTAGGAAAAGACTTAGGGCAAGGGGTAAAAATCCCTGGACTCACAAAAATGTCAGGGATTTAAATAAAATAGAAGGAGGTTTTTTGGAAGAACCTCGAAACAACGGAAAAGAATTACAGGGAAGGGTTTTTTGAAGGAAACTCGAAGTGAGAAAGACATGGGGAAAATATTGCAAGTGTGTTACGGTGATTCCGAAGCAATGGAATATTTATTAATATAGCTCCATAATATTTGGAGGATATGTTATAAAGAGAAGTCACCTTCCCTCGATTTAAATGGATCGAAGGTCCATACGATTTATTTAAGTTGAGATGCAAAAATTAAAATGACATGATGGCATGATGACATGATGCAATGCAAAAATAAATAACACAAGCACAAAGAACACACGGGAGAACCCGGAACATCTGGAATCTTCGGGAATCTTTTGGGATCTTCTGGGACGTCGGTCTCGGGCGTCACAGAACACTTCATGGCAACAAAGGGCATGGCAAACATGTACATGTCCAGCACTACAAGCATTGACCTCTGAGCTACTACCAAACACCACTAGAACATGCTCAAAACATCATGGCAAGATTGCAAAAGATAACAGTTTCACAGACTTAGGGAAAATAAACTAGACATGGCAGCAACAACGACAAGTAGGCATGTTTGCAAGCTTGTGCAACTCATCACAAAGCATAACATGGCAAGTGAATATAACCAACAGCAAGAGGACATGTTTATGAAGCTACTCATGGCAAGAACATGGTCATAGGATGCATAGGTCACTGGCAATTAACATGGCAAAACTAAACTTACTATTAACAAGCTGACATAAACATTTTATAGCAACTTGAGAGCATGAAAATAACAAGCTATAGCAGGCCATTAATGCAAACAAGGGCATGGACGGATAGAGCATAACATGGATAAAAAGACATGGTCATTGGACAACCCAAAACATTCATGGATTTGAGTGGGGCATCAAGCAAACATGGCATCAGGTTATAACAGTTTCAGACTTACCGGTTTTCAACAAGTCTCAGAAAATAACAACAGCGAGTAGGCCACTTTAAAAGCTTGTTGCAAACACCACAAGGCATATCATGAAAAGTGGATTGCACCACAGCAAAGATGACATGATTGTGCTTCTAAAACATATTGACATGTAGCTCAAACAAAAATCACACATAAAGATATGAAAAAGATAAATCAGCATCTCATAACAAGTTTCAGCACTTATCAGCCACATGCACTTTTGCAACAGAGATAAACATGGCAATATGGCACCTAACATGTATGCAAAAGCAATCATCATGTAGAGCACTTCACAATGAACATTTTAACATATCATACAATCCATTTGGACCAACATGCACAAAGATACAACATCACAAACATGCTAACATATTGTTGACAGACAACAAGGACTTAACACTAACATCACATAGCAGTTTTGCAACGAAGATTAAGGCATCAAGATAAACATAAACATGCATGCAAATGCAACTAACATGTAGAGCATATCACAACGATCATTTTGATATATCATATGCACAGTTTGGATAAACGTGCACAAAGATATTAACCACACAAGAATGCATCATAATATGCTTTTCTCGGACTTAGAAGAAAAAGAACCACCTCGGTCTGGCTGAGTGGACGTGTCCAGGACCCGGCGAAACACGTCCATCGTCTGGGGCCCACGTGGCAGTGACACAAGCGAGGGGAGGAGTCGGACATGTTCGGGCTCCTCCGGACATGTCCGCTTCGGCGAGCCTCGTCCCGATCCGAGGAAGAGCGACGGCAGCCAATACGACGACAGCGGGGTCCGATCCGGCCCGGACCTCGCCGGATCCGGGCGCGGCGTCAGCGGGGAGGGGCACGGGGCGGCGTCCCGGCGAGCTATAGGCCGGAGGGGCGAAGGAGCTGCGACCGCGGGTGGAGTTTGGTGGCCGGAGGTGAGCGAGGCGCTCGACGACGGGGACGCGCAGGAGGTCGGCCGGTGGGGAGGTCGGCCGGCGGGGAGCTCGGGCAGGACGCACGCAGCTCTGGGCCCAGATGGGCTCGGGGGGCCCAGATCCGGGTTTGGTGGGCCTAGAGCGGGGGGTGGGAGACAGGGCATGGGGAGGCACGAGGTGGCGGCTGGGGGTTGGGGATGCACGGATTTCGAGGAAGGGGCTAGGGTTTCCAAAACAGGAGGTCTAGGCCTTCCTTTTATAGTAGGTAGAACTAGGTTACGGGGTTTGGGGGATTTCGAAGCCCTCGGACGCCGATCGGACGGCTCCCAGTGCGAGAGGAGATAGGAGAGGCTTAGTGGGATGTGTAAAGAGGAGGCTTCGGTCTGAGAGGAGAGAAGAGAGAGAGGCCCGTGGGGGTTTTCGGAGACCGAAAACGTCCGTCGTTTTAACCGGCTATATTGCCGCTATAGTTATCCGTTGGGCTATCAAACGAACTTCGAATGTGACGAAATTTGATAGGCGGTGCACCTATGCTATAATAAGACCACACGCCAAGTTTCATCCCATTCCGAGAACGTTTTCCGGCCACTTATAAAATAATTATTCAGAGGTGCCGCGGCCGCGTGCGAGTGTGTCTGGGCTCAGAACGGACAACGGAAAGGACGGGTGGGCTCGGACGGGTGCATGTTTTGAAAACATTTGCAATGCACATGATGACAAGGCAAAAAGCAACACGCAAGCAGATGACATGGCAATGGCAATGAATAACTGGCTGACACCTGGCGCATCGGTCTCGGGGCGTCACAACACTCCCCTACAAACAAGAGATCTCGTCCCGAGATCTTAGGAATGATACAGAAGAGGAAAAGGAAGAAGGTGAAACCAAAGAACCTTGAGAGGTTGAACAAATTGAAAGAACGAACACGACGAAGGAGAACGAAGTTGCAAACACTTCGTTAGACAAAGAAGAACAAGGGATACGACGAGAACCAAAAGGTTGAAGGTTATGAAGCACGAGTTGACGGAACAAGAATGAATTCAAAACCACTCAGGCTAAAAGAGATAGAAAAGCAATTCGGGCAGCACTCCGGTTGAGCATTGAAGTAATAGGACTTGAACTTGAGGAGATGGAATAATACTTGACGAGATCAACAAGAAAATGCCCTCGGAAGAGTTAAAGAATGGAATGAGAAGAAAAGGGGAAAGAAAACATCTTCTAGCACAATAAATTTGAAGGCATCTGATGGCTTCTCGCCCCTCGTTGGTTACCCCAATTGGAAGGTTGAGATGTAGCGTAGCGGCAAATTTCCCTTGGCAAAGGTACCAAGGATCGAATCCCGTGAGACTCCGAGGGTCGACAAGTAGGGGTCAACGGCGCCAGAAACTTAGCGGTTGACGGGACCTGCACACAGATACAGATAGCTTTGCTCCCAACGAGTACAGAGAGGTTGTCAATCCCTCCGGCCTTGTTGTTTACAAAGGATCAAACACAAGAGATAATAATGATAGCTATGACTGCAACTAGGAAATAAAAACAGGAAGTAAATAGAAGGTGTGATCAGTGGTGGTAATATGGACCGGGGTCCCATGATGTTCACTAGTGATGTCTCTCTCCCAAAAGACGATAAAACAGCAAAGCGAGGTAAACAAATTACAGCTGGGCAATTGACAGGATTATGTGCGCAAACCAATGCTAACTATGCTGCAAAGAAAGGTAGAGGCTCAAAAGCATGGGCGGTACGCCAAGGCAAGTAGACCAAAATCCATCTGCATCTACTACTAATCATCCACCTTGAGATATCTATCCAGAACATCTCGCTGGTATTAAGTTGCGAATCCCACCCAAAGTGTAAACTCAAAGCAACAGACAACTGCATTAAAAGAACTTTCCGTAAAGTAAACAATCCTTGCACCCGCAAGTACAAGCACCGTTGTTTTCTCCCTTGTGGCAACAGCACATCCCCTAGACTCATGTTTCTGTCACTCAAGCTAGTCATCAGGGGGCATGAACCAACAATCAAGCATAACGCTCCCTCTTGGAGTTACTACCTACTACTTGGCCAAAGCAATAAACAGCAACGGAGAACATGCAAGAATTACTCAAGAACAAAGATATAAATGAGGTGAATCAAATATATTACTCAAACACAATCTCAACATAGTCTCATAATCCATCAGATCCCAGCAAACTCAGCAAAGCAACAGCAGAAAGATTACATATGTGCCTCGATCATGTAGGGCAGCTCACGAGGTCTAAACCATGAAGAGCAAAGAGGGGAGGAGAACATCACATAGCTACTGATCATGGACCCATGGTCCAAGGTGGACTACTCACAACTCATCCGGGAAGCGTCCATGGTGGTGGAGAAGCTCCCGGTGGTGGTTCTCCCCTCCGGCAGGGTGCCGGGAAGAGTTCTCCTGATGCTCCCGATCTTGGAAGCGCTGCGGCGGCGGAATAGAGGCGAGATCGCGAAAAAGGGTTCTGTCCTCGAGGGTTTCGGGATGAGAGGGATATATATGCGAAGGGGGGCAGCCAGAGGCGGAGCAGGGGCCCCAGGCCCCCCCTGGCGCGGCCAGGGGTGGGGCCGCACCAGGTGGCCGCCTGGGCCTCCCCTGGCTCCCCTCTGGCCCATCTTTGGTTCTTCGCGAAGCTTCCTGTACGCTGATTTTTCCTATATTTTTCCTGGAATTTTTGGAGCACTTTTAATATGGGGGAAACCTGAAATAGAAAAACAGCAGAAAACAGGAGCTGGCAGTGTGGTGCACTGAGTTAATAGGTTTGTCCAAATTTGATCAAAAGTGCATGGAAGTGCATCAATATCATAGCAATATCACACAAAAGAAGCATGGAGCAAGCAGAAATTATAGATACGTTTTGGACGTATCAACATCCCCGTGCTTACTTCCTGCTCGTCCTCGAGTAGGTAAATGATAACAAGCATAATTTCTGTGGTGACATGCTATCAACAATATAAGAACTTTTTAAGTAAAGCAATCAAGGCATGTAATTAAATTCAAGTCATAACAAGCAAGAGTCTATATTAGCATTGTAACAAGCAACATAAGAACATAAAGGTGCAAGAGCTCTCGCTGTCCGTGACTCGAATGTCTCCAAATGGTGTTTGCGTGCAAGAAAGGGGATAGGGATATACGAGAGAGTAAAACATAGTTTTTGTATTGTTGAGAACTTAATCTACTAAAGTTTCACACTTGGTCTTCTTTGGAATCTTATCTTGACTCATCCCCAGACCACTAGCCAGGTACAAGTCAAAATGATCCACTCCCTTTCGATATTTTGAGCACTCATGCAATGGATGAGCGTAAGCAAGAAAGTTGACACTTAGGATGGCAAAGAGAGAAAAATGATGAAGGGGGAAGACAAAAAAGGTGTGAAAGGCTCACATCAGTGAGGACAATCATAGGCGAGAGAAAGCCAAATGATAGATATGATGTGAGGAGTAGGGATTGCCATGCAACGGATGCACATATGAGCTAAGGTAAGCTCTCCAATGGAACTAGTGGGGGTGCATCCAACTTGCTCGCTCAAGAAGACCTAGAGCTCTTTTGAGGAGGCTCATCATTGGAATATACAAGCCAAGTTCTATAGTGTGAAGGTCCCCACATAGCTATATGCATGAATGATAATCTCTATGGAGTACGAGTGTGGATCTCTCAAAAGGAATAGTAGTGTGCCCCCTTCTCTCTTTTTATTTCTTTTTTCTATTTTTTTTTTTGGCCTCAATGGCTCTTTCTATTTAACTCTCATTTGTCCTCTTTGGGATCTTTTGATTTGTCCTCTTTGGGATCTTTTCCTCACTTTAGGGGCAACACTCTATAAATTACAAGAAGTATAGAAGATCTTTCACACTTTACAAAAGTACTCAACATAAAGAAAATGAAACTATCATGATGTATGCAAATGTATGCCTCTGCCGGTGTAGCAGGATATGAAATGATACTAGCGCGTCATGTAGCAATGATTAGGGCAAGGCCCAACTAGCATGCGGCTCATCGATCAAGCAAAAAGCATGTATGACATGAAGATCAAGTCATGAAAAGATGGATGTTGCATGGCAATGTATCTCGGAAAGGCTATGGAAATGCCTTGATAGGTAGGTATGGTGGCTGTTTTGAGGAAGGATATAATGAGGCTTATGATGACAGAGCGTATCGTGCCAAGGATTTGGATGCACCGGCGAAGTATGCGCCAACTCTCGAGGTGATAAAGGGCAATGCACGGTACCGAAGAGGCTAGAAAAATATGGCTAGGTGGAAGTGTCAACTTTCGAATACTCACATTAGTCCAAAGAACTCATGCACTTATTATCAGTAACTCTCAATCTAATTAGGAGGTTCACAAAGAGACAAGTACCCCGAGGAGGAGTGTATGGGGGTTTGGTTATCCTTGCGCATCCTCGACTCATGGTACGTGAGTGTACTCTAATATTCGATCCCTCCAAAGATTAGTGATCCTCTAGTAGCTAAAGTTCTCAACTATTTTGTAAGTTTTCGAAAATAAACACGGATTGCCCAAAATACGACATCTATCACTAATAGGCTAAAGCTCTTGACACCAAAAGTTCAGACATTACTCACGGCAATACCTCAAAACTATTGCAAGTTACTACTAAAATTAAATAGCAACCTCAATTACCTACTTTAAGTTAAGACACACAACTCAGTGCAACAGGCAAACTCTCTTAACAAGATAAACATGAAAACTCAAGAGAGTTCAGAAACCAACTAAACAAAAGCTCTTTAAAAAGAAAAGCATGAAAACTAAGAGCTAAACATGACAGCAGCTATGGAAAGACAAAGAACACACATAGCAAAGACAAGCATGAAAATCCTATGTTTTGTTCTAGGTTGAAGTGGAGCGTGTTTCTCTCCCACACAAAGAAAGCTGGGTTCTAACTTGTTATGAACAGCAAGCAAAGCTAAAGAAAACTAAAAAAAGAAAACTAAGAGCAAGACGCTCCAAGCATATGATACGTCCAAAACGTATCTATAATTTCTGCATGCTCCATGCCACTTTTGGGTGATATTGCTATGATATTTATACACTTCCATACACTTTTGATCATATTTGGACTAACCTACTAATCTAGTGCACCCCAGTGCTAGTTTCTGTTTTCGGCTGTTTTTGTATTTCAGGTTTTCACATTACGAGAATTGTCAGGAAAAATCCAGAAAAATAATATAAAAAATCAGCGTTCCAGAACCTACCTTGCGCCCGAAGTACAGCCGGGGAGGGCCACCAGGGCCCAAGGCGCCCTGGCGGCGCCCCCCCCC
>LR738714.1:797150163-797160876 GCA_902687465.1 Secale cereale | reverse complement strand
CCTCCCCCCTGGGCCGCGCCGGGGGGGCGCCTGGGCCCCCCAAGCCCCGTCTGGTGCCCCCCTTTGGCATATATTTAGAGCATCCTTCGAAACCCTCGGGACGGGAACTCTTTTTCGCGATATCATCTCTGTTCCGCCGCCGCCGCCGCTTCCAAGATCGGGAGCACCAGGAGAACTCTTCCCGGCACCCTGCCGGAGGGGAGGATCACCATCGGGAGCTTCTCCACCACCATGGACGCTTCCCGGATGAGTTGTGAGTAGTCTCCCTTGGACCATGAGTCCATGACCAGTAGCTATGTGATGTTCTCCTCCCGTTCTTGTGCTTCACTAATTAGTCCTTGTGAGCTGCCCTACATGATCGAGGCACATATGTAATCCTTATGCTGTTGCTATGATGAGTTTGCTGGGATCCGATGGATTACGAGATTATGTTCAGATTGTGATTGAGTAATATATTTGATCTACCTCTTTTATATTTATGTTCATAAGTAATTCTTGCATGTTCTCCGTTGTTATTTATTGCTTTAGCCAAGTAATAGGTAGTGACTTCAAGAGGGAACGTTATGCTCGATTGTGGGTTCATGTCCCTCGATGACTAGCTTGAGTGACAGAAACATGAGTCTAGGGGATGTGCTGTTGCCACAAGGGGGAAAACAACGGTGCTTGTGCCCGCGGGTGCAAGGATTGTTTACTTTACGCAAAGTTCTTTTAATGCAGTTGTCTGTTGCTTTGAGTTTACACTATGGGTGGGGCTCGCAACTTAATACCACCGAGATGTTCTGGATAGATATCTCAAGGTGGATGATTAGTAGTAGATATTGATGGATTTCGGTCTACTTACTTTGGCGTACCGCCCATGCTTTGAACCTCAACCTTTCTTGCAATGTAGCCAGCATTGGTTTGTGTTCGTGGTCCTTTCAATTGCCCAGCTGTAATTCGTTTACCTCACATAGCTGTTTTATCGTCTTTTGGGAGAGAGACATCACTAGTGAACATCATGAGACTCCGGTCCATATTACCATCATTGATCACATCCGCTATTTACTTTTCGCTATTATTTACTATTGCAAACATTATCTATCACTACTATCATTTGCGTTTAATCCTTTGTGCTAAAAGGCCGGAGGGATTGACAACCTCTCTGTACTCGTTGGGAGCAAAGTTATTCGTATCTGTGTGCAGGTCCACGTTGATTGCTAATATCTGGCGCCGTTAGCAGTTGACACCTACTTGTTGAACCTAGGAGTCTCTGGGGATTCGATCCTTGGCATCTTTGCTAAGGGAAAAACTTCCACAACACTGCATCTCACACCTTCCACTTGGGGTAACCAACGAGGGGTTAGAGGCCCATCAAGGAGTTTTTCTGGCGCCGTTGCCGGGGACTCCACTCTTCAGGATAGGGGAGTTGCATGCTATCTTTTACCTTTGCTATTTAGTCTTGATTAGTTTACCTTTCAGTTTTTGCTTTAGTATCCTTTATCAAAAATTACAAAAAAAAAATATTTTGCCTTCCTGTTAGTAGTCCTATCTGTTTAGCTAAACATGTTAGGATATGGTGCTTTGAGGGAATCAGAAGTTCTAGATTTCCATCAAAGGGATGGAGAAAATATGAAGAAGGCATGGGACAGAATTTCTGATGCACATAGGAGAATTATGCCTTGGATACCTATAAAAATTGTGCTTAGGAATTTTTACCAGGGTCTTTTTAAATGGTGTAAACACTCTCTTGATATTATAGCCGAGGGATATTTCCTATAATGTGATGAAGCTAGAGCTCTTGAAATTATACATGGTCTATCTAGTTACTTTGTTTATGATCATAATTTTGATACTGTCATAGATAGACTTGCTACTATTGAAAAGAGAATGGATGCGCTAGACTTAATGAAGGTAGAGAAACCCAGACCCAATAAGAGAGATATTTTGGAAATAGATAATGACTGGGAGCCTCTTGTTAGGATTAGCATCTCTAATCAAGACTTCCTTGCTTATTGTGATATTGGATCTATGGTTTCTACTATGCCAAAAATTGTTCATGATTCTTTAAAATTTAACATGGATAGATTACCATCTTATCATGAACATACTAATGGAGATATTTTTGAAATCCAGGGAAGAATAAAAGATGTGCCAGTTAAATTCCTTAAAGGGATTGCAATGGTTGATTTCTTCATCATGGAGCCAAACCAAGGAAATATAGTGCTTGGAAGGGACTTCCTCCGAGCGGTAAAAGGCTTCATCGATATAGGTAAGGGACAAATCCGCTTACGCGGGAAGGCAAAAGGGGTGTACCCCTTTCCTAGAAGGAACAAGAGTGAACTTGTTGAGGAACCATATGAATCAATTTATAACTCCGATTATTATGATCTTTATTGATTCCTTTTTGCATTATGCCTAGCTTAAAGGCATAAAAGAAAGCGCTTTTGGGAGGCAGCCCACATGAATAAATTTTTATATTTTGCTTTTGTTGTGTCTTCATGTTGTTTACTGCTGTAGCATCATCATTGTATCTTTGCTTTTCATATTTGTGCCAAGTATAGCCTCTGATTGCTAGAAAGTTCAAAAGTTGTGAGGTGCTGTCCAGGAAACAGATTCTGTCCTTGGATAGAAAAATTCGTATAAAATCACCAGATCATCTTTTTGGTCTGAATTTTTTCGACAGCGTTCTCTATATAATTGTCTTTCGCGCGTCTGTTCTGATTTTTTTGATTTGAGTTGCAGAAGTGCCCTGAACAAATCATTTACTACCTGCTGTTCTGTTTTTCACAGATTCTGTCCTGTTTTGCCTTTCCTTCATTTTTCGAACCAAGAGCTTGCTTTTTCTTTGCAGAAACCTTTTGGCAATCTTGAGAAACAGTAGACCTTCAAGAATATCTTTATTTCCAGCAAGGAACAATTATTTTATTAAGGGTACTAACCTCGCTAATCAGATTATGATGAGTTATGTATGAAGGGAGTTTTCAAGTGTGCGAGGGAAGATGATAAAAAGATTCAGGAGTGTCAAGCGCTCAAGCTTGGGGATGCCCCCGTGCAGCCCCAAGAAATATTCAAGGAGACTCAAGCGTCTAAGCTTGGGGATGCCCCCGTGCATCCCCTTCTCCATCAACATTATCAGTTCGTCTTTCGTTCCACTATATTTTAATCACTTCATGTGTTATGTGCTATGCTTGGAGCGTCTTGCTTTTAGTTTTCTTTAGCTTTTCATAATGAGTCGTAACTCAGCGTTCTTTATGTGGGAGAGAAACACGCTCCACTTCTACCTAGAACATAACATAGAATTTTCATGTCTATCTATCCTGTGTGTGTTCTTTGTCTTTTAATAGCTACTATCATGTTCATCTCTTAGTATTCATGCTTATCTTTTCAAAGAGCTTTTGTTTAGTTGGTTGCTTGGACTCTCTTTATTTACCATGCCCATCTTATTAAGAGAGTTTGCTTCCGTTGCATTGGTTAATATGTCTATGATAAAGATGCTACTTGCATAATGGTGCTTAGTAATTCATGTTTTCTTGTGGTTAGTCTCAAAAAGCTGGGGGGGGGGGGTCCCAATGTGTTATTGGAGTACCAACGTGATTTGTTTGCCTATGCTGTGGTATGGTTTAGTAATATCTTCCTTCGAGAATTTATTTTGATTGACTTGGTGTATGCTCACGCATATTTAAGACTGTAAAGAAAGTCTGTCAAGCCTTGATGATCTTTTATTTCTGAGTAGCGATATAACTACCATGCCTGATTCAATGTTGCTTTGTCGCTCTGCATGATTATGACCGTCATTGCTCTCTTAGTTGGTCGCTCCCAGTCTTTTGCTAACCTCCACCTGTACTAAGCGGACTAACTTTGCAATATATAGCTCATGGGAAAGTAGCTTAAAAACTATTGTGGTAAAGAATATGTTGCCTATGTATCTTATTTCTTATAAGTTGCTTGCTGAGCGGTAACCATGTTTCTGGGGACGCCATCAACTGTCACACTTTTGTTGAATATCATGTGAGTTGCTATGCATGTTCGTCTTGTCTGAAGTAAGGGTGATTTGCCATGGGTTGAATGAGTATGCATATTGTTAGAGAAGAACATTGGGCCGCCAACCAAAGCCATGTATCATGGTGGAAGTTTTAGCTTGGACATTAATCCTCAATCTCTTATGAGAATATGCTTATGCATTGAAGAGGAGTCCATTATCTATTTTCTATGTTGTCCCGGTATGGATGTCCTCAAGTTGAGATCTATCAAAAACGAGAAATCAAATGCGATTTATCTCCATGGACCTTTGTACAGGTGGCATAGAGGTACCCCTTTGTGACACTTGGTTGAAACATATGTAATGCAATGATAACCCATGGAAATCCGAGCTAATTAGGACAAGGTGCGAGCACTATTGGTATTCGATGCATGAGGCATGCAACTTATAGGATGTCTTATGCATGACACATATGAAGTACTACTACCGTTGACAAAATTGCTTCTATGTTTTCAAAATAAAAAGCTCTAGGACATAACCATTCTTTTACTTTTATGTTGAGTCTCCACCTTCTTTTTAAAGCACCAACTATTGAGAGCATGATTGTCATTCTGAGTGTAATGTGCATTGTTCCAAAGTAGCATTGTCTTTTGCATGATTGTGATATCGTTTATTTTGAAATCATTGTATCTAGTCATCACTTAAACCTTGAAGGTGCCCCTGCATTTATGTTTTGCTTCACTAAAGGGGGCAAGCTAGATATCACTTTATCATATTTGCACATCATGTTCATTGCAAATCTATTTGATGCTTCAATGTCATGTTGTAAAACTTTCAGTCATTTGTGATTTTCTCATGAGGCAACTTAATTACTATAGAATCATTGTCTCAGTAAGCTTTGTCATATGACTATGAAAAAGTCCTATATGGTTAATAGCATGTCACCACAGAAATTATTTTTGTTATCATTTACCTACTCGAGGACGAGCAGGAATTAAGCTTGGGTATGTTGATACGTCCAAAACGTATCTATAATTTCTGCTTGCTCCATGCCACTTTTGGGTGATATTGCTATGATATTTATACACTTCCATACACTTTTGATCATATTTGGACTAACCTACTAATCCAGTGCACCCCAGTGCCAGTTTCTGTTTTCGGCTGTTTTTGTATTTCAGGTTTTCGCATTACGAGAACTGTCAGGAAAAATCCAGAAAAATTATATAAAAAATCAGTGTTCCAGAACCTACCTTGCGCCCGAAGTACAGCCGGGGGGGCCACCAGGGCCCCAGGCGCCCTGGCGGCGCCCCCCCCCCCCCCCTGGGCCACGCAGGGGGGGCGCCTGGGCCCCCCGAGCCCCGTCTGGTGCCCCCCTTTGGCATATATTTAGAGCGTCCTTCGAAACCCTCGGGACGGGAACTCTTTTTCGCGATCTCATCTCTCTAACGCCGCCACCGCCGCTTCCAAGATCGGGAGCACCAGGAGAACTCTTCCCGGCACCCTGCCGGAGGGGAGGATCACCATCGGGAGCTTCTCCACCACCATGGACGCCTCCCGGATGAGTTGTGAGTAGTCTCCCTTGGACCATGAGTCCATGACCAGTAGCTATGTGATGTTCTCCTCCCGTTCTTGTGCTTCACTAATTAGTCCTCGTGAGCTGCCCTACATGATCGAGTGATGGGCCTCGAACCCCTCGTTGGGTACCCCAAGTGGAAGGTGTAAGATGCAGTAAGTAGAAGTGTTTTCCCCTAGCAAAGATGCCAAGGATCGAATCCCCAGAGACTCCTAGGTTCAACAGGTACGTGTCAACTGCTAACGGCGCAATTAGCAATCAACGTGGACCTGCACACAGATACAAATAACTTTGCTCCCAACGAGTACAGAGAGGTTGTCAATCTCTCCGGCCTTGTAGTTCACAAAGGGTTAAAAGCAATATGATAGTAGTGATAGATAGTTTTTGCAATAGTAAATAAATAGCGGAAAGTAAATAGTGGATGTGATCAATGATGGTAATATGGACCGGAGTCTCATGATGTTCACTAGTGATGTCTCTCTCCCAAAAGATGATAAAACAGCTATGTGAGGTAAACAAATTACAGCTGGGCAATTGACAGGACCACGAATGCAAACCAATGCTGACTACATTGCAAGAAAGGTTGAGGTTCAAAGCATGGGCGGTACGCCAAAGTAAGTAGACCGAAATCCATCAATATCTACTACTAATCATCCACCTTGAGATATCTATCCAGAACATCTCGCTGGTATTAAGTTGCGAGTCCCACCCATAGTGTAAACTCAATGCAACAGACAACTGCATTAAAAGAACTTTGCGTAAAGTAAACGATCCTTGCACCCGCGGGCACAAGCACCGTTGTTTTCCCCCTTGTGGCAACAGCACATCCCCTAGACTCATGTTTCTGTCACTCAAGCTAGTCATCGAGGGGAATGAACCCACAATCGAGCATAACGTTCCCTCTTGGAGTCACTACTTACTACTCGGCCAAAGCAATAAATAACAACGGAGAACATGCAAGAATTACTTATGAACTAAAATATAAAAGAGGTGAATCAAATATATTACTCAAGATCAATCTGAACATAATCTCATAATCCATCGGATCCCAGCAAACTCAACATAGCAACAGCATAAGGATTACATAGGTGCCTCGATCATG
This sequence comes from Secale cereale, assembly GCA_902687465.1. Classification (NCBI taxonomy): domain Eukaryota; kingdom Viridiplantae; phylum Streptophyta; class Magnoliopsida; order Poales; family Poaceae; genus Secale; species Secale cereale. The sequence continues at coordinate 797,154,243 of LR738714.1, read as the reverse complement.
TAGGGCAGCTCACGAGGACTAATTAGTGAAGCACAAGAACGGGAGGGGAACATCACATAGCTACTGGTCATGGACTCATGGTCCAAGGGAGACTACTCACGAGTCATCCGGGAGGCGTCCATGGTGGTGGAGAAGCTCCCGGTGGTGATCCTCCCCTCCGGCAAGGTGCCGGGAAGAGTTCTCCTGGTGCTCCCGATCTTGGAAGCGGCGGCGGCGGCGGAACAGAGATGGGATCGCGTAAAAAAGTCCTGTTCTGAGGGTTACGGGGAACCCTTTAAATATATGCCAAAGTAGGGCACCGGGGGAGCCTCGAGGGGCCCAGGCGCCCCCCCGGCGCGGCCCAGGGGGGGCGCGCCCACAGGGCGCCTGGAGCCCCTGTGCCCCCCCCCCCCAGGCTGCCCTTCGGACGCACTGTTGTTTCCAGTTCGCTGATTTTTTATATAATTTTTCTGGATTTTTCTGGGCAGTTCTCGAAACGTGAAAACCTGTAATACAAAAACAGCCGAAAACAGATACTGGCACTGGGGTGCACTGGATTAGTAAGTTAGTCCAAATATGATCAAAAGTGTATGGATGTGTATGAATATCATAGCAATATCACCCAAAGGTGGCATGGAGCAAGCAGAAATTATAGATACGTTTTGGACGTATCATCGAGGCACATATGTAATCCTTATGCTGTTGCTATGATGAGTTTGCTGGGATCCGATGGATTATGAGATTATGTTCAGATTGTGTTTGAGTAATATATTTGATCTACCTCTTTTATATTTATGTTCATAAGTAATTCTTGCATGTTCTCCGTTGTTATTTATTGCTTTGGCCATGTAATAGGTAGTGACTCAAAGAGGGAACGTTATGCTCGATTGTGGGTTCATGCCCCTCGATGACTAGCTTGAGTGACAGAAACATGAGTCTAGGGGATGTGTTGTTGCCACAAGGGGGAAAACAACGGTGCTTGTGCCCGCGGGTGCAAGGATTGTTTACTTTACGCAAAGTTCTTTTAATGCAGTTGTCTGTTGCTTTGAGTTTACACTATGGGTGGGGCTCGCAACTAAATACCAGCGAGATGTTCTGGATAGATATCTCAAGGTGGATGATTAGTAGTAGATATTGATGGATTTCGGTCTACTTACTTTGGCGTACCGCCCATGCTTTGAACCTCAACCTTTCTTGCAATGTAGTCAGCATTGGTTTGCGTTCGTGGTCCTGTCAATTGCCCAGCTGTAATTCGTTTACCTCACATAGTTGTTTTATCGTCTTTTGGGAGAGAGACATCACTAGTGAACATCATGAGACTCCGGTCCATATTACCATCATTGATCACATCCGCTATTTACTTTTCGCTATTATTTACTATTGCAAACATTATCTATCACTACTATCATTTGCTTTTAATCCTTTGTGAACTACAAGGCCGGAGGGATTGACAACCTCTATGTACTCGTTGGGAGCAAAGTTATTTGTATCTGTGTGCAGGTCCACGTTGATTGCTAATATCTGGCGCCGTTAGCAGTTGACACCTACTTGTTGAACCTAGGAGTCTCTGGGGATTCGATCCTTGGCATCTTTGCTAAGGAAAAAACTTCCACAACACTGCATCTCACACCTTCCACTTGGGGTAACCAACGAGGGGTTAGAGGCCCATCAGCATAGCACATAACGCATGAAGTGATAAGAATATAGTGGAACGAAAGACGAACTGATAATTGTTGATGGAGAAGGGGATGCATGGGGGCATCCCCAAGCTTAGACGCTTGGGTCGTCTTGAATATTTCTTGGGGGTGCACGGGGGCATCCCCAAGCTTGAGCGTTTGACCCTCCTGAATCTTCTTTTATCATCTTCCCTCGCACACTTGAAAACTCCCTTCATACATAACTCATCATAATCTGATTAGCGAGGTTAGTACCCACAATAAAATAATTTTTCCCTACTGGAAATAAAAATAATCTTGAATAGCTACTGTTTCTCAAGATTGCCAAAAGGTTTTTGCAAAGAAAAAGCAAGCTCAAGGTTTGCAAAACGAAGAAAAGCCAAAACAGGACAGAATCTGTGAAAAACAGACCAGCAGGTAGTAAATAATTTTGTCGGGGCACTTTTGCAACTCAAATCAAAAAACTCAGAACTGACGCTCGAAAGCCAATTGTATATAGCACGCTGTCAAAACAATTCAGATCAAAAAGATGAACTGGTGATTTTATTCGAATTTTTCTGTCCAAGGACAGAATCTGTTTTCTGGACAGCACGTCACAACTTTTGAACTTTCTTGCAATCGGAGGCTAAACTTGGCACAAAGCTGAAAAGAAAAGATACAATGATGATGCTACTGTAGTAACAAACATCAAGACACAACAAAAGCAAAATAAGACCTAATTCGTTGTGGGCTGCCTCCCAAAAGCGCTTTCTTTTATGCCTTTAAGCTAGGCATGATGCAAAAAGAGAAGATCAAGTTTTATCAAGAGTAAGAGAATAGCTAGCCCGTGTAACGGACTCAAAAGGCAACTTAATCTTCTTTCTAGGGAAGTGTTCCATCCCATTCTTGAGAGGGGATTGGAATTTTATATTCCCCTCTTTCATGTCAATGGTAGCACCAACGGTGCGAAGAAAAGGACGTCCCAAAATAATTGGACATGAAGGTTCACATTCAATATCCATAATAGTAAAATCAACGGGAACATAATTGTCATTGACAATGATAAGAACATCGTCGATCTTCCCCAAAGGTTTCTTTACGAAAGAATCAACAAGACGAACACCAAAAGAACAAGGATCAAAAGGTTTCAATTCAAACATATCATACATTCTTTTGGGCATAACGGAGGTACTAGCTCCAACATCACATAAAGCATAGCAAGAGAAGTTATTCAACTTAATTTTAATCATAGGATCCAAACTATCTTCTAGCTTTCTAGGTATGGAGGCTTCTACCCTAAGCTTCTCCTCCCTAGCTTTGATGAGAGCATTAGTGATATGCTCCGTGAAGGCAAGATTAAGTGTGCTAGTGTGGGGATATCTAGACATCTTGGGAAGAAAACCAATAACTTCAGAAAGGGTGCAATTATCAAAATCAAGGTCACTACTATCAAGTAAAGTGGTAGTGGTGTCCTTTAGGCTCACTTGTTTGGTAGCTTCTATGGTCATAGGAGTTTCTTCTTCTACGGTTGAGGTCATAGCATCACCATTAATAGGTCCAATGGGACTAGGAGTGCATTGGGTGCTAAGAGTTTGGATATCCTCAACAACTTGAATAGTAGCAACAGTATGGTGGGTAGGAAGGCTCTTAATTCTATCTTCTTCCTCCTTTTCTCTAGCCCATCTCTTTTTAAGTTTAGCCATCATCCTAATGTTTTCATTAATTTGCACTTGAATAGCATTCATAGGAGTGGTCTTCCTCTCCTCAAGAGGAGAAGTTCTAATTTTAAGCAACTCTACCTCATGGGCTAAATTGTCTACCTTCGAAGAGAGATTATCTAGTTTGTCTAGTTTTTCTTCTACACTCTTATTGAAGGCCTTTTGGGTAGTGATGAAGTCTTTAAGCATAATCTCTAGTTCAGAAGTGGAGTTCTTGGTCCTAGGATAAGCATTGTTGTTCCCATAGGAATTAGAACGGTCTAGGGTTGCTACCAAAATTACTCCTATAAGCATGGTTATTGAAATTGTTTCTAGAGATAAAGTTCACATCTACTTGATCTTGAGCAATCAAAGAATTTAAAGGAACATCATGAGGATCAATAGAAGATTGCTTGGAAAGTAGAGACATGATCAAGTCAACTTTTTCATTTAGGGAGGAAATCTCCTCGACAGAGTTTACCTTCCTACCTGTTGGAGCGCGTTCGGTGTGCCATTGGGAATAATTGGTCATCATCTCGTCGAGAAGCTTCGTGGCAGCACCAAGTGTAGTTGACATAAAGGTTCCTCCCGCGGCCGAATCTAACAAGTTCCGCGAGGTAAAGTTCAAGCCTGCATAAAAAGTTTGGATAACCATCCAAGTAGTCAAACCATGAGTAGGGCAGTTCTTGACAAGAGATTTCATGCGTTCCCAAGCTTGGGCAACGTGTTCATTATCCAATTGTTTAAAA
>LR738714.1:797132701-797150153 GCA_902687465.1 Secale cereale | reverse complement strand
AAATTCATTATGTTACTCCTTAATTGGATAATTTTAGCAGGGGGGTAGTACTTCCCAATAAAGGCATCCTTGCACTTGTCCCAAGAATCTATACTATTCCTAGGCAAGGATTGAAACCAGATTTTAGCTCCTCCTCTCAAGGAGAAAGGAAAAAGCTTAAGCTTAACAATATCACCATCTACTTCTTTGTACTTTTGCATATCACAGAGCTCAACAAAATTATTTAAGTGCAAAGCAGCATCATCTCCAGCACCGGAGAATTGATCTTTCATAACTAGGTTCAGCAAAGCAGGTTTAATCTCATAAGAAGGTGCTGAAGTGGCAGGTGTAGCAATAGGCGTGCAGATAAAGTCATTGTTGTTATGACTAGTGAAGTCACACAACTTGGTGTTCTCGGTGGAACCCATAGCAGCAGCAAGCAAGATAACTATTTTTGTGATTTTTGGTAAGGGACACTAAAGCAAAAATTAAAAGTTAAACTAACAAGACTAAAAACAAAGATAAAAGATAGCGTGCAACTCCCCTATCTTGAGGAGTGGAGTCCCCGGCAACGGTGCCAGAAACTTGGTTGATGGCTTCTCGCCCCTCGTTGGTTACCCCAAGTGGAAGGTTGAGATGTAGCGTAGCGGCAAATTTCCCTTGGCAAAGGTACCAAGGATCGAATCCCGTGAGACTCCGATGGTCGACAAGTAGGTGTCAACGGCGCCAGAAACTTAGCGGTTGACGGGACCTGCACACAGATACAGATAACTTTGCTCCCAACGAGTACAGAGAGGTTGTCAATCCCTCCGGCCTTGTTGTTTACAAAGGATCAAACACAAGAGATAATAATGATAGATATGACTGCAACTAGGAAATAAAAACAGGAAGTAAATAGAAGGTGTGATCAGCGATGGTAATATGGACCGGGGTCCCATGATGTTCACTAGTGATGTCTCTCTCCCAAAAGACGATAAAACTGCAAAGCGAGGTAAACAAATTACAGCTGGGTAATTGACAGGATTATGTGCGCAAACCAATGCTAACTATGCTGCAAAGAAAGGTAGAGGCTCAAAAGCATGGGCGGTACGCCAAGGCAAGTAGACCGAAATCCATCTACATCTACTACTAATCATCCACCTTGAGATATCTATCCAGAACATCTCGCTGGTATTAAGTTGTGAATCCCACCCAAAGTGTAAACTCAAAGCAACAGACAACTGCATTAAAAGAACTTTGCGTAAAGTAAACAATCCTTGCACCCGCAAGTACAAGCACCGTTGTTTTCTCCCTTGTGGCAATAGCACATCCCCTAGACTCATGTTTCTGTCACTCAAGCTAGTCATCAGGGGGCATGAACCCACAATCAAGCATAACGCTCCCTCTTGGAGTTACTACCTACTACTTGGCCAAAGCAATAAACATCAAAGGAGAACATGCAAGAATTACTCAAGAACAAAGATATAAAAGAGGTGAATCAAATATATTACTCAAACACAATCTGAACATAGTCTCATAATCCATCAGATCCCAGCAAACTCAGCAAAGCAACAGCAGAAAGATTACATATGTGCCTCGATCATGTAGGGCAGCTCACGAGGTCTAAACCATGAAGAGCAAAGAGGGGAGGAGAACATCACATAGCTACTGATCATGGACCCATGGTCCAAGGTGGACTACTCACAACTCATCTGGGAAGCGTCCATGGTGGTGGAGAAGCTCCAGGTGGCGGTTCTCCCCTCCGGCAGGGTGCCGGGAAGAGTTCTCCTGATGCTCCCGATCTTGGAAGCGCTGCGGCGGCGGAACAGAGGCGAGATCGCGAAAAATGGTTCTGTCCTCGAGGGTTTCGGGACGAGAGGGATATATATGCGAAGGGGGGCAGCCAGAGGCGGAGCAGGGGCCCAGGCGCCCCCCTGGCACGGCCAGGGGTGGGGCCGCGCCAGGTGGCCGCCTGGGCCTCCCCTGGCTCCCCTCTGGCCCATCTTTGGTTCTTCGCGAAGCTTCCTATACGCTGATTTTTCCTATATTTTTCCTGGAATTTTTGGAGCACTTTTAATATGGGGGAAACCTGAAATAGAAAAATAGCAGAAAACAGGAACTGGCACTGTGGTGCACTGAGTTAATAGGTTAGTCCAAATATGATCAAAAGTGCATGGAAGTGCATCAATATCATAGCAATATCACACAAAAGAAGCATGGAGCAAGCAGAAATTATAGATACGTTTTGGACGTATCAGCATCCTTAGAAGGAAGGATCGAATGGAGTTGTTGAGAAAATCAACAACAAAAGAATAAGCGTGTTGTGGACTTATGGAAATCATCCCAAAACTTGAGGTGATATTATGCCGCAACCAAAGTATTAATGAGCTGAGAAGAGCGAAGAATGCAAAACTCCACTTCAAAAGAATACGGAGAATTATTTACATCTCGAGACACAAAAGAATAAAGCTTGCGCTTGATCCAAAAGAATTTTATGAACACTTGAAGAATGATTTGAATCGCGATGAACCACCATGAAGAACTCCGGTAGCAAAAGGATGATGAAGAATAAGATTAAAGCCTTGCAGTGATTGGAAGGGGGATTTTGACGAGATAGCCGGGAAAACTTGAACTCCGGAAAGAAAAGTTTAAAGCACTTGGAAGTAGAATTTATTCATCAAAAATAAACTCTGAAGGACGGAATTAATTGACTTCACAAAGAAGAATAAGAATTATGTTATGCTTCTCCTTCATCAGTTAAATTGATGAGAAATAATGGATTTGCATATCACTTATTCGCGATGAATTGATTAAAGAGGAATATAGCTCAAATTTGAGAAAGACTTCATGAAGCATCGGAAAAAAGAATTATGAACGAACCACCGTAAGAATTGAAATCGAGTGATGAAAGAGAACAAGCCATCGAGAAGAATTGAAAATGAGTGAAGGAAAGAGAAGGAATCGCCGGAAGATTTAGAAAACAAAATAAAGAGCTTGAGGAAAAATAGATAGAAGAGAATGAAGAGATCACGAATGGATTAAAGAATACTTGAGCAAAGCACCGGACGAATGTGAGACGAACGAAGAGGTATCAATGAAGAATATTTGGAGGACGAAGTTGAAAACTAAGAACGAAGAAATCTTCTGAAATGGTGGCCTTTGGAGGATCACAACGGAAGAATTCACGAAATACTCTGGATGAATGAAAAGAGGAAAAGGTTGAACCACACATGAAAAGAATTGAAAACGGTCTTGGAGAAGGCACAGGACTTATGGAATCCATACTTACGTCACACTTGTAAAGAATATAGGAATACTCCGGGAAATATTAGAAGAGTCAGGTAAGATCCTGGGAAAAGACCTATGGGTTATGAGCCCACCAAAGAGAAAACACCACTGAAAAGGATTATTCGAGTGAAAAACGATGCACCGGGACGATTGGAAGACTCGAATGAGGTAAAAACCTCGAATTAATTGGAACACGGTCAAATCTCCTGAGATGTCTTCGGAACTCTGGAACAATAAATAGCGATGGTCGAATGAGGGGAAACATCTGAGCCAATTTGAAAGAATATGAAAACCCACGAAAATTTGAATTGAATCCACCGGGGAAAAGAAAAGGTATGAAGAATGTCAACCGACACGAGAATTCACCGGAGAAGAGAAGAAGGATGACGAACTGGACGAGAATTCACCAGTTGAAAACATTGAGGAAAGAATGCGAAAAACTTTGCACGAGTAGGATGGAAACTCGATTAAGGACTCCGGTGCGAAAGAAAAAGGGTGGGTGGGTGGGAAAAGAAAAGACCATATCAGACGGGGAAAACAACACCGGTTGGAAAGAACTGAGGATTGAAGCAAAAGACGAGGAGGGTCAAATCGACTTGACGAGAGATGCACTAGATGAAAAGAGCAGACATCGCAACGATCGTAAAACTAACTGCGTGATCCTAAAAAAATTGAAGGGGAAGAGGAGCAATTCAAAACACCTACGTCAAGATTCCATCCCAGAGCAACAAAGGGGCTGAGGAGTAAAAAGAATTCCTACTCTCCGATATAACTAGATTCCGAAAAAGTTTTCTTCTAGACTCGACAACGGCCAAGCTACGATCAATCAAGGGGGCTCCTATGGTCGGTCGAGGCTCTGATACCAGCTTGTCAGGCCCAAGATGTGATTCTATCCCGATCACGTGACACACTCGTGATTAGGGCACAACCGCATTTCGGGCGCTTAGCAAGATGGATATCATTACATCATACCATTACATAAATACATGGGGATACAACAATTCATACAAGTCACATGAATACAACAACATCAATACAAGACATCCGCCTACGGATGCAAACATGAAAAGCACAATGACATCCATCATGCTATCCTAGGCTGCCGACCAGGAACCTAACCCAAGACTGACGAAGCAGAAGAAGAAAGAACTCCAACACAAAGAACATCGCTCTCACGTCAAGTCATCGGAAACATGCACATGCAACTGTTGTTGTAGTATCTGTGAGCCACGAGGACTCAGCAATCCCATAACCATGGGTATAAATTCTAGCAAAGCTTTATTGGGTAGGAAGAGGATAAGTGGTGAGGTTGCAGCAGCGGCTAAGCAATAGTATGGTGGCTAACTTACGAGTACAAGAATAAGATGAGCATCTACGCAAACGGTCGCAAAATAGTAATGATCGCTAGAGATCTTGAACTACCTACGAGTCAAACATAACCCCACCGTGTTCTCTTCTCAAAGTGAAAAGAGACGGTCATGGTTACTCACGCGGTTCGTGTATTTTATTTCTGGTCCTCTGTCAAGTTTTCTACAACGAGACATTAACAAATTCCAATCTGCCACATAACTGCGGGCACGGCTTTCGAAAGATCATAACCCTGCAGGGGTGTCCCAACTTAGCCCATCACAAGCTCTCATGATCAGTAGAGGTAAAATAATAATAATACCCCTTATCTTAGGGACAACCCGATCAGACTCGGAATCCCGATGCACAAGACATTTCGACAATGGTAAAACAAGTCCAGCAAGACCTCCCGGCGTGCCAACACCCTGATAGTAGCCGCGCGTATCTCGTCTCAGGCCACGACCGGATGGGTGATCCTACGGGAGCTAGATACCTTGAGTTTTCCCGTGGTGGCCCCGCAGCACCCCCGTTTGGGACCAACACCATCAGCACTGGCCCCCCTGTATGTAGAAGAATCCTCGGGTAGCGCTAACTCCCAATGCAATTTAATTAATTAAGTTTTTATTATGTTGCAAATTAAAACCAATGTTGGGCCTTGATAGCCGGGGAGGGGCACGGGGCGGCGTCCCAGCGAGCTAGAGGCCGGAGGGCGAAGGAGCTGCGGCCGCGGGCGGAGTTCGGTGGCCGGAGGTGAGCGAGGCGCTCGACGGCGAGGACACGAAGGAGGTCGGCCGGCGGGGAGCTCGGGCAGGGTGCGCGCAGCTCCGGGCCCAAATGGACTCGGCGGGCCCAGATCTGGGTTTGGCGGGCCTGGAGCAGGTGGTGGGAGACATGGCATGGGAGGCGCGAGGTGGCGGCTAGGGGCTGGGGATGCACGGATTTCGAGGAGGGGCTAGGGTTTCCAAAACATGAGGTCTAGGCCTTCCTTTTATAGTAGGTAGAACTAGGTTAGGGGGTTTGGGGGGCTTTCGGAGCCCTCGGACACCGATTGGACGGCTTCGGGTGCGAGAGGAGTTAGGAGAGGCCTAGTGGGCTGTCTAAAGAGGAGGCTTCGGGCTGAGAGGAGAGAAGAGAGAGAGGCCCGCGGGGGTTTTCGCAGACCGAAAACGTCCGACGTTTTAACCGGCTATAGTGCCGCTATAGTTATCCGTTGGGTTATCAAATGAACTCCGAATGCGACGAAATTTGACAGGCAGTCCACCTATGCTATAATAAGACCACATGCCAAGTTTCATCCCATTCCGAGAACGTTTTCCGGCCACTTATAAAATAATTATTCGGAGGTGCCGCGGGCGCGTGCGAGTGTGTCTGGGCTCAGAACGGACAACGAAAAGGACGGGCGGGCTCGGATGGATGCATGTTTTGAAAACATGCTGATCCAATGCACATGATGACAAGGCAAAAAGGAACACGCAAGCAGATGACATGGCAACGGCAACGAATAACTGGCTGACACCTGGCGCATCGGTCTCGGGGCGTCACAGACATCGACAACTGTGAATTGGATGCTCTCGCCGGCTCGTCGGACAGAAGGAAGGGGATGAGAACGAGGACTATGGATCTACTAGACATGTTCTGGTCGTGGTCTCGTCGACATGGTCGGTTGAAAGTGTTGGGGAACGTTGCATGGAAAACAAAAAATTTTCTCTACGTTCACCAAGATCAATCTAGTAGATGCAACTACGAGGGGAGAGTAGGATCCACATACCCTTGTAGATCGCTAAGCGGAAGCGTTATGAACGCGGATGATGGAGTCGTACTCGTCGCGATTCAGATCGCCGAAGACCTAGCACCGAAGCAACGGTGCCTCCGCGTTCTTCACACGTACGGCTCGGGGACGTCTCCTCCTTCTTGATCCAGCAAGGGGTGGAGGAGAGGTTGATGGAGAACCGGCAGCACGACGGCGTGGTGGTGATGGTGGAGGAGAATTCCAGCAGAGCTTCGCCTAAGCACCGCGGGAGAAGAGGATGTTGTGGGAGAGGGAGGGCAGCACCGAGGCACAAACTGTGTTGGCTGCCCTCCCTTTGCCCCACTATATATAGGGGGGGTGGAGAGGTGAGGGCGCCCTAGGGTTTCCCCCCTAGGGGGCCGGCGGCCAGGGCAAGGGGGGGCGGCGGCCAAGGCACGGGGGGGCGGCGGCCAGGGCCAGGCCCTAGGGTTTCCCCCCCTAGGTGCCTTGCCCCCCAAGGCTAGGGGGTGCGGCCACCCTAGAGGGGTCCACCCCCCTTGGCGCACAAGGAGAGGGCCCAGGGGGGGCGCACAGCCCCCTGAGGGCTGTGGTGTTCCCCCTTGTGGCCCATTAGGCCCAGAACTGCTTCCGGACCCCCCGAAACCCCTTTCCGGTACTCCGCCGATTTCCCGATGCTCCCCGGAACACTTCCGGACTCCGAAACCTTTCATCCTATATATCAATCTTCGTCTCCGGACTATTCCGGAGACCCTCGTCACGTCCAGGATCTCATCCGGGACTCCGAACAACCTTCGGTAACCATACACTTTTCTCACTAACAACCCTAGCGTCACCGAACGTTAAGTGTGTAGACCCTGCGGGTTCGGAAACCATGTAGACATGACCGAGACACTCCCAGGTCAATAACCAATAGCGGGATCTGGATACCCATATTGGTTCCCACATGTTTCTCGATGATCTCATCGGATGAACCACGATGTCAAGGATTCAGGCAATCCCGTATACAGTTCCCTTTGTCTTGTCGGTATGTTACTTGCCCGAGATTCGATCGTCGGTATCTCTATACCTAGTTCAATCTCATTACCGGCAAGTCTCTTTTCTCGTTACCGTAATACATAATCCCGTGACCAACTACTTAGTCACTTTGAGCTCATTGAGATGACGTATTACCGAGTGGGCCCAGAGATACCTCTCCGTCACACGGAGTGACAAATCCCAGTCTTGATCCATGTCAACTCAACAGACACCCTCGGAGATACCTGTAGAGTACCTTTATAGTCACCCAGTTACGTTGTGACGTTTGGTACACACAAAGCACTCCTACGGTGTCAGTGAGTTACATGATCTCATGGTCATAGGAACTTATACTTGACATGCAGAAAACTATAGCGATAACTGACACGATCAAAAGCTATGTTAACGTTTGGGTCTCGTCCATCACATCATTCTCCTAATGATGTGATCCCGTTATCAAATGACAACTCATGTCTATGACCTGGAAACCGCGGTCATCTTTGATCAACGAGCTAGTCCTGTAGAGGCTCACTAGGGACACAAAGTCTGTCTATTCATCCACACGTGTATCTGAGTTTCCAATCAATACAATTATAGCATGGATAATAAACGATTATCATGAACAAGGAAATATAATAATAACTTCTTTTATTATTGCCTCTAGGGCATATTTCCAACAGTCTCCCACTTGCACTAGAGTCAATAATCTAGCATTACAAGGTAATGAATCTAACACCCATAGAGTCTTGGTGTTGATCGTGCTTAGCCCGTGGAAGAGGCTTAGTCAACGGATCTGCAACATTCAAATCCGTGTGTACTTTGCAAATGTTTATGTCCTCCTCCTTGACCGAATCGTGGATGGAATTGAAGCGTCGCTTTATGTGTCTGGTCCTCTTGTGAAACCTTGGTTCCTTGGCTAGAGCAATGGCACCAGTGTTGTCACAGAACAGAGTCATTGGGTTCAGTGCACTAGGCACAACTCCAAGATCTGTCATGAACTCCTTCATCCAGACACCTTCCTTCGCCGCCTCCGAGGCAGCTATATACTCCGCTTCACATGTAGAATCAGCTACCACGCTCTGCTTGGAACTGCACCAGCTTACCGCTCCCCCGTTGAGAATATATACGTATCCGGTTTGTGACTTAGAGTCATCCGGATCTGTGTCAAAGCTTGCATCGACGTAACCCTTTACGACGAGCTCTTGATCACCTCCATAAACGAGAAACATATCCTTAGTCCTTTTCAGGTACTTTAGGATATTCTTGACCGCTGTCCAGTGATCCATACCAGGATTACTCTGAAACCTTCCGGCCATACTTATGGCAAGGCTGACATCTGGTCTTGTGCACAGCATTGCATACATGATAGAGCCTATGGCTGAAGCATAGGGGACGACACTCATCTTTTCTCTATCATCCGCAGTCACTGGGCATTGAGTCTTACTCAACTTCGTACCTTGCAATACCGGCAAGAACCCCTTCTTGGATTGATCCATTTTGAACTTCTTCAAAACTTTATCAAGGTACGTGCTTTGTGAAAGTCCTATCAAGCGTCTTGATCTATCTCTATAGATCTTGATGCCCAATATGAAAGCAGCTTCACCAAGATCTTTCATCGAAAAACTCTTGTTCAAATACCCCTTCACGCTATCCAAAAATTCTATATCGTTTCCAATCAGCAATATGTCATCCACATATAATATTAGAAACGCTATAGAGCTCCCACTCACTTTCTTGTAAATACAAGCTTCATTGTAAACTTGTATGAACCCAAACGCTTTGATCACCTCATCAAAACGAAGATTCCAACTCCGAGATGCTTGCACCAGCCCATAAATGGAACGCTGGAGCTTGCATACTTTGTCAGCATTCTCTGGATCGACAAAACCTTCTGGTTGCATCATATACAACTCTTCCTTAAGAAAACCGTTAAGGAACGCTGTTTTGACATCCATCTGCCAAATTTCATAATCGAAATATGCAGCTATTGCTAACATGATTCGGACGGATTTAAGCATCGCTACGGGTGAGAAAGTCTCATCGTAGTCAATCCCTTGAGCTTGTGAAAAACCCTTTGCCACAAGTCGAGCTTTATACACGGTGACATTACCGTCAGCGTCCGTCTTCCTCTTAAAAATCCATTTGTTCTGAATGGCCTTCCGCCCTTCAGGTAATACTTCCAAAGTCCATACTTTGTTTTCATACATGGATCCCATCTCGGATTTCATGGCCTCTAACCATTTGTCGGAATCTGGGCCCACCATCGCTTCTCCATAGCTCGTAGGTTCACCGTTGTCTAACAACATGACCTCCAAGACAGGGTTACCATACCACTCAGGTGCAGTGCGTACCCTTGTCGACCTACGAGGTTCGGTAGTAACTTGATCAGAAGCTCCTTGATCATCATCATTGGCTTCCTCTTCAACCTCTGCAGGCTCCACAAAAACATCTTTCTGTGCTGCGCTACTTTCTGGTTGAAGCAGAGGTTCAATAACCTCATCAAGTTCTACCTTCCTCCCACTCAATTCTTTCGAGAGAAACTCTTTCTCGAGAAAGGACCCGTTCTTAGCGACAAACACTTTGCCCTCGGATCTGAGATAGAAGGTGTACCCAACTGTTTCTTTTGGGTATCCTATGAAGACACATTTGTCCGCTTTGGGTTCGAGCTTTTCTGGTTGAAGCCTTTTGACATAAGCATCGCAACCCCAAACCTTGAGAAAAGACAACTTCGGTTTCTTACCAAACCACAGTTCATACGGTGTTGTCTCAACGGACTTAGATGGAGCCCTATTTAAAGTGAATGCAGCTGTCTCTAACGCATGTCCCCAAAACGATAGTGGCAAATCGGCAAGAGACATCATAGAACGTACCATATCTAATAGGGTTCGATTACGACGTTCGGACACACCATTACGCTGTGGTGTTCCAGGTGGTGTCAACTGTGAAACAATTCCACATTTTCTTAAGTGATCACCAAACTCATAACTCAGATATTCTCCCCCTCGATCAGATCGTAGGAACTTGATCTTCTTGTTACGATGATTTTCAACTTCACTCTGAAATTGCTTGAACTTTTCAAAAGTTTCAGACTTATGCTTCATCAAGTAAATATACCCATATCTACTTAAGTCGTCAGTGAAGGTGAGAAAATAACGATATCCACCGCGCGCCGTTACACTCATCGGACCGCACACATCAGTATGTATGATTTCCAATAAGTCACTTGCCCGTTCCATTGTCCCTGAAAACGGGGTCCTTGTCATCTTGCCCATGAGGCACGGCTCACACGTGTCAAGTGATTCAAAATCAAGAGACTCCAAAAGTCCATCAGCATGGAGCTTCCTCATGCGTTTTACGCCGATATGACCGAGACGGCAGTGCCACAAGAAAGTGGTATTATCATTATCTACTCTACATCTTTTGGCATCAATGTTATGAACATGTGTATCATCATTATCGAGATTCAATAAGAATAAACCCCTAACTTCGGGTGCATGACCATAAAAGATATTACTCATATAAATAGAACAACCATTATTCTCTGACTTAAATGAGTAACCGTCTCGCAATAAACAAGATCCAGATATAATGTTCATGCTTAACGCAGGCACTAAATAACAATTATTCAGGTTCATAACTAATCCCGATGGTAATCGAAGAGCGAGCGTGCCGACGGCGATCACATCAACCTTGGAACCGTTTCCCACGCGCATCGTCACTTCGTCCTTCGCCAGCCTCCGTTTATTCCGCAGTTCCTGTTTAGAGTTGCAAATGTGAGCAACCGAACCGGTATCAAATACCCAGACACTACAACGAGAGTTGGTAAGGTACACATCAATAACATGTATATCACATATACCTTTGTTGTTGTTGGCCCCCTTCTTGTCCGCCAGATACTTGGGGCAGTTCCGCTTCCAGTGGCCGTTCCCCTTGCAATAGAAACACTCAGTCTCTGGCTTGGGCCCAGCCTTGGGTTTCTTCACTGGATTAGCAACTGCTTTGCCACCCTTCTTAGAGTTACCCTTCTTGCCCTTGCCATTCTTCTTGAAACTGGTGGTTTTATTGACCATCAACACTTGATACTCCTTCTGGATGTCTGCCTCAGCGACTTTCAGCATCGAAAACAGCTCGGCGATGGTCTTGTTCATCCCTTGCATGTTATACTGCTGCACGAAGCTCTTGTAGCTTGGAGGGAGTGACTGGAGAATTCTGTCAATGATAGCCTCATCCGGGAACACAAGTCCCAGATCAGCTATGCGGGTATAGTACCCAGACATCTTCAGTAAGTGCTCACCGACAGACGAATTCTCCTCCATCTTGCAAGCAAAGAATTTATCGGTGGTCTCATACCTCTCGATCTTAGCATTCTTCTCAAAGATGAACTTCAACTCCTGGTACATCTCATATGCACCATGACGTTCAAAACGCCTTTGAAGTCCTCCTTCCAAGCCGTACAACATGGCACACTGCACTATCGAATAGTCATCCGAACGTGTCTGCCAGACGTTCAAAACGTCTGCAGGGGCTGTAGGAGCGGGGGGGGTCACCTAGCGGTGCATTTAGGACATAAACCTTTTGGGCAGCTGTGAGGATGATCCTCAGATTGCGGAGCCAGTCCACAAAGTTGCTCCCGTCATCTTTCAGTTTAGCTTTCTCTAGGAACGCATTAAAATTCAGGGGAGCTACTGCGCGAGCCATCTACAACAAAAGATTTGCAAAGACATTTTAGACTATTGTTCATGATAAGTGAGTTATTACCTAATCAAATTAATTATAACTCCCACTCAAATTGACATCCCTCTGGTCATTCGAGCGTGACATGATCCAAATTCACCAACCCGAGTCCGATCATCACGTGAGATGAGGTGGTGTCAATGGTGAACATCAACATGTTGATCATATCTACTATATGACTCATGCTCGACCTTTCGGTCCTCCGTGTTCCGAGGCCATGTCTGTACATGCTAGGCTCGTCAAGTCTAACCCGAGTGTTCTGCATGTGCAAAACTGGCTTGCACCCGTTGTATGCGAACGTAGAGTCTATCACACCCGATCATCACGTGGTGCTTCGAAACGACGAACCTTCGCAACGGCGCACACTCGGGGGGAACACAATTTTATCTTGAAATTTTAGTGAAGGATCATCTTATAATGCTACCGTCGTCCTAAGCAAAATAAGATGCATAAAAGGATTAACATCACATGCAAATCATAAGTGACATGATATGGCCATCAACTCGTGCTTTTGATCTCCATCTCCAAAGCACCGGCATGATCTCCATCATCACCGGCGCCACACCATGATCTCCATCATCATGATCTCCATCATCGTGTCGCCATCGGGGTTGTCGGCGCCCACCATGCTCTTACTACTATTGCTACCGTTTAGCGATAAAGTAAAGCATTACAAAGCGCTTAATGATTGACACGCAGGTCATACAAAAATTAAAGACAACCCTATGGCTCCTGCCGGTTGCCGTATGCATCGACATGCAAGTCGATATTAACTATTACAACATGATCATCTCATACATCAAATATAATTCATCATGTCATTGGCCATATCATATCACATGCATACCCTGCAAAAACAAGTTAGACGTCCTCTAATTTGTTGTTGCATGTTTTACGTGGCTGCTATGGGTATCTAGCAAGAACGTTTCTTACCTACGCAAAACCACAACGGTGATATTCAAGTTGCTATTTAACCTTCTACAAGGACCGCCTTGTTCTATTCCGATTCAACTAAGATAGGAGAGACAGACACCCGCCAGCCATCTTATGCAACAAAAGTCACATGTCTGTCGATGGAACCGGTCTCATGTACGTGGACATGTAAAGTTGGTCCGGGCCGCTTCATCCTATAATACCGCTGAATCAAGAAAGACTAAGGAGGGCAGCAATTTAAACATCAACGCCACAAACCCTTTTGTGTTCTACTCGAGAAAGCCTCTACGCAAGATCCTAGCTCTGATACCACTGTTGGGGAACATTGCATGGAAAACAAAAAAAATTCTCTACGTTCACCAAGATCAATCTAGTAGATGCAACTACGAGGGGAGAGTAGGATCCACATACCCTTGTAGATCGCTAAGCGGAAGCGTTATGAACGCGGATGATGGAGTCGTACTCGTCGCGATTCAGATCGCCGAAGACCTAGCACCGAAGCAACGGTGCCTCCGCGTTCTTCACACGTACGGCTCGGGGACGTCTCCTCCTTCTTGATCCAGCAAGGGGTGGAGGAGAGGTTGATGGAGAACCGGCAGCACGACGGCGTGGTGGTGATGGTGGAGGAGAATTCCAGCAGAGCTTCGCCTAAGCACCGCGGGAGAAGAGGATGTTGTGGGAGAGGGAGGGCAGCACCGAGGCACAAACTGTGTTGGCTGCCCTCCCTTTGCCCCACTATATATAGGGGGGGTGGAGAGGTGAGGGCGCCCTAGGGTTTCCCCCCTAGGGGGCCGGCGGCCAGGGCAAGGGGGGGCGGCGGCCAAGGCAGGGGGGGCGGCGGCCAGGGCCAGGCCCTAGGGTTTCCCCCCCTAGGTGCCTTGCCCCCCAAGGCTAGGGGGTGCGGCCACCCTAGAGGGGTCCACCCCCCTTGGCGCACAAGGAGAGGGCCCAGGGGGGGGCGCACAGCCCCCTGAGGGCTGTGGTGTTCCCCCTTGTGGCCCATTAGGCCCAGAACTGCTTCCGGACCCCCCGAAACCCCTTTCCGGTACTCCGCCGATTTCCCGATGCTCCCCGGAACACTTCCGGACTCCGAAACCTTTCATCCTATATATCAATCTTCGTCTCCGGACTATTCCGGAGACCCTCGTCACGTCCAGGATCTCATCCGGGACTCCGAACAACCTTCGGTAACCATACACTTTTCTCACTAACAACCCTAGCGTCACCGAACGTTAAGTGTGTAGACCCTGCGGGTTCGGAAACCATGTAGACATGACCGAGACACTCCCAGGTCAATAACCAATAGCGGGATCTGGATACCCATATTGGTTCCCACATGTTTCTCGATGATCTCATCGGATGAACCACGATGTCAAGGATTCAGGCAATCCCGTATACAGTTCCCTTTGTCTTGTCGGTATGTTACTTGCCCGAGATTCGATCGTCGGTATCTCTATACCTAGTTCAATCTCATTACCGGCAAGTCTCTTTTCTCGTTACCGTAATACATAATCCCGTGACCAACTACTTAGTCACTTTGAGCTCATTGAGATGACGTATTACCGAGTGGGCCCGGAGATACCTCTCCGTCACACGGAGTGACAAATCCCAGTCTTGATCCATGTCAACTCAACAGACACCCTCGGAGATACCTGTAGAGTACCTTTATAGTCACCCAGTTACGTTGTGACGTTTGGTACACACAAAGCACTCCTACGGTGTCAGTGAGTTACATGATCTCATGGTCATAGGAACTTATACTTGACATGCAGAAAACTATAGCGATAACTGACACGATCAAAAGCTATGTTAACGTTTGGGTCTCGTCCATCACATCATTCTCCTAATGATGTGATCCCGTTATCAAATGACAACTCATGTCTATGACCTGGAAACCGCGGTCATCTTTGATCAACGAGCTAGTCCTGTAGAGGCTCACTAGGGACACAAAGTCTGTCTATTCATCCACACGTGTATCTGAGTTTCCAATCAATACAATTATAGCATGGATAATAAACGATTATCATGAACAAGGAAATATAATAATAACTCTTTTATTATTGCCTCTAGGGCATATTTCCAACAGAAAGCATATTATTTTGCCATGGACTATTATGCCCTTTTATGATTAAACTAAATTATGTTTATTCTTTTTAACCCCCCACCAGATCGGACGGCTAATAAAAATCGGAGGAGCAAGTACCCGGAAGTACTCCCAGTACTGCCCCAATCACCGTAAAGGAACTCAATTTCCTATTATATAAACACATTGTTGTTATTCCATATCCATCTTTGGATTTGGAGGTTCTTCAATACTACGCTGATACCTCTTTCTATGAACAATTACTCTATGCATTTCCTATCAACAACTAACAATTGTGATGAAAACTATCAACAATTACTCTTGTTTCATCATGCAAATTTAATGTGTACTTGTATGTTAACTAATACAACCCCTGTCCCAAATTAGTTGAATCAGATTTGTCTACATACGGCATATATATATTTATAGGAATCTTCCAACTATTTTGCCACTAAAATGGACGGGCGCGGCAACGCGCGTGTTAGAAGCGAGATAGGGAGATTGTTGCCGAATATGATGAATGTATTATTGAGCCTCGAGGGTGGGGTATATATTGAGTACAAAACTTGGAGGGTAAGACACCTCTCCTAGAGATAAGGTAGGAGACGGATTACAAATCCTAGACCATGTATCCCAAATATGTCTCTAACATACCCCTCCCCCCCGGCAGTCGTAGCGGTAGCGTTGTGAACAACAGGAGCGTCGCGGCGGTCAGACCGGAGAGAATAGCAGCCGTCGGGCTAACATCCCCCCGCAGTCATAGCGGGAGCGTCGTGGATGGTGTCACGTCATGGACGCGTTGACTGTAGAGGAAGCCGACGAGTTACTCAAGCGGATGATAATCCTTTGTGTCGTTGCCGATGTACCCAAGAGCGTAGGGTGGTGTAGCTGTGGTCGAGGTAGCCATGCGTAGAACGTCGTGGTCAATGTCGAGTCGGGGTAGCCAGGGTCGAGGAAGTTGCCGTGGAGCCGCGGGTGCAAGGAGGCGCTGAGTTAGTCATGGGCGCATTAGTGTTGAAGTAGTGGTGCGCCGAGAAGAACACAATGTTGACAAGGCATCGCGCCGGGTTTGCCAAGCAGGTGACACGTCGTAGATGAAGGCACGCGTTGGTGTTGCCAGCACCAGGCATGCATAGACGAACGAAGACGAAGTTGATGATGCGCCGACCAGGCTTGCCAGGCCCGGGGGTACGTCGTGGACGAAGGAACGCGTCGGTGTTGCCAGCATCGGGCATGCGTAGACGAGGGGCCTGCACGAGTTGTACGCCATGTCAAGGAGTCACAGGGCCAGCTGCGAAGAAGACTCGATGACGGTTACGGTGCCAAACGGCACGGGGCCGATGTCGCCAGCGATGGTCGGAGTAGATGAAGTGGTCGGGGAAGAAGACGGCTACGTTGGCGACAGGCTGGTGCTTGACGAAGGAAAAGGGGGTGGATGGGCGGCCGCGGCGGTCTATGAGCGGTGGCAGCGGCTAGGTTAGGAGCGCGGCGGCGGTGCTTGAAGTAGGCGCACGACCCGACAGCATGACGAAGACCGACGCGGACGGTGGTGTTCCCGCGCCGAGGGAGACAGCGTGGCGCATACCACAAGAGGTCGACGCGCGGTGACGGCGGAGTGGACCGCGGGCCGTGGCGCTACGGCCTGAAGGGGCGACGCGGCGGCGGCGGGCAGGTCCGGGCGACGATAGGAAGACCTAGGGGCTGTGGCGGGGACCTCGGGCCGCGGGGCTATAGCCCAATGGGGCGGTGCAGCGGCGGAACCCGGGTCGGTACAACCGCTGTAACGGTCTCGGGGTGGCGGCGTAGACCATGTGCCACGCTCGCTACTGCCCAACGAGGCGACGCAGTGGCGGCGCAAGGATCGGTGCAGCCACGGGAACGGCCTCGGGGAGGTGGTTGACCGTGGGCTGCGGCACTACGCCCGAAGGGGGGACGCAACGGTGACGTGGGTCGGTGCAGCCAGGAAAAGAACCACGGGGCGGCGTCGCTGCGGCCCGACGGGGCGACGCAGCGGCAACCCTTGCTCGATCGGTGGAGGGGCGCCCTAAACTCGAGATAGTTTTTACAGGACCTGCGGAGGCGCGCACAACTGACAGGCAACGTCGATCGCACGATGTAGATGTGGCGGATCGCGGCAGCAGCTGGTTGATCAATCCGATCACGCGCGAGGTTGGGACGCCGCTCGGTGGAGGCGGGGTGGCGGCGGAGTCCGAGAGGAGGCCAGCGATGACAGTTGGCAAGGCGGTCGTACAGGTGCGGCGCAGATCGATGGGCAGGCCGGCGTGTGAACAATGAAACTTTTTTGTGTTACACTCAGCCCATATGCAATTAGATTTTTTTTTTTT
>LR738714.1:797068122-797132492 GCA_902687465.1 Secale cereale | reverse complement strand
TTTTTGAGCTACATATGCAATTAGATGGGACCTCCTATTCGCCACCCGTAGACGGCAAATAGACGAGGCGGCACCCAAAGGAAGGTGTAAATGGGTCGGAGTCACTCAAGCTGTTTTATTTTCTTTCAGTTTCCATTTAAGAAAACAGTTGTCGGCCCATTCACTGTGAGAGATGCGTGTACGCGCTCTTTGTTAGGAGGTCTCCAAGTTACAAATATAAGATGGGACCTCCTATTCCTCACCTGTAGCCGGCAAATTGACGTGGGGGCGTCCGAAGAAAGGTGTAAATGGGTCGGCCCAGTCGGGTAAGCTCACTCGAGCTGTTTTTTTTTTTACTTTCAGTTTCCTATTTATTCATCTATCTATTATATATAAAAAGTGATTGACGAGTAACCAGAAAAAAGATAAATAGGCTAGAAAATTCCACAATAATTAGAAATATCTGACCTTTAATTATGTAAATCAGACAATCACGGCCGTTAGATTTACTTTAAAGGTAATAATCTCTAAATTACCCACCAGTGCCATTATGTAAAAACATGTCTTGCTTTAAAACACAAAAAAATGATGGATTCGATATAACTCACACGAAAGCACACACGTCTCCAGGATTCATCTATGGGAAACGTTCCAGGCCGGGGCGTCGGCCGAATTTTCGGCCGGTCGCGAGCCACGCTGGTGCCCCGTGTCCGTCCAAAACGCGCCCCGCGTCGGACGTTTGTTTTTTGTTGGGCTCCACGTGGACCACCCCTTCTCCTTTTATTCTTTTCTCCTAACTGTTGTGCCTGACACGTTCAAAAATCAGTGCCACGTGAACCATTTCTCCACCCCGTCCAAAAATCAACGTCGTTATTTTTGCTACATGCTTCAACCAGCGTCGGAATTTGCTACAACCGGCATACCATTTTGCTACAACCAGCGTCACGTTTTGCTACAACACACAGCCAGCATCGCGGTTTTGCTACAACTAGCGTCGCTTTTTGCTACAACCGGCATCATGTTTTGCTACATCCATCACGACCGGGCTGGAACCCGCGGCTGTGGCGAAGGCATTGCAGAACCTGCTGCACGCGCTCATGCTACAACCGCTAACCGAAAAGCTTCAAACGAGATGAAAAAAGCTTCAACCAGATATATGAAAAGCTGCAAGCAGTCATTGCCATGACGGAATGCTACAACCATTGACATAAAATGCTACAACCGCTAACCGAAAAGCTTCACACGAGATGAAAAAAGCTTCAACCGGATATATGAAAAGCTGCAAGCAGTCATTGCCATGGCGGAATGCTACAACCATTGACATAAAATGCTACAACCGCTAACCGAAAAGCTTCAAACGAGATGAAAAAAGCTTCAACCAGATATATGAAAAGCTGCAAGCAGTCATTGCCATGGCGGAATGCTACAACAATTGACATAAAATGCTACAACCCTTTATAAAAAAAAATTCATTGCAGCACATCGGGTGGGTCTGGTGCGACCGGCCGAAATTTCGACCGGCGCACCGGCGCCTAGCGTTGCCCTTCATCTATTCCATCGTAAAAAAAAGGAAAAAAATGGGCCATGTCATAGATTAGTTTTTCCATTACTTGAGTCCGTCATTGAAACAAGACAAAAAAAAAAAATTAGGGCCACAAACTCCTGTCGATACCCTAGATTGATTAAATTTTCCCCTACCCATTCGGTTTTCTAGCTAGCAAGAGATTATACATCACAAAAGTCTGTTAGCCTCCACGGTCAAGAGAAAACAAAAAGAAAAAACAGGACTACCTAGCTTGTGTTCAGGCGGCTGGCGCCGCAGAGTTTGCTTCGCTGCGCTCGGCTGATCATCTGAGCTTCCCCCCATGTCTTTGCACTTCAGTGACCATGGTTTTGCCTCCCCTTCGCCAGCGAGTTTACCTGGCAACCCTCGCCTGATCATCCAACCCCTGCCATGCATGCACAATTTCCGTCACGGACTACGAAAAATTAGTGCCTCACGGTTGCAGATCCCACAGCCACTTAATTGGTTGTTCATCTCAAAGAATTACTAGCGAGCTCTTGCTCTTGATTAGTTTTACTTGTACGTATAATATATATATTTCGTTTAATTCCTTGCTCCTTCAAATTGTCAGCCCCGTTTAGATTAACGGTCTCAGCGGAACTGGCTGGAAGGCCGTGAATCAATTAGCTAGCGGCTAGCTTCATCTGTTTTGTTAATCTTGAGATTAAAATCTGGGCGTGGGAATAATAGTTGCTGGATTTTGTTTATGGAATTAAAACTATAAAATT
This sequence comes from Secale cereale, assembly GCA_902687465.1. Lineage (NCBI taxonomy): Eukaryota > Viridiplantae > Streptophyta > Magnoliopsida > Poales > Poaceae > Secale > Secale cereale. The sequence goes on along the minus strand of LR738714.1, from coordinate 797,130,221 downwards.
CTGTTAAAAGTGAAAACATCTTTCCAAAAATGTTCTATGTGTATTTAAAAAGATTTATCATATATAAAAAAATATGTTCACCTTAAAAAATGTTTTAAAAATGTTAACAAATTTGTTTTTAAATCACCATTATTAAAAATAGTTTACCGTATATTAAAAACAGTTCTCCGTTGTCACGGCTGACAGGGAGGGCCGGACTCGCCCGCTGGAACAGAACCCCACGGTCCCAGCGTCAGCGTGAAGGAGTGCTAAAGAGACCAGTGATTGTGTTGCCGAATGGGCCTGCAGTTGGGCCATGCTCAACAAAGGGCCTGCGTGCTCTGTGCATTGTGTATAACTAGGCCAGAGCCCTGTAAGGGAAGGGCATCGAGAAAGTGAATCACGAACTGGCTGAGAGAGAGAAGCTGTTCTTCTCCTCCAGAACCCTATTCCCCTTCATCTCTCAAATTATCCCTTCTCCTCCCCTGTAGCGCCGCCATCTCTAGATCGGTCCATAACATCTGGTATCAGAGGTCCAGTCCGTCAATCTGGAGACCGCCTACCCCAAGCCCCGCTACCAGACGAAACAAGCCAAGCAGGCGGCAGCAATGGAGGAACAAATCGCAGCACTGGCCAAGGCTATCAACGACGGGCGGGTGGCCAACGAGGCCCGCCTCGACGCAATCCAGCAGTCTCTGGAGCTCTGGAAGCCGGCGGTCACACATCTCCAACAGCAAGTCGACGAGTTGCGCACGCAGGTGGGGCGCATCGCTCTTCACCCCCTGCTCGCGGCGCCTCCAGATATGACGCCGGAGGGCGACGCAGTGGTGCGTTTGGGGTCGATGGCGACGGATTCCGACCAACGCAACCACGGGCAACATGGCCACGGCGGGATCGACAACTCCGGGGGGCCGGCATATGGGGTAGTCACTACCCAAATGCCACCTCCGGTCAAGGGTGCGTGTACTCCTCCCTCTGAAATTCGCCCTTCGACCGAATTAGATGTGCATAAGTTTGGGATTCCAGGGGAAATACTGGAACAATCACACCCCTCTTACTCACATCACACACATTGGGCGCTACCGAAGATGGATTTTCCATCCTTCGATGGAGACAATCCCCAGTTCTGGAAAAATAGATGTGAAAAATACTTTCATATTTTTGGAATTGCTCCGGATATGTGGGTTAGGCTAGCGACTTTGCACTTCACAGGCAATGCAGCCCGTTGGCTGCAACTGCATGAATCGCAGCACACTGTGTTCACCTGGGACACACTTTGTGGTGCGTTGAGTACCAAATTCGGGCGTGAGCAATATCAAGCACATATTCGACAGTTTAACACCTTGAAACAGACCGGTACAGTGAGTGCTTATATGCAATGCTTTGAGGAATTGATGCATCACATTTTGGCTCACAACCCGGCGTTTGATTCCATCTATTTTACCACTCAATTTCTGGAAGGGCTTAGAACTGAAATTAGAGCTGGTGTTATGCTTCATCAACCAAAAGATCTGGAAACTGCCTTCTCTCTTGCTTCGTTACAGGAGGAACTACTGGAGGCGTTGCCGCGGCGGGAGTACCGGCGTCAGGACGCAGCCCCACCACGGCAACCGGCGCCACGACCGTTGTTGGCCTTCGGCGCACTTCCGGCTCGACAAATGCTGCCGGGTCCACCAGCTGCTGCTGATGATCATCGGGCCAGAGAAGCAGCCCGTGCACCTGAGCGGCGCGAGCAAGGCCTCGGCGATAATCGAATTGCCACTCTCCGCAACTACCGTCGTATGCGCGGATTATGCTTCACATGTGGTGAGAGATGGGGGCCAGGACACCAATGTGGACCAACTGTTCAATTACACATTGTGGAAGAGCTTCTAGAAATACTGCAAGCAGAGCAAGTGGAACCAGCGATGCCTGAATTAGAAGATGAAGAAGAGGTACTCATGTGCATATCAAAGGTTGCCACTACAGGACAGACTACTCCTCGGACAGTGCGGCTCGTGGGCTCGATTGCAGGCAAGGAAGTGTTGATTTTGGTCGATTCGGGCAGCTCCCATAGTTTTATCAATGAAGAAATTGCAGAGCGTGTGCACGGACAGGTTCGCCTACAGAAACCAATGGTGGTCAAGATTGCTGATGGAGGTGTGATGTCTTGTACAGGAGTCATTCCATCTTGTGCATGGCAAGTCCAAGGGCAGCACTTTGTGACTGATCTCCGAGTCCTCTCATTGGGATGTTATGACATGATTGTGGGTATGGATTGGCTTGAGAATTGCGGTCCCATGTGGATTGATTGGGCAGCCAAGCAACTGCAGTTCCAACACAACGGGGCGTTGATCACACTCACAGGAGTGCAAAATAAAATGGAAACTGTCCAAACCATCTCTTCGGCGCAGCTGCACAGGTTAGAGGAAATGGAAGCAATTTCTCATATGGTGCTCCTGCATGCCATTGGCCCTGATCTTCACGTCACTCCGGTTCATAGTGACATTCAGCAGTTACTCGAAGAGTACCAACAAGTGTTTGCGGAACCAACTGACCTGCCTCCACACAGATCATGGGACCACTCAATACCTCTGATTCCGGGGGCCAAACCAGTGAACATTCGCCCCTACCGGTATACACCAGAACAGAAGAACGAAATCGAGGCTCAGGTCAAGGAACTCTTGAAAGCTGGTCTGATAGTCCCTAGTGTCAGCCCTTTTTCTTCTCCGGTGCTTTTGGTACGTAAGAAGGATCAATCGTGGAGGATGTGTGTGGACTTCCGGCACTTGAACGCCATCACATTGAAAAGCGCCTACCCATTGCCAATCATCGACGAGCTCCTCGATGAATTGGCTGGCTCCTGCTGGTTCTCCAAGTTGGATCTTCGAGCAGGCTACCATCAGATTCGAGTTGTTGAGGAGGACGAACCAAAAACAGCCTTTAAGACCCATCAAGGGCACTTTCAGTTTCGGGTACTGCCGTATGGAGTCACAGGAGGGCCAGCTACTTTTCAAGGAGGCATGAACTGGATGCTCTCACCTCTCCTCCGCAAGGGAGTGCTAGTGTTTATGGACGACATTCTGGTCCACACGCGCACCTGGACAGCTCACTTGAGGTTGCTCAGGTCGGTTCTGCAGCTACTCTCGGACAATGGTTTGAAGGCAAAACTTTCTAAGTGCACGTTTGGGCAAAATCGCATCGACTACTTGGGGCACCAAATTAGTAACGCCGGTGTGGCCACGGATAGTACTAAGGTTCAGGCGGTTCGGGATTGGCCGCGGCCAGACTCAGTTCGCAAGCTCCGAGGATTTCTCGGATTGGCAGGGTACTACCGTAAATTTGTCAGAAATTTCGGAGTGATCTCGAGACCATTGACTGATATGCTCAAAAAAGGGTCAATCTTCATCTGGACACCAGTCGCGGATACATCATTCAGAGAGCTTAAAAAGGCATTGGTTGAAGCACCAGTCTTAGCATTGCCCGATTTTGGCAAGCGATTTGTTGTTGAAACAGATGCCAGTGCTACCGGTGTGGGAGCAGTACTGATGCAAGACTCACATCCTGTAGCCTACCTTAGTAAAGCATTAGGACCAAAAAACATAGGGCTCTCTGCCTATGAAAAGGAATGTCTTGCTCTCTTATTGGCAATCGATCATTGGAGGCCGTACTTGCAACATGCTGAATTCACTATCCGAACAGACCAAAAGAGCTTGCTTCATCTAACTGACCAGAGGTTGAACACACCAATCCAACAGAGGGCGTTTACCAAGCTGGTTGGGCTGCAATTCGTCATCCAGTACAAAACAGGGATCACTAACCGGGCCGCAGATGCTCTCTCTCGCCGTGATCATCCTGCAGGTGCAGAACTAGTGGCAATATCAGTCTGTAAGCCTGCCTGGTTGGAAGTCATTGCCTTGAGCTATCGTGCCGACCCTGAAGCACAACAGAAGTTGGCCCAACTGGCAGTACGGACACCAGACGAACAAGGGTTTTCTCTGAAGGATGGCATCATTCGGTACCGCGACCGTATTTGGGTGGGCGTCGATACCAACACCCAACAATCTCTAATAACTTCCCTACATGACAGCGCTGCCGGGGGTCACTCAGGGTTTCATGCAACTTATAACCGCATCAAGAGACTCTTTTACTGGAAAGGCATGAAAGACATGATCAAACAATATATCAGGGTGTGTGTGACTTGTCAGAGAGCCAAGACTGAACGGATATCACCTGCTGGGTTGTTACAGCCCTTACCAATTCCTAAGAAGCCGTGGGCAGTGGTGTCGTTAGACTTTATTGAAGGCCTTCCCCGATCGGGTGGTTATGATGTCATTTTGGTGGTTGTTGACAAGTTTTCGAAGTATGCTCACTTCGTGCCTTTGACTCACCCGTTCACAGCGCTGACGGTGGCAACCGTTTACATGAAGAACGTCTTTCGCCTGCATGGCCTGCCACTGGCCATCATCTCGGACCGTGATCGCATATTCACCAGTGCGGTGTGGCAAGAGCTGTTCAAGCTATCCCAGACTCAATTGCGCATGAGCTCATCGTACCACCCTCAAACGGACGGCCAAACGGAGCGAGTGAATCAGTGCTTGGAGGGGTATCTTCGTTGTGCGGTCCATTCTTGTCCAGGTAATTGGAGTAAGTGGCTCTTTCTTGCTGAATATTGGTATAACACCTCGTTTCATTCCTCCTTGGGGCGCACGCCGTTTGAGGTGATCTATGGCCACTTGCCTCGTGAGTTTGGTGTGGTGCAAGTGGAAGAGTGCTCAGTGCCTGATTTAGCGTCGTGGCTGCGGGAGCGCGAAGTGATGATGCAACACTTGCGACAGCAGCTCAAGTGTGCCCAGGATCGTATGAAGAAACAAGCTGATAAACATCGCACGGATCGTGAATTTGCCGTGGGTGACTCGGTGTTCCTCAAGCTGCAGCCGTTTGTGCAAACATCTATGGCTCAACGACCTCATCAGAAGTTGGCCTTCCGGTACTATGGACCATACCCAATCATCGCTCGTGTTGGCGCAGTGGCTTACAAATTGGCACTTCCAGAAGGCAGCAAAATTCACCCCGTGGTGCACGTGTCTCAGCTGAAGAAGATGGTGACCCCGGACATTCCAGTGAGTGCCACTTTGCCCCCAACTAACACTATCTTGCAGGCAGAGCACCAGCCAACATCCCTGCTGGAACACAAGCTCGTCAAGGTGCAAGGTGCGCTGCAACCCAGGGTCCTGGTGCAATGGAGCGAGCTCCCCGCTTCACTGGCTACCTGGGAAGAACCACAAGACCTTCAGCTTCGTTTTCCGCTGGCACCGGCTTGGGGTCAAGCCGGTTCTCAAGAGGGGGCAAATGTCACGGCTGACAGGGAGGGCCGGACTCGCCCGCTGGAACAGAACCCCACGGTCCCAGCGTCAGCGTGAAGGAGTGCTAAAGAGACCAGTGATTGTGTTGCCGAATGGGCCTGCAGTTGGGCCATGCTCAACAAAGGGCCTGCGTGCTCTGTGCATTGTGTATAACTAGGCCAGAGCCCTGTAAGGGAAGGGCATCGAGAAAGTGAATCACGAACTGGCTGAGAGAGAGAAGCTGTTCTTCTCCTCCAGAACCCTATTCCCCTTCATCTCTCAAATTATCCCTTCTCCTCCCCTGTAGCGCCGCCATCTCTAGATCGGTCCATAACATCCGTCTATAAATAAAATTTCTTCATATATTTAAAATTTTCACAAAATATGAGAAGTATCCATCCTATATTTCAAAACAATCACCCTGCATAAAAAATGTTAATCATATATTAAGAAAAATTTCAAAAAATAGTAGAAAATGTTTACAGTATATACAACTACCAAAAAACATGGAAGAAAAGGCAAGAGATAACCAAAATCCCAAGGCAAAAAACTGGAAGAAAAACCAAATCCCAGAGAGAAAGAGATATGAAGAAAAACATACTACTAGAAAACCGAAAAAAAAAAGTGCAAAAGAGGAAAAAAAAATGGAAACTGCAGTAGCAGCGAACGAACTGTACCGAACATCGGCCCATCTTGACTCTCCTATTTGTCGCCATCTAAGAAATAATATGCGTCCGTGTGTCAGGCGTGAACCACTGAATAAATGGTAAATCCTTGGGTCGATCGAGTTCCGAGACCTTCCTTTCCGGCTATAGCCAATACATATTCACCCGGAAAAAAAAATAGCCAATACATATGGCATTTCCCTGAAACAGGATTAGGTAAACGGCAGCAGTGGCACTATGGCACCATGTGGTTTGTCGGTTTCATTCGGGCTATCGACGGTAGCATCTGCTACTGCTACATGTCCGTCCGTGAAAGCATCTGCTACATGATGATAGATCATGCGCTCGATCGATCATGTGTTCCGCCTGAGCTCGGTCGATGAGGATAGATCCATTCAGCACAAGCATAGCAGCAGCAGGGACGCTTATGCATAGCATAGTACTTACCCAGCCCGGCCACAGGGAGCCAGCAGCAGCAGATAAACAGCCATCGATGGAGCGCACAAGTTGTCTAGCAAGGCATCAGATAGACGTTTGTCCTGGCGATATGCATGCATGGTACGGGTCTCAGTTCCCGTCGAGCGGCATGAGGCCCGATAGACCAGCAGTGCTTGCATGCATCATTTCGTTTGGACTCTGGGTTCTCTCCACTCACTCTCAGGCAAGCTCAGCCATATCGGAAGGAAGGAAGGCAAGCAGTATCAGAGCATCTACAGCCGGACATAGATATATGACTTCTTAAACATTCGTGGATGCGCCTGGTCAGTGACCTCCGTTTTGAGCCTCTCTTTATCCGTCCGTGCAGCCACACTTCTCTCTTTTTTTCAATATGTCCGGTCACTTGCACGTGATTGATGGAGATGAAGAGAAAGAAATAAAAGAATGAATAAAGAAAGAGAAAAGATGGTCTGAGATGGGGCTGCATCCTACTTGGCGGAATGCCCGAGCGCGCTCGGGCACGTCCGCGAGCCCTTAGGGCATGTACAATGGTTGATAAGGTAGTCTTATCTTAAATCTTGCATGTAATTTAGAGATGACAAAAAAGCATGTCTACAATAGATCATCTCTTAGCCTTATCTTCAATAATTAGTTATTCCGAAAAACATGATGAGCATACTATGCTTAGAGATCATCTCTTGCCTTCTCATAATTAAGAGAAGACAAGCCTTCTCTTATGATTTTCTCTCCTCTACCTCATCATTTATCCTACGTGCCATTGCTAAGCTAGAACCCTTATATCCTTCCCATATTTGTCACGGACGTGATCCTGTCAAGGCCCAGGTGAAAGAAGCCCAACAACAGGGCGCGGAGCTGGTTGTGTCCAGCGAAGCAGGCATAGCCTACGTAGCTGAGGAAGAGAACTGGGAGAAGGCATCGTTGTTGATTGTAATCTGAACCTCTGTATCCCCGTGTTCTTCCTCTCCTTCCTTCCCCAAGCTCTAAAAGTTGTCTCTATTTCGGGAATCTGAGTTACTCGGTGTGTCACCGTGAGTGAAGGATCTTAACAATTGCCATCTAGAGCCCTCGATTTTGGGAATCCATCCACCAAAAAATCGTCCAAAATTTCCCAATTAGTCTCTATGAGTAGGGAGTGGTGGCGATTTGGGAACTGGAGGCGGTCAGGTTGGGATCTCCCGTAGAATCCCTGACCCCCTTCCTACTCCAGGCGGCGGAGCAGCGGTCGCAAGTCTCAAGCGGTGTCGGTGGCGAGATCTGCGGTGGCGGTGAATTATCCCGCGACGGACCCAAAGGTTAGTCTCGGTTGCTTGCGTTTCCTTCGCAAGTGGTAAAATTCCGGGTATTGGTTTGAGTTGGCGTTGCGGAGGCGTGTGGATCGGTTGCAGAGGAAGTGGGTTCCCTCAGTACTCGCCGATCTCGGCGGCAGTAGACACCATCTTCCACAACGGGGAAAGGATGAGGTCCTCCTACCTTGACGACAAGGATGGGTGCAGCTGAAGACCAGCTCCGTGAGCAGGCTGCCACGGTGACCGAATTGGAGGCCAGTCTACGCTTGGTTCTCTCGAGTCTTACCACTACTGCAGAGGTAGCCAACCAGGCTAGCGCTACAGCGGCGCAGACGGCATCGGCGTGTCAGGAACTTCGCACGACGGCCGATTGCTTGCTCAAGTCGCATGACTCTGTGGTGCGGACTGTCAACAATATCGACGCTCGAGTGGAGGGTATTGGTGCTGTCCTGACGGTGCTAGAGAGCCTGTCGCCGAGCGCAAACCCCAAGCACCACGACCTCGATGGGCATCGCAAAGAAGATGAACACCAAGACAACGCTCCAGAGCGTGTCCTGGGCAATGGTGCGTACAAACTAGATATACATGCTTCTGCAATTAGTCCTTCCAATGAGCACAATGGTCGACATTTTGGGTCCTCTGGATCTCAATGGGATAGGCAATGCAGAGATAATAACAATTTACAGTTTCACCTGCCTAAAACTAGTTTCCCTAAATTTGATGGCACTCACCCAAAATTTTGGAAAGAGAAAGCAGAGAAGTACTCCCTCTGTAAACTAATATAAGAGTGTTTAGATCACTACTTTAGTATTCTAAATGCTCTTATATTAGTTTACGGAGGGAGTACTTTCATATGTTTCATGTTCCTAGAGTGAATAGTAGATTATGCCACATTGCATTTCACCGGACAGGCTGCATTATGGTTACAAACTTATGAAGCTTGGCATACAGTAGATAGTTGGGCCCAATTATGTGTCGATGTCTGTCAAAAGTTTGGCAAGGACTTATATTACAACAAAATGAGTCAAACACTCGACATTAAGCAACTTACTAATGTATATAGTTATCAGCAAGAATTTGAGCAGCTGATGCATCAATTACTTACGCACAATCCTGCATTAGATGAAACCTTTTTTGTAGCAAAGTTTTTTAAAGGATTAAAGAAAGAAATACGCTCTGTTATTATTTTGCACAAGCCTAGGACTGTTGATGATGCGATATCCTTGGCATTGTTACAGGAACAAAAATTGTGGGAGAATGGAAGACCTACTTATCAGTAGAAGAAATGGCATAATACTGCTCCAGGGAAATTGGGCCACCATCCCGCTGAGGTTCAAACTAAGGTGCGGAAGAGTTCAGCATCAGAACAACCAATTAATAAGCTGACCAGTTTAAGAGCTCGGTGCAGAGCTAGAGGGGGATGTTTTAAATGTGGGGGTAAATACAGTCCACAACATAAGTGTCCCTGCCAAGTTTCTCTAGCAGATGTTGAGGAACTATTGGAGGCTTTCCAGATGGAGACAGATACGGTCGATACTTTAGAAGATAATTCTGCAACGGATGGTGACACTTCTGAAGAGCAAGCTATGAGTCTATCTGTGGCAGCAACTTCTGAAGTACTCCCTCCGTCCCAAAATAAGTGACTCAACTTTGTACTAACTTTAGTATAACGTTAGTACTAACTTCAGTCACTTATTTTGGGACAGAGGGAGTACAATCTAAGAAGATTGTTCGTCTCCAAGGCTACATCGGCAAATATCAAGTGTTGATTCTGGTTGATTCTGGTAGCTCTGGGAATTTTATTAACTCTGATTTGGTTTCTGTGTTGCAATTACCCGTCACTACCTTACCTACAGTCAATGTCACAATTGTTGATGGCTCCAGAATGACTACCACTTCAGGAATTTCCAACCTCAGCTGGGGTGTGCAGCAACACAAATTTATCACTGATGTGAGACTATCCTTGAATTGCTATGAGATTATTATTGGTATGGACTGGCTCGAAGCATGTGGATAGATTGGCGTCTGAAAAACATGTGATTTTGGCATGAAGGAAAAAGGATTACCCTCAGAGGTGGCAAGAACAACACTACTCACTATCCGAAGATTTCCACCAAAGAGCTCAATTTCATGGTGCAACAGGTACAAAGAAATGACAAGTGTGACAAGACCACCAAAAAACATTCAGAATGTTCTTGATCAGTATGCAGAAACCTTCCAGGAACCCACTCAACTACCTGGTTCAGTGCCAGTACAGAAGAAGCCATATAGATACACACGTGAACAAAAATATGAGATAGAGAAACAAATCAAAGATATGTTAACCAGGGGAGTCATCTGTGTAAGCAACAACCCCTTTGCTTCTCGAGTGATTTTGATCAAGAAGAAAGATGGGGAATGGCATTTCTGTGTGGACTACAAATATATTAACGCTCTGACAGTGAAGAACAAGTACCCCCTTCCATTGGTACAAGAGTTATTGGATGACCTGGCAGGAGCTACATATTTTACCAAGCTTGATCTCCGCAGTGGATATCAGCAAATCAGGTTAGTGGCAGGGGAAGAGTTCAAAATAGCGTTCAAGACTCATCATGGGCATTGGGAGTTTAAAGTAATGTCGTTTGGTCTCACCAATGCCCCCGCCACTTTCCAATCGATGATGAATCTGCTTTTTGCTGCACTACTTAGACATGGAGTATTGGTATTTATGGATGATATTCTGATATATACTGAAACATTAGAAGAATATGAGAAGCTGTTGAAGGAAGTTTCTGCAATTCTCCGAGAAAATAGCTTGTTTGTTAAGCAGTACAAGTGCTTGTTTGCTCAAACGGAAGTGAAGTATCTAGGGCATGTGATTAGTGTTGTAGGAGTAGCTACGGCTCCCAGTAAGTTCACAGCCATTCAGGAGTGGCCTACCCCCAGCTCTGTCAAGCAATTGAGGTCATTCCTAGGCTTGGCAGGTTAGTACAGAAAATTCATTGTTAACTATGGAGTCATAAGAAGACCATTGACTGAATTTTTGAAGAAGAATGTGCAATTTCTATGGATAACCGTCACAGATCAAGCATTCCATACTCTTAAAGCTGCACTTGTAGTTGCACCGGGCTTGGCACTCCCTGAGTTCCACCTTCCATTTGATCTACATACCAATGCATCCTGGATAGGGATTGGGGCAGTGTTGTCTCAAAAGGTCATTCAATTGCTTTTCTCAGCAAAGCTCTCAGTCCACGAGCTCAAGCACTACGATGTATGGAAAAGAATGCTTAGCACTTATCATGGCTATTGACAAATGGGATCATATTTGCAGCATCTTCCATTTACTATATACGCGGATCATAAGAGTTTGGTCCATTTGGAGTCACAACAGTTAACAAATAGCATTCAACATAAAGCGTTTTGCAAGTTGCTTGGTTTGCAATATCAGGTGAGGTACAAGCAAGGTTCCTCGAACACTGTTGTTGATGCTCTTTTTAGGACACCACAAGACTCTGAACTCAATGCCATATCTAGAGGTCAACTAAATGGTTAGAAGTCATCATTGACAGCTACTCGCACGATCCAGAAATGAAACAATTCCTCACACGATTGAGTGTGGTTAGTCCTGATGACAAGGGCTTTACTCTCCATGAGGGGGTCATGAAGCTCAAAGATAGAATTTGGATTGGCAATCATGAAGAAGCAAAACAGGTAGTGTCGCTAGCATTACATTTGAGTGGTATAGGTGGCCATAGTGGAGTGACTACAACTTATCACAAGATTCGTTCTCTTTTTTCTTGGGCTAATATGAAGCAAGATGTGCAGAAGTATGTGGCTCGGTGCACTATTTGTCAACAAGCCAAAACAGAGTGTGTTGCTACACCTGGTCTGTTGTAGCCATTACCTATTCCATCTAGAGCATGGGAAATTACCAGTCTTGACTTTGTGGAGGGCCTACCGAAGTCCGCAAGGCATGATACTATACTGGTTATCATAGATAAATTTAGCAAGTACGGCCATTTTCTAGCATTGGCCCATCCTTACACAGCTGCTTCAGTTGCTCAGCTTTTGGTGGATCATATCTACAAGTTGCATGGTCTCCCGCATGTTATCATTTCTGACCGAGACAAGGTGTTCACCGGTGCTTTCTGGCAGCAGTTATTCAAGATTACTAACACTGCATTGAACATGAGCTCCAATTATCATCCACAAACGGATGGGCAAACCGAAAGACTCAACCAATGCATGGAAACTTACTTGCGGTGTATGACACAAGCTTGCCCAACAAACTGGCCACGGTGGCTCCCTCTAGCCGAGTTTTGGTATAATACCACATTCCATTCAGCTCTCGGTCGTTCCCCATTTTAAGTCCTTTATGGATATAAACCTAAGCATTTTGGTATTTCTGAGGGTACCTCTGCCGCGGTCCCTGATTGAATGTGTGGCTTCGTGACAAGAATGACATGGCTAACCTCATTCAGTAACAATTACTTCGAGTGCAACAACGAACAAAAAGTCAGGCGATATACTAATTAACTATTACGTCTGCTTCGTTTAGGGTTAGGGATGCGATGGCGAGAGGCAATCATGGGTCGCCGCCTGCATCCTACCCCGACGGAAGCATTCCGGACCACCGGGAGTATCCCTCCCGGACTACGGCTCCGCAGTCCTTTGCGTCTACGTGTCTCCGCCCCAATCTGGTAATCCAACAACGTGTGGCTCAAGGAAACGCAAACCCTAAGGTGATTTCTTCAAATAGGGAGGCCGATCTGGTCGATGTGCTTCACGACCGACTCCGACTCTCCCAATCGACCCAGGACCCGCTCTCGTGCCGCATCGACCTAGATCTTGCCCTCCCATGGAGAGAGCCGCGTCTGCTATTGAGGGTGGGGGTGATCATTGGGGAGTTGATGAGACTCCTACCCACCCGAAGCCCTCTGGTGCAGGTAGGCTTGTGGCGGTCAGGCGGATGCCGGAGCAGGTTGGATCACGCGACGATGTTTCAGAGGATGGGAACTGGGATGGCCCGACATCCGAAGGAGGGCTCCCGGAGGACGTAGAGAACCAAATTGACGGTGAGGTGGACATGGATGATGTGGCCTTTGTCTCGGTTGATTTCGAGGAGGAAGAAGAGGAAGAAAGCGAGCGGGAGACGTGGAAGCAGATGAGTTTGTGCAGATCGCAGAGACGGCCTAGTGCAAAAACCCTGTCAAAGCACTTTGAGAAGATCTGGCAACTAAGGACGGGGGTGGAGTTCCAGCCAATCAGGAATAACTTTTACACTATTACTCTCTTCTTGGAGGGAGACTTCAGGTTTGTGGCAAGAGGGGGGCCGTGGATCTACGATGGTGACGCCCTGCTAGTTGCGCCGTCCGACAAGGAGGCTAGACCATCTGAGACCCAACTGGACGCGGTTCCTGTCTGGGTGAGAGTTTTCGATATTCCGTGGAAGAAGCAGACGAGGGAATATGGTAATGCAGTCGGGGGTGCACTAGGGGATGTGTTGGAGGTGGACGCCCCGGATAGTGGACACGGCACTAATGAATTCTTACGTATCCGCATCAAACTTCCATATAATAGAAGGCTGCAGAAGGAGATAACGCTGGAGTATAAGGCCAAGGGGGTGACTAAGCGAAGTACTTTCAAGATCAAGTATGAAAGGGTGCCACACTTCTGTTTTCACTGTGGTTTAATGGGTCACGACAAGGATGCTTGCGAGAAAAAGAGGATAGGGATGGCTACCAAAGGATATGACTCCACCCTCCGTTGTTACCCGTTCAAGAAATTTGAACAAAGGCCGGAGTATACCCCCTCGCCGGGACACCCAAGAGCTCGTAGGGCGATGGACTTCTCCCTAGGGAGTGCAGGCACGGCGACATAGTACTCAGCGCGATCAGAGTCAAGCAGGAGCCAGCATCAATCACAGCCAGAAATCCCTAATAGGGTAGATGAGTATGATGGTTTTGAGGACACAGAGGTACTGGGAGCGGAAGAAGCGGATGAGCAGCTTGCAAAACATGTTGAAGGGCTCAGGTTGAGGCTCGAAAAAGAAAAACCGGAGTGCAGCAAAGTTCAACAAATGCGGCAGCAGTTTGAGGCTAAATCATCGGGTAGGCCAGAGGTCACACCAAGGCAACATCGAAAGAAACCGGCCGGGGGGCAAAAGAAGGTGCCGGTGAATAAGAAGAGTGGGATGGTGATGAGCAGAGAAAACCCACTAGGAAGGGATGATATGATTCCGGCGGTACGTGATCTTGAAAATCTGGAGGTGTCTTTTGGAAGCGTTCGGGAGTCGATGGACTTTAACGACTCTGTGCTGGGTAAGAGACAGATGGAAAGCTTGCGGGGCCGTCACTTGATAGCACATGAAGGCAATGCAGTAGTTTCATTCGAGGATATTTCAGAGGGAGGAGTCCAGAAGAGGGGTAAGCGAGGGTCGCAGAACCAGGAGGATGATGCTAGCAGCATGGAGCGTGAGGTGGATCGGGAGGCAACCAGCCTTGGGGCCGCTGGTAAGCTGACGGGGCCAAGTGTGGCGCCCCGTTAGTCGCAATGAGTTGCTTATTCTGGAACTGTCGAGGGGCAGGGAACTCTCGTACAGTTCGTGACCTCCAGTCTCTTTGTAGAGCCCATTCCCCAAAGCTAGTGTTTTTATGTGAAACTAGACAACTAATGCAGAAAATGATGAGAGTGCGCAACAGACTTGGCCTTAAAGGTTTTGATGGTGTGAGTAGCCAGGGAAAGAGTGGTGGATTAGCCTTGTATTGGGATGAGTCTGTGTCTGTCAACGTACAGGATATAAATGAAAGATAGATTGATGTTTTTGTCAAACTTTCTGATGATGAACCGATATGGCGGGTGACTTTTGTTTATGGTGAACCAAGGGTCGAAAACAGACATCTCATGTGGGAGAGTTTATGCAGACTAAGAGGCACGTCGGATATACCATGGCTGGTGGCCGGGGATTTCAACGAGGCTATGTGGGACTTTGTGTTGGGGAACATAGTATTTTAAAATTTTCCTACGATCACGCAAGATCTATCTACCAGATGCATAGCAACGAGAGGGGAGAGTGAGTCTACGTACCCTCGTAGACCGAAAGCGGAAGCGTTAGAACAACGTGGTTGATGTAGTCGTACGTCTTCACGGCCCGACCGATCAAGCACCGAAACTACGACACCTCCGAGTTCTAGCACATGTTCAGCTCGATGACGTCCCACGAGCTCTTGATCCAGTTGAGCTTCACGGGAGAGTTTCGCCAGCACGACGGCGTGGTGACAGATATGATGTATCTACCAGCGCAGGGCTTCGCCTAAGCACTGCAACGGTATGATCGAGGTGTGTTTCTGTGGAGAGGGGCACCGCACACGGCTAAAACAATTCAACTTGTGTGTCCTAGGGTGCCCCCTGCCCCCGTATATAAAGGAGCAAGGGAGAGGCCGGCCCTAGAGGGGGAGCGCCAAGTGTGGGGAGTCCTACTAGGACTCTCAAGTCCTAGTAGGATTCCCCTTTCCTTTCCGGAGTAGGAGAGAAGGAAAGAGGGGGAGAGGGAGAAGGAAAAGGGGGCTGCACCCCTTGTCCAATTCGGACCAGAAGGGGGGCGCGTGCCTCCTTCCTTTTGGCCTCTCTCCTCTATTCCCGTAACTCCCCGGTACTCCGAAAATACCCGAATCACTTGGAACCTTTCCGATGTCTGAATATAGTCGTCCAATATATCGATTTTTACGTCTCGACCATTTCGAGACTCCTCGTCATGTCCCCGATCTCACCCGGGACTCCGAAATCCTTCGGTACATCAAAACTCATAAACTCATAATAAAACTGTCATCGAAACCTTAAGCATGCGGACCCTACGGGTTCGAGAACTATGTAGACATGACCGAGACACGTCTCCGGTCAATAACCAATAGCGGAACCTGGATGCTCATATTGGCTCCCACATATTCTACGAAGATCTTTATCGGTCAAACCGCATAACAACATACGTTGTTCCCTTTGTCATCGGTATGTTACTTGCCTGAGATTCGATCATCGGTATCTCTATACCTAGTTCAATCTCGTTACCGGAAAGTCTCTTTACTCGTTCCGTAATACATCATCTCGTGACTAACTCATTAGTCTTTTGCTTGCAAGGCTTATTATGATGTGCATTACCGAGAGGGCCTAGAGAATCCTCTCCGATACTCGGAGTGACAAATCCTAGCCTTGATCTATGCCAACACCACGAACACTTTCGGAGACACCTGTAGAGCATCTTTATGATCACCCAGTTACGTTGTGACGTTTGATAGCACACAAGGTGTTCCTACGGTATTCGGGAGTTGCATAATCTCATAGTCATAGGAACATGTATAAGTCATGAAGAAAGCAATAGCAGTAAAACTTAGCGATCATAGTGCTATGCTAATGGATGGGTCTAGTCCATCACATCATTCTCCTAATGATGTGATCCCGTTGATCAAATGACAACTCATGTCTATGGCTAGGAAACATAGCCATCTTTGATCAATGAGCTAGTCTAGTAGAGGCATACTAGGGACACTCTGTTTTGTCTATGTATTCACACATGTACTAAGTTTCCGGTTAATACAATTCTAGCATGAATAATAAACATTTATCATGATATAAGGAAATAAAAATAACAACTTTATTATTGCCTCTAGGGCATATTTCCTTCAGTCTCCCACTTGCACTAGAGTCAATAATCTAGCTCACATCGCCATGTGATTTAATACCGATAGTTCACATCGTTATGTGAATAACACCCATAGTTCACATCGCCATGTGACCAACACCCAAAGGGTTTACTAGAGTCAATAATCTAGTTCACATCGCTATGTGATTAATACCCAAGAGTAATAAGCTGTGATCATGTTTTGCTTGTGAGAGAAGTTTAGTCAACGGTTCTGTCACATTCAGATCCGTATGTATTTCGCAAATTTCTATGTCTACAATGCTCTGCATGGAGCTACTCTAGCTAATTGCTCCCACTTTCAATACGCATCCAGATTGATACTCAGAGTCATCTGGATTTAGTGTCAAAGCTTGCATCGGCGTAACCCTTCACGACGAATTCTTTATCACCTCCATAATCGAGAAACATTTCCTTAGTCATCCAGTTACTAAGGATAATTTTGACCGCTGTACAGTGATCTACTCCTGGATCACTATTGTACCTCCATGTCAAACTCATGGCAAGGTACAGAACATGTTTGGTACACAGCATGGCATACTTTATAGAACCTATGGCTGAGGCATAGCGAATGACTTTCATTCTCTCTATATTTTTCTGCCGTGGTCTGGCTTTGAGTCTTACTCAACTTCACACCTTACAAGTCAGGCAAGAACTCCTTCTTTGACTGATACATTTTGAACTACTTCAAAATCTTATCAATGTATGTACTCATCGAAAGTCTTATCAAGCGTCTTGATCTATCTCTATAGATCTTGATGCACAATATGTAAGCAGCTTCACCAAGGTCTTTCTTTGAAAAACTCCTTTCAAACACTCCTTTATGCTTTCCAGAAAATTCTACTTCTTTTCCGATCGACAATATGTCATTCACATATACTTATCAGAAAGGTTGTAGTGCTCCCACTCACTTTCTTGTAAATACAGGCTTCACCGCAAGTCTGTATAAATCTATAGGCTTTGATCAACTTATCAAAGCATATATTCCAACTCCGAGATGCTTGCACCAGTCCATAGATGGATCGCTGGAGCTTGCACATTTTGTTAGCACCTTTAGGATTGACAAAACCTTCTGGTTGCATCATATACAATTCTTCTTTAATAAATCCATTAAAGAATGCAGTTTTGTTATCAATGTTCCAGATTTCATAAAATGCGGCAATTGTTAACATGATTCGGACAGATTTAAGCATCGCTACGAGTGAGAAAGTCTCATCATAGTCAACTCCTTGAACTTGTTGAAAACCTTTCGCAACAAGTAGAGCTTTGTAAACAATAACATTACTGTCAGCGTCAGTCTTCCTCTTGAAGATCCATTTATTTTTGATGGCTTGCCGATCATCGGGCAAGTCAACCAAAGTCCACACTTTGTTCTCATACATGGATCCCATCTCAGATTTCATGGCCTCAAGCCATTTTGCGGAATCTGGGTTCATCATCGCTTCCTCATAGTTCGTAGGTTCATCATGGTCCAGTAACATGACTTCCAGAACCGGGTTGCCGTACCACTTTGGTGCGGAACGAACTCTGGTTGATCTACGAAGTTCAGCAGAAACTTGATCTGAAGTTTCATGATCATCATCATTAGCTTCCTCACTAATTGGTGTAGGAATCACTGGAACTAGTTTCTGTGATGTTCCACTTTCCAATTCGGGAGAAGGTACAATTACCTCATCAAGTTCTACTTTCCTCCCACTCACTTCTTCCGAGAGAAACTCCTTCTCTAGAAAGGATCCACTCTTAGCAACAAAGACCTTGCATTCGGATCTGTGATAGAAGGTGTACCCAACAGTTTCTTTTGGGTATCCTATGAAGATTTACTTCTCCGATTTGGGTTCGAGCTTATCATGTTGAAACTTTTTCACATAAGCATCGCAGTCCCAAACTTAAAGAAATGACAGCTTAGGTTTCTCGTCAAACCACAGTTCATACGGTGTCATCTCCACGGATTTAGATGGTGCCCTATTTAACATGAATGTAGCTGTCTCTAATGCATAACCACAAAAGCGATAGTGGTAGATCGGTAAGAGACATCATCGATCGCACCATATCTAATAAAGTACGGTTATGACATTCGGACACACCATTACACTGTGGTGTTCCAGGTGGCGTGAGTAGTGAAACTATTTCACATTGTTTTTACTGAAGGCCAAACTCGCTAACTCAAATATTTTACCTCTACGATCATATCGTATAAACTTTTTTTTGTTACGATGATTCTCCACTTCACTCTGAAATTATTTGAACTTTTCAAATGTTTCAGACTTGTGCTTCATTAAGTAGACATACCCATATCTGCTCAAATAATCAGTGAAGGTCATAAAATAACAATACCCGCCGCGAGCTTCAACACTCATTGGTCCACATACATCTGTATGTATGATCTCCAACAAATCTGTTGCTCGCTCCATTGTTCCGGAGAACGGAGTTTTAGTCATCTTGCCCAAGAGGCATGGTTCGCAAGCACCAAGTGATTCATAATCAAGTGATTCCAAAAGTCCATCACTATGGAGTTTCTTCATGCGCTTTACACCATTATGAACTAAACGGCAGTGCCACAAATAAGTTGCACTATCATTATTAACCTTGCATCTTTTGGCTTCAATATTATGAATATGTGTATCACCACGATCGAGATCCAACAAACTATTTTCACTGAGTGTATGACCATCGAAGGTTTTATTCATGTAAACAGAATAACAATTATTCTATGACTTTAAATGAATAACCGTATTGCAACAAATATGATCAAATCATATTCATGCTCAACGCAAATGCCAAATAACATTTATTTAGGTTTTACACTAATCCCGAAAGTATAGGGAATGTGCGATGATGATCATATCAATCTTGGAACCACTTCCAACACACATCGTCACTTCACCTTTAACTAGTCTCTGTTCATTCTGCAATTCTCGTTTCGAGTTACTAATATTAGCAACTGAACCGGTATCAAATACCCATGGGTTGCTATGAACACTAGTAAATTACACATCAATAATCTGTATATCAAAATATACCTTTGTTCACTTTGGGCATCCTTCTTATCCGCCAAGTATCTAGGGCAGTTCCACTTCCAGTGACCATTTCCTTTGCAGTAGAAGCACTTAGTTTCAGGCTTGATTTTTAGCTTTGGGTTTCTTCACGGGAGTGACAACTTGCTTGTCATTCTTCTTGAAGTTCCCCTTCTATCCCTTTGCCCTTTACTTGAAACAAGTGGTCTTGTTAACCATCAACACTTGATGCTTTTTCATGATTTCTACCTTCGTCGACTTCAGCATCGCGAAGAGCTCGGGAATTACTTTCGTCATCCCTTGCATATTATAGTTCATCATGAAGTTCTACTAACTTGGTGATAGTGACTAGAGAACTTTGTCAATTACTATCTTATCTGGAAGATTAACTCCCACTTGATTCAAGTAATTGTAGGACCCAGACAATCTGAGCACATGCTCACTGGTTGAGATATTCTCCTCCATCTTGTAGGCAAAGTACTGTCAGAAGTTTTATACCTCTCGACACGGGCATGAGTATGAAATACTAATTTCAACTCTTGGAACATCTTATATGCTCCGTGGCGTTCAAAACGTTTTTGAAGTCCCGGTTCTAAGCCGTAAAGCATGGTGCATTTAAACTATCAAATAGTCATCATACCGAGCTTTTGTCAAAACGTTCATAACGTCTACATCTGCTCCTACAATAGGTCGGTCACCTAGCGGTGCATCAAGGACATAATTCTTCTGTGCAGCAATGAGGATAATCCTCAGATCACGGAACAATTCCGCATCATTGCTACTAACATCTTTCAACTTAGTTTTCTCTAGGAACATATAAAAAATAAACGAGGAGCAACATCGTGAGCTATTGATCTATAACATAGATATGCTAATACTACGAGGACTAAGTTCATGATAAATTAAAGTTCAGTTTAATCATATTACTTAAGAACTCCCACTTATATAGACATCCCTCTAGTGATCTAAATGATCACGTGATCCAAATCAACTAAACCATGTCCGATCATCACGTGAGATGGAGTAGTTTCAATGGTGAACATCTTATGTTGATCATATCTACTATATGATTCACGCTCGACCTTTCGGTCTCAGTGTTCCGAGGCCATATCTGCATATGCTAGGCTCGTCAAGTTTAACCCGAGTATTCTGCGTGTGCAAAACTATCTTACACCCGTTGTATTTGAACGTAGAGCTTATCACACCCGATCATCACGTGGTGTCTCGGCACGACGAACTTTCGCAACGGTGCATACTTAGGGAGAACACTTATACCTTGAAATTTTGTAAGGGATAATCTTATAATGCTACCGTCGTTCTAAGCAAAATAAGAAGCGTAATAAGATAAACATCACATGCAATCAAAATATGTGACATGATATGGCCATCATCATCTTGTGCTTTTGATCTCCATCTCCAAAGCACCGTCATGATCACCTTCGTCACCGGCGCGACACCTTGATCTCCATCGTAGCATCGTTGTCGTCTCGCCAACTATTGCTTCTACGACTATCGCTACCGCTTAGTGATAAAGTAAAGCAATTACATGGCGATTGCATTTCATACAATAAAGCGACAACCATATGGCTCCTACCAGTTGCCGATAACTTTACAAAACATGATCATCTCATACAAAACCGTATAACTCATCATGTCTTGACCATATCACATCACAACATGCCCTGCAAAAACAAGTTAGACGTCCTCTACTTTGTTGTTGCAAGTTTTACGTGGCTGCTACGGGCTTAGAAGGAACTGTTCTTACCTACGCATACAAAAACCACAACGATGTTTCGTCAAGTATGTGCTGTTTTAACCTTCACAAGGACCGGGCGTAGGCAAACTTGATTCAGCTAAAGTGAGAGAGACAGACACCCGCCAGTCACCTTTAAGCAACGAGTGCTCATAACGGTGAAACCAGTCTCGCGTAAGCGTACGCGTAATGTCGGTCCGGGCCGCTTCATCTCACAATACCGCCGAAGCAAAGTATGACATGCTGGTAAGCAGTATGACTAGTATCGCCCACAACTCATTGTGTTCTACTCGTGCATATCATCTACGCATAAACCTGGCTCTGATACCACTGTTGGGGAACGTAGTATTTTAAAATTTTCCTACGATCACGCAAGATCTATCTACCAGATGCATAGCAATGAGAGGGGAGAGTGAGTCTACGTACCCTCGTAGACCGAAAGCGGAAGCGTTAGAACAACGCGGTTGATGTAGTCGTACGTCTTCACGGCCTGACCGATCAAGCACCGAAACTACGGCACCTCCGAGTTCTAGCACACATTCAGCTCGATGACGTCCCACGAGCTCTTGATCCAGTTGAGCATCACGGGAGAGTTTCGCCAGCACGACGGCGTGGTGACAGATATGATGTATCTACCGGCGCAGGGCTTCGCCTAAGCACTGCAACGGTTGATACGTCCAAAATGTATCTATAATTTCTGCTTGCTCCATGCCTCTTTTGAGTGATATTGCTATGTTATTTATACACTTCCATACACTTTTGATCATATTTGGACTAACCTATTAACTCAGTGCACCCCAGTGTCAGTTTCTGTTTTCGGCTGTTTTTGTATTTCAGGTTTTCACATTACGAGAACTGCCAGGAAAAATCCAGAAAAATTATATAAACAATCAGCGTTCCTGAAGCTACCGTGTGCCCGAAGTACAGCCGGGGGGGCCACCAGGGCTCCAGGCGCCCTGGCGGCGCCCCCCCCCCCCCCGGGCCGCGCCGGGGGGGCGCCTGGGCCCCCCGAGGCTCCGCTGATGCCCCCCTTTGGCATATATTTAAAGCGTCTCCCGAAACCCTCGAGACGGGAACCCTTTTTCGCGATCTCATCTCTGTTCCGCCGCCGCCGCGCTTCCAAGACCGGGAGCACCAGGAGAACTCTTCCCGGCACCCTGCTGGAGGGGAGGATCACCACCGGGAGCCTCTCCACCACCATGGACGCCTCCCGGATGAGTTGTGAGTAGTCTCCCTTGGACCATGGGTCCATGACCAGTAGCTATGTGATGTTCTCCTCCCCTTCTTGTGCTTCACTAATTAGACCTCGTGAGCTGCCCTACATGATCGAGGCACATATGTAATCCTTATGCTGTTGCTATGATGAGTTTGCTGGGATCCGATGGATTGTGAGATTATGTTCAGATTGTGTTTGAGTAATATATTTGATTTACCTCTTATATATTTATGTTCGTAAGTAATTCTTGCATGTTCTCCGTTGCTATTTATTGCTTTGGCCAAGTAGTAGGTAGTGACTCCAAGAGGGAACGTTATGCTCGATTGTGGGTTCATGCCCCTCGATGACTAGCTTGAGTGACAGAAACATGAGTCTAGGGGATGTGCTGTTGCCACAAGGGGGAAAACAACGGTGCTTGTACCCGCGGGTGCAAGGATTGTTTACTTTACGCAAAGTTCTTTTAATGCAGTTGTCTGTTGCTTTGAGTTTACACTATGGGTGGGACTCGCAACTTAATACCAGCGAGATGTTCTGGATAGATATCTCAAGGTGGATGATTAGTAGTAGATGCAGCTGGATTTTGGTCTACTTGCCTTGGCATACCGCCCATGCTTTGAACCTCTACCTTTCTTGCAACATAGTTAGCATTGGTTTGCACACATAATTCTGTCAATTGCCCAGCTGTAATTCGTTTACCTCACATAGCTGTTTTATCGTCTTTTGGGAGAGAGACATCACTAGTGAACATCACGGGACCCCGGTCCATATTACCATCACTGATCACATCCGCTATTTACTTTCCGCTTTTACTTACTATTTGCAGCAATACCTATCACTATTATCACTTGCGTTTGATCCTTTGTAAACGACAAGGCCGGAGGGATTGACAACCTCTCTGTACTCGTTGGGAGCAAAGTTATTTGTATCTGTGTGCAGGTCCACGTTGATTGCTAATATCTGGCGCCGTTAGCAGTTGACACCTTCTTGTTGAAACTGGGAGTCTCAGGGGAAATCGATCCTTGGTATCTTTGCCAAGGGAAAACTTCCGCTACACTGCATCTCACACCTTCCACTTGGGGTAACCAACGAGGGGCGAGATGCCATCAAGCAAAGTTTTTTGGCGCCATTGCCGGGGACTCCACTCTTCAAGATAGGGGAGTTGCATGCTATCTTTTACCTTTGCTTTTTAGTCTTGTTAGTTTACCTTTCAGTTTTCTTTATGTCTTTTCACTAGTTATGCTTATGGACAACCTTTCTATTGGATCGTTGCTTGTGGGAAGATGCCCCACACCTGTGGTGGTTGCTCCTCCCCCTACTGAAATTGTGCCCTATAAAATACCAGCTGGTATTATCAATTATGTTTTGGCTAATCGTTATGCAGGAGACAGACATCCCGGTGAACACTTGCTATATCTGTCACAATTATGTTCATTATTTAAGCTTGCAGGTGTATCAAGGGAGTTTGTCATGAGGACATTGTTCGCTGTATCACTTATAGATAAAGCTTCAGATTGGTATAAGCTTCTCGATAACTCATACTTGCTTGATTGGCAAGAGCTTATGTCTCTCTTTTATACTAAGTTTTATCCTCTTCATGATGCTTATGTGGAGAGTAAGAGTACCTTTTTGCATGTGGATCATGGTAACAATGCTTTATGTGATGCTTATATTGTTGAGTTCATTCGTGATCCCACTGAAAATTATTATGAGAAGGTGTCGGGGGAAACTGTCCGCCACGAACACCTATGGGACCGGAGCCCCTTGTCTGTGCGGTACGAGGGCGGAGGGAGCACGAAGAGCAGATCGAGGCAGACGCGCGGGCAGTTTTTACCCAGGTTCGGGCCGCACGGATGCGTAAAACCCTACTCCTGCTTGGTTGTGTATTGAGTTGAGCGCTCGGGAGCTTGAAGAAGCAGCTACACCGTGCGTGAGAGTAATCTAGGTTTCGAACCCCCTCCACGTTGTGCATGGGCCTCCTTTTATAGTGCAAGGGGTCACCGACAGGTGTCAACGTAGGAGAAAGGGGTAAAAATGTAAAAGAGGTGGTAGTTGTAACAGTGCGGGAACAGTGGAGCTACAGTACAGAACAGTGGTCTATACCTACTTTAACAGTGGGGGACAAGGGCATTTAATGCCCGTCGCCGTCGACCCCAAAAGCCCCCGCCGTTGCGTCTCCGTCTGCCACGGCGATGGATCCTCTGCCGTGGAGTGCCACCGTGTCCCCCAGGCTGCACAGCCATCCGCCACGCGTCCCTGGAGTGGCCCCAGGGCGACGCGTGGGCCGATGAGCTGGAGCGCGGGCACACAGCGCACCTCCCCCGGCAAGCACCTTGCCGGGGATCTCGACCTTGCCGGGCCCGGAAGCTTGCCGCTCCCCGAGCCCTTGCCGGGTCTTCTAAGATGAAATCTTCTATTCGTCCTGACAAGCTCCTCTTGCCAGGGTCTCGTGCTAGTTAAGCAATCTCGAGCCTGGGACGGCCTTCCCGGCAAGCTCCTCTTGCCGGGGTCTTGGTCTTCTGTCTTGTATACTTTGTTTTTGAATGGCTAGATAAGGGTCAGGAAGGTCTCCGGCAAGCGCGTGGTGAACCCTGCCGCGGGGAGCTGCCGCTGCCCGTGCACAAGTTGGGGTACTAGGGTACCCCTACCTTAGTACACCGACAGGAGCCCCCGGGCCTGGGCCACACACGGTGCCGAGCGCTGTTGGGCCAGGCCCAAAACAGTGCACGGGCACCCGCGGCCCGCGGCGCGCCGAATCCACTTCCATATCCGCCGCACCCCACGGCAACGGCACGCGTCGATTGCGGCGCCGTGGGATGGGACGTGCCCACGATTTCTTTAATGGGAAGGGCGAAACGCCCCCCCACTCTCCCATAAAAGCAGAGAGAGCGGCGCGGTTCCCCTCCCTGCGCACTCATTGCCATCGTCTTCTTCCTCAGATCCCTCTGCGCTTCGCCTCTACTCCTCCGCCACCACCAAGCTCTTCGTCCCCTTCCTTCCACCGCATCCGCCATGGCCCCAAAGACCGACAAGGCGAAGTCGGAGAAGTCCAAGCGGGAGAAGTCAGATCAGGCGGCGAAGCTCGCCGCGTACCGGAAGGAGCACATTGTCTTCGCGCCGAAGCTCGGCGTGCGGGAACTTTGGAACAAATATTATTTGTTCTGGGCCAAGGAGACCCCAGCGCACCCCCGCACGCGCGTCTACCCGGCCGTCGCCAAGGACCACTACCCCGGCGGGTATTACTTTTTCGCAGCCTTCTTCCACTGCGGTCTGTGTCCTCCCTTCTCAAACTTTTTCTGCGATATCATGAATACTTATGGCCTCCACCTCCTCGACTTCACTCCCAACGCCATCCTCACCATGTCCGTTTTCGCACACATGTGCGAAAACTTCGTAGGAATCCAGCCCAACGTAGCTCTCTTTAGGCACTTTTTCATCCCCAGAGCAGAGGCCGACGCCCCCCTCTCCGGAGGAATCTCTTGGGTGTTTAGGCTGAATAAGAAATTAGCCTACTTGCCGGGGGAGCTCCGCGGCAAGTGGGAAGAGTGGCGCGCGGAGTGGTGCTGGGTCGTCGAGGAGCGGCCGCAACACTTCACCGCGCCGCGCACATCGCCCATCGTGCGCGGCAGGGATTGGAGTAATTTTGATTCCGACGATTCCAAGCTGGATATCGCTCTCGTCAGAATCCTCCGTCTTCGGATGGCGCCGCTGTCTGTCGCTGAAGTGGGCGCGGACTTTCTTCGTCGCCGGATCGCCCCCCTTCAAGACCGGAAAAGGCCGGCGTGGCAATACGGCGGCCCG
Organism: Secale cereale; assembly: GCA_902687465.1. NCBI lineage: Eukaryota > Viridiplantae > Streptophyta > Magnoliopsida > Poales > Poaceae > Secale > Secale cereale. Next base: position 797,104,056 of record LR738714.1, on the reverse strand, counting down.
GCAGACATCATGAGGCTGCGCCCCGGCCTCAATTTTAACTTCACAACACTCGAGCTGCGGGGTATGGTCAGGGAACTTTTCAAGTTCGACCCGGCACACCCCGAGTACTTCCGCGCTCCCCGGGGAGTGGTGCCGCTCTGCGCCAGCAGCGCCCGGGATCGCCTTGTCGCTATGATGCCCGCGTGCGACTCTCATGGATTGGAGCGCACGTGGATTGCGCCCAAGCCTATCGACGTCCTCGAGTTCTACGACAACCTTGCGGAGGTGTTGGAGAAGACGGACGATCTCAAGCTGCACACGCGGGCCACCACCGACCAAGAGATTGCTTACATGGCTTCTCGCGCTGAAGAAGTCGCCGCAGCCGCGGCGGCGGGAAACTTTGGATACACACCCGCGGAGGCGGAAACCGCGGATGCCTCCAGCCAGGCGGATAAGGAGGAGATTCGCAAGCTGCTAGAGCTCCCTCCCGACGCGCTCGCCGGGGTCCCCTCGCTGAGGCACTCCGGGATCAATGGGATCGCGACGGAGGCCGCGGCAATGGAGGGCACAGCCGGAGGAAGCAGGGGTGCCGCGAGGAGGGGAGGCGCCGGACGAAGCGGGGCCACCAAGGGGAAGGGGCCCGCAGTGCAAGGCGCTGGGGCCAGCGAACTGGCCGAGGGAGAGGAGGGGGAGGAGGAAGACACCGGCGGATCCACCGAGCTCTACGCCGACGACCTCTCCTCGTCGGAAAGCTCCCCGCCCCCGGCGAGCCCGAGGCAGTCCCCATTGAAGCGTCTCCGCAAGGCGGCGACGGGGGAGCAGGCGCGAGCGCCCCGGCAACAGCCAGCTCGCCGGGCAGCTCCCCGGCCGAGCCAAGACGTGCCAAGGGCGACCGGCATGCCGGCCACGGCAGAGGCCCCGCGCGCGCGGACCACGACGGAGGCGTCCCGCAGGCCGGCACCGAGCCGGCAAGGATCTTCTCGGAGCGGAGCAGCTGCTCCGCCCACTTCTCGGGCGCCGGCCACCACAGGGGCTGGGCCTACGCAGCCCCCAGCCCCGGTGGCTCCGAAACGCGCGAGGGAATCTTCATCCTCCGCTCCTCGCGCCGACGCGCCCACCGTGGAGTTTGACTTCTCCGCGCTGAGCGAGGACGACGAGGAGGACCAAGAGTAAGGACCCGAGACCTTACTCCTTCTTGATTTTTATATCTTGATTGTTGCTGACGCTTGACTTTGCTTGTTGCTTGTGATTGCAGGACCTTGGAGCAGCGCGCGAAGAGGGTCAGGGTGCCCACAGTTGAGGTCGTAGAAGACCCATCTGTCGCGGAAGCAGGGATCGCACCGGAGCCGAGCTTGCCGGACCCGAGTGCCGCTCCGGGGAGTAGCCCCCAGCGCAGCCCCCAGCGTAAGTTAGAGGTTTACTGTTTTCGCTCGTCGGGGCGCGCTTAGGGCTTTGATTTTTTTTTGAATGTCTTGGTTCTTCTATCTTCTCTTGTGCAGAGGTGGAGCCGCAGCGGGAAGAGCGCCCGGAGACCGTCACCGAGGAGCCGCAGGCCCCGCCATCCCCGGCAAGGCAAAACTCTCCGGCAAGGGAGAGCGCTCCGCCAAGGGCGGGTACTCCGCCAAAGCAGAGTACCCCGCCAAGGGCGAGCAGCCCGGCGAGGACGGCCACTCCGCCAAGGCCGAGCTCCCCGGCAAGGGAGCCCGCCGCAGAGGACGTCCGCCAAGGTACGTTCTGTACTTGGTTTTCTTGACTTTGCTTCTTTTTGGATCTTTGCTTGATTTTGAACTTCTTTTTCTTCTTCTAGATCTTCCTCCTCCTCCTCCCGCGCCGATGGAGACCGAGGTCATCGATATCGAGGATGAGGAGGGCGCGCAGGGCGGCGGCGATGACGTTCCCGTCGTCGTGGAGATGGCCGAGGCCACCGAGGAGGCGACCGAGGCCACCGAGCCGGCCGCGCAGGAGGCCACTCCGGCCGCTGACGCCGCGACCGGGGAGGGGGACGGCGACCGCACCGCCGACCCGGAGGTGGCGGGAGCACCGGATGCTACGCCGGCCGCCGGCCCCTCCACCGGCGAGAAGCAGGCGTACTATCTTCGTGCCCCCAATGGCGTCTTTATCCAAGTGCCTTGGGGGTCTTCATCAAGAGCTCCCGCGGAGGGCGAGGCGTTTGACGGAGAAGTCCTCGCCTCCGCGGGTCTGACAGTCGTCGAGGCGCCCGGTGAAGGAGATGGGCCCGAGGAGGAAAAGCTTCTCCACCAACTCCTGGCCCTTTACCGGGCCAGGCAGGCGAAGCTTGCCTCCCGGGAAGCCCTTGCTGCCCAGGCCGCCGCCGAAATGGAGAAACGTGCGGCGGAGCTCAGCGCTGCCCACAAGGCGGGCCTCCGCGAGGTGGCGGAGGAGCGCGAGCGTCTCGCCGGTGAATATCAAGAGTGGCTTTTGGAGAAAGCCGAGGCTGAAGAACAGCAACGGCTCGCCGGGGTGGAGATGTCCCGGCGAGAAGGAGAGATCGCGCAGCGGAAGGTGGATCTCGACTCCCATGAGGAGGACCTTGCCGCTCGCGAGGCTGCCCTTGGCGGGGAGCTGAAGGAGGCGAAAGCCGCTGCTGCTGCCGCGGAAGACGCCAAGAAGGAGCTTGCCGCCAAGGTTGAACGACTAGAAGCGGCGATGAAGGTGAGTACCGAGAAGGTTGCCGCGCTCATTACTGAGCGCGAGAAGGACGCCCACACCAACGCGGAGCTCCAAGTGAATCTGTCCAAGAGGGGCGATGAGCTTAAGGCCGCCAAGGACTCCATCGAGGACTTGGAGCTGAAAGTCTCAACTCTGAGGGATTCAATTGACGCCGCCAAGCTTCGAGAAGACAAGCTGAAGGAGGAGCTCCGCAAGGAGCGGACCTTGGTGGACAGCGCCAACAAGGCATCCGAGCTCTTCCGCAAGAACATTGAGCTGTGGACCGAAGAGCTGGTTTCTTCTGCATCCAACATTGACCAGGAGTTGCTTGCCTTGAAGGTCGAACATCTTATCTACTCGCCGGATCCAGACCTCCCGCACAGCGCCAAGCTCAGCCTCTTCTTCAGAGGCGTCGCTCCGGCCCTTGCAGGTCTCCGGAACCGCATCCCCGCGCAGCTGGCCGAGGAGTCGCGCCGTCTCTGCGCAGGAACTCTAGAGCGGGTCTTGACGAAGATCGTGTACCGCAACCCGGGGATCAACCTCAAGAACGTTCTTTGCAGCTTGCCGGCAGATGCAGACACGGAGGCCCTGAAGGAGCAGGTCAGCCATATCATCGCCAAGGTGGCAAAGCTTGGCAGGAAGGAGGGCGACCGCGTAGACTAGGGCCCCATTTATCTTTATCTTTTCGTTGCTGCACATTATGTTACGAACTCATTAGTCCATTGCGACAAGTTGTCCTTGTAAGATATTTGCTTTACTTCAATCAATCAGTGCAATGTTATCTTCCTTGTTCCAATCTTTGACTTTGTATGTTCTTCACCCTACGCTCCCGGGGAGCTTGCCGGAAAGGGGCCCTTGCCGCGAGCGCTGAGCGCTGAGCAGCCTGCTGGCCAAGGTCCTCGCCGGCAAGCAACCTCGCCGCAGCAAGTCGCAACGCACTTAGCTTGCTGAGTATACTCGGAAACGAAGCAAGGGCGCGACACTTGTCGCAGCTCACTTAAATCGTTGAGTGGACTCGAAGACAAGATAAGGGTGCGGCAAGCCACGGGTAGGTTCCTCCGCGCACAGGTTTTCCATAAAAAGTGTGATTGTTCAAGGAAGACAACCAAAATTTAAAATTTGAACTGGTCAAATTCTAACAACTTATCTTTCACATGCTGCTTGCTCATGTCGTTTGCTTTCCGGTAAGGCTCTTCTTTCTTGAACGACACTTAGTTCCTCCTCCACCTCCTTCCCCCCCGGCGAACTTGTGCGCGAGGAACGTTCCTTCTGCTTAAGAGAAAAAGGAAAAGGAGAGGGAAACAAGCATATTGCCTTTCGGCGTAATAGTGCTTACCGAATGTCTAAGTGTTGCATCAAATGCCAAATAAAACATGCGAATAGCAAAGAGAAGCATGCGAAAGGCAATCGATGCGAAAACACGAAATCTTTACTGATGCACGGGGTCTGCGCCCGGCTTTGTACAAAGGGTTACATGCAACAGCGGCAAGGCTTGTACAAAAGGTGGTTGCCGGAACGGATCACGGCAACCGCGCCTTAGGGGTGAAACTTGCGAAGATGCTCTATGTTCCAGGAGTTGCTCACCGGTAAGCCTTCTTCGGTCTCGAGGCGGACAGCGCCGGGCCTCGTAACTTGTCTCACCCGATAAGGGCCTTCCCACTTCGGCGTCAACTTGTTGGAATTCTTGGCGGACTGAACACGCCGAAGAACAAGGTCGCCTTCCTCGAGCCTCCTGGCCTTGACTTTGCGGCTATGGTAGCGGCGCAAAGCTTGCTGGTATCGAGCAGCTCGTACAGCAGCCTGGAGACGTCCCTCCTCAAGGAGCAATGCGTCATCTTGCCGCAGTTGCTCTTGCTCGAGCTCATCATAAGCGAGCACTCGAGGAGATCCGTATACGAGTTCCGTGGGGAGAACTGCTTCTGCTCCATAGACTAGAGCAAAAGGCGTCTGCCCGGTGGCTCGATTTGGTGTCGTTCTGATTGACCAAAGAGCCGCCGGAAGCTCCTCTATCCAATTCTTTCCGCACCTGCGCAGCCTGTCAAAGGTCCTTGTCTTGAGTCCGCGCAGCACTTCAGCATTTGCCCTCTCCGCTTGGCCGTTGCTCCTCGGGTGAGCAACAGATGCGAAACAGACCTTGGCGCCAAGGTCTTGGACGTACTGCATGAAGGTGCGACTAGTGAATTGCGTATCGTTGTCGGTGATGATCCTGTTAGGGATCCCGAAACGGCAAACAATCGACCTGAAGAACCTGACTGCTGACTGTGCTGTCACCTTTCTCACTGGCTCCACTTCTGGCCACTTTGTGAACTTGTCGATTGCAACGTACAAGTACTCAAAGCCCCCGACAGCGCGAGGGAAAGGGCCGAGGATATCGAGCCCCCAGACCGAGAAGGGCCATGACAAAGGGATTGTCTGGAGAGCTTGAGCTGGCTGATGAATTTGCTTTGCATGGAACTGGCACGCTTCACACTTGGTTACTAGTGCAGTTGCATCTTGGAGGGCTTCTTGCCAAAAGAACCCTTGCCGGAAAGCTTTCCCGGCAAGCGCCCTTGCGCCAATGTGGTGGCCGCATATGCCTCCGTGTATTTCTGCCAACAGCTTCTGTCCATCTTCTCTGGAGATGCATTTCAACCTGACACCATTGAGTCTTCTTCTGTACAGCTCGTTATCCACAAACTGATACATACTTGACTGCCTGGTTATCTTCTCTATCTCTTGAGGGTCGTCGGGAAGTTCTCCAGTTTGCAGAAAACGGACGATCTGCTGTGCCCATGCCGGAGCCCGGGGCTCGACGGCAAGGACTAAAGGCTCGAGGGCCGCTGCGGGAACCCCAGCTTCTACGGCAAAGACCTCTGGTTCTGTCGGAGCTGACGGTCCCCCGGCAAGCTCGCCGGGGCGAGGCTTGTCGGGAACACTTGCTTCAACTGCACAAGCCCGAGGGCTTGCAGGAGCAAACTGTTCCTCAGCGTTGTCGTTGATCTTGGGAACTTTGGCGGCGGGTTCAGGAAGATCCGCCGGCAAGTAGTCGCCGGAGACCAACTTTCTCTTCTTGGACTGCCCAACTGATGTTATAACTGATGGTTGAGTCAGCTTGAGCAAAAAGGTCCCTGGTTCCACAGGTAGCTTCATCGCAGCACACTTTGAAAGGCCATCTGCAATTTCATTTTGAGCTCTCGGGATGTGCTCCATTTGCAGACCTTCAAAGTGTTCTTCAAGCTTCCTCACTTCATCTACATATGCTTCCATCAAAGGGCTCTGGTAGCTCTTGTTGACTTGTCGGACCACCAACTGAGAATCGCCCCGCACAATCAGCTTCCTGATCCCAAGTTCGGCCGCAACCCTGAGGCCGGCAAGCAAGCCTTCATATTCGGCGGTGTTGTTTGTCGCCTGCTCCCTGGGAAAGTGCATCTGGATAACATATTTGAGGTGTTCTCCGGTGGGCGCGATGAGTACCACGCCAGCACCGGCGCCTTGCAACGAGAAGGCACCGTCAAAATACATTACCCATTCACTTGTCGCTTCTTGCACGGGTACGCTCGTTTCTTGAACTTCTTCTTCTGGCGTTGGGGTCCACTCAGCAATGAACTCTGCCAAAGCTCGGCTCTGAATGGTTGAAGTACTTTCAAATTTGAGTCCGAAGCTTGACAGTTCCAGTGCCCACTCGACGATCCTGCCTGTTGCCTCTGGATTGTGTAATATCCTCTTCAACGGAAAGCGAGTGACCACTGTTATCTCATGGGCTTGGAAGTAGTGGCGCAGCTTCCTCGAGGCCATGAGGAGGCCGAAAAGCAATTTTTGCACACCGGAGTACCTTGATCTAGCTCCCTGGAGAAGGGAACTTACAAAATACACTGGGCGCTGCACCATCTTCTTCCGCACCTCTCCTTGTTCCTGCGCAGAGTCTTCCTTGTCGGGGCCAGAGCTTGTCGGGACAGCCCCCTGCTTGTCGATAGATTCGCCTGCCGGTGACGCTGGCTCCTCGTCGGACTCCCTCTCCGCTACCAACGCAGCACTAACCACCTGGTTGGTTGCCGCTAAGTATAGCAACAACTTTTCCTGTGGTTTAGGTGCGACAAGTATAGGAGTGGAGGACAGGTACCGTTTCAAATCCTGCAACGCCGCCTCCGCTTCCGGAGTCCACTTCATGGGACCTGCCTTCTTCAAGATTTTGAAGAAAGGTAGGGCGCGTTCCGCGGATTTTGAAATGAACCTACTGAGGGCAGCAACGCAACCTGCAAGCCTTCTGACATCCTTGACGCGCTTCGGGGCTTCTATCTGCTCGATGGCTTTGATCTTGTCGGGATTGGCTTCAATCCCCCTTTGTGATACAAAGAACCCGAGAAGCTTGCCGGAGGGAACTCCAAAGACGCACTTCTCGGGGTTCAGCTTGAGCTGTATCCTGCGCAGGTTCTGAAACGTTTCTTCTAAGTCTTGAATCAGTGTTCCTTTGCTCTTGCTCTTCACCACGATGTCATCCATGTAGGCTTCTACATTCCTGTGGATCTGTGGCTCAAAAGCAGTGTACACTACCCTTGCAAAAGTGGAGCCTGCATTTTTCAGTCCAAATGGCATGCGGATAAAGCAATATGTGCCACATGGAGTGATAAATGCAGTCTTCTCTTCATCTTCCTTAGCCATGAAAATCTGGTGATAGCCTGAGTATGCATCAAGAAAACAGAGTAGCTCACATCCGGCAGTGGAGTCAACGATCTGGTCAATGCGCGGCAAAGGGAAGGGATCCTTGGGACATGCTTTATTGACATCAGTGAAGTCTATACACAGTCTCCACTTCCCGTTGGCTTTGCGCACGACGACTGGGTTTGCCAACCACGTCGGATGGATCACACCTCTAACTAGGCCTGCTGCCTCTAGTTTCTTGATCTCCTCGTTGATGAACTCTTGGCGCTCCACGGCTTGCTTCCTCACTTTTTGCTTGATGGGCCGCGCATGAGGGCAGACAGCAAGTTTGTGCTCAATCACCTTCCTGGGAACACCGGGGATGTCAGATGGTTGCCAAGCAAACACATCGACATTCGCCCGCAGGAAGGCGACGAGCGCGCTTTCCTATTTGCTGTCAAGGGTGGCGCTGATGGTGAAGGTACCACCAGTGCCATCCTCCTTTGCGGACACCTTCTTGGTTGCCGGAGGAGCAGCCATTCCTTTCTTGCTCTTGCCGGTGGAGCTCGATGGAACGTCCTCGACGGCGGCGCAGCACTCCGAAGAGGTGCGGTTGCCGGAGTGTGTCCCAGAGCACTTGCCGGACTTGGTCTTCGTCTTCTTCCCCCCGGGAGCTTCAGCGGCAAGAGTATCCTTCTCTGCCGCAGCTGCCGCATCCCGGTAAATCTTGTCGGCGCAAATAAGCGCATCTTTCTTGTCGCTGTGGACAGTGATGACGCTTATCGGCCCCGGCATCTTCAGCACGTTGTAGGCATAGTGGGAAGCTGCCATGAACTTGGCGAGGGCGGGACGGCCGAGTATCCCATTGTAGGGCAATGGAATATCAGCAACGTCAAAGGTGATGCGCTCAGTTCTGAAGTTGAGCTCCCCGCCAAAGGTCACCGGCAGAGTAATCTTTCCCTTGGGCTTGCTCCTTCCCGGGTTGATTCCTTGGAATGAACCGGTCTCTTCGAGCTCGCCGTCTTGAATCTGGAGTTTCTTGATCACAGCAGAGGAGATCAAGTTCAGCCCGGCCCCGCCGTCAACCAACATTTTGGTGACCTTGAGGTTGCGGATGGTGGGTGAGACCAGCATCGGCAAGCACCCGACCGCAGTGGTGCGGTCAGGGTGATCCTCAAGGTAAAAAATGATGGGCGTGCTGGACCATTTGAGGAGCCTGCGCGACTCCACGGGCGGCTCGGCTGCATTCACCTCACGCACCCACTGTTTCAGCTGGCGGTGGGAGGTGTGCAGGGAGGCGCCACCGTCGACGCACAGGACTTCCGTGGCCTTCTGGAACTCCTGCTCGCTGTTCTCGTCGTCCTCCATGTCTTCATCGTCGTCTTCGTCGTTGTCGCGGCCCCGGGGAGGTCGATCTCCTTGCCGCTGCTTGGCCTTGCCGCGGCGTCCTCCCCGGCCATTGAATGGCCGCTTCTTGCTGGGCTCTTCCCCGCCACCTTGGGCCTTCTCCTTGTCGCGCCTCTCGTACTCAGCCTTTTGCTGCTCGACGAGGTACTCGACGCGCTTACAGTTGGAGAGGTCGTGACCCTTGGTGCGGTGAATCTTACAGTATTGCTTGTCGGAGCTACCCGGCTTGTCGGCCGCCGCCGCAGGGGCAGGCTCCTTGCCGGAGCCGCCAGCCTGCGCTTGCTTGGCGGGGGCCTCCTTGCCGGACTTCTCGACGGCAAGCACTTCCTTCTTGCTCTTCTTCCTGTTGTTCCGCCGCCGGCTCTTCTTTGCCGGGGCGGCGTCGTCGCTGTCGCTTCCCCCTGCGCCAGCATCCTCCCCGGGGAGTTTCCTCCCCTCTTCTGCACGGGCGCACCTGTCGGCAAGAGCGTAGAGCTCGCTGACGTCCCTGATCTTGGTCATCGCCATCTCCTCACGCATGCGGCGGTTACGCACGTTCTGATGGAACGCGCTGATAACCGCAGCAGGGTGAACGTCGGGGATGTTGTGCTGTACCCGGCTGAAACGTTGGATATACTTGCGCAGGGGTTCGCCTTCCTTCTGGGCCAAAATGTGGAGATCGCTCTCCTGGCCATGGGGTTTGTGGCCGCCGGTGAAGGCGCCAACAAACTGATGGCAGAGGTCGGCCCAAGAAGAGATAGAGCCTTCCGGCAAGTGCATGAGCCACGAACGGACGTTCGGCTTCAGCACAAGCGGGAAGTAGTTGGCTAGGATCTTCTCGTCGCGCCCCCCGGCAGCTTGCACTGCTATGGTGTAGACGCTGAGAAACTCCGAGGGGTGCGTCTTGCCGTCGTACTTCTCCGGTACGTCGGGCTTAAAGTTCTTCATGCTGGGCCACTGGACGCGCCGCAGCTCGCGGGTGAACGCAGGGCAGCCTGCCGCGTACGGCAAGTCGCCTGGTTCACCGGGCGCGGGTGCGTCGACAGCGTTCCCAGCTCTCTTGTCGGATTGTCGCCGAGCTTCTCGGCGGCGCTCGATCGTGGTCCGAGCGTCTTCATCTCGCCGGTCGTCGAGGACCTGGCGCTGGTCCCGACGGGCCCGCGGGTCCGACGAGGCTGTGGAGCCGTCGTCGGGGTTGTTCCGGCGGGGCGGCGTCTTCTGCTTCTGCGGCGGGGAGTGCACGCTTGTCGCACCCCCGGCAGTCTTGTCGCCGATAGCCTTCGTCTTCTCGGCCTGCCGCGGCCGTGAGGCCGACGGCTGCTGCGGAGAGTCGTTGTTGGCGAAGTCTATCAGGCTCCGGATAGTGGCCCTCCATTCCTCGGCCTTGTCGGCCGCTGGAGGAAAATCGAGGAGCAGCTGCGCCCTTGCGAACGCTTCTGCCGGAGTAGTGGGGAACGCGGGCGAGCGGTGCGAGGAGCGGGATACGCTCGGACTTCTAACGACGTTAGAAGGAGCGGGGTCCCGTGCCGGCGCCTTCGCTTTGCTTGTGCCCGGACGGGGGTCCGGGGCGTCCCGCGAACCTCCAGTATGGCCTTGTCCCAGCAAGCGGATACCACCTCCCGTGGCATGGCGCTGCGGGGTCGTCGTATGTTGCGATGGACGTGGCGCGTCCACGGAGACCGAGGTCCGGTCGTCCGTCCTGTTCTTGGATCTGGTGGCACCGTGAGTGTCCTCGCCGGCAACCACCCTTCCGACGGCGTCTCCCCCGCCCACCGTTGGCTCTGGTGGCGGCGGATGAGACGCAGACGGGCCCCCGACCTCCGAAGGCTTCTTCTTCGGGGCCATGGAGTTGTCGCTGATGAAGTTGTTGACGAAACTTGGAGAGGTTAATGAAGATTGCGCCCGCGCGAACGCCGGATCAGGTTCGCACAACCTCGACGCCCCCTACCTGGCGCGCCAAAGATGTCGGGGGAAACTGTCCGCCACGAACACCTATGGGACCGGAGCCCCTTGTCTGTGCGGTACGAGGGCGGAGGGAGCACGAAGAGCAGATCGAGGCAGACGCGCGGGCAATTTTTACCCAGGTTCGGGCCGCACGGATGCGTAAAACCCTACTCCTGCTTGGTTGTGTATTGAGTTTGGGCGCTCGGAGCTTGAAGGAGCAGCTACACGAGCGTGAGAATGATCTAGGTTTCGAACCGAACCGAACCCCCCCCCACGTTGTGCATGGGCCTCCTTTTTATAGTGCAAGGGGTCACCGACAGGTGTCAACGTAGGAGAAAGGGGTAAAAATGTAAAAGAGGTGGTAGTTGTAATAGTGCGGGAACAGTGGAGCTACAGTACAGAACAGTGGTCTATACCTACTTTAACAGTGGGGGACAAGGGCATTTAATGCCCGTCGCCGTCGACCCCAAAAGCTCCCGCCGTTGCGTCTCCGTCTGCCACGGCGATGGATCCTCTGCCGTGGAGTGCCACCGTGTCCCCCAGGCTGCACAGCCATCCGCCACGCGTCCCTGGAGTGGCCCCAGGGCGACGCGTGGGCCGATGAGCTGGAGCGCGGGCACACAGCGCACCTCCCCCGGCAAGCACCTTGCCGGGGATCTCGACCTTGCCGGGCCCGGAAGCTTGCCGCTCCCCGAGCCCTTGCCGGGTCTTCTAAGATAAAATCTTCTATTCGTCCTGACAAGCTCCTCTTGCCAGGGCCTCGTGCTAGTTAAGCAATCTCGAGCCTGGGACGGCCTTCCCGGCAAGCTCCTCTTGCCGGGGTCTTGGTCTTCTGTCTTGTATACTTTGTTTTTGAATGGCTAGATAAGGGTCAGGAAGGTCTCCGGCGAGCGCGTGGTGAACCCTGCCGCGGGGAGCTGCCGCTGCCCGTGCACAAGTTGGGGTACTAGGGTACCCCTACCTTAGTACACCGACAGAAGGGAACATATGCTTATAGATATTTCAATAATATCAAGTTCCCTCTCTTTATGTTGAAGGTTTTGAAGATGCACTTGTTTTGTCTTCCTATGCTTATTGCTTTGTGCTTCAATGAATTATTGTATTGCAATATCCCTATGCATAGGAAGCATGTTAGGCTTAAATGTGTTTGGTATTTGCTTCTTGATGCTCTCTTTTGTTCTTCAACTCTTATTCCTACGAGAGCATCATAAAAAGTCGTAAGCCTATCTTTATGGCTATAAAGAAAGAGCTCTAGGGAGACAACCCTTGTTATCTTTGCTTTCAGTTTGTTCTTTCAGTTTTTAGTGGTCTTGATGTTTGTTACTACAGTAGCATCATCATTGTATCTTTGCTTTTCAATTTTGTGCCAAGTGTAGCCTCTGATTGCTAGAAAGTTCAAAAGTTGTGAGGTGCTGTCCAGGAAACAGATTCTGTCCTTGGATAGAAAAATTCGTATAAAATCACCAGATCATCTTTTTGGTCTGAATTTTTTCGACAGCGTGCTCTATATAATTTTCTTTCGTGCGTCTGTTCTGAGTTTTTTTATTAGAGTTGCAGAAGTGCCCCGAACAAATCATTTACTACCTGTTGTTCTGTTTTTCACAGATTCTGTCCTGTTTTGCCTTTCCTTCATTTTGCAAACCTAGAGCTTGCTTTTTCTTTGCAATAACCTTTTGGCAATCTTGAGAAACAGTAGACCTTCAAGAATATCTTTATTTCCAGCAAGGTACAATTATTTTATTATGGGTACTAACCTCGCTAATCAGATTATGATGAGTTATGTATGAAGGGAGTTTTCAAGTGTGCGAGGGAAGATGATAAAAAGATTCAGGAGTGTCAAACGCTCAAGCTTGGGGATGCCCCCATGCACCCCCAAGAAATATTCAAGGAGACTCAAGCGTCTAAGCTTGGGGATGCCCCCGTGCATCCCCTTCTCCATCAACATTATCAGTTCGTCTTTCATTCCACTATATTTTAATCACTTCATGTGTTATGTGCTATGCTTGGAGCGTCTTGCTTTTAGTTCCTTTTTAGTTTTCTTTAGCTTTTCATAACGAGTCGGAACTCAGCTTTCTTTATGTGGGAGAGAAACACGCTCCACTTCTACCTAGAACATAACATAGAATTTTCATGTCTATCCTTGCTGTGTGTGTTCTTTGTCTTTTAATAGCTACTATCATGTTCAGCTCTCAGTTTCATGCTTATCTTTTTAAAGAGCTTTTGTTTAGTTGGTTGCTTGAACTCTCTTTAGTTATCATGCTTATCTTATTAAGAGAGTTTGCTTCCGTTGCATTGGTTGATATGTCTATGATAAAGATGCTACGTGCATAATGGCGCTTAGTAGTTCATGTTTTCTTATGGTTAGTCTCAAATAGCTGGGGCGGTTCCCAATGTGTTATTGGAGTACCAACATGGTTTGTTTGCCTATGATGTGGTATGGTTTAGTAATATCTTCCTTCAAAGAATTTATTTTGATTGACTTGGCATATGCTCACGCATATTTAAGACTGTAAAGAAAGTCTGTCAAGCCTTGATGATCTTTTGTTTCTAAGTAGCGATATAACTTCCATGCCTGATTCAATGTTGGTTTGTCGCTCTGCATGATTATGACCGTCATTGATCTCTTAGTTGGTCGCTCCCAGTCTTTTGCTAACCTTCGCCTGTACTAAGCGGACTGACTGCTTGTGCATCCACATCCTTTTAATCCAGTTATGCCATATGAGTCCACCATACCTTCCTACATGGTATTTACCTGCCATTCCTAACGGAGACTTGCATGTGCCATCTCGAAATTATTCAAAGAAAAGCATTCTTATTTTGTGCCTCTGTTGTAAGTTCATGAGGAAGTAGTAGTTAATTCATGATCTTTTTAAGTTGGACAAGCTTCACCCCGAGATTGCATGTATAATGTGCAAACCCATAATACGAGAAGGAACTGGCATTGAGTGCGCCCGGCTCAAAAAGATAATATAACAAACAAACCCTCCTTCACGCTTTGTTCATGAGAAATCAGAAAACTTTGGCAGTGATAAACAAAGGAGATTAAGAGGATGTGATCGTCCTCATTCGGGAGCCGTTCCTCGAAACTTGTCCGTCTTAAGAACTGATTGAGTTGCCTGCTAGCATTCGTTGACGGTACATGCATAATAATAAAAATTATTACCTCTGTTTTAAAACCAAGAGCTCTGGTACATGTTTTGTCTTTGTTTCCGACTACGGGTTTTCAACCTTGCCAACAAAAGCCACGGTTCGAGAGTCTTCACCTTCTTATTAAAGCACCAACTACTGAGAGCATGATTGTCATTCTGAGTGTAATGTGCATTGTCCCAAAGTAGCATTGTCTTTTGCATGATTGTGATATCGTTTATTTTGAAATCATTGTATCTAGTCATCACTTAAACCTTGGAGGTGCCCCTGCATTTATGTTTTGCTTCACTAAAGGGGGCAAGCGAGATATCACTTTATCATATTTGCACATCATGTTCATTACAAATCTATTTGATGTTTCAGTATCATATTGTAAAACTTTCAGTTCTTTGTGATTCTCTCATGAGGCAACTTAATTACTACAGATTCATTGTCTCGGTAAGCTTTTGTCATATGACTATGAAAAGTCCTTATATGGTTAATAGCATGTCACCACAGAAATTATTCTTGTTATCATTTACCTACTCGAGGACGAGCAGGAATTAAGCTTGGGGATGTTGATACGTCCAAAACGTATCTATAATTTCTGCTTGCTCCATGCCTCTTTTGAGTGATATTGCTATGTTATTTATACACTTCCATACACTTTTAATCATATTTGGACTAACCTATTAACTCAGTGCACCCCAGTGCCAGTTTCTATTTTCGGCTGTTTTTGTATTTCAGGTTTTCACATTACGAGAACTGCCAGGAAAAATCCAGAAAAATTATATAAAAAATCAGCGTTCCAGAAGCTACCGTGCGCCCGAAGTACAGCCGGGGGGGCCACCAGGGCTCCAGGCGCCCTGGCGGCGCCCCCCCCCTGGGCCGCGCCGGGGGGGGCGTCTGGGCCCCCCGAGGCTCCGCTGATGCCCCCCTTTGGCATATATTTAAAGCGTCTCCCGAAACCCTCGATACGGGATACCTTTTTCGCGATCTAATCTCTGTTCCGCCGCCGCCGCGCTTCCAAGATCGGGAGCACCAGGAGAACTCTTCCCGGCACCCTGCCGGAGGGGAGGATCACCACCGGGAGCCTCTCCACCACCATGGACGCCTCCCGGATGAGTTGTGAGTAGTCTCCCTTGCACCATGGGTCCATGACCAGTAGCTATGTGATGTTCTCCTCCCCTTCTTGTGCTTCACTAATTAGACCTTGTGAGCTGCCCTACATGATCGAGGCACATATGTAATCCTTATGCTGTTGCTATGATGAGTTTGCTGGGATCCGATGGATTGTGAGATTATGTTCAGATTGTGTTTGAGTAATATATTTGATTTACCTCTTTTATATTTATATTCGTAAGTAATTCTTGCATGTTCTCAGTTGCTATTTATTGCTTTGGCCAAGTAGTAGGTAGTGACTCCAAGAGGGAACGTTATGCTCGATTGTGGGTTCATGCCCCTCGATGACTAGCTTGAGTGACAGAAACATGAGTCTAGGGGATGTGATGTTGCCACTAGGGGGAAAACAACGGTGCTTGTACCCGCGGGTGCAAGGATTGTTTACTTTACGCAAAGTTCTTTTAATGCAGTTGTATGTTGCTTTGAGTTTACACTATGGGTGGGACTCGCAACTTAATACCAGCGAGATGTTCTGGATAGATATCTCAAGGTGGATGATTAGTAGTAGATGCAGATGGATTTCGGTCTACTTGCCTTGGCGTACCACCCATGCTTTGAACCTCTACCTTTCTTGCAACATAGTTAGCATTGGTTTGCGCACATAATTCTGTCAATTGCCCAGCTGTAATTCGTTTACCTCACATAGCTGTTTTATCGTCTTTTGGGAGAGAGACATCACTAGTGAACTGAAGGAAATATGCCCTAGAGGCAATAATAAAGTTGTTATTTATATTTCCTTATATCATGATAAATGTCTTTTATTCATGCTATAATTGTATTAACCGGAAACTTAGTACATGTGTGAATACATAGACAAAACAGAGTGTCCCTAGTATGCCTCTACTAGACTAGCTCATTGATCAAAGATGGTTATGTTTCCTAACCATAGACATGAGTTGTCATTTGATCAATGGGATCACATCATTAGGAGAATGATGTGATGGACAAGACCCATCCGTTAGCATAGCACTATGATCGTTTAGTTTTACTGCTATTGCTTTCTTCATGACTTATACATGTTCCTATGACTATGAGATTATGCAACTCCCGAATACCGTAGGAACACCTTGTGTGCTATCAAACGTCACAACGTAACTGGGTGATCATAAAGATGCTCTACAGGTGTCTCCGAAAGTATTCGTGGTGTTGGCATAGATCAAGATTAGGATTTGTCACTCCGAAGTGTCGGAGAGGTATCTCTGGGCCCTCTCGGTAACACACATCATAATAAGCCTTGCAAGCAAAAGACTAATGAGTTAGTCACGAGATGATGTGTTACGGAACGAGTAAAGAGACTTGCCGGTAACGAGATTGAACTAGGTATAGAGATACCGACGACCGAATCTCGGGCAAGTAACATACCGATGACAAAAGGAACAACGTATGTTGTTATGCGGTTCTGACCGATAAAAGATCTTCGTAGAATATGTAGGAGCCAATATGAACATCCAGGTTCCGCTATTGGTTATTGACCGGAGATGAGTCTCGGTCATGTCTACATAGTTCTCGAACCCGTAGGGTCCGCACGCTTAACGTTTGATGACGATCGGTATTATGAGTTTATGAGTATTGATGTACCGAAGGTAGTTCGGAGTCCCGGATGAGATCACGGACATGACGAGGTGTCTCGGAATGTCCGAGACATAAAGATTGATATATTGGACGACTATATTCGGACACCGGAAATGTTCCGGAAAAGTTTCGGATTTATCGGGATTGCCGGAGGGGGTTACCGGAACCCCCTACGAGAGGGGATGGTCCATAGTGGGCCTAAAGGGAAAGAGAGAGGCAGCCCATAGGGCTGGCCGGCGCCCCCACCTAGGGTTCCTAGTTGGACTAGGATTGGGGGGGGGCGCCACCTCTCCTATTCCTTTCCCCCTTCCTTCTTTTGGTGAATCCTACTAGGAATAGGATTGCAATCCTATTCCTAGTAGGAGTCCACTCCCTAGCCGCACCAGGAAGGGCCGGCCGGCCTCCCCCCCTTGCTCCTTTATATACGGGTGCAGGGGGGCACCCAAAGACACACAAGTTGAACTGTTCTAGCCGTGTGCGGTGCCCTCCTCCACAGAAACACACCTCGGTCATACCGTTGCAGTGCTTAGGCGAAGCCCTGCGCCGGTGAACACATCATATCCGTCACCACGCCGTCGTGCTGACGAAACTCTCCCGTGAAGCTCAACTGGATCAAGAGCTCGTGGGACGTCATCAAGCTGAACGTGTGCTGAACGCGGAGGTGCCGTACGTTCGGTGCTTGATCGGTTGTCTCGCGAAGAAGTTCGACAACATCAACCGCGTCACTTGACGCTTCCGCTCCCGGTCTACGAGGGTACGTAGACACACTCTTCCCTCTCGTTGCTATGCATCTGGTAGATAGATCTTGCGTGATCGTAGGAAAATTTTAAAATACTACGTTCTCCAACAGTGGCATCATGAGCCAGGTCTATGCGTAGATGATATGCACGAGTAGAACACAATGAGTTGTGGTCGATACTAGTCATACTGCTTACCAGCATGTCATACTTTGCTTCGGCAGTATTGTGAGATGAAGCGGCCCGGACCGACATTACGCGTACGCTTACGCGAGACTGGTTTCACCATTACGAGCACTCGTTGCTTAAAGGTGACTGGCGGGTGTCTGTCTCTCTCACTTTAGCTGGATCAAGTGTGGCTACGCCCGGTCCTTGTGAAGGTTAAAACAGCACATACTTGACGAAACATCGTTGTGGTTTTGTATGCGTAGGTAAGAACGGTTCTTGCTAAAGCCCGTAGCAGCCAAGTAAAACTTGCAACAACAAAGTAGAGGACGTCTAACTTGTTTTTGCAGGGCATGTTGTGATGTGATATGGTCAAGACATGATGAGTTATAAGGTTTTGTATGAGATGATCATGTTTTGTAAAGTTATCGACAACTGGCAGGAGCCATATGGTTGTCGCTTTATTGTATGAAATGCAATCGCCATGTAATTGCTTTACTTTATCACTAAGCGGTAGCGATAGTTGAGGAAGCAATATTTGGCGAGACGACAACGATGCTACGATGGAGATCAAGGTGTCGCGCCGGTGACGAAGGTGATCATGACGGTGCTTTGGAGATAGAAATCAAAAGCACAAGATGATGATGGCCATATCATGTCACATATTTTGATTGCATTTGATGTTTATCTTATTATGCTTCTTATTTTGCTTAGAACGACGGTAGCATTATAAGATGATCCCTTACTAAATTTCAAGGTATAAGTGTTCTCCCTGAGTATGCACCGTTGCGAAAGTTCGTCGTGCCGAGACACCACGTGATGATCGGGTGTGATAAGCTCTACGTTCAAATACAACGGGTGTAAGCCAGTTTTGCACACGCAGAATACTCGGGTTAAACTTGACGAGCCTAGCATATACAGATATGGCCTCGGAACACTGGAGACCGAAAGGTCGAGCGTGAATCATATAGTAGATATGATCAACATAAGATGTTCACCATTGAAACTACTCCATCTCACGTGATGATCGGACATGGTTTAGTTGATTTGGATCACGTGATCATTTAGATGACCAGAGGGATGTCTATCTAAGTGGGAGTTCTTTAAATTAATATGATTAAATTGAACTTTAATTTATCATGAACTTAGTCCTGATAGTATTAGCATATCTATGTTGTAGATCAATAGCTCGCGATGTTGCTCCCCGTTTATTTTTCATATGTTCCTAGAGAAAACCAAGTTGAAAGATGTTAGTAGCATTGATGCGGAATTGTTCCGTGATCTGAGGATTATCCTCATTGCTGCACAGAAGAATTATGTCCTTGATGCACCGCTAGGTGACAGACCTATTGCAGGAGCAGATGTAGACGTTATGAACGTTTTGACAAAAGCTCGATATGATGACTACTTGATAGTTTAAGTGCACCATGCTTTACGGCTTAGAACCGGGACTTCAAAAACGTTTTGAACGTCACGGAGCATATAAGATGTTCCAAGAGTTGAAATTAGTATTTCATACTCATGCCCGTGTCAAGAGGTATAAGACCTCTGACAGTACTTTGCCTACAAGATGGAGGAGAATAGCTCAACCAGTGAGCATGTGCTCAGATTGTCTGGGTACTACAATTACTTTAATCAAGTGGGAGTTAATCTTCCAGATAAGATAGTAATTGACAAAGTTCTCTAGTCACTATCACCAAGTTAGTAGAACTTCGTGATGAACTATAATATGCAAGGGATGACGAAAGGAATTCCCAGCTCTTCGCGATGCTGAAGTCGGCGAAGGTAGAAATCATGAAAATGCATCAAGTGTTGATGGTTAACAAGACCACTTGTTTCAAGTAAAGGGCAAAGGGATAGAAGGGGAACTTCAAGAAGAATGACAAGCAAGTTGTCACTCCCGTGAAGAAACCCAAAGCTAAACTCAAGCCTGAAACAAGTGCTTCTACTGTAAAGGAAATGGTCACTAGAAGTGGAACTGCCCTAGATATTTGGCGGATAAGAAGGATGGCAAAGTAAACAAAGGTATATTTGATATACAGATTATTGATGTGTATTTTACTAGTGTTCATAGCAACCCCTCGGTATTTGATATTGGTTCAGTTGCTAAAAAGTAGTAACTCGAAATGGGAGTTGCATAATGAACAGAAACTAGTTAAAGGATGAAGCGACGATGTGTATTGGAAGTAGTTCCAAGATTGATATGATCATCATCGCACACTCCCTATACTTTCGGGATTAGTGTTGAACCTAAATAAGTGTTATTTGGTGTTGAGCATGAATATGATTTGATCATGTTTTTTGCAATACGGTTATTCATGTAAGTTAGAGAATAATTGTTGTTCTGTTTACATGAATAAAAACCTTCTATGGTCATACACCCAATGAAAATGGTTTGTTGGATCTCGATTGTAATGATACACATATTCATAATATTGAAACCAAAAGATGCAAGGTTAATAATGATAGTGCAACTTATTTGTGGCACTGCCGTTTAGGTCATATTGGTGTAAAACGCATGAAGAAACTCCATAATGATGGACTTTTGGAATCACTTGATTATGAATCACTTGGTGCTTGCGAACCATGCCTCATGGGCAAGATGACTAAAACTCCGTTCTCCGGAACTATGGAGCGAGCAACAGATTTGTTGGAAATCATACATACTGATGTATGTGGACCAATGAGTGTTGATGCTCGCGGCGGGTATCGTTATTTTCTGACCTTCACTGATGATTTGAGCAGATATGGGTATATCTACTTAATGAAACACAAGTCTGAAACATTTGAAAAGTTCAAAGAATTTCAGAGTGAAGTAGAGAATCATCGTAACAAGAAAATAAAGTTTCTACGATCTGATCATGGAGGAGAATATTTGAGTTACGAGTTTGGTCTTCATTTGAAACAATGTGGAATAGTTTCACAACTCACGCCACCTGGAACACCACAGCGTAATGGTGTGTCCGAACGTCGTAACCGTACTTTATTAGATATGGTACGATCTATGATGTCTCTTACCGATTTACCACTATCGTTTTGGGGATATGCTTTAGAGACAGCTGCATTCACGTTAAATAGGGCACCATCTAAATCCGTTGATACGACACCTTATGAACTTTGGTTTAGCAAGAAACCAAAGTTGTCGTTTCTTAAAGTTTGGGGCTGCGATGCTTATGTGAAAACACTTCAACCTGATAAGCTCGAACCCAAGTCGGAAAAATGTGTCTTCATAGGATACCCAAAAGAGACTGTTGGGTACACCTTCTATCACAGATCCGAAGGCAAAATATTCGTTGCTAAGAACGGATCCTTTCTAGAAAAAGAGTTTCTCTCGAAAGAAGTGAGTGGGAGGAAAGTAGAACTTGATGAGGTAATTGTACCTTCTCTCGGATTGGAAAGTAGTACATCACAGGAAATTGTTCCAGTGATTCCTACACCAATTAGTGAGGAAGTTAATGATAATGATCATGAAACTTCGGATCAAGTTTCTGCTGAACGTCGTAGATCAACCAGAGTACGTTCCGCACCAGAGTGGTACGGCAACCCAGTTCTGGAAATCATGTTACTAGACCATGATGAACCTACGAACTATGAGGAAGCGATGATGAGCCCAGATTCCGCAAAATGGCTTGAAGCCATGAAATCTGAGATGGGATCCATGTATGAGAACAAAGTATGGACTTTGGTTGACTTGCCCGATGATCGACAAGCCATCGAAAATAAATGGATCTTCAAGAGGAAGACCGACGCAGACGGTAATATTACTGTTTACAAAGCTCGACTTGTTGCAAAAGGTTTTCGACAAGTTCAAGGAGTTGACTACGATGAGACTTTCTCACCTGTAGCGATGCTTAAGTCTGTCCGAATCATGTTAGCAATTGCCGCATTTTATGATTATGAAATCTGGCAAATGGATGTCAAAACTGCATTCCTAAATGGATATCTCAAAGAAGAGTTGTATATGATGCAACCAGAAGGTTTTGTCGATCCAAAAGGTGCTAACAAAGTATGCAAGCTCCAGCGATCCATCTATGGACTGGTGCAAGCATCTCGGAGTTGGAATATACGCTTTGATGAGGTGATCAAAGCATATGGTTTTATACAGACTTTTGGAGAAGCTTGTATTTACAAGAAAGTGAGTGGGAGCTCTGTAGCATTTCTAATATTATATGTAGATGACATATTGTTGATTGGAAATGATATAGAATTTTTGGACAGCATAAGAGGATACTTGAATAAGAGTTTTTCAAAGAAAGACCTTGGTGAAGCTGCTTACATATTGGGCATCAAGATCTATAAAGATAGATCAAGACGCTTGATAAGACTTTCGATGAGTACATACCTTGATAAGATTTTGAAGTAGTTCAAAATGGATCAGTCAAAGAAAGGGTTCTTGCCTGTATTACAAGGTATGAAGTTGAGTAAGACTCATAGCCAGACCACGGCAGAAAAATATAGAGAGAATGAAAGTCATTCCCTATGCCTCAGCCATAGGTTCTATAAAGTATGCCATGTTGTGTACAAAACACGTTGTGTACCTTGCCAAGAGTTTGACAGGGAGGTACAATAGTGATCCAGGAGTAGATCACTGTACAGCGGTCAAAATTATCCTTAGTAATTGGATGACTAAGGAAATATTTCTCGATTATGGAGGTGATAAAGAGTTCGTCGTAAAGGGTTACGCCGATGCAAGCTTTGACACTAAATCCAGATGACTCTAAGTATCAATCTGGATGCGTATTGAAAGTGGGAGCAATTAGCTAGAGTAGCTCCATGCAGAGCATTGTAGACATAGAAATTTGCGAAATACATACGGATCTGAATGTGACAGACCCGTTGACTAAACTTCTCTCACAAGCAAAACATAATCACACCTTATTACTCTTGGGTATTAATCACATAGCAATGTTAACTAGATTATTGACTCTAGTAAACCCTTTGGGTGTTGGTCACATGGTGATGTGAACTATGGGTGTTATTCACATAACGATGTGAACTATCGGTATTAAATCACATGGCGATGTGAGCTAGATTATTGACTCTAGTGCAAGTGGGAGACTGAAGGAAATATGCCCTAGAGGCAATAATAAAGTTGTTATTTATATTTCCTTATATCATGATAAATGTCTTTTATTCATGCTAGAATTGTATTAACCGGAAACTTAGTACATGTGTGAATACATAGACAAAACAGAGTGTCCCTAGTATGCCTCTACTAGACTAGCTCATTGATCAAAGATGGTTATGTTTCCTAACCATAGACATGAGTTGTCATTTGATCAATGGGATCACATCATTAGGAGAATGATGTGATGGACAATACCCATCCGTTAGCATAGCACTATGATCGTTTAGTTTTACTGCTATTGCTTTCTTCATGACTTATACATGTTCCTATGACTATGAGATTATGCAACTCCCGAATACCGTAGGAACACCTTGTGTGCAATCAAACGTCACAACGTAACTGGGTGATCATAAAGATGCTCTACAGGTGTCTCCGAAAGTATTCGTGGTGTTGGCATACATCAAGATTAGGATTTGTCACTCCGAAGTGTCGGAGAGGTATCTCTGGGCCCTCTCGGTAACACACATCATAATAAGCCTTGCAAGCAAAAGACTAATGAGTTAGTCACGAGATGATGTGTTACGGAACGAGTAAAGAGACTTGCCGGTAACGAGATTGAACTAGGTATAGAGATACCGACGATCGAATCTCGGGCAAGTAACATACGGATGACAAAAGGAACAACGTATGTTGTTATGCGGTTCTGACCGATAAAAGATCTTCGTAGAATATGTAGGAGCCAATATGAACATCCAGGTTCCGCTATTGGTTATTGACCGGAGATGAGTCTCGGTCATGTCTACATAGTTCTCGAACCCGTAGGGTCCGCACGCTTAACGTTTGATGACGATCGGTATTATGAGTTTATGAGTATTGATGTACCGAAGGTAGTTCGGAGTCCCGGATGAGATCACGGACATGACGAGGAGTCTCGGAATGTTCGAGACATAAAGATTGATATATTGGACGACTATATTCGGACACCGGAAATGTTCCGGAAAAGTTTCGGATTTATCGGGATTGCCGGAGGGGGTTACCGGAACCCCCTACGAGAGGGGATGGTCCATAGTGGGCCTAAAGGGAAAGAGAGAGGCAGCCCATAGGGCTGGCCGGCGCCCCCACCTAGGGTTCCTAGTTGGACTAGGATTGGGGGGGCGCCACCTCTCCTATTCCTTTCCCCCTTCCTTCTTTTGGTGAATCCTACTAGGAATGGGATTGCAATCCTATTCCTAGTAGGAGTCCACTCCCTAGCCGCACCAGGAAGGGCCGGCCGGCCTCCCCCCCTTGCTCCTTTATATACGGGTGCAGGGGGGCACCCAAAGACACACAAGTTGAATTGTTCCAGCCGTGTGCGGTGCCCCCCTCCACAGAAACACACCTCGGTCATACCGTTGCAGTGCTTAGGCGAAGCCCTGCGCCGGTGAACACATCATATCCGTCACCACGCCGTCGTGCTGACGAAACTCTCCCGTGAAGCTCAACTGGATCAAGAGCTCGTGGGACGTCATCAAGCTGAACGTGTGCTGAACGCGGAGGTGCCGTACGTTCGGTGCTTGATCGGTTGGATCGCAAAGAAGTTCGACAACATCAACCGCGTCACTTGACGCTTCCGCTCCCGGTCTACGAGGGTACGTAGACACACTCTTCCCTCTCGTTGCTATGCATCTGGTAGATAGATCTTGCGTGATCGTAGGAAAATTTTAAAATACTGCGTTCCCCAACATGAACATCATGGGACCCCGGTCCATATTACCATCACTGATCACATCCGCTATTTACTTTCCGCGTTTACTTACTATTTGCAGCAATACCTATCACTATTATCACTTGCGTTTGATCCTTTGTAAACGACAAGGCCGGAGGGATTGACAACCTCTCTGTACTCGTTGGGAGCAAAGTTATTTGTATCTGTGTGCAGGTCCACGTTGATTGCTAATATCTGGCGCCGTTAGCAGTTGACACCTTCTTGTTGAAACTGGGAGTCTCAGGGGAAATCGATCCTTGGTATCTTTGCCAAGGGAAAACTTCCGCTACACTGCATCTCAAACCTTCCACTTGGGGTAACCAACGAGGGGCGAGAAGCCATCAAGCAAAGTTTTTTGGCGCCGTTGCCGGGGACTCCACTCCTCAAGATAGGGGAGTTGCATGCTATCTTTTACCTTTGCTTTTTAGTCTTGTTAGTTTACCTTTCAGTTTTCTTTATGTCTTTTCACTAGTTATGCTTATGGACAACCTTGCTATTGGATCGCTTGTGGGAAGATGCCCCACACCTGTGGTGGTTGCTCCTCCCCCTACTGAAATTGTGCCCTATAAAATACCAGCTGGTATTATCAATTATGTTTTGGCTAATCGTTATGCAGGAGACAGACATCCCGGTGAACACTTGCTATATCTGTCACAATTATGTTCATTATTTAAGCTTGCAGGTGTATCAAGGGAGTTTGTCATGAGGACATTGTTCGCTGTATCACTTATAGATAAAGCTTCAGATTGGTATAAGCTTCTCGATAACTCATACTTGCTTGATTGGCAAGAGCTTATGTCTCTCTTTTATACTAAGTTTTATCCTCTTCATGATGCTTATGTGGAGAGTAAGAGTACCTTTTTGCATGTGGGTCATGGTAACAACGCTTTATGTGATGCTTATATTGTTGAGTTTATTCGTGATCCCACTGAAAATTATTATGAGAAGGGAACATATGCTTATAGATATTTCAATAATATCAAGTTCCCTCTCTTTATGTTGAAGGTTTTGAAGCTGCACTTGTTTTGTCTTCCTATGCTTATTGCTTTGTGCTTC
This sequence comes from Secale cereale, assembly GCA_902687465.1. Taxonomy (NCBI): domain Eukaryota; kingdom Viridiplantae; phylum Streptophyta; class Magnoliopsida; order Poales; family Poaceae; genus Secale; species Secale cereale. The sequence continues at coordinate 797,078,810 of LR738714.1, read as the reverse complement.
AATGAATTATTGTATTGCAATATCCCTATGCATAGGAAGCATGTTAGGCTTAAATGTGTTTGGTATTTGCTTCTTGATGCTCTCTTTTGTTCTTCAACTCTTATTCCTACGAGAGCATCATTAAAAGTCGTAAGCCTATCTTTATGGCTATAAAGAAAGAGCTTTAGGGAGACAACCCTTGTTATCTTTGCTTTCAGTTTTTAGTGGTCTTGATGTTTGTTACTACAGTAGCATCATCATTGTATCTTTGCTTTTCAATTTTGTGCCAAGTGTAGCCTCTGATTGCTAGAAAGTTCAAAAGTTGTGAGGTGATGTCCAGGAAACAGATTCTGTCCTTGGATAGAAAAATTTGTATAAAATCACCAGATCATCTTTTTGGTCTGAATTTTTTCGACAGTGTGCTCTATATAATTTTCTTTCATGCATCTGTTCTGAGTTTTTTGATTAGAGTTGCAGAAGTGCCCCGAACAAATCATTTACTACCTGCTGTTCTGTTTTTCACAGATTCTGACCTGTTTTGCCTTTCCTTCATTTTGCAAATCTAGAGCTTGCTTTTTCTTTGCAATAACCTTTTGGCAATCTTGAGATACAGTAGACCTTCAAGAATATCTTTATTTCCAGCAAGGTACAATTATTTTCTTATGGGTACTAACCTCGCTAATCAGATTATGATGAGTTATGTATGAAGGGAGTTTTCAAGTGTGCGAGGGAAGATGATAAAAAGATTCAGGAGTGTCAAACGCTCAATCTTGGGGATGCCCCCATGCACCCCCAAGAAATATTCAAGGAGACTCAAGTGTCTAAGCTTGGGGATGCCCCCGTGCATCCCCTTCTCCATCAACATTATCAGTTCGTCTTTCGTTCCACTATATTTTAATCACTTCATGTGTTATGTGCTATGCTTGGAGCGTCTTGCTTTTAGTTCCTTTTTAGTTTTCTTTAGCTTTTCATAACGAGTCGGAACTCAGCTTTCTTTATGTGGGAGCGTCTTGCTGTGTGTGTTCTTTGTCTTTTAATAGCTACTATCATGTTCAGCTCTCAGTTTCATGCTTATCTTTTTAAAAAGCTTTCGTTTAGTTGGTTGCTTGAACTCTCTTTAGTTATCATGCTTATCTTATTAAGAGAGTTTGCTTCCGTTGCATTGGTTGATATGTCTATGATAAAGATGCTACGTGCATAATGGCGCTTAGTAGTTCATGTTTTCTTATGGTTAGTCTCAAATAGCTGAGGGGGTTCCCAATGTGTTATTGGAGTACCAACATGGTTTGTTTGCCTATGATGTGGTATGGTTTAGTAATATCTTCCTTCAAAGAATTTATTTTGATTGACTTGGCATAAGCTCACGCATATTTAAGACTGTAAAGAAAGTCTGTCAAGCCTTGATGATCTTTTGTTTCTGAGTAGCGATATAACTTCCATGCCTGATTCAATGTTGCTTTGTCGCTCTGCATGATTATGACCGTCATTGATCTCTTAGTTGGTCGCTCCCAGTCTTTTGCTAACCTTCGTCTGTACTAAGCGGACTGACTGCTTGTGCATCCACATCCTTTTAATCCAGTTATGCCATATGAGTCCACCATACCTTCCTACATGGTATTTACCTGCCATTCCTAACGGAGACTTGCATGTGCCATCTCGAAATTATTCAAAGAAAAGCATTCTTATTTTGTGCCTCTGTTGTAAGTTCATGAGGAACTAGTAGTTAATTCATGATCTTTTTAAGTTGGACAAGCTTCACCCCGGGATTGCATGTATAATGTGCAAACCCATAATACGAGAAGGAACTGGCATTGAGTGCGCCCGGATCAAAAAGATAATATAACAAACAAACCCTCCTTCACGCTTTGTTCATGAGAAATCAGAAAACTTTGGCAGTGATAAACAAAGGAGATTAAGAGGATGTGATCGTCCTCATTCGGGAGCCGTTCCTCGAAACTTGTCCATCTCAAGAACTGATTGAGTTGTCTGCTAGCATTCGTTGACGGAACATGCATAATAAAAAAAATTATTACCTCTGTTTTAAAACCAAGAGCTCTGGTACATGTTTTGTCTTTGTTTCCGACTACGGGTTTTCAACCTTGCCAACAAAAGCCACGGTTCGAGAGTCTTCACCTTCTTATTAAAGCACCAACTACTGAGAGCATGATTGTCATTCTGAGTGTAATGTGCATTGTCCCAAAGTAGCATTGTCTTTTGCATGATTGTGATATCGTTTATTTTGAAATCATTGTATCTAGTCATCACTTAAACCTTGGAGGTGCCCCTGCATTTATGTTTTGCTTCACTAAAGGGGGCAAGCGAGATATCACTTTATCATATTTGCACATCATGTTCAATACAAATCTATTTGATGTTTTAGTATCATATTGTAAAACTTTCAGTTCTTTGTGATTCTCTCATGAGGCAACTTAATTACTACAGATTCATTGTCTCAGTAAGCTTTTGTCATATGACTATGAAAAGTCCTTATATGGTTAATAGCATGTCACCACAGAAATTATTCTTGTTATCATTTACCTACTCGAGGACGAGCAGGAATTAAGCTTGGGGATGTTGATACGTCCAAAACGTATCTATAATTTCTGCTTGCTCCATGCCTCTTTTGAGTGATATTGCTATGTTATTTATACACTTCCATACACTTTTAATCATATTTGGACTAACCTATTAACTCGGTGCACCCCAGTGCCAGTTTCTGTTTTCGGCTGTTTTTGTATTTCAGGTTTTCACATTACGAGAACCGCCAGGAAAAATCCAGAAAAATTATATAAAAAATCAGCGTTCCAAAAGCTACCGTGCGCCCGAAGTACAGCCGGGGGGGCCACCAGGGCTCCAGGCGCCCTGGCGGCGCCCCCCCCCCTGGGCCGCGCCGGGAGGGCGTCTGGGCCCCCCGCTCCGCTGATGCCCCCCTTTGGCATATATTTAAAGCGTCTCCCGAAACCCTCGAGACGGGAATCCTTTTTGGCGATCTCATCTCTGTTCCGCCGCCGCCGCGCTTCCAAGATCGGGAGCACCAGGAGAACTCTTCCCGACACCCTGCCGGAGGGGAGGATCACCACTGGGAGCCTCTCCACCACCATGGACGCCTCCCGGATGAGTTGTGAGTAGTCTCCCTTGGACCATGGGTCCATGACCAGTAGCTATGTGATGTTCTCCACCCCTTCTTGTGCTTCACTAATTAGACCTTGTGAGCTGCCCTACATGATCGAGGCACATATGTAATCCTTATGCTGTTGCTATGATGAGTTTGCTGGGATCCGATGGATTGTGAGATTATGTTCAGATTGTGTCTGAGTAATATATTTGATTTACCTCTTTTATATTTATGTTCGTAAGTAATTCTAGCATGTTCTCCGTTGCTATTTATTGCTTTGGCCAAGTAGTAGGTAGTGACTCCAAGAGGGAACGTTATGCTCGATTGTGGGTTCATGCCCCTCGATGACTAGCTTGAGTGACAGAAACATGAGTCTAGGGGATGTGTTGTTGCCACAAGGGGGAAAACAACGGTGCTTGTACCCGCGGGTGCAAGGATTGTTTACTTTACGCAAAGTTCTTTTAATGCAGTTGTCTGTTGCTTTGAGTTTACACTATGGGTGGGACTCGCAACTTAATACCAGCGAGATGTTCTGGATAGATATCTCAAGGTGGATGATTAGTAGTAGATGCAGATGGATTTCGGTCTACTTGCATTGGCGTACCGCCCATGCTTTGAACCTCTACCTTTCTTGCAACATAGTTAGCATTGGTTTGCGCACATAATTCTGTCAATTGCCCAGCTGTAATTCGTTTACCTCACATAGCTGTTTTATCGTCTTTTGGGAGAGAGACATCACTAGTGAACATCATGGGACCCCGGTCCATATTACCATCACTGATCACATCCGCTATTTACTTTCCATTTTTACTTACTATTTGCAGCAATACCTATCACTATTATCACTTGCGTTTGATCCTTTGTAAACGACAAGGCCGGAGGGATTGACAACCTCTCTGTACTCGTTGGGAACAAAGTTATTTGTATCTGTGTGCAGGTCCATGTTGATTGCTAATATCTGGCGCCGTTAGCAGTTGACACCTTCTTGTTGATACTGGGAGTCTCAGGGGAAATCGATCCTTGGTATCTTTGCCAAGGGAAAACTTCCGCTACACTGCATCTCAAACCTTCCACTTGGGGTAACCAACGAGGGGCGAAAAGCCATCAGCGGTATGACCGAGGTGTGTTTCTGTGGAGAGGGGCACCGCACATGGCTAAAACAATTCAACTTGTGTGTCCTAGGGTGACCCCCTGCCCCCGTATATAAAGGAGCAAGGGAGAGGCCGGTCCTAGAGGGGGCGCGCCAAGTGTGGGGAGTCCTACGAGGACTCCCAAGTCCTAGTAGGATTCCCCTTTCCTTTCCGGGGTAGGAGAGAAGGAAAGAGGGGGATAGGGAGAAGGAAAAGGGGGCTGCACCCCTTGTCCAATTCGGACGAGAAGGGGGGCGCGCGCCTCCTTCCTTTTGGCCTCTTTCCTCTATTCACGTAACTCCCCGGCACTCCGAAAATACCCGAATCACTCGGAACCTTTCCGATGTCCGAATATAGTCGTCCAATATATCGATTTTTACGTCTTGACCATTTCGAGACTCCTCTTCATGTCCCCGATCTCATCCGGGACTCCGAACTCCTTCGGTACATCAAAACTCATAAACTCATAATAAAACTGTCATCGAAACCTTAAGCGTGCGGACCCTACGGGTTCGAGAACTATGTAGACATGACCGAGACACGTCTCCGGTCAATAACCAATAGCGGAACCTGGATGCTCATATTGGCACCCACATATTCTACGAAGATCTTTATCGGTCAAACCGCATAACAACATACGTTGTTCCCTTTGTCATCGGTATGTTACTTGCCCAAGATTCGATCGTCGGTATCTCTATACCTAGTTCAATCTCGTTACCGACAAGTCTCTTTACTCGTTCCGTAATACATCATCTCGCGACTAACTCATTAGTCTTTTGCTTGCAAGGCTTATTATGATGTGCATTACCGAGAGGGCCCAGAGATACCTCTCCGACACTCGGAGTGACAAATCCTAGTCTTGATCTATGCCAACACCATGAACACTTTCGGAGACACCTGTAGAGCATCTTTATGGTCACCCAGTTACGTTGTGACGTTTGATAGCACACAAGGTGTTCCTACGATATTCGGGAGTTGCATAATCTCATAGTCATAGGAACCTGTATAAGTCATGAAGAAAGCAATAGCAATAAAACTAAACAATCATAGTGCTATGCTAACAGATGGGTCTAGTCCATCACATCATTCTCCTAATGATGTGATCCCGTTGATCAATGACAACTCATGTCTATGGCTAGGAAACATAGCCATCTTTGATCAATGAGCTAGTCTAGTAGAGGCATACTAGGGACACTCTGTTTTGTCTATGTATTCACACATGTACTAAGTTTCCGGTTAATACAATTCTAGCATGAATAATAAACATTTATCATGATATAAGGAAATAAAAATAACAACTTTATTATTGCCTCTAGGGCATATTTCCTTCACTTTGAGCACTTGTCCTCGACCCCTCGTCCTCGGAATCAGATGGTCGCCTTCAGGGAATGCCTAGAGGACTGCCAGCTCGCGGATCTGGGATTTTTGGGGCACCCATTCACATATGATAACAAGCGCAGTGGGTGAGCCAATGTTCAGGTGCGGCTGGACCGGGCTGTGGCAGACAACCTGTGGTGTGATCTGTTCCCGGAGTGTGAAGTGTCACACCTCACGTCCCCATGCTCAGATCATTGCCCCATTATTGTACGATGTGTGCGAGAGTCCCGTGTGCGCACCGGAAGGGCTCGTAGGTACGAAGTTATGTGAGAAAGAGAACCGGCGCTGTCGGAGATAGTGGAAGAGGCATGGAAAGCAGCCGGTGCAAATGTTTATCGAGGCAACATCAGCGCGGCGCTCCGGTCGACACTGATAGCACTACACAAGTGGAGCAGTAAGAAGGTGGGTAACATCACAAAGGAAATTGAGAAGTCCAGAACGAGATTGGAGGAGCTCACCAACATGAATGCAGATCGCAATGAGATGCGGAGGGAGTCTGATCATATGAATGAACTACTTTATAAGGAGGAAATGATGTGGCTCCAACGTTCGCAAGTGGAATGGCTAAAGCATGGTGATCGCAATACAATGTTCTTTCATCGCAAGGCTATGTGGAGAGCACGTAAGAATAAGATCAAGGGGCTGATTGATAACGAGGGCAATTACCAAACAGAGCATCATGTCATGTCAGGTATGGCGCTTGCATATTTCCGGAATCTTTTTGAAGCTGACCAAACCTTGCATCCTGAGACTGTAGTGCCGCTGTTTGAGGAGGTGATCACGGCCGAGATGAATTCAAAGCTGTGTGCCCAGTTTTCAGAAAAGGAGATCAGTGACGCTTTGTTCCAGATTGGCCCCCTCAAGGCGCCAGGACCGGACGGCCTCCCGGCCAGATTCTTTCAGCGCCATTGGAGCATTCTCAAGGAGGAAATAATCGCAGCAGTAAGCGAGTTCTTCGCGACGGGTGTAATGCCGGAGGGAGTGAATTCTACCACAATTGTCCTCATTCCAGAAGTGGACAACCCAAAGATGATGACGGAGTTTAGGCCCATCAGCTTATGCAATGTGGTGTGCTACCTCTTGAGCTTGCGTTGTATTCCCTCGAAGAGGAAAGGGAGATGCAGCACAATAGCGTAAGTATTTCCCTCAATTTTGAGAACCAAGGTATCAATCTACTAGGAGACCACGCATCAGTCCCTCGCACCTGCACAAACAAATAAGAACTTTGCAGCCAACGCGATAAGGGGTTGTCAATCCCTTTACGGTCACTTACCATAGTGAGATCTGATAGAGATGATAATTATATTTTTGGTATTTTTGGTATAGAAACAGAAAGTGAAGAATACAAATAAACAACGGCGACAGAAATTGGCTAGTTGACGGGAAAGTAATATGATAAAGATAGACCCGGGGGCCATAGTTTTCTCTAGTGGCTTCTCTCATGATAGCGGTATTCTACGGCGGGTAAACAAATTACTGTCGAGCAATTGATAAAAAAGCGAATAATTATGAGACTATCTAGGCATGATCATTGTATATAGGCATCACGTCCGAGACAAGTAGACCGACTCCTGCCTGCATCTACTACTATTACTCCACACATCGACCGCTATCCAGCATGCATCTAGTGTATTGAGTTCATACGAACAGAGTAACGCCTTAAGCAAGATGACATGATGTACAGGGATAAACTCAAGCAATATGATGAAAACCCCATCTTTTTATCCTCGATGGCAACAATACAATACGTGCCTTGCTGTCCCTACTGTCATTGGGAAAGGACACCGCAAGATTGAACCCAAAGCCAAGCACTTCTCCCATTGCAAGAACTATAGATCTAGTAGGCCAAACCAAACCAATAGTTCGAAGAGACTTGCAAGGATATTATGAGCACACATAAAAAGTTCAGAGAAGAACCAAATATCTTTCATAGAAAACCTTGATCATAAACTCACAATTCATCGGATCTCGACAAACACACCGCAAAAAGAGATTACATCTAATAGATCTCCTCGAAGACCGAGGAGAACTTTGTATTGAGATCCAGAGAGAGAGAGAGAAGAAGCCATCTAGATACTAGCTATGGACCCGAAGGTCTATGGTAAACTACTCACAACTCATGGTGAGGGCGATGATGATGATGATGAAGGCCTCCGTGATGGATCCCCCTCCCGGAACAGGCTCCAAGATGGGATCTCCATGGGAACAGCAGCTACGGCGGTGAAATTAGGGTTTTCTCTCTGCGTATGGAGTTTCTGGGGTACGTAGGTATATATAGGAAGAAGAGGGGGGCCGGGGGCCACAGGGGCTGCCCTCGAGGCAGGGGGCGCGCCAAGGAAGGGGGCGCGCCCCCCACCCTCGAGGGTGGGCCATCTGTCCTCTGGCTTGGCCCCGAAGTCTTTCGTGCGTGATTTCCTCCAAAAATATCTCCTGCGAAGGTTTCATTCCGTTTGGACTCCGTTTGATATTCCTTTTCTGCAAAACCCTGAAATAGGCAAAAAACAGCAATTTGGACTGGTCATTTGGGTTAATAGGTTAGTCCCAAAAATGATATAAAAGTGAATGATAAAGCCCATTAAACATCCAAGACTTCATAAATAATAGCATGGAACAATAAAAAATTATAGATACGTTGGAAACGTATCATGGTGTACAAAATCATCTGAAGTGCTTGGTCAATTGGCTCAGACCTATCCTTGGTAATGTGATATCCGAGGAGCAGAGAGCCTTCGTGCCCGGGAGGCTCATCACTGATAACGCCCTTATTGCATTTGAATGTACACACTATATAAGGCAGGAGAAGGATCCGGATAGGAGTTTATGTGCCTACAAGCTGGACTTGTCAAAAGCTTACGATAGAGTGGATTGGAGATTTATCGAGCAAGTGATGCAGAGAATGGGTTTTGCGAGCCAATGGGTGATGTGGATCATGTCATGTGTCACCTCGGTTCGGTATTGTATCAATCTGAACGGAACCCTCTCAGACTCGTTTGCACCGACGCGCGGGCTTCGGCAGGGAGATCCCCTTTCCCCGTTTCTTTTCCTCTTAGTTGCTGACGGTCTTGCTGCTATTTTGCGTCAGAAAGTGCAGGCCCAAGAGATCACGCCTGTGAGGGTCTGTCCAAGGGCCCCCGGCATCTCGCATCTGTTGTTCGCCGATGATACATTGCTCTTCTTTCGCGCGTCTGGCCTTGAAGCTAACAATGTCAAGGAGGCACTGAATGTATATGCCCAAGCTACTGGCCAACTTATCAATCCGCATAAATGTTCCATCCTGTTTGGGGATCACTGCCTAGCTGATATCCGAGAGGAGGTAAAGGAAGTGCTGGGGGTACAACAACATAGCTTTGAAGAGTGCTATCTTGGCCTCCCCACACCTTCCGGGCGCATGACGAAGGACAAATTTCAGAATCTGCAGCAGAAGTTTACGAAGAGAATGGTGGAGTGGGATGCAGCACAATTGTTAGCACAGAGCGGGAGAGAAGTCCTGATCAAATTGGTGGCCCAGGCAATACCCACATACATCATGAGTGTGTTCCCCCTCCCTGCATCTACCTGCGAGGATCTCATGCGGATGATACACAACTTCTTTTGGGGAGTGGAGAAAGGCAAGAAGAAGATGCACTGGAAGGCATGGACTCACCTGATCAAGCCGAAAGCACAGGGCGGCCTCGGCTTCCGAGATCTACGTCTCTTTAACCAAACGCTATTGGCACGACAAGCTTGGAGGCTGCTGTCCAACCCGGACAACTTAGACTACCCATAGTGGGAGTAACATAGGTAGTAACATCACACATATCTAGATAAAAAAGATGATGTGGCAAGCAATAAATGAAGAAAGAGAGGCATGTGGTAACATAGCTAGTTACTACTAGTATGAGTAACATCACACATATCAAGGTAAGATGAGTCTATAGCCTAATAAATGAAGTCTTCCATGTTACCACACATATGTTACTCCCCACTATAGAGGTAGTAACATAGAGTAGTAACATGGGCATGTTACTACTCTATGTTACTACCCATTATGGCTAGTCTTATGTGCGCGGCTTCTGAAGGCGCAGTATTACCCAAATGGTGAGCTGGAGGACACGGTGTTCCTGGCGGGCGCTTCGGCAACGTGGCAAGGCGTGCATCATGGTTTGGAATTGCTGAAAAAAGGGCTAATCCGGCGTGTGGGGAATGGAGCATCCATTCGCATTTGGCGTGACAGCTGGATCTCGAGGAACGGATCCGTCAAACCTATTACACCGCAGGGCAGGTGCAGATTGAGGCGGGTGGCGGAAATCCTTGACAATCATGGTGCTTGGAAGACAGCCGTGGTTCACCAAGTTTTCTTCCCGGTGGATGCGGAGGAGATACTGAAGATAAGAACATCACCATGTTTAGGCGAAGACATTATTGCATGGGCACCAGAGAAGAGCGGCAATTTTATAGTTCGGAGTGCTTATCGACTTGCTCTAGAGGATCGCTTGAAGCCTTCATCAGTTGCGGTGAGCAGGGCACCGGACGGGCGACGGACCATCTGGTCTTTGATTTGGAGGTGCCCTGCTCCTCCTAAGGCGTGCACCTTCGTTTGGAGACTCGTCACTGATCGCATGCCCACCTGGATGAACAAGAAACGACGGGGCCTCGAGGTTTCTGACTTGTGCCCTCTCTGCGCTTCCGAGCCGGAGGACACGTTTCACGCGTTTTGCAGGTGCCCACGGGCTATCGGACTGTGGCAAGCTATGGAAGAATACTGGCGCATCCCCGAGGTGCAGGCATTCAGGAGGACGGGGACAGAGTGGCTAGTTCAACGCCTCTGCGACCTACCTAACCGGGAGCGGCTGGAGCTGATGATGGTGCTATGGCACTGCTGGTTCGTTCGGAATGAACTCACGCACGATAAGAAGCCCCCTCCTGTCAAAGCTTCATGCCGTTTCCTGTTGAGCTACGTGGAGTCCATCATCGGCACACAGACCGGCCGGAGGCTGATCCGGTGAAGGGAATGCAAGCGGTGGAGGCGTTGCACACCGGTGTGACGCCTAGGCAACTCCCAGCGAGCAATCCGTCTCCCACCAGATGGCTGCCCCCCCCCCCCCCCC
>LR738714.1:797057060-797068041 GCA_902687465.1 Secale cereale | reverse complement strand
CCCCCCCCCGCGGGATGGGCCAAACTTAATGTCGACGGCTCTTTCTGCCCATCGACGGACTCGGCCGGGGCGGGCATGGTGCTCTGGGACAGCTCGGGCACGATCATCTTCTCGTCATGTCGTCAACTTCGAAGATGCGCGGATGCTCTTGAAGCGGAACTGGCCGCGTGTATGGAGGGCCTAAACCTAGCACTCCAATGGACGCCTCTCCCAGTGGAGCTTGAGACCGATAGCCTAGTCGGAATCAATATGTTGAGAGACAGCACTATAGATCGTTCTCGTTATGCTATGCTGATAGACCAGACCAGACCTGAGGGGAGGAAGAGAAGTGAGACTAGCTCATATCTCCCGCGACCAAAATAAAGTTAGTCATTTCTTTGCAAACTTTGGTAGAGTAGAAGAGCGCACTGCTGTGTGGCTCGGTTCCGGTCCAGGCGCTGTGCCTGATCTCTGTAAGCAGGACTTTCAGTTTGGATAATCAATAAAAAAATTACCCTTCGCAAAAAAAAATCAGGCAGATAAACATTGCTGTGGACGCTTGTTTGAAGTAGGAGAACATGTATATTTGAAGCTGCAACCCTATGTTCAAACCACGGTGGCTCGCAAATCAAACCAGAAACTAAGTTACAAATTCTTTGATCCCCACAAGGTACTGGCAAGGGTGAGTGCAGTAGCATATAAACTGGAGTTACCACCTGGCAGTCAAATTCATCCGGTTGTTCATGTCTTCATACTCAAAAAGGTTCAACCAGACTTACCAAGTACATGCGCATCTCAAGAATGTCCACCTCAGCCACTTCAGGTACTCGAATCCAAAGCACATTTCTGCTGGAAATTCTACTGCCGAGTTGCTGCAGATTCAGTGGAAGGGCTACCATCGTCTTGGTCTACCTGGGAGAACAAATAGCGGGTAATGCAAGAGTTTCCAAATGCTTCTGCTTGGGGTCAAGCAGTTTCTCAAGCGGAGGTAATATGAACCTTTGTATCCCCATGTTCTTCCTCTCCTTCCTTCTCCGAACTCTGAAATCGGTATCTATTTCGCGAATCTGAGCTACTCGGTGTGTCATCGTGAGTGAAGGATCATAACAATATTTGAGATAAATATGAGGGTTCGTGGACAGTCCGAACGTATAAGGTTAATATGAGGGGTCTGGTTGGGTCACTTTTTACTTTTTTTTACTGTCGGATCAGTCATCAAACACGTGCGTGGACGGACGTATGTTGGATGGTTTGAGAAGTTTGGGTGTAGGTGGTCTCAACGCACTGACAGCGTGCAAAGATTAATAATTAACAAATGGAGCGAAGCTAGCATGCATTGGCAAAATAACCTCCGGGCCATACACGCAGTGGTTGCATGTGCCGTGCTGGGGCCGGGAGGTCGCCCAGATTGCAGCATCTTTGACTCGGCCGGTACGCGAAACGCGTGCGTTCCTACGTCCGACCGCTGCTGCCACGATGGACCCGACCTTCCAAATAGTATTTGAGCCACACCCAGGTCAACGTACACTCCACCATTGACTCCCTTTCCTCTCGATGCGCGTGCCATGTTCATACTCATTTGCCGGCGGTTGTTCATTTCAAAACTTGATCAAGTGGAACGGGTACACTACCCATGACTCAAAACTAACAGTAACTCTCTAATGACGAGCTTAATTTGTGCTGTCCATTGTTTTGTCGATCATGGCAACTACGTTACTGCATATATACTCCGTGTATGCCTGTATCACTTTTTCTTGGATACTTGGTTCAAACGATATTTTAGCCAAGATGTTTTTTTTTTGCCACACTGGGTCTTACACATCATATTTAAAAAGTGTGGCAAGACTTTCTTAGACTTGTCAACTTATTGCTCTGGCAAAATATGCCAAACGGCCCCAAATAGAGGTCCAAGCTACCATAAATTAAAACAAAATACAAAATCATTTGTTCACTGAGAGTATCTACAACCGGATCTTTCAAGCCCGCCTTATATGCCTGGGTGGGCCGCCCGATCACTGCCCGGTAACGATTATTTGAACAAGACGACCCCTCAAACGCCCGGGCTGACCGTTACCCTCCATATCCAGCCCAACTATGGGGGCGCCCGGGCACGCCCGCCACGTCGGCCTGGCCCACTATGGCCTTCAACAACCCCACATAAAATCTTTCTCATCCGCTCGTCGGACCAAACCCTAGCCACTACACTCCCCTCCCCTCCACTCCTCATCCGCCACCCAAGGTCGTCTCCGGTATGGCGGGCAGCGGATCCGAGTCCTTCACGTCCAGATCCATCAACCCCGAGCTCATCCCGTGTGGCCCCGAGGAGAAGATGGTCGTCCGGCTTGCGCTCCGCCACACCCAGGAGGAGGCCCATGGATGGCTGCGCTCGCACTCCATCCGTCGTGAATCCATTGCGTCCGCCAAATGGAGCATGGACACGCAAGTTCAGCCGTAGCTGCCTCGCCGGAGGCAGTGTGGTCCGTCTGTCATCCGAACGCTCTGGCGGACGCGCAACCCATCCGGTGGCGCGCCGATATTGGGGACGCACCATCATCCCACGAGGCCATGGCACGACGTGCATGCCGTGCAATGCACCGGGCGTGCTAGGCGGCGGTGGACGTTGGCTAGACGGAGTCGCATTCTCCGACGCCACGTATGGCGCATCAGTTCAGGTGCCGCAACCACATCGGGGTGGATGTCGGCGGCTCGTCCCCGAACGGATCCACCATCTATCTGACGTCCACCGGCACCGTTTGGGTTCCGGTCTCTGACGAGGAAGAGTAGGATATGGGAGACGGTGGGGCCTCGAGTCCCGTGAGACAGCTCATGTCCCATGCCTACCCTAACTTGCCGACGACCGGCCAAACACTCTGAGGAGCGCAGCCGCCCGCCAGACATGGCCAGGGCAGAGCCGGGTGAGCAGGGAGCGGAATCGGACGAGTTCCGCGTAGATTTGGTTTCACGTTACATGTAATAATATGAAATTGATATTTGTCATCTGAGGTGTCCGAATGTGGAATGCGTTTTTTGAGGGTAACCGGTCACTGTCCGCGGACACAGATGGTTGAGTGGTCAGATTTGCTAAGTCCGGATGTAAATGCTCTAAGGCGGCGTTGGGCATTGGTTATATTGTAGTAGCTCTCAATTGAAGGCGAGGGTTTAGAGACCAAGCACCACGGAGCCTACTTTTTTACATGTGTCGTTGCCCAGGGAGGCTAGTATTTTGCTGTATGGGATATATTATCGTCGGCCCCTTTTTTTCTACTATTCGTCCCTATCTCATTTGAGCTGGGCAGCAGAAGAGGATTCCTTGATTACAAAAACAAAAGGCTCCTACCCAAAATGCATTTGCTAAAGCAGGGTATGGCGGCACTGTGGCATCTGGTAAAGCCGGAGGAAACGGAGCACCGGCAGTGGCGCCATGTGGTGTGTCGGTTTCAGTCGGCCGGTCGACGAGACGGTGACGATGGTAGCCTCTGCCTCATGCAAGCGAACAATCTTAGGCCCAGTTCTTTTGAGGTGATTCTCAACAATCAAGCCTGAAGAATCAATAAGCTGAAAAGAACTCGATTTGCTTCTTCAAAATCGCCTGAGAATCGCCACAATCAGTAGTGCAATCCAAAAGCGCCTCCCAGCCACGCTTCTGGCGATTCTGCGAGCTCCGCGCAAATGAAAACGCTTCGTTATAAGCCAATGCCCCTATTCCAATCGGTAATTACAGGGCGAATGCCACCGAGCAACACGAACAGACCCTTTGATCTCGACTTGTTCCTCTCGTTCTCTCCCTCCTCTCGCTCAGGTTCCAATCCCGCCGCCGCGCCACTAGACGACGGCCCACCATCCGTCGGCTCAAGTCCGCCAATCCAAGGCCCGCCTCGCCGGAGCTCGTCCTCAACTCGTCGGAGGACATCCGGTCATGCCCTAGTAGGAGTTGGCCCTCCCCTCGCTCGAGCTCGGCCGAGCATGTCTGGCCTTGCCCTCGCCCAATCTCGCCAAGCTGCTCCGACCCAGCCTAGTCGGAGCTCGCTCTGCCCTCGCACGAGCTCGCCGGAGGCCGCCTCGTCCATCCCCTCTCTCTCTAGTGAACTCCTCTTCCTCTCATCTCCCTCCTTTGAAGTCCTCCGTGTTGAATCGATGGCTGTATGTCAATGGCCTCTGTAGCTAGATGATTTGCTAGTTGCCTGATTGATAAATGGATGAATTGTGCTACTACGAATGTTGTTGTCAATGGTTTCAGTTCAGGGACATTAAAGACATTTTAGCACACAACTCATCCCACAATCTCAGACTACAATCTCAAAAAGAACTCGATGGCTGATTCTGTGGGAAGTTGATTTTGTGGGAAGTTTTCTAGAATCAGATTCTGGAGAATCAAAAGCTGAAAAGAACTGGGCCTTAGTCTTAGACAGTCCTCGTGGATGTGCCGCTGCTCGATCCATCTATCGATGCTGTGCTTGGCCTCCGCTCGATTGATCACCATCTGTCCCTTGAGCAAAGCATAGCAGCGTACATAAGCATAGTACCCGGCCCAAGTGTGAGTGTCAGTGTCAGCCAGCACAAGTTGGACTCGCAGCACGGAGTGTAGACGCACTGATAAAGCCGACCGGTTCACACGCTGCATGCGACTCTATTCTCCGTTCCTTTAGAAATTTCAATAAAAACTCTCGCATAAGTATATATACTTATGTTCGCTTCGTATGTAGTCTCAGTTGGAATCTCTGAAAAGAAGAACCAAGATTAACTACTACTCCCTCCATTCCCAAATTTTTGTCTTTCTAGACCCGTGTGGTAGGCGCAACGCGTGCGTTCAGGGTTCAGACCATGCTCCCCCGAACGGACCCCGGCTCGCCATAATTTGACCAAAGTCAACGTCCGCTGACTCGGCCCCGACCCTCTCGTCCCAATAGCGCGTGCCATGTGCTAGAGATCCATCGTATCGCCGGCCCTCACCCTAGGCTGGGGCTGCCGGCTGTAAGTTCATTTCAAAAACAAATTGATCCAGCATGGAATCTGATACTGATACTCTTTTTTTGAGAATCATGGAATCTGATACTCTGCAACGAGGTGATTAATCTGCCCTGCTGTGTGTTTTTGTCGACTGTTACAGCCGGGTCACAGCATGTGTTTGCGCTAGTGCCTAGTGGCACGCAGTACAGTGCTTACAAATCGGTGTCAGCGGGTACAGTCCAATGTAAGTAGGCGGCATAAAGCGATACGACAGATACAGGTGACGCGTCGCAGTAATAATAATCAGGAGCACAGTATTGCAACTAGGGAGCGGGGTTTGGTGAATCTGGATGATGAGCAAGTCAAAGCACGAGCCGGATGTGCATGTGCGCGCGCGGCGCCATATATGTTTCAAACTAATCCACGTCTTCCTCACTGTGGTCTGGTCTGTGGCGCGGCAGGCAGAGCGAGTGCTGCCACTCCAGCTAATTTCCTGCACACTACGTACTACTATCATTAGTTACTCACTCACAGAGAGGGAGAAACAAGACAAAAACAAGTGACAGGCCTCCCACACCTAATTGCCCGTGACACGACATGCCCCTTCTGCCCCTCCCTATAGGCTATAGCCTAGCTTGGCCGCCCCAACAAAATGCATACTCCGGAGCTTTTGTACGAAGATCAATCGACGTTGGAATTTGAATTTAAAAACAACATGCATACGTTGCGTGCTCACTTGCTTGCACCCGGCTAGGCAACCCAGCTACGAGAAAGAAAGCAGGAGGAGACCACTCAGGTGGTAGTCAACTCAACCGAGGACGTACGCAACGTATACGTACGACCACTCCATTGTTTTTTGCCTGCCGGAGAGGACAGGGCGACGTGATTGTACAAACAGTAGTAGTCTATACTCCCTCCATTCCACAATGTAGTGCTTCCTCTATCCTCGTGCTTCAACTTTGACCGTAAATTTAACCAACGAGACCGTCTGCGGCGGGAGCAAAAGTTATACCAATGAATTCGTATTCAAAAAAAGTTTTCAATCATGTAATTTTTTCTCCCGCCGCAGTTGGTCTTGTGGTTTAAATTTATGGTCAAAGTTGGACCTCGGGAAGCGTGGGCGCACTATATTTCGGAATGGAGGGAGTACTACTATACTCCCTGGATTGAAGGCCGCACACTCACACGCCCACTCACACTGAGGTCAGAGGTGGTGGTAGTATGGGCAGAATGGTCATTCGGAATGAGGCGTGGCCGACTGTGATTCGCGTGACCTCACCGGGCTTTGTCCCCGTCCCCCTGTCTCCACCCTCACCGCCGAATTTCCACTTCCACCCCCCATCCCCATGCATCAGTCGGTAGCAGTCAGCAGTCAGTCAGTCACGAGCTCCACCTTCCCCGTTCCTCACTCCAGTTTGAACCCACCCCGCCGCCCACGCATTGCCATCCATCGCCATTGCCCACACCACACGGCGTCTACCTCACCCCCCTATAAAAATGGAGGCGACTACCCGCCGCACACGTTACCATCTGTGACGTACACACACACACGCTCTCCTCCCCTTCCCACCATACACGGCACGCCATCTCACCTCGCCGCTCCACCAGTAGCACTCTTCACTCGTTCCACTCCACTGCACTGCAAGCTACTCCGGCGGCCTACAAGTGAAGAATGGCGAGCTCCCGGGGGCGGTGGGCGAGCCCCGAGCGCACCGTTGTCTGGACCGAGCCGCCGCCCAAGACCACCTCCGCCGCCACCAGGCGTCACGCTCACGCTCACGGTGCTCCCCCGGCCAAGGTGCCCGTCGTCTACTACCTCTCCCGCAACGGCCAGCTCGACCACCCCCACTTCATGGAGGTCCCCGTCTCCAACCCCCAGGACGGCCTCTGCCTCCGAGGTAGTACACCCTCTGCTCTCATCTCCTCTCCTCTGTTTCGTTTCCCTCTTTCTGTCGGTGCCACGGCGAACTGACCACATTGTCCGTACTCGAACGCTGCTTAGACGTGTTGGACCGGCTGACGGTGCTCCGTGGCGCCGGCATGGCGGACGCGTACTCCTGGTCCTCCAAGCGGAGCTACAAGACGGGATACGTCTGGCACGACCTCACCGCCGACGACCCCGTGCACCCCGCCAGCGGCGCCGAGTACGTGCTCAAGGGCTCCGAGCTGCTCCGCCTCCTCCCGGCGCCGGCCTACCCGCGCGACGCCTCCGCCGGCTCCTCCTCCTCGTCCTCCTCCTCCAGCTGCCAGGCCGGGAGCGAGAACAACAAGAAGATGCCCGCAGCGGCCATCAGCAGGGCCCACGGCCGGCGCAAGAACTGGAGCTCCTTCGACCTCGGCGAGTACCGGGTGGCCGCCGCGCGGGGCGGCGCCGGGGCCGACGCGGCCACGCAGACCGACGAGAGGCGCGGCAGGCGCAGGGGCACCGAGCCGTCGCCGCCGCAAGAGCCGACGACGGAGCTCGGCGCCGACGAGATCTCGCCCCCGCCGTCGTCCAGCAGCCCCGACACGCTGGAGACGCTCATCAAGAACGACGTCCGCGTGGCGGCCGCCACAAACGCCGTCGCTGCTCGCCGGGAGGAAGAGGACGCGGGCCTGGCGCAGCAGGGCGTGATCGCGGGCGGGCGGATGCGCGCGTCGGCGGTGCTGATGCAGCTCATCTCCTGCGGCTCCATCCCCGCGGCCCCCAAGCGCGACGCTGGCCAGGGCGGCGCGAGGTACACGGCGGAGCGTAGGCTGCCGCGCGGGCGGTCGGACCTGAGCAGCAGCACCGGCGGCGCAGACGGGTTCTCGGGCAGCATTGGCGTCGGCGCAAGCATGGAGCGGGAGTACTTCAGCGGCAGCCTGGTGGAGACCAAGAAGACGGCAAGCGGCGACCGTGCCGGCCACGGCGGCGAGCTGGGCGCACTGAAGCGCTCGTCGTCGTACAATGCCGACAGGTATGAGCTATTTTGATAGGGATTATCTTAGCTAGGTATCAGATGACTGAGACTTCGCAAAGTATCAGTCAAGTGACATAATATATATATTAAGAAAAAGCAAAATTTATATAAATCTCTATGTAGAATCAAAATATATATCATTGAAAGTCTCAGTCGACTGAGATTTAGCAGCACGCGTATCGTGTAATAGTAGCAGTAGTGGGCTTAATTGTGCATGGTGAGTGAGGGAGGCAATGCAGAAAAGTTGTGCTCCAACCTCACACTGGAAAGTTACTTTTTTGTGAATCCAAACTCCCAAACAATACTTAGCGCCATGTTGTCGCTGTCAAACTGCCATTGCTGCTAGTGTTAGCTAGGTGCACAATGGCTGTCTATGACGTAGACAATTCAGAAAATTTGCGATCTAGCCTCGCACTGTAAAGCTACTACTACTACTTAGCAGTAAAATGCAGAAAGATAAGCAAGCATGTGCTGCGTGCCCCTCTGTTTTACCGTAGTTGATCTGCTCTGGCTACGGCACAATTCCAATTCCTTTGGGATGCAGAGCAGAGGCAGGACCACGATGCTGCTGCACAGTCCGTGAGTGAGTCGATCTATCCACACACGCGTCACCAAATCTGACTAGATAGCTATGCTCCGTTCTTTCTTTTTGAGTTGTGAGTTCTGACTGCTGATGATTCAACTGAATTGTGCGTGCAGGGGCAGAGAATCTGCAATGAGCACTGCTAGTACTACTACCGGTGAGGGTTGCAAGATGGAGCTGGCGGCGGAGGTGGACGGCGTCCGCGCTCGCTGCATCCCGGCCGGGAGGAAACCCGGCGGCGGCAGCAGCAGCAAGAAGTCCCCGACAACCCACGTCCACGTTAGCAGCCGGCGCGGCGACCAGCCGGAAACCACTGACGACGGACGGGCTGACTGACTGAATTCACCCAAGAAAACTCAGCAACATACTCCGAGTAGCATCAAAATGTGGATCGAAGCGCGCGCACTGCAGGCTGAAGGAAGGAAGTAGCTAGCGTAGAATTCAAACTCACTTGTATCAAGGTGTATGTAGAATGTCTTTGCTACGGCACGAGCTCTTGCATCGACTCACTTTCTTTTTACTACTCCCTCCGTTCGGAATTACTTGTCTCAGAAATGGATGTATCTAGAACTAAAATACGTCTAGATACATCCATTTCTACGACAAGTAATTCCGAACGGAGGGAGTACCTTTTCCCATTCCCGGAGTAGCTAGCGTAGAATTCAAACTCACTTGCATCAAGGTGTATGTAGAATGTTGTAGTTGCACAGCAACAGAGCGGAGAGCATGTGTGTCTCAACCGAGCAGAGTTGCACATGCAGTGTTTGACTTTGTGTTCTCATTTGTTCAAACTTCAAAAAGAGGTTGATCCATCCCCATCCCCATCTTGTCTTGTCGTTGCTACCTTGGACCTACTCCCTTGCTCGCATGCGGCACGAGCATGCTTAGGCCAACTCTATCAGGCGACCCCATCATGTCCGCCCCGTCCATTTGGGGTAAAACGGATAAACTGCATAGGCCAACGCGCGGGAGCAAACGGATTTTTGTCCGTTTTGTGTCCGCTTTCGACCCATCCCTAGCCAAAGTTTGCGTCGCTTTTAGGGTGAAACGGACATCACGCAGACGCGCGGGCCGTCTGCGCGTGTCCTCTCCTGGCCCGCCCGTCGATGGCATAGGGCGGGCCTTTTTCTATCCGCCCCCTCCCTTCCTCCGGTCGCACCCCCCTCCACTCTTCCCCACTCTTCCCCTCGCTGCCGCCGCCGCCGCCGCTGCCATTGCAGCCGTGCAGTTTGGACGCACGCTCGCCCAGGGCTGCCGAGCTACCCAACCACGGCCACCTGGTTTGCGCACCCGCCGGCCGGATTTGGGGCGGATCCGGTCAGTCTTAAGCTCACCCGGCTGTCAGAGGCCGGGCCGCGCACCTCGCCGGAAGGCCCTGGCAGGGCCGCAAGGCCACATGCAGGCAGTGGCTCCTCCTCTAGCCACTCGGTTCTGCACCGTTGGTGGTCGGCCGACAGATACACGAATGGCGGCCGGCCGGGCTCGGTGCTAGCCCAAAAGCTCGTCGGCGCACCGTTGCCACTTATTAAGTGCGATGACTGCCCAAAGAAGGTCGTGCGCCGTGCGTCTACAACGCCGGAACATCCTGGATGGGTGTTCATCAAGTGCTTAAACGATGGGGTATGTGCTATTTGTTAGCTTTGGTTTTGCTCCCGGATTTGACAATTTGTGCTAACTTGAAATTTTATTGTGTAGCATGGGTGCAAGTTTTAGTATTGGGAAGAAGAGTACATCGATATATTGATAGCGCGCAATTTAATAGATGTTCGTGCACTTTTAGCTAGAATAGAGGCTGTAGATGAGACAATTGCACTTGTTGCTAGATTAGAGGCTAGACACGAGACTAGGTGTGAGGAAGCAACATCTACTTCTGGTTTGAAGAAGAAAGGAGGGTGCAACATCGAGCCTCCTCCACAGATCAACAACGAGTGCATCGAGAAGGCCCTAACCCAACTCAAGGGAGGAGTTATGGAAGTTGGGTATCTTCTAAGATGTATTCTTGTGGTTCTTATTTTTTTTTTTGGCCTTGCTTTATTAGTCAAAATGTGATGATGTATTGTCATGTACCAAAAATGAATGATAAAAAAAAGTTAAGGATTTGCAAAGAAAAATGCACGCGGACAGGATGCGGCCGGGATGCGTCCGCGCGCTGGGCGCACGGCCACCACATCCCAGGACACACCCGGACATGACCCCAAATCCCTACCCAAACGGACATAATCCGAACAAAACGAACGTCCGTTTGGGGTCGCGCGATGGAGTTGGCCTTATACAACTAGGGCGCCAATAATCGGCGAGGATCCTTCCCTAGGGCGATCCCAGTATGAACGGTATGTCGCCAGTGAACGATTTATTAAGGGAACAAAATCGTTCGCTAGGGAATTTAGGCCAAATCAAGCTTAATTTTTGCCACAACTTAAAAGCTGATATGGACCTCATGCTAATACAACAAACAGCACAAAAAATGTCATGATGTACAATAATAAATAAAAAACATCACGTTCAAATTAACCAGGTGTTGTGCACCCCC
>LR738714.1:797022200-797057010 GCA_902687465.1 Secale cereale | reverse complement strand
CCCCCCCCCCCCCCAAAAAAAAACAAATTACAGAACTCGAAAAAAGAATTTGACATGCTAAATTTAGGAAAAAACAAACATGATATTGCCATCCCATTTGCCGCATTATTGAAAAAAAGAACAAAAAAACTTTGAAAATTTCCATGCGACCATCCATATGTATAGGCAGAAAAAGGGTAAAAAAATATGTAAATGCCTTGAACACAAAATTCCAATTGTTCCAATTCCTTTGGGATGCAGAGTAGTCGTGATGCCCGCTGAAAGATCGTGGATGTCGCCTAGAGGGGGGGGGGGTGAATAGACGCTTTAAAATAATAACGGTTTAGGCTTGAACAAATGCGGAATAAACCTAGCGGTTAATTTGACAAGCACAAAACCTACAACAACTAGGCTCACCTGTGTGCACCAACAACTTATGCTAACTAAGCAAGATAATCAACTAGGTGATAGCAAGATATATATGACAAGAAACAATGTGGCTATCACAAAGTATAGTGCATAAGTAAAGGGCTCGGGTAAGAGATAACCGAGGAACGCGGAGACGACGATGTATCCCGAAGTTCACACCCTTGCGGATGCTAATCTTTGTTTGGAGCGGTGTGGAGGCACAATGCTCCCCAAGAAGCCACTAGGGCCACCGTAATCTCCTCACGCCCTCGCACAATGCAAGATGCCGTGATTCCACTAAGGGACCCTTGAGGGCGGTCACCGAACCCGTACAAATGGCAACCCTTGGGGGCGGTCACCGAACCCGTACACTTTGGCAACCTTTGGGGGCGGTCACCGGTACCCGTCAAATTGCTCGGGGCAATCTCCACAACCTAGTTGGAGACCTCGACGCTTGCCCGGAGCTTTACACCACAATGATTGAGCTCCGAACAACACCAACCGTCTAGGGCGTCAAGGCACCCAAGAGGAACAAGCTCTAGGGTGCCCAAACACCCAAGAGTAATAAGCTTCTCAAACTTCACTTCCACGTATCACCGTGGAGAACTCAAACTGATGCACCAAATGCAATGGCAAGGGCACACGGAGTGCCCAAGTGCTTCTCTCTCAAATCCCACCAAAGCAACTAATGCTAGGGAGGGAAAAGAGAGAAAGAACAAGAAGGAGAACACCAAGAACTCCAAGATCTAGATCCAAGGGGTTCCCCTCACCTAGAGGAGAAAGTGATTGGTGGAAATGTGGATCTAGATCTCCTCTCTCTTTTCCCCCCAAAACTAGCAAGAATCCATGGAGGATTGGGAGATAGCAAACTCGGAGAAGGTCAACAATGGGGGAAGAACACGAGCTCAAAAGATAAGGCTCAATGGGGAAGAAGACCCCCCTTTTATAGGTGGGGGGAGAATCCAACCGTTATCCCCACCAACCAGCCCGCATCGGGCGGTACTAGCGCTTCTAAGGAGCGGTACTACCGTTGGCCACAGCGGTACTGCCGCTGGGCCCAGCGGTACTACCGCTAGGACCTCACACAGCGCCAACGAGAGAATAACAAAGGGAAAGAGCCCCGGAGCGGTACTAGAAGCGGTGGTAGGGCGGTACTACCGCTTATAAGCGGTACTACCGCGCCTACTGCCGCTCCTACTGCCGCCCAACCCGACACGAGAAGCGTCGGTCTCGAATCGAAGCGGCACTAGCGCGGAACTGGAGCGGTACCACCGCATATAGCCATGGGCGGTACTACCTCTGTGAACCAGCGGTACTACCGCTTGTGGCTATAAGCGGTACTACCGCTCTGGCCCAGCGGTACTACCGCAGGAGCAATAAAACCAAAAACTGCCATAACTTCTGCAAATGAGCTCCGAATTGAGCAAACTCAAGCTTGTTGGATAGGGGAAGACGTGAAGCATGAATCCTCCATCAGAGATGAACCGACAAAACCTCCAACATCGAAAACATCATAGAAGATGCATGTGAACTCCGTTTTCGATGAACTCGAGCTTGTCATCAAGATGACCATAAGCTCTAAGACTCACAAGGAGAATCGGCAAAAACCCCAACATCGAAAACATCATAGTACATGTATGTGAACTCTATTTTCGATGAACCCGAGCTTGTCATGAAAATGACCATAAGCTCCAAATCTCACCAGGAGAAGAACCAAACAAGAACCAAGAAGGATGATGCAAGCATGCAATGGTTTGAGCTCTCTACGAACGATACGATCAAGCTACTCATTGAGAGCCCCCCTTGATAATGTTGGGGAACGTTGCATGGGAAACAAAAATTTTCCTACCGTTCACCAAGATCAATCTAGTAGAAGCAACTACGAGAGGGGAGTGTGATCTACGTACCCTTGTAGATCGCTAAGCGGAAGCGTTATGAACGCGGATGATGGAGTCGTACTCGTCGCGATTCAGATCGCCGAAGACCTAGCACCGAAGCAACGGTGCCTCCGCGTTCTTCACACGTACGGCTCGGGGACGTCTCCTCCTTCTTGATCCAGCAAGGGGTGGAGGAGAGGTTGATGGAGAACCGGCAGCACGACGGCGTGGTGGTGATGGTGGAGAAGAACTCCAGCAGGGCTTCGCCTAAGCACTGCGGGAGGAGAAGATATGACGGGAGAGGGAGGGCAGCACCGAGGCACGAACTGTGTTGGCTGCCCTCCCTTTGCCCCACTATATATAGGGGGGTTGGAGAGGTTAGGGCGCCCTAGGGTTTCCCCCTAGGGGCCGGCGGCCAGGGCAAGGGGAGGGGGGCGGCGGCCAGGGCAGGGGGAGGCGCCCAGGCCCTAGGGTTTCCCCCCTAGGTGCCTTGCCCCCCAAGCCCAAGGGGTGCGGCCAGCCCTAGGGGGTCCCACCCCCTTAGCCGCATGGGGAGAGGGCCCAGGGGGGGCGCACAGCCCCCTGAGGGCTGTGGTGTCCCCCCTTGTGGCCCAATAGGCCCAGAACACCTTCCGGACCCCCCGAAAAACCTTCCCGGTACTCCGCCGATTTCCCGATGCTCCCCGGAACACTTCCGGTACTCCGAAACCTTTCATCCTATATATCAATCTTCGTCTCCGGACCATTCCGGAGACCCTCGTCATGTCCGGGATCTCATCCGGGACTCCGAACAACCTTCGGTAACCATGCACTCTTCTCACTAACAACCCTAGCGTCACCGAACGTTAAGTGTGTAGACCCTGCGGGTTCGGAAACCATGTAGACATGACCGAGACACTCCCAGGTCAATAACCAATAGCGGGATCTGGATAACCATATTGGCTCCTACATGTTTCTCGATGATCTCATCGGATGAACCACGATGTCAAGGATTCAGGCAATCCCGTATACAGTTCCCTTTGTCTCGTCGGTATGTTACTTGCCCGAGATTCGATCGTCGGTATCTCTATACCTAGTTCAATCTCGTTATCGGCAAGTCTCTTTACTCGTTACCGTAATACATAATCCCGTGACCAACTACTTAGTCACTTTGAGCTCATTGAGATGACGTATTACCGAGTGGGCCCGGAGATACCTCTCCGTCATACGGAGTGACAAATCCCAGTCTCGATCCATGTCAACTCAACAGACACCCTCGGAGATACCTGTAGAGTACCTTTATAGTCACCCAGTTACGTTGCGACGTTTGGCACACACAAAGTACTCCTACGGTGTCAGTGAGTTACATGATCTCATGGTCATAGGAACTTATACTTGACATGCAGAAAACTATAGCGATAACTGACACGATCAAAAGCTATGTTAACGTTTGGGTCTCGTCCATCACATCATTCTCCTAATGATGTGATCCCGTTATCAAATGACAACTCATGTCTATGACCTGGAAACCGCGGTCATCTTTGATCAACGAGCTAGTCCTGTAGAGGCTCACTAGGGACACAAAGTCTGTCTATTCATCCACACGTGTATTTGAGTTTCCAATCAATACAGTTATAGCATGGATAATAAACGATTATCATGAACAAGGAAATATAATAATAACTCTTTTATTATTGCCTCTAGGACATATTTCCAACAGTCTCCCACTTGCACTAGAGTCAATAATCTAGTATTACAAGGTAATGAATCTAACACCCATAGAGTCTTGGTGTTGATCGTGCTTAGCCCGTGGAAGAGGCTTAGTCAACGGATCTGCAACATTCAAATCCGTGTGTACTTTGCAAATGTTTATGTCCTCCTCCTTGACTGAATCGCGGATGGAATTGAAGCGTCGCTTTATGTGTCTGGTCCTCTTGTGAAACCTTGGTTCCTTGGCTAGAGCAATGGCACCAGTGTTGTCACAGAACAGAGTCATTGGGTTCAGTGCACTAGGCACAACTCCAAGATCTGTCATGAACTCCTTCATCCAGACACCTTCCTTAGCCGCCTCCGAGGCAGCTATATACTCCGCTTCACATGTAGAATCAGCTACCACGCTCTGCTTGGAACTGCACCAGCTTACCGCTCCCCCGTTGAGAATATATACGTATCCGGTTTGAGACTTAGAGTCATCCGGATCAGTGTCAAAGCTTGCATCGACGTAACCCTTTACGACGAGCTCTTGATCACCTCCATAAACGAGAAACATATCCTTAGTCCTTTTCAGGTACTTTAGGATATTCTTGACCGCTGTCCAGTGATCCATACCAGGATTACTTTGAAACCTTCCGGCCATACTTATGGCAAGGCTGACATCTGGTCTTGTGCACAGCATTGCATACATGATAGAGCCTATGGCTGAAGCATAGGGGACGACACTCATCTTTTCTCTATCATCCGCAGTCACCGGGCATTGAGTCTTACTCAACTTTGTACCTTGTAATACCGGCAAGAACCCCTTCTTGGATTGATCCATTTTGAACTTCTTCAAAACTTTATCAAGGTACGTGCTTTGTGAAAGTCCTATCAAGCGTCTTGATCTATCTCTATAGATCTTGATGCCCAATATGAAAGCAGCTTCACCGAGATCTTTCATCGAAAAACTCTTGTTCAAATACCCCTTCACGCTATCCAAAAATTCTATATTGTTTCCAATCAGCAATATGTCATCCACATATAATATTAGAAACGCTATAGAGCTCCCACTCACTTTCTTGTAAATACAAGCTTCATTGTAAACTTGTATAAACCCAAATGCTTTGATCACCTCATCAAAGCGAAGATTCCAACTCCGAGATGCTTGCACCAGCCCATAAATGGAACGCTGGAGCTTGCATACTTTGTCAGCATTCTCTGGATCGACAAAACCTTCTGGTTGCATCATATACAACTCTTCCTTAAGAAAACCGTTAAGGAACGCTGTTTTGACATCCATCTGCCAAATTTCATAATCGAAAAATGCAGCTATTGCTAACATGATTCGGACGGATTTAAGCATCGCTATGGGTGAGAAAGTCTCATCGTAGTCAATCCCTTGAACTTGTGAAAAACCCTTTGCCACAAGTCGAGCTTTATACACGGTGACATTACCATCAGCGTCCGTCTTCCTCTTAAAAATCCATTTATTCTGAATGGCCTTCCGCCCTTCAGGCAATACTTCCAAAGTCCATACTTTGTTTTCATACATGGATCCCATCTCGGATTTCATGGCCTCTAACCATTTGTCGGAATCTGGGCCCACCATCGCTTCTCCATAGCTCGTAGGTTCACCGTTGTCTAACAACATGACCTCCAAGACAGGGTTACCATACCACTCAGGTGCAGTGCGTACCCTTGTCGACCTACGAGGTTCGGTAGTAACTTGATCGGAAGCTTCTTGATCATCATCATTGGCTTCCTCTTCAACCTCTGTAGGCTCCACAAAAACATCTTTCTGTGCTGCGCTACTTTCTGGTTGAAGCAGAGGTTCAATAACCTCATCAAGTTCTACCTTCCTCCCACTCAATTCTTTCGAGAGAAACTCTTTCTCGAGGAAGGACCCGTTCTTAGCGACAAACACTTTGCCCTCGGATCTGAGATAGAAGGTGTACCCAACTGTTTCTTTTGGGTATCCTATGAAGACACATTTGTCCGCTTTGGGTTCGAGCTTTTCCGGCTGAAGCCTTTTGACATAAGCATCGCAACCCCAAACCTTGAGAAAAGACAACTTCGGTTTCTTACTAAACCATAGTTCATACGGTGTTGTCTCAACGGACTTAGATGGAGCCCTATTTAAAGTGAATGCAGCTGTCTCTAACGCATACCCCCAAAACGATAGTGGCAAGTCGGCAAGAGACATCATAGAACGTACCATATCTAATAGGGTTCGATTACGACGTTCGGACACACCATTACGCTGTGGTGTTCCAGGTGGTGTCAACTGTGAAACAATTCCACATTTTCTTAAGTGATCACCAAACTCATAACTCAGATACTCCCCCCCTCGATCAGATCGTAGGAACTTGATCTTCTTGTTACGATGATTTTCAACTTCACTCTGAAATTGCTTGAACTTTTCAAAAGTTTCAGACTTATGCTTCATCAAGTAAATATACCCATATCTACTTAAGTCGTCAGTGAAGGTGAGAAAATAACGATATCCACCGCGCGCCGTTACACTCATCGGACCGCACACATCAGTATGTATGATTTCCAATAAGTCACTTGCCCGTTCCATTGTCCCTGAAAACGGGGTCCTTGTCATCTTGCCCATGAGGCACGGCTCGCACGTGTCAAGTGATTCAAAATCAAGAGACTCCAAAAGTCCATCAGCATGGAGCTTCCTCATGCGTTTCACGCCGATATGACCGAGACGGCAGTGCCACAAGAAAGTGGTATTATCATTATCTACTCTACATCTTTTGGCATCAACGTTATGAACATGTGTATCATCACTATCGAGATTCAATAAGAATAAACCCCTAACTTCGGGTGCATGACCATAAAAGATATTACTCATATAAATAGAACAACCATTATTCTCTGACTTAAATGAGTAACCGTCTCGCAATAAACAAGATCCAGATATAATGTTCATGCTTAACGCAGGCACTAAATAACAATTATTCAGGTTCATAACTAATCCCGATGGTAATCGAAGAGCGAGCGTGCCGACGGCGATCACATCAACCTTGGAACCATTTCCCACGCGCATCGTCACTTCGTCCTTCGCCAGCCTCCGTTTATTCCGCAGTTCCTGTTTAGAGTTGCAAATGTGAGCAACCGAACCGGTATCAAATACCCAGGCACTACAACGAGAGTTGGTAAGGTACACATCAATAACATGTATATCATATATACCTTTGTTGTTGTTGGCCCCCTTCTTGTCCGCCAGATACTTGGGGCAGTTCCGCTTCCAGTGGCCATTCCCCTTGCAATAGAAACACTCAGTCTCTGGCTTGGGCCCAGCCTTGGGTTTCTTCACTGGATTAGCAACTGCTTTGCCACCCTTCTTAGAGTTACCCTTCTTGCCCTTGCCATTCTTTTTGAAACTGGTGGTCTTATTGACCATCAACACTTGATACTCTTTCTGGATGTCTGCCTCAGCGACTTTCAGCATCGAAAATAGCTCGGCGATGGTTTTATTCATCCCTTGCATGTTGTACTGCTGGACGAAGCTCTTGTAGCTTGGAGGGAGTGACTGGAGAATTCTGTCAATGATAGCCTCATCCGGGAACACAAGTCCCAGATCAGCTATGCGGGTATAGTACCCAGACATCTTCAGTAAGTGCTCACTGACAGACGAATTCTCCTCCATCTTGCAAGCGAAGAATTTATCGGTGGTCTCATACCTCTCGATCTTAGCATTCTTCTCAAAGATGAATTTCAACTCCGTGTACATCTCATATGCACCATGACGTTCAAAACGCCTTTGGAGTCCTCCTTCCAAGCCGTACAAC
This sequence comes from Secale cereale, assembly GCA_902687465.1. Lineage (NCBI taxonomy): Eukaryota > Viridiplantae > Streptophyta > Magnoliopsida > Poales > Poaceae > Secale > Secale cereale. The sequence continues at coordinate 797,049,269 of LR738714.1, read as the reverse complement.
ATGGCACATTGTACTATCGAATAGTCATCCGAACGCGTCTGCCAGACGTTCATATCGTCCGCAGAGGCTCCAGGAGCGGGGGGGTGACCTAGCGGTGCATTTAGGACATAAACCTTTTGGGCAGCTGTGAGGATGATCCTCAGATTGCGGAGCCAGTCCACAAAGTTGCTCCCATCATCTTTCAGTTTAGCTTTCTCTAGGAACGCATTAAAATTCAGGGGAACTCCTGCGCGAGCCATCTACAACATAAATTTGCAAAGACATTTTAGACTATTGTTCATGATAAGTGAGTTATTACCTAATCAAATTAATTATAACTCCCACTCAAATTGACATCCCTCCGGTCATTCGAGCGTGACATGATCCAAATTCACCAACCCAAGTCCGATCATCACGTGAGATGAGGTGGTGTCAATGGTGAACATCAACATGTTGATCATATCTACTATATGACTCATGCTCGACCTTTCGGTCCTCCGTGTTCCGAGGCCATGTCTGTACATGCTAGGCTCGTCAAGTCTAACCCGAGTGTTCTGCACGTGCAAAACTGGCTTGCACCCGTTGTATGCGAACGTAGAGTCTATCACACCCGATCAGCACGTGGTGCTTCGAAACGACGAACCTTCGCAACGGCGCACACTCGGGGGGAACACAATTTTATCTTGAAATTTTAGTGAAGGATCACCTTATAATGCTACCGTCGTCCTAAGCAAAATAAGATGCATAAAAGGATTAACATCACATGCAAATCATAAGTGACATGATATGGCCATCAACTCGTGCTTTTGATCTCCATCTCCAAAGCACCGGCATGATCTCCATCGTCACCGGCGCCACACCATGATCTCCATCATCATGATCTCCATCATCGTGTCGCCATCGGGGTTGTCGCGCGCCCACCATGCTCTTACTACTATTGCTACCGTTTAGCGATAAAGTAAAGCATTACAAAGCGCTTAATGATTGACACGCAGGTCATACAAAATAAAAGACAACCCTATGGCTCCTGCCGGTTGCCGTATGGATCGACATGCAAGTCGATATTAACTATTACAACATGATCATCTCATACATCAAATATATCTCATCATGTCATTGGCCATATCATATCACATACATACCCTGCAAAAACAAGTTAGACGTCCTCTAATTTGTTGTTGCATGTTTTACGTGGCTGCTATGGGTATCTAGCAAGAACGCTTCTTACCTACGCAACGCCACAACGGTGATATTCAAGTTGCTATTTAACCTTCTACAAGGACCGCCTTGTTCTATTCCGATTCAACTAAGATAGGAGAGACAGACACCCGCCAGCCATCTTATGCAACAAAAGTCACATGTCTGTCGATGGAACCGGTCTCATGTACGTGGACATGTAATGTTGGTCCGGGCCGCTTCATCCCATAATACCGCTGAATCAAGAAAGACTAAGGAGGGCAGCAATTTAAACATCAACGCCCACAAACCCTTTTGTGTTCTACTCGAGAAAGCATCTACGCAAGATCCTAGCTCATGATGCCACTGTTGGGGAACGAAGCATGGGAAACAAAAAAATTTCCTACGTTCACCAAGATCAATCTAGGAGATGCTACTACGAGAGGAGAGTTGGATCTACGTACCCTTGTAGATCGCTAAGCGGAAGCGTTAAGAACGCGGTTGATGGAGTCGTACTCGCCGCGATTCAGATCGCTGAAGATCCTAGCACCGAAGCAACGGTGCCTCCGCGTTCTTCACACGTACGGCTCGGGGACGTCTCCTCCTTCTTGATCCAGCAAGGGGTGGAGGAGAGGTTGATGGAGAGACCGGCAGCACGACGGCGTGGTGGTGATGGTGGTGGAGGATTCCAGCAGGGCTTCGCCTAAGCACCGCGGGAGAGGAAGATGATATGGGAGAGGGAGGGCAGCACCGAGGCACACAACTGTGTTGGCTGCCCTCCCTCTGCCCCTCTATATATAGGGGGAATAGGTGGGAGGGAGGCGCCCTAGGGTTTCCCCTAGGGGCGGCAGCCAAGGGGAGGAGGGAGGGGGCGGCGCCCTATGGTTAGGGTTCCCCCCCCCCCCAAGTGCCTTGCCCCCCAAGGCTAGGGGGGTGCGGCAGCCCTAGGGGGGGCCAGCCCCCTTGGCGCATGAGGAGGGGGCCCTAGGGGGGGCGCACAGCCCTATGAGGGCTGTTGTGTCCCCCTTTGCGGCCCAATAGGCCCGAAACACCTTCCGGAGCCCCCCGAAACCCCTTTCGATAGTCCGCCCATTTCCCGATAATCCCCGAAACACTTCCGGACTCCAAAACCTTTCATCCTATATATCAATCTTCGTCCCCGGATCATTCCGGAGACCCTCGTCACGTCCGGGATCTCATCCGGGACTCCGAACAACCTTCGGTAACCATGCACTGTTCTCACTAACAACCCTAGCGTCACCGAACCTTAAGTGTGTAGACCCTGCGGGTTCAGAAACCATGTGGACATGACCGAGACACTCCCAGGTCAATAACCAATAGCGGGATCTGGATACCCATATTGGTTCCCACATGTTTCTCGATGATCTCATCGGATGAACCACGATGTCAAGGATTCAGGCAATCCCGTATACAGTTCCCTTTGTCTCGTCGGTATGTTACTTGCCCGAGATTCGATCGTCGGTATCTCTATACCTAGTTCAATCTCGTTACCGGCAAGTCTCTTTACCCGTTACCGTAATACATAATCCCGTGACCAACTACTTAGTCACTTTGAGCTCATTGAGATGACGTATTACCGAGTGGGCCCGGAGATACCTCTCCGTCACACGGAGTGACAAATCCCAGTCTCGATCCATGTCAACTCAACAGACACCCTCGGAGATACCTGTAGAGTACCTTTATAGTCACCCAGTTACGTTGCGACGTTTGGCACACACAAAGCACTCCTACGGTGTCAGTGAGTTACATGATCTCATGGTCATAGGAACTTATACTTGACATGCAGAAAACTATAGCGATAACTGACACGATCAAAAGCTATGTTAACGTTTGGGTCTCGTCCATCACATCATTCTCCTAATGATGTGATCCCGTTATCAAATGACAACTCATGTCTTATGACCTGGAAACCGCGGTCATCTTTGATTAACGAGCTAGTCCTGTAGAGGCACACTAGGGACACAAAGTCTGTCTATTCATCCACACGTGTATCTGAGTTTCCAATCAATACAGTTATAGCATGGATAATAAACGATTATCATGAACAAGGAAATATAATAATAACTCTTTTATTATTGCCTCTAGGGCATATTTCCAACAGTTCTGTTGGGGAACGTTGCATGGGAAACAAAAATTTTTCCTACCGTTCACCAAGATCAATCTAGTAGATGCAACTACGAGGAAGGAGTGTGATCTACGTACCCTTGTAGATCGCTAAGCGGAAGCGTTATGAACGCGGATGATGGAGTCGTACTCGTCGCGATTCAGATCGCCGAAGACCTAGCACCGAAGCAACGGTGCCTCCGCGTTCTTCACACGTACGGCTCGGGGACGTCTCCTCCTTCTTGATCCAGCAAGGGGTGGAGGAGAGGTTGATGGAGAACCGGCAGCACGACGGCGTGGTGGTGATGGTGGAGAAGAACTCCAGCAGGGCTTCGCCTAAGCACCGCGGGAGAAGAAGATATGACGGGAGAGGGAGGGCAGCACCGAGGCACGAACTGTGTTTGCTGCCCTCCCTTTGCCCCACTATATATAGGGGGGGTGGAGAGGCTAGGGCGCCCTAGGGTTTCCCCCTAGGGGCCGGCGGCCAGGGCAAGGGGAGGGGGGCGGCGGCCAGGGCAGGGGAAGGCGCCCAGGCCCTAGGGTTTCCCCCCTAGGTGCCTTGCCCCCCAAGTCCCAAGGGGTGCGGCCAGCCCTAGGGGGTCCCACCCCCTTAGCCGCATGGGGAGAGGGCCCAGGGGGGGCGCACAGCCCCCTGAGGGCTGTGGTGTCCCCCCTTGTGGCCCAATAGGCCCAGAACACCTTCCGGACCCCCCGAAAACCTTCCCGGTACTCCGCCGATTTCCCGATGCTCCCCGGAACACTTCCGGTACTCCGAAACCTTTCATCCTATATATCAATCTTCGTCTCCGGACCATTCCGGAGACCCTCGTCATGTCCGGGATCTCATCCGGGACTCCGAACAACCTTCGGTAACCATGCACTCTTCTCACTAACAACCCTAGCGTCACCGAACGTTAAGTGTGTAGACCCTGCGGGTTCGGAAACCATGTAGACATGACCGAGACACTCTCAGGTCAATAACCAATAGCGGGATCTGGATACCCATATTGGTTCCTACATGTTTCTCGATGATCTCATCGGATGAACCACGATGTCAAGGATTCAGGCAATCCCGTATACAGTTCCCTTTGTCTCGTCGGTATGTTACTTGCCCGAGATTCGATCGTCGGTATCTCTATACCTAGTTCAATCTCGTTATCGGCAAGTCTCTTTACTCGTTACCATAATACATAATCCCGTGACCAACTACTTAGTCACTTTGAGCTCATTGAGATGACGTATTACCGAGTGGGCCCGGAGATACCTCTCCGTCATACGGAGTGACAAATCCCAGTCTCGATCCATGTCAACTCAACAGACACCCTCGGAGATACCTGTAGAGTACCTTTATAGTCACCCAGTTACGTTGCGACGTTTGGCACACACAAAGCACTCCTACGGTGTCAGTGAGTTACATGATCTCATGGTCATAGGAACTTATACTTGACATGCAGAAAACTATAGCGATAACTGACACGATCAAAAGCTATGTTAACGTTTGGGTCTCGTCCATCACATCATTCTCCTAATGATGTGATCCCGTTATCAAATGACAACTCATGTCTATGACCTGGAAACCGCGGTCATCTTTGATCAACGAGCTAGTCCTGTAGAGGCTCACTAGGGACACAAAGTCTGTCTATTCATCCACACGTGTATTTGAGTTTCCAATCAATACAGTTATAGCATGGATAATAAACGATTATCATGAACAAGGAAATATAATAATAACTCTTTTATTATTGCCTCTAGGGCATATTTCCAACAGATAATACGACAATCGATCCTATAACCCGGTCTCCCAACTACCACCATGAGACCGGTAAAATAGAAAACCTATCAAGGGCAAACCTTTGCCTTGCACATAGTCCACTTGAGTTAGACCATCTTTCTTGATTGCGTTGGCTCGGTGAAGACTAGTAGATTGCTCCCCCATAATCCACTATGGGTGAGCCACTCTTCAGCACATCTTCACAAGTCCATTGCCACCACAATGGACGACAAGCTTCAAGCATATGATATCTTCATGATGATCCACTTGAACTTGCACACCGCAACCGAATGATTACACACTCTTCTTCTTCCTCAAGACATGCTTGCAATAAGCTTCAACCTTGAATATTTCCAACTCTCTCCATTTGGATGATGTATTGAAGGTAAACATGAATGATCACTAACTCTTCTTCTTCCTCAAGACATGCTTGCAATAAGCTTAACACCCACAAGACCAATCTTTGGATAATTCCTTAATAGCACCTTGGTCATCACAAACTCTCCTTGAAACCAACAAATGGACTCCAAGAAAAGCCTATGGACAAACCCTTCAAATATAACTCAAGGCAACCATTAGTCCATAGAGATTGTCATCAATTACCAAAACCAAACATGGGGGCACCACATGTTCTTTCACCTGCTTAGCTTTACAACAAAGTGCACAGTCGGCCGGTCAGTAGTGACTCCGGTGATTACTTGAGAGGGCCAAATTTAGAGTTTTGATCCTTCTGCGAAATTTAAGTCAGATCTGACTGTAGTTCAATTTTTTCTCGAAATCTAATCCTTTTTCTATCGTCAGGGTCGATGGCGGTGGTGTAGAACTGCCTACCGCCGATGCCCTTGTGGTTGGGTTGCACGCCCTATCGTATTTTTTTAAGTATCAAGTACAGTGCATGTACCCACCTACCGCCGAGCACCTCGGCAGTAGGGTTGCACATGCTACCGCCAATTTGTTTTGTCGGTAGGGCTGCACTACGCTAACGTGCATAAGTTTCCTACTGCAGGCCTCGGCAGTAGGCTGGTATACCCTACCGCCATCGACCCTTGCGGCACAAAAAATGTCAGATACCGATTTTTTTTAACAGGGTCAGATCTGTCTTAACTTCCGCGAAGTGTTCAAAACACCAAATTTGACCTCCTCGAGATTGATTGCGTTGCTCGAACCATCCACGCACACATGTCACCAAATCTGACTAGATACTAGCTACGCTCCTGATCTAACAACCAAGGTTGTTTCTTCCTGAGTCCTAGCTGATTGATGATCCAATTGAACAGTGCGTGCAGGGGTAGTGGTGGTCATAAGATGGAGCTGGTGGCTGAGGAGGCGCCCGCACCCGCTGCATCCCGGTTGGGTGGAAACCGAGCAGTAGCGGCAGGAAATCTCTGACCAACCACGTCCACCTTAGCGGCCGGTGAGGCGACCAGCCGGAACCTATCGATGACTGAGTGAAGAAAACTCAACCACACTAGTACTAGTAGCAAAGTATTTGAAGAAAATGTGGATCGAAGCGCGTGCACTACAGGCTGAACGGATGTCTTATGCCATGCACGCCCTTTGTTAATTTTGCCATTGGCATCATTTGCCCTTCCCCGATTAGCAGTGTAGTCTGCTAGGGTTACTATTAACTTCAAACTCATTTGGATCAAGGTGTATGTGGTAGAAATCCTAGGTGTCTGAACTGCGCAAGGTGTCACACACAACGTTTGACTTCCTTTTATTATTTGTGTTACTTTGGTATTCCTTATAGACCTCGTTGGAACTTGTAAGGCCTTCAGTTCGCTAAAGTCGGGCAATGCGACTCCTACCTCAAAAATGACCATTTTTTCACTTAAGCGCGCCGATAGTTCCGCCGAAAACTTATATGCACGTTTGGCCCCCTCGATGAAACAACTACCTGATAGAAATGTTAACTACATGAGACATGGTCAACCGCCAAGCTGATATTGGATAGACAATCATGCCCGCCAAGCTCTTTCACCTGCACAAAGAGCTCACACGCTCTGCAGGACGACACCCCGATGGACTAGGTCAAATGACCGTGTAGCCAGGAAAGTAGATACTTCTCAAATGTTTGTGAGAAAATAAGAAAGACCATAGAATATAAATTTAACAATATTATTTCAAAGGTATTTCAAATGTATCTCTCTAGAATGGAAAAAAAACTCTGAATTCTTATCTCCAATCATTAACCAACAAATTGTACATATCTTAAAAATAATAAGGTAGTTGAGATGATGTCATGGCGATCTAGTCAATTGCGAATCGAGCGACTCTGTATAGTTTTATATCACACTTAATAAAATTTGATCACATAATGTTTGTACAATTTTAAGATAAGTTGTTATAAGCATATTTTCAATAACTTAAAAAATATGTTTTTTTTTCAACATTGCTTATAAAGAAAACATTTTATTTAACCAAGCACCCTAGCTGCAGTAAAAATATTAAAACAAATGTTGCATGCTTCCGCATACTAATATGTGACACTCCAATAAATCATAGCGTATATGTATATCAGCTTGTCTGTTTTCTCAGGTAGTTAGACATCTTTGGAGAGAGCTTATAAGTGTACTATTCAAATAAATGCCTGAATAGATGTCGCTAGAGTACTTTCTTATTTCTCTAATATGTGATTTAATAGAAAATTATAGCATACGATTACAAATATTAAATGTGAAACCATTCGAAAGTTCCAGAGTATATAAGGTGTTTGGAAGGATTCGTTGGAGAATCTCTGGCAGAATGTTCATAAGTATATCAAATAATACATTTTATTAATAAAAACTACTAGTCAAGAGCCCGTGCACTTGCATGGCTAGCTAGTTTTTAAGACTAATTGGAGAATATTTTTGGAGCACTTCTTGACACGGACACACGCAATACTCTCTAAGACATATTTTGAGTTTCTGAGTTCAAGCTTTGACCATAAATTCGTCTTTTCGTTATTTGCTACAAAATTAAGGTGAGGGTACCAAACTCTACATGTACATTGATTCATAGACTTAGAATAGGGTATGTACTAAACACCATCAATAACAGTAGCTACCACCATATGGCCATGGAATCCTTTCCCTAGCTAGTATAATATGGCCCTATAGGAGGGAATAAATGAAATAAGAGAGTATAGCAACAAAGGATGAGCATGATATATCGGAGAAAGTGTGCCACATAATTTCTGTCAAAAATAATGGGGGAAAAAGGAATTACCTTACATATGACGCTCCTCCCGGAGAAGTTGTCAAAGTCCCCGGCAAGCTCCTCCCAACAGCGCGAGGGAGAGATGAGAGGTGGGGGCGACCGTTGTGAGAGGTTGATGTGTGTGTGTGTGAGAGAGAGAGAGAGAGAGAGAGAGAGAGAGAGAGAGAGAGAGAGAGAGAGAGAGAGAGAGAGAGAGAGCAAAGGTGGGAGGCTCGTGGCTACGAGGGAGGGGAGTGGATAGGGTTTTTATGTTGATTGTATAAAAATTTCAAGGTCAAACAATGAAGGAAATGTGAACTCCCCTTCAAAGCTCGCGCATTCACTCTCAAAACAACGATTCTTCGTTGTACATTGTTCATTATCTAAGAAATGTGCATACCAAGATTTATGAAAACTGAGGGAGTCCTGTACTAAGGGGTCCTCGGGCCACCGGTCTCTTGGTCATGGGTCGGACTGACGGGCTACCATGGAGTCGAGCTTGGGTGTGGACCCATGTCTAGATAGAAGATCTTTGGAGCCGTGGAGTGCCCTCCAAGTTAAGATTTGACGTTATCTTTCCCTTATTGCAACTAATCGCTTATAACCCTAACCCTACTGGTGCCTATATAAACCGAAGGGTTTTACTCTTTTGGGTTAGAGCAACATCCAGTAGCCCGTCAACCTAGGGTTTAGCTCAACTGATCTCGAGCTAGATCGACTCTGTAACCATATCATACACATCAAATACAATCAAGCGGGACGTAAGGTTTTACCTCTTAGAGAGGGCCCGAACCTGGGTAAACACCGTGTCCTTCGTCCTTCGTCCCTTGTTCCCCATTGATGCTAGATCCACAGCTCGGGACCCCCTACCCGAGATCTTCCGGTTCTGACACCGACAACATACCGAGGTCATATCATGACACTGTGCCAAATTTCATGTTTTACAAACCTCATTTCCATTTTCTAGAATAAAAAAACCAATGAAGTCAATGTCCATGGTTGACTCCTGCCATAGAGATCTTTGATTTTTTTTCCATTTCTTGTATAAGCCATACAAATGTACCGAAGACCCTAAATATGATTTTCAAACCATTTTTGTGCATCATTCCACGTAATCATAGTTCAAATTTGAATCATATCCGTTAAATGGCTAGAAATGCACTTAATGACTTAAATATAACAAATGAGCTTTGAAAAGTACCAAAATTTAACATGGAGGATTATATGGTGTATGTTTAGTGTATAAAAAAATTTAAATGGTCAAACAATGAAGAAATGTCAATTCGCTCTCAAAACCATGATTCTTCCTTGGAGATGGTTCAGTTTCTAAAGAGTGTATATGCTAACTTTTGTGGAACCTTCTAAAAGCTTAACACAACACACTGAGGTCATATCATGATAGCATGTAAAGATTCATGTTTTCTCACTTCATTTACATTTTCTAGAACTAAACCACAATGAATTACATGTTTGTGGTTGACGTTTGCCATCAAGATATTTGAAATTTATTTTAATTTCTTGTAAAGTCATACAAATGACCTCAAAACTCTGAACATTTTTTAAACAATGTTTATGCATTGTTTCATGTACTCGTAGTTCATATTTGAATTGTATCCATTAAATTGTCTAGAAATGCACTTAATGACTTAAAATAGCGGGCTCTATGGGATGGATGGAGCTTAGCTATGGCATGCTGCACACATCACATCCACATGCGTGCTTGCTTGTATCTGTATGAATAAAATTAAAATGAATAAACCTAGCAAGCAAGGTAGCATAGGTGAGATCGTAGCTTGGTGTGCAGCAAAGAGAACAATCGATCGATGCACCCTCGTCCCTTCACCATTGGACCTCTAGCTTGCTTGCATTGCATATACTAGAGGAATACAGCCAAGGGCAACATTTTCCTCCATTCTTCTTTATCCTTTTTTTCCATCAAGCATTCTTGTGTATCCTAGCGTGGCAATTAAGTTGGGAGGAAAAAAAAAGACAGATCTACCAAGGTTCAGGCCCTCCTTACAAGGTAAAACCATACTCCTGCTCATGTATATTCGATTGAGGTGTACAAAATACAGCTATAACTGAGAGATTGTAACAAAGTACAACTATTTTTGTAGAGAGATTATCTTATCTTGTACTAGCAGGAGTGAGCTTAATTGTGCATGGTGAGGGGGACAATGCAGAAAAGCTGTTGTCTAGCTTCACACCCGGAAGCTACTTTTTTGTGTACCCAAACCCCCGAATAATACCTAGCTGGCCCATATTGTCTCTCTCAATCTATCATTGACCCTGTTTGGATACTCTTACTTAGCTAAAGGTTATAGTTAGTTTCTAGCTCATGACTAACATTGAACTAACTCTAGTGAAAGAGGTGTTTGAATGACAGGGTTAGATTGACATTAAATGCACTTTCTCAATCATTTAGAGGGGGGAGGATAGAGATATAATGAATTTTTAGTGTTTTTTAGTGCGCCCAAGAAGAACTAGCTCCAGTTAGTACCTTTTGGGTCGGATAGTTTTTTTGGGTGAGTATGATGCAACTAGCTCAAACTAACCCTCATGTTTGGATACTTTAGGGCTATTTGAGTCAAAACTAGCTCAAACTAACTCTAACCAATGAATCGAAACATGTCTATTGCTGCTAGCCAGGTGCTGGATGCTCGATCCCCAATGGGCATAGAGTACACTACGTAGACAACAACTCAGAAAATTTGTGCCCTAGCCACACACTGAAAAGCTACTTTTGGAGTACTATACTTAGTACCAATCTCTGAATCTGCCATTGCTGCTACCTACTCGATCTCGGTGGCTCTGTGCTGAAGATAACCATGTGCCCGATGGATAACTGGATATGTAGGCCTTAGCAACAAAATGCCGAAGAATGATTCTTTTCTTCCATCTATCTGAAGATAACCATGTGCTCTGGGCCTCTGGCTGGGGCACAATTCCAATTCCTTTGGGATGCAGAGCAGCGGCAGGACCACAGTCGTGGCTGCTGCCTAGCTTTACAACACAGTGCACAGTCGGTCAGTCAGTCCTCGAGAGCGCGTTGCTCCTCAGGCGTCGCCAAATCTTACTAAGATACTTCATTCCTAAGATATTTCTAGGTCGGACCTGAGCACCAGCACCGGCGGCATTGGCTTCGGCGCAAGCATGGACCGAGAGTACCTCAGCGGTAGCCTGGTGGAGACCAAGAAGTCGGCGAGCGGTGGCGAGCTGGGCGAACTGAAGCGGTCGTCGTCGTACAATGCCGACAGGTATGAGTTCAATCTTGTTTGACAGAGATTATCTTATCGTGTACTGGCAGTAGCGAGCTTAATTGTACATGCTGAAAAGGTGTGCTCTAGCAGTCTAGCCTCACACTGAAAAGCTACCGGACTCAATGGCTGTCTCTGACGTAGACAATTCAGAAATTTTGCGATCTACTCCCTCCGTTCCTAAATATAAATCTTTGTAGAGATTGCACTATGAACCACATACGGATGTATATAGATGCATTTTAGAGTGTAGATTCACTCATTTTGCTTCGTATGTGGTCTATTGTGAAATCGCTCCAGAGACTTATACTGTATTTAGGAACGGAGGGAGTACTAGGTTAGCCTCGCGCTGAAAAGCTACTTTTGGAGTACTTAGCACCATATTGTCACTGCCAATCACTGGACCCAGTGACCCTGTGCGCCGCCCGCCCGATGGATAGATGTGGATTTTAGCAGTAAAATGCAGGAAGATAAGCAAGCATGTGCAGCGTGCTCCCCTGTTTCACGCTAGTTGCTCTGCGCTGCTCTGGCTGTGGCACAATTCCAATACCTTTGGGGTGCTGCACTGTCCGTGGGTGAGTCGAGCGATTCCTCGAGATTGCTTGCGTCGCTCGGTCTATCCACACACCCGTCAGCAAATCTGACTAGATAGCTATGCTCCTCTCATTCTTTCTTTCTGAGTTCTGATTGCTGATGATTCATTTGAATTGTGCGTGCAGGGGCAGAGAATCTGCAATGAACACTGCTGGTACAACTAGACTACCACCAGTGGTGGTTGTAAGATGGAGCTGCATCCCGGCCGGGAGGAAACCCACCGGCGGCGGCAGCATCAAGAAGTCTCCGACCACCCACGTCCACATTAGCCGCCGGCGCGGCGACCAACCTACCGACGGACGGACTGAAGCGTGTGCATTGTAGGCTGAACGAATGTCTTGCTACGGCACGCGCTCTTGCGTAGACCGTAGGTAAAATTTTCTCTTTTATATTTTCCCCATTCCCGGAGTAGCTAGCTTAGAATTCAAACTCACCTGTATCAAGGTGTAATTGGAATGTTGTAGTGGTACGGCAACAGAGCGAAGAGCATGTGTGTGTGAACCGAGCAGAGTTGCACATGCAATGTTTGACTTTGTGTTTTCATTTGTTCAAACTTCAAAATGGAGGTTGATCCGTCCCCGTCCCCGTCCTCATCTCCATCTTGTCTTGTGGTTGCTACCTTGGACCTACTCTCTTGCTCGCACGCGGCACGAGGACGCTTATAATGTTGTCTTTTCCAAAACATGTATAATTTTATTCATGCTCATAATAATTACAGATTCACTGATTTTAATCTAAAATCCAAGAAAATACAAAATAACTCATATGACTAAAAAAATACAATTGAATCTCTTGGAAACATCTTTTTCATGGTACCAATCTCTGCTAGAGAAAAAAATATTCCAAAGACTTCGGTAAAGTGGCTGCAATTGGACTGGAGCATCCTCGTGATTGGGTTGTTCCTCGCATGCCAAATATCCATCAAAATGAGTATTTTCACAATTGAACGAACAATGCAATGTATGGTTTTGGGTCTGGTTTCTCGTATTAACATTTTTTTTTTTTTGAGAAAAAGGCTGTTGTATTCATTAAACATCAACCCCACAAAGTTCTTTACAAAACACAGGCACAATCATCTCCGGTGGAGCATCAAACCACACCACAGAACTTAAATTATTACAGCCAGCCTTTGCTAATACATGAGCACATCCATTCGCCGATCTACGGCACCACACAACACAGAAGTCCACAAAACGCCTGCATCTATCTTTTATCTCCTGCACCAGCGTCGCATGAATAGAGCGGTCCAGCTCTGAGTTTTCCAGTTTCGTCACTACTTCTCTGGAGTCCAGCTCTAGTAGCAACCTGGAGATCCCGACCTGCTCTGCAAGTACGATGGCTTCACGTGCTGCTAGTAGCTCTGCCAGCTCAGGGTCATGAACACCTGGGAATTTTGTACTGCTTGCTGCAACAAATTTGCCATCTTCTCGTCTGATAATAGCGCCACCCCCTCCATCACCTGCTTCTAGATTTAAACTACCGTCAGCATTGCCTTTGTGCCACCCACTTGGGGGAGTTTCTCGTATTAACTTTGACCAACTCTCTTCTTCTTAATGCAATGCAGGAACTCCTCGCCTTCGGATGAGGTTCTAACAAAATATTCGAATAAAAACGAGGGGCGCAATCATACTCACAAAGGTAATGAAATTATCCGAGTAACTTGCAAATTGACCCGTCATTGGCATGGACCGACACTATGAGGTACAATCCGTGCCCCGCACGAGCAGTCCTCCTATTTGGTGACCTGCGCGTCAGAAAACGAGGAAACATGCACCCACGCTGCCCCTGCGTGCCGTTTAGGGATGGCCCATGTGTGCGACGGGACCCCCTGCCTTTTACATTTTTGTTTTATTCTTTTTGTTTTATTTTCTTCCCAAAATAATTTGCTAATTCAGAAAAAATCAAATTTTAAAAACAAATGCGATGTTTGAGAATTTTTCATAATTCCTAAAATGTTCATGAATTCAAAAATATCTGCGTATCCGGAAAATGTTAATGATTTTTTTCCAAAATATATTCGCGAATTTTAAAAATTGTTTTGTATTTTAAAAAAATGTTATAAAATTATATTTGTTTTTTCTTATTCATAAAAACGTGCACAAATTAAAAAATGTTCATCAAGACAAAAAAAATCTTGAATTTCACAAATTGTGCCAAATTTAAAAAAAGAAAGGTTCGCTGATTAAAAACACTGTATTCACAATTTCAATAATATATGAACATTTTCAGAAAATAGTTTAGTAATTAGAAATTCTAACGACTTTTAAAACAGTTCACAAATTTTTTATAAGATGCACATGAATTTGAAACATGTTCAGCATTTCGAAAAAATGTCCACAAATTCAAAAAAATTCATGATATCAAAATATATTCATGATTTTAGAAAATGTTCATGAATTTTAAAGATGTCCACATAATTCAAAAGAATAAAATAGGAAATTAAGAGCAAAAGGAAAGAAAAAGGTGAAAAGGAACAACAATAAATTTAAAACTAAAAGGAAAATAAATAAAAAACAAAAATCAGAAAAAGAGCAAGACAAAAAGAAAAGGAAAACAAGAAAATGCATAGAAGGGAAGTAAAACCGGTCTGGGAAGGTTCTCCCAATACCGAAAGGAAATGGGAGTCTACCTAGTTGAGCTGACCTGGCACCTTCGCGTAGCGATCACATGGTACACGTTAGGTCACTATTAGCGTGCGCGAAATAGGATACGGGCCGAGAGGTGCCTAGGACGCAAAGAGAGGCATGCGGCCTGGCCTGGCCTGGCACAACCCATATATTTTTTTTGCTTTGTTTGGATCTATTTTTGATAAATAGGTCAAAAAGTTCCAAATTGGCCCAAAAACATAGGGCCCGTTAGGGACAAAATTGCCATGTTTGACTTTTTCTTTAAATAATTTGACATTTTCATAAGCTTGCGTTCTTCACTCATCAAGAGAACTCATATCAAATAATATCTTTTCATCGGCAAGTTTAAAATCATAGTTAGTTCTTTAATTGCATAATAAGCTTTATGTTCAAACTCAAAAGGTAAATGACAAGCTTTTCCATATATCATTTTATATCGGGAGATACCCAGATTTTTATAAGTTGTTTTGTATGCGCAGAGTACATCATCAAGTTTCATAGATCAATTTTTTCTAGAACTATCAACGGTCTTTTGCAAGATTAATTTAGGGACTCCAAACCTCGAAAAAAATAACCTCTTTAAGCAACTGCAAGTTGGAATAGTTTCCACCCACTAAGTAACATAATCAACCAGAACCCATGGATGACTGACTTCACTGAACAAAACGCAGCAACATAGTAGTACTACAAGTATGAGAATGATGTTGGACGTGCGTCCACTGCAGACTGAACGAACGAATGTCTTGCTACGGGACGAGCTCTTGCATCGACTTCCACTTCCCCCATTCCCGGAGTAGCTAGCGTAGAATTCAAACTCACTTGGATCAACGTGTATGTAGAATGTTGTAGTGGCACATGCGGTGCTTGACTTCAAACTACTTTTCCCCTGCTCATTTTCACGGGTAAAGCTACACCTAGCTTGGAAAATTGCTTTTGGAGGCCGAGCTCAAATGGAGGCAGGCCTCCATTTGCAAATTTCGAAATTCTTCAAAATTCATATTTTTTATATTTCAAAAAATTCTAAAAAAACAACAGATATTTTTTTCCGAAAAAAACGCTTTATTACTTAAAAGGTTTAAGCATTACACCCGGCTCTTGCATAACTAAAATGTACACATCCAAACAAAGTCTTCTCGCACAAACAAAAAACAAGAAGGCGAAATACAAAGAAATATGTAGTGTTTGTATAATGCTTAAAGCGGTGGTGGGCCAAGCCTAAGATCTTGCTGCCATCCATGTTGAGTAAAAGTATCCTTCGGCGTATTCTTCAATCGTGTACACACCTAAAAAAAAGGTCTCAATACTCTCCGTGTTGTAGAGAGGACCATAAACAAAGAGTTCCGGTGCATGTGTAGATAACCTACATAGCCAAAGCAATCAAATAACGGCAAGTGCACCCAACCTAAGAAGAGTTCTAAATCTGTGATCTATCCCATGTAACCAGTTACCTAATACGTTAGTAACACTACAAAGAGAATAGAAGCCAAAAGCTATCTGGATAACTGACGATATAGAACAAGCCAATTTGCATTGAAAGAATAAATGTTTTATTGCCTCATCATGGTGATAAAAGACACATTGTGGACTTCCATGCCAATTCCTCTTAATAAGATTATCTTTAGTAAGAATGACTCCCGATGAAGATACCATGCAAAGATTGTATTCTTAAGAGGTATCTTCTTGTTATTATTAGCTGGCACATCAAACTGGATTAACGCTATAGATTCCGGTGAGTATTGGCCATTCCCATGTTGGCTCCATCGAAATACATCAAGCCCATGTGACAATTGCACTGTGGACAATCGCTGGAGTCTGGGTCCAGTTAAATCTCTTTTGAACGTCATATTTGGTGAAAATGATTCCATTAGCATGGCGACAGTATCACCCTTGTGACGCACAAGGTTGTATAGAGCCGAATATTGTTCGTGGAGTGTGGCATTTTCTAGTTATTTGTTCTCCCAGAATCTAATTTCCAAGCCTTCCTTAAGATCCATAGGAGAAGAAATATTTCTTCGTAGCCATTAGGCCCGCCCAAAAGTGAGAATCTCCAGGCTTCCAGTATACTTAGGATATTGTCTTGGAACCCGCATATTTCCTCCTCAGGAGGTTTCGCCATACACCATCTTCCGCTAGTACTTTAAACAACTATTTGCCTAGGAGGGCCCTATTCTTAACCTCAAGGTCATGAATTCCCAACCTGCTTTGGTCTTTGGGAAGGCAAACCACACTTCAGTTAGCCAGTCAATATTTCTTTCTCTCGTTATCTCCTTCCCAAAAGAATCTTGATCAGAAATAATTCAATCTTTGTAAAACTCCTTTCCACAACTAGATTGAATTTACTGCAGATGTGCATGGAGGTAAATTGTATATGTGTGTAAATTTTTACGATGAAATACATGAAATGAGGGTTGTGCAAAAAAAATCTAGGGCTTTTCAACACATGATACTATTCATCCTCACATTCCATGATTTTGTTTTTTTACAGGTCACATTTCAAGGCATTTCATCCTAAAATTTTACACATATATACATTTAATCCTTGTATATTTGCATATTTTTTTCAGAATTTTTTGAAGCCGGAAAGTTTGACTTTTGTTTTTTTAATAAAGGGCGCCATGGAGCCTAGTCACCAAAACGCCCCATCCCACCTACCTAATGTTTCTGACATATAGTCTAATTTGGAACGCTAATGCCAAATATTAGCTAGTACTTGGTTGGTTACCATGTAAACTTGCCAACCTCACGAGAAATTACCAATTTTTGACAACTTTTGATCTTGGTAATTGTTGGCTTGCCAAGTATTGGTAATGTCAACTGTTGGCATCAAACCAATTATATATGTCCATATATGCCCGACTCAAAACGGACTTGTGTTGCCTTATGCTACTTCTCGAGCTTGCGTTGTATTCCCTCGAAGAGGAAAGGGAGATGCAGCACAGTAGCGTAAGTATTTCTTTCAGTTTTTGAGAACCAAGGTATCAATCCAGTAGGAGACCACGCGCGAGTCCCTCGCACCTGCATAACCAAATAAAAACTTCACAGCCAGCGCGATAAGGGGTCGTCAATCCCTTTACGATCACTTACGAAAGTGAGATCTGATAGAGATGATAGTTTGTTATTTTTGGTATTTTCGTTATACGAACAGAAAGTAAAAGCGGAAAAGCAAAGTAGATTGTAGATTGATATGTTGAGAATAGACCCAGGAGCCATAGTGTTCTCTAGTGGCTTCTCTCATGATAGTGATATTCTACGGCGGGTAAACAAATTACTGTCGAGCAATTGATAGAAAAGCGAATAATAATGAGACTATCTAGGCATGATCATTGTATATAGGCATCACATCCGAGACAAGTAGACCGAAACGATTCTGCATCTACTACTATTACTCCACACATCGACCGCTATCCAGCATGCATCTAGTGTATTAAGCTCATAAGAACAGAGTAACGCCTTAAGCAAGATGACATGATGTAGAGAGATAAACTCAAACTTAGTGATATAAACCCCATCTTTTTATCCTCGATGGCAACAATACAATACGTGCCTTGCTGCCCCTACTATCACTGCGAAAGGACACCGCAAGATTGAACCCAAAGCCAAGAACTTCTCCCATTGCAAGAACTATAGATCTAGTAGGCCAAACCAAACCAATAATTCGAAGAGACTTGCAAGGATATTATAATCACACATAAAGAGTTCAGAAAAGAACCAAATATTTCTCATAGATAATCTTGATCATAAACCCACAATTCATCGTATCTCGACAAACACACCGCAAAAAGACATTACATCGAATAGATCTCCTCGAAGACCGAGGAGAACTTTGTATTGAGATCCAAAGAGAGAGAAGAAGCCATCTAGATACTAGCTATGGACCCGAAGGTCTATGGTAAACTACTCACAACTAATGGTGAGGCGATGATGATGATGTAGAAGCACTCCATGGAAGATCCCCCCTCCGGCGGAGCTCCGGAATAGGCCCCAAGATGGGATCTCACGGGAACAGAAGGTTGCGGCAGTGGAACTAGGGTTTTCTCTGTTTGTCTGATGTTTTCAGGGTACGTAGGTATATATAGGAGGAAGGAGGGCACCGGGGGCCAAACGTGGGGCCCACGATGCAGGGGGCGCGCCCTATAGGGGGGCGCCCTATATGGGGCCCCCACCCTCGTGGGCGCCACGTGTGCCCTACTCCGTGGTTCTCAAGTCTCCCGTGCGTGTTTTTCTCCAAAAATATCTCTCCCGAAGGTTTCGTTCCGTTTGGAGTCCGTTTGATATTCTTTTTTTGTAAAACCCTGAAATAGGCAAAAAAACAACAATCAGGACTGGGCCTTTGGGTTAGTAGGTTAGTCCCAAAAATAATATAAAAGTGTAAAACAAAGCCAATTAAACATCCAAAACATCATAAATAATAGTATGGAACAATAAAAAATTATAGATACGTTGGAGACGTATCAAGCATCCTCAAGCTTAATTACTGCTCGTCCTCGAGTAGGTAAATGATAAAAATAGAATTTTTGATGTGGAATGCTAACCAACATAGTTTTTCAATGTAATTCTCTTAATTGTGGCATGAATGTTCAGATCTGAAAGATTCAAGACAAAAGTCTATATTGACATAAGAAATAATAATACTTCAAGCATACTAACAAAGCAATCATGTCTTCTCAAAATACTATGGCTAAATAAAGTTATCCCTACAAAATCACATAGTCTGGCTATGCTCCCTCTTCATCACACAAAACATTCATATCATGCACAAACCCGATTTCAGCCAAGCACATGTTTTCATACTCTATTCTTTCAAATCTTTCAACTTTCACGCAATACATGAGCGTGAGCCATGGACATAGCACTATGGGTGGAATAGAGAGATGGTTGTGGAGAAGACAAAAAGGAGGGAGATAGTCTCACATCGACTAGGCATATCAACGTGCTATGGAGATGCCCATCAATAGATATCAATGTGAGTGAGTAGGGATTGCCATGCAACAGATGCACTAGAGCTAAAAATGTATGAAAGCTCAACAAAAGAAACTAGTGGGTGTGCATCCAACTTGCTTGCTCATGGGCATTTGAGGAAGCCCATCGTTGGAATATACAAGCCAAGTTCTATAATGAAAATTCCAACTAGTATATGAAAATGACTACACATGAGACTCTCTATCACGAAGAACATGGTGCTACTTTAAAGCACAAGTGTGGAAAAAGATAGTAGCAATTGTCCCCTTTTTTCCTTTTTTGGAGGGGCTTTATTGATTTAGCCTTTCCTCACATGGGACAATGCTCTAATAATGATGATCATCACACTATCATAGAATTACAACTCGATATTACAACTCGATACTAGAACAAGTATGACTCTATATGAATGCCTCCGGCGGTGTACCGGGATGTGCAATGAATCAAGAGTGACATGTATGAAAAATTATGCATGGTGGCTTTGCCACAAATACGATGTCAACTACATGATCATGCATGGCAATATGACAATATGAAGCGTGTCATATGAACGGAACGGCGGAAAGTTGCATGGCAATATATATCGGAATGGCTATGGAAATGCCATGATAGGTAGGTATGGTGGCTGTTTTGAGGAAGGATATATAGTGCGTGTATGGTACCGGCGAAAGTTGCGCGATACAAGACAGGCTAGCAATGGTGGAAGGGTGAGAGTGCGTATAATCCATGGACTCAACATTAGTCATAAAGAACTCATATACTTATTGCAAAAATCTACGAGTCATTAAAACAAAGCAATCAACGCATGCTCCTAGGGGGGAGGTTGGTAGGAGTTAACCATCGCGCGCCCCCGACCTCCACACAAAGGTTGACACTTTACAAATACCTCATGCTCTAACTTCGTCACATAGCGGTTCACCATACGTGCATGCTACGGGAATCACTAACCTTAACACAAGCATTTCTCAATTTCATAATAACTCCATTAGCATGACTCTAATATCACTATCCTCATATCTCAAAACAATTATCAAGCATCCAACTTCTCATCATATTCAATGCACTTAGTGTGAAAGTTTTTACTACATTGATATTGGATGTCTATCATGTGAAGACTAGTTTTATAGCCTAAGCACATTACCATGCTGTTTTAATAGACTCTCAAAAGGATATAAGTGAAGCATGAGAGATAAAAAATTTCTACAAAATAAAATTACCACCGTGCTCAAAAAGATATAAGTGAAGCACTAGAGCAAACTATTTAGCTCAAAAGATATAAGTGAAGCACGTAGAGTGTTTTAACAATTCCTAGGCCATATTTATCACTCTCAAAAAGATGTGTCCGGCAAGTATAATTGTGGCAAACTAACAAGCAAAGACTCAAATCATACATGATGCTCCAAGTAAAACACATATCATGTGGTGAATAAAAATATAGTCCCGAGTATAGTTACCGATAGATGAAGACGAAAGAGGGGATGCCTTCCCGGGGCATCCCCAAGCTTAGGCTTTTGGTTGTACTTGAATTTTACCTTGGGGTGCCTTGGGCATCCCCAAGCTTAGGCTCTTGCCACTCTTTGTTCCATAGTCCATCAAAGCAATACTCAAAACTTGAAAACTTCACAACACAAAACTTAGACAAAAATCTCGTGAGCTCCGTTAGTATAAGAAAGCAAACCACTACTCAAAGGTACTGCAATGAATTCATTCTTTATTTATATTGGTGTTAAACCTACTATATTCCAACTTCTCTATGGTTCATACTTCCCAATACTACTCATAGATGCATTGAAATAAGCAAACAACACACGAAAAACAGAATCCGTCAAAAACAGAACAGTCTGTAGTAATCTGCCGGTTTCGCATACTTCTGTAACTCCACAAAATTCAAACTAAATTGGTAAACGTGAGGAACTTGTTTATTAATCATCTGCAAAAAGAATCAACTAAATAGCATGCTCCAGTAAAATCTGGTGATCATTCTAGCGAGCGCTAACGATTCTGTTTTTCGCAACAAGATCATATAAACTTCACACAAGTCTTCCCAAAGGTTCTACTTGGCACAAACACTAAACAAAACACAAAACCACATCTAAACAGAATATAGATGCAATATTTATTCCTAAACAGAAGAAAAAACAAAAAATATAAAATTGGGTTGCCTCCCAACAAGCGCTATCGTTTTACGCCCCTATCTAGGCACGATACATGGATAGATCTAGGTATTGCCATCTTTGGAAGGCAATCCATAAGTGGCTCTCATAATAGATTCATATGGTAATTTGATTTTCTTTCTAGGAAAGTTTTCCATGCCTTTCCTTAACGGAAATTGGAATCTAATATTTCCTTCCTTCATATCAATAATTGCACCAATCGTTCTAAGGAAAGGTCTACGAAGAATAATAGGACATGAAGGATTGCAATCTATATCAAGAACAATGAAATCTACGGGCACATAATTCCTATTGTCAACAATAAGAACATCATTAATCCTTCCCAAGGTTTCTTAATAGTGGAATCCGGAAGATGCAAATTTAAAGAACAATCATCAATCTCATGGAATCCTAGCAAATCACACAAAGTTTTTGGGATAGTGGAGACACTTGCACCCAAATCACACAAAGCATAGCATTCATGATCTTTAATTTTAATTTTGATAGTAGGTTCACACTCATCATAAAGCTTTCTAGGGATAGAAACTTCTAACTCAAGTTTTTCTTCATAAGATTACATCAAAGCATCAACTATGTGTTTGGTAAAAGCTTTATTTTGACTATAAGCATGCATAGAGTTTAGTATGGATTGCAACAAGGAAATACAATCAATCAAAGAACAATTATCAAAATTGAATCCCTTGAAATCCAAAGTAGTGGGTTCATCACTATGCAAAGTTTTAATCTCTTCACTCCCACTTTTAACAATTTTAGCATCAAGGTCTAAAAACTCCGAATCATTGGGACACCTTAGAGTAGAATCATCTCCAATCCTATCTTCATCAAGATTTATACTAGAAAACAAGGATATAATAGGAGACACATCAATAACTTTCAGATCTTCATATTTATTTTCATAATAACTAGAAGAACACGCTTTTATATAATTCTCTCTTTTAGCACGCATCCTAGTGGTTCTTTCTTTGCATTCATCAATGTAAATTCTCATGGCTTTGAGAGACTCATTGATATCATGCTTAGGTGGGATAGATCTACGTTTCAAAGAATCAACATCAAGAGTAATTATATCCACACTTCTAGCCAATTCGTCAATCTTAAGCAATTTTTCTTCAAGCATACCATTGAAATTCTTTTGCGAAATCATAAACTCCTTAACACTAGTTTCAAATTCAGAAGGCATCTTTCCATAAGAGTTGTTGTAGGAATTACCATAATTATTAGAGGAATTACTAGGAAAAGGCCTAGGATTAAAGTTCCCTCTATAAGCATTGTTACCAAAATTATTCCTACCAACAAAATTCACATCCAAAGATTCATTATTATTTTCAATCAAAGTGGACAAAGGCATATCTTTAGGATCATAAGAAGCACTCTTAGCAGCAAATAATTTCATAAGTTCATCCATCTTTCAACTCAAAACACTAATTTCTTCAATAGCATGCACTTTTTTACTAGTAGATCTTTCAGTGTGCCATTGAGAATAATTAACCATGATATTATCTAGGAGTTTGGTAGCTTCTCCTAAGGTAGTTTCCATGAAAGTACCTCCTGCGGCCAAATCTAAAAGATTTCTAGAAGCAAAATTCAAGCCAGCATAAAGGTTTTGAATAAGCATCCATAAGTTCAAACCATGTGTAGGGCAATTATGTATTATTAGTTTCATTCTCTCCCGAGCTTGTGCAACATGCTCATGATCTAGTTGCTTAAAATTCATAATATCATTTCTAAGAGAGATGATCTTAGTAGGAGGGAAATACTTAGAGATAAAAGCATCTTTGCACTTATTCCACGAATCAATACTATTTCTAGGCAAAGAGGAAAACCAAGTTTTAGCACGATCCCTAAGTGAAAACGGAAATAACTTCAATTTAAAAATATCGTTATCTGTATCCCTTTTCTTTTTCATATCACACAAATCAAGAAAGTTGTTTAGATGGGTAGCGGCATCTTCACTAGGAAGGCCGGAAAACTGATCTTTCATGACAAGATTCAACAGAGCAGCATCGATCTCACAAGATTCAGCATCGGTAATAGGAGCAACCAGAGTGCTGATAAAATCATTATTGTTGGTATTGGAGAAGTCACACAATTTGGTATTATTCTGAGCCATAGTGACAAGCAAACAATCCAACACACACAAGCAAACAAGAGGCAAGCGAACGATAAACACATGACAGAAGAAAGGCAAATAAAACGGCAATGGTGAAGTGGGGGAGAGGAAAACGAGAGGCATAAAATGTAATGCGAAGGATAAGGGTTTGTGATAGGTACTTGGTATATGACTTTTGCGTAAGCCTCCCCGACAACGGCGCCAGAAATTCTTCTTGCTACTTCTCAAACTTGCGTTGTATTCCCTCGAAGAGGAAAGGGAGATGCAGCACAGTAGCGTAAGTATTTCCCTCAGTTTTTTAGAACCAAGGTATCAATCTAGTAGGAGACCACGCGTGAATCCCTCGCACCTGCACAAACAAATAAGAACTTTGCAGCCAACGCGATAAGGGGTGGTCAATTCCTTTACGGTCACTTACGAAAGTGAGATCTGATAGAGATGATAGTTTGATATTTTTGGTATTTTTGGTTATAAGAACAGAAAGTAAAAGCGGAAAAGTAAAGTAGATTGTAGATTGATATGTTGAGAATAGACCCGGGAGCCATAGTGTTCTCTATTGGCTTCTCTCATGATAGCGATATTCTACGACGGGTAAACAAATTACTGTCGAGCAATTGATAGAAAAGCGAATAATTATGAGACTATCTAGGCATAATCATTGTATATAGGCATCACGTCCGAGACAAGTAGACCGAAACGATTCTGCATCTACTACTATTACTCCACACATCGACCGCTATCCAGCATGCATCTAGTGTATTAAGCTCATAAGAACAGAGTAACGCCTTAAGAAAGATTACGTGATGTAGAGAGATAAACTCAAACTTAGTGATATAAACCCCATCTTTTTATCCTCAATGGCAACAATACAATACGTGCCTTGCTGCCCCTACTGTCACTAGGAAAGGACACCGCAAGATTGAACCCAAAGCCAAGCAATTCTCCCATTGCAAGAACTATAGATGTAGTAGGCCAAACCAAACCAATAATTCGAAGAGACTTGCAAGGATATTATAATCACACATAAAGAGTTCAGAAAAGAACCAAATATTTCTCATAGATAATCTTGATCATAAACCCATATTTCATCCGATCTCGACAAACACACCGCAAAAAGAGATTACATCTAATAGATCTCCTCGAAGACCGAGGAGAACTTTGTATTGAGATCCAAAGAGAGAAGAAGCCATCTAGATACTAGCTATGGACCCGAAGGTCTGTGGTAAACTACTCACAACTCATGGTGAGGCGATGATGATGATGTAGAAGCACTCCATGGAAGATCCCCCCTCCGGCGGAGCTCCGGAACAGGACCCAAGATGGGATCTGATGGGCCTCTAGCCCCTCGTTGGTTACCCCAAGTGGAAGGCGTGAGATGTAGTGTTGCGGAAGTTTTTCCCTTGGCAAGATACCAAGGATCGAATCCCCAGAGACTCCTAGGTTCAACAAGAAGGTGTCAACTGCTAACGGCGCCAAATATTAGCAATCAACGTGGACCTGCACACAGATACAAATAACTTTGCTCCCAACGAGTACAGAGAGGTTGTCGATCCCTCCGGCCTTGTAGTTCACAAAGGATTAAACGCAAATGATAGTAGTGATAGATAATGTTTGCAATAGTAAATAATAGCGAAAAGTAAATAGCGGATGTGATCAATGATGGTAATATGGACCGGAGTCTCATGATGTTCACTAGTGATGTCTCTCTCCCAAAAGACGATAAAACAGCTATGTGAGGTAAACGAATTACAGCTGGGCAATTGATAGGACCACGAACGCAAACCAATGCTGACTACATTGCAAGAAAGGTTGAGGTTCAAAGCATGGGCGGTACGCCAAAGTAAGTAGACTGAAATCCATCAATATCTACTACTAATCATCCACCTTGAGATATCTATCCAGAACATCTCGCTGGTATTAAGTTGCGAGTCCCACCCATAGTGTAAACTCAATGCAACAGACAACTGCATTAAAAGAACTTTGCGTAAAGTAAACAATCCTTGCACCCGCGGGCACAAGCACCGTTGTTTTCCCCCTTGTGGCAACAGCACATCCCCTAGACTCATGTTTCTGTCACTCAAGCTAGTCATCGAGGGGCATGAACCCACAATCGAGCATAACGTTCCCTCTTGGAGTCACTACCTATTACTTGGCCAAAGCAATAAATAACAACGGAGAACATGCAAGAATTACTTATGGACATAAATATAAAAGAGGTAGATCAAATATATTACTCAATCACAATCTGAACATAATTTCATAATCCATCGGATCCCAGCAAACTCAACATAGCAACAGCATAAGGATTACATATGTGCCTCGATCATGTAGGGCAGCTCACGAGGACTAATTAGTGAAGCGCAAGAACGGGAGGAGAACATCACATAGCTACTGGTCATGGACTCATGGTCCAAGGGAGACTACTCACAACTCATCCGGGAGGCGTCCATGGTGGTGGAGAGGCTCCCGGTGGTGATCCTCCCCTCCGGCAGGGTGCCGGGAAGAGTTCTCCTGGTGCTCCCGATCTTGGAAGCGGCAGCGGCGGCGGAACAGAGATGAGATCGCGAAAAAGAGTTCCTCTCTCGAGGGTTTCGGAGGACGCTCTAAATATATGCCAAAGGGGGGCACCAGACGGGGCTCGGGGGGCCCAGGCGCCCCCCCGACGCGGCCCAGGGGGGCGCGCCGCCAGGGCGCCTGGAGCCCTGGTGCCTCCCCCCGGCTGTCCTTCGGGCGCACGTTAGGTTTTGGAACGCTGATTTTTTATATAATTTTTCTGGATTTTTCCTGGCAGTTCTCGTAATTTGAAAACCTGAAATACAAAAACAGCCGAAAACAGAAACTGGCACTGGGGTGCACTGATTTAATAGGTTAGTCCAAATATGATCAAAAGTGTATGGAAGTGTATGAATATCATAGCAATATCACCCAAAAGAGGCATGGAGCAAGCAGAAATTATAGATACGTTTTGGACGTATCAGGATCTCACGGGAACAGAAAGTTGCGGCGGTGGAACTAGGGTTTTCTCTATTCGTCTGATGTTTTCGGGGTATGTAGGTATATATAGGAGGAAGGAGGGCACCGGGGGGGGGGGGCAAACGTGGGGCCCACGAGGCAGTGG
>LR738714.1:796990778-797022190 GCA_902687465.1 Secale cereale | reverse complement strand
GGGGGGGGGGCGCCCTCCCTCGTGGGCGCCACGTGTGCCCTACTCCGTGGTTCTCAAGTCTCCCGTTCGTGTTTTTTTCCAAAAATATCTCTCTCGAAGGTTTCATTCCGTTTGGACCCCGTTTGATATTCCTTTTCTGTAAAACCCTGAAATAGGCAAGAAACAACAATCTGGACTGGGCCTTTGGGTTAGTAGGTTAGTCCCAAAAATAATATAAAAGTGTAAAACAAAGCCTATTAAACATCCAAAACATCATAAATAATAGTATGGAACAATAAAAAATTATAGATACGTTGGAGACGTACACTAGTACAAAACAGGGCTTTGGTCCAGGCCTTGCCAGCCCATTAGTCCCGGTTCAATCAAGAACCGGGACCAATGGGGGCATTGGACCCGGTTCGTGAGCCCAGGGGGCCGGCCGGGCCACGTGGGCCATTGGTCCCGGTTCGTTTGGACCTTTTGGTCGCGGTTGGTGCGACGAACCGGGACCAATGGGTCTTGCTCCTGGCCCACCACCATTGGTCCCGGTTGGTGACTTGAACCGGGACCAGAGGCTCCCCTTTAGTCCCGGTTCATATCACCAACCGGGACCAATGAGGTGCCTATATATACCCCCTCGCGCAAGAGCAGAGCACACTGCTCTGTTTTTTCTGGCCGAGGGGGAGAGGGCTTGGTGGTGCTCTAGCTCACCTCCTATGCACACAACGTGTTCGATGGAATGCCCGAGCCACACTAGTTAAGCTTTTCTCCTCTCGAAGCTCTATTTTCTTCGAGATTTGTCTAGGTTTAGCGGTTCGTCCCGTCCCGTCCCCGTCTTCGCCGCCGTCGATCGCCCCCGCCGATCTCGTCACCGGCACCACCGTGGTGAGCCTCTTGTTATGTCCATGCTTTTCTTACTTTTATTATTGCTTGTTATTATTGCTTTAGATAGATATTTGTCTAATTTTCTTACGTTTATTATTGCTTGTTATTATATAGTGCGATGGTTTTGATATCCGCCCACGTGGGCCCTCGTCCTGTCTATGATTCGGATGTGGTATATTATCTTTAATTTATAACTATTTGTTTTAGTGTTTATGACAATTATGCCGACCAACCTGACATGCATAGATGTTTTTATATGTCTAGGAGGTAGTTGAACCAAAAATTCCAACGGACCCTCTTGTGGAGAGGTTAAATTTAGTTGAAGAGGAAAACATTTCCTTAAAGAAAAAATTGGAAAAAATGGAGGAGGAGAAGATGGAATTGGAGTTGCATGTTGCGGAAGTCGTCGATGATCACAAGATCAAGATGGACCCTATTGTCGAGAGGTTAAATTTAGTTGAAGAAGAAAACAATTTCTTGAAGCAAAAAATAAAAAAAAATTGAGGACGAGAAGATGATATTGGAGTTGCATGTTACGGATGTCGTCGATGATCCCAAGCTCAAGATGGATGCAATGCGGTTGAAGATTAGAAAATATGCCATTCATACCGAGGCTTGGTATCATTATGCCGTTGGTTCAATTGTTACCTTGGTTGCGATTATGATCGCATTTGTTTTTGCATTGAAATGTTTTACATAGTTTCGATGTGTATGGAGAGCTATATGTTGTTAGATGAGAACTATGTATGTACTTTGGTTTTAATGTGCTGATGAACTTCTATTAATTTGGTCACTTAATTATCTATCTATGATGTTCTGTAATGGTTTTTGACACACTTAATTATATATAATGCACGCAGATGAACCGGCAATGGATGTACGGTGACAGACACACCTTCGAGTACATTAAGGGCGTGCATGAGTTTCTAAATGCGGCTGAGGCAAACAAGCAGAACGGTTTTATGTGTTGTCCATGCACTAAATGTGGGAATACGATGTCTTACTCTAACCGGAAAATCCTTCACTCCCACCTGCTTTACAAGGGTTTCATGCCACACTATAATGTTTGGACGAGGCACGGAGAAATAGGGGTTATGATGGAAGACGGCGAAGAAGAAGAGTACGATGACAACTATGCTCCCCCTGAATACGGTGATGCTGCAATGGGGGGAGCTGGTGAAGATCAAGAGGAACCAGACGATGTGCCCAATGATGCTGCAACGGGTGAAGCTGCTGAAGATCAAGAGGAACCAGATGATGATCTCCGCCGGGTCATTGTCGATGCAAGGACGCAATGCGAAAGTCAAAACGAGAAGCTGAAGTTCGATCTCATGTTAGAGGATCACAAAAAAAGGGTTGTACCCCAATTGCGAAGATGGCAACACAAAGCTCGGTACCGTACTGGAATTGCTGCGGTGGAAGGCAAAGAATGCTGTGGCTGACAAAGGATTTGAGAAGCTACTGAAAATATTGAAGAAGAAGCTTCCGAAGGATAACGAATTGGCCGACAGTACATACGCAGCAAAGAAGGTCGTATGCCCTCTAGGATTGGAGGTGCAGAAGATACATGCATGCCCTAATGACTGCATCCTCTACCGCGGTGCATACAAGGATCTGAACGCATGCCCGGTATGCGGTGCATTGCGGTATAAGATGAGAGGAGATGACCCTGGTGATGTTGACGGCGAGCCCGCCAGGAAGAGGGTTCCTGCGAAGGTGATGTGGTATGCTCCTATAATACCACGGTTGAAACGTTTGTTCAGAAACGGAGAGCATGCCAAGTTGATGCGATGGCACAGTGAGGATCGTAAGAAAGACGGGAAGTTGAGAGCACCCGCTAACGGGTCGCGGTGGAGAAAAATCGAGAGAAAGTACTGGGAGGAGTTTGCAAAGGACCCAAGGAACGTATGGTTTGCTTTAAGCGCGGATGGCATTAATCCTTTCAGGGAGCAGAGCAGCAATCACAGCACCTGGCCCGTGACTCTATGTATGTATAACCTTCCTCCTTGGATGTGCATGACGCGGAAGTTCATTATGATGCCAGTTCTCATCCAAGGCCCTAAGCAACCCGGCAACGACATTGATGTGTACCTAAGGCCATTAGTTGAAGAACTTTTACAGCTGTGGAATGGAAACGGTGTACGTGCGTGGGATGAGCACACACATGAGGAATTTGACCTAAAGGCGTTGTTGTTCGTGACCATCAACGATTGGCCCGCTCTCAGTAACCTTTTAGGACAGACAAACAAAGGATACGACGCATGCACGCACTGTTTAGATGACACTGAAAGTATATACCTAGACAAATGCAGGAAGAATGTGTACCTGGGCCATCGTCGATTTCTTCCGACCAACCATCAATGTCAAAAGAAAGGCAAGCATTTCAAAGGCGAGGTAGATCACCGGAAGAAGCCCACCATGCGTACCGGTGATCATGTACTTGCTATGGTCAATGATTTACACGTAATCTTTGGAAAGGGCCCCGGCGCACTAGCTGTTCCGAATGACGCCAAGGGACACGCACCCATGTGGAAGAAGAAATCTATATTTTGGGACCTACCCTACTGGAAAGACCTAGAGGTCCGCTCTTCAATCGACGTGATGCACGTGACGAAGAACCTTTGCGTGAACCTGCTAGGTTTCTTGGGCGTGTATGGAAAGACAAAAGATACAGCTGAGGCACTGGAGGACCTGCAACATTTGCACGAAAAAGACGGCATGCCTTCGAAGTAGTATGAAGGTCCTTCCAGCTATGCTCTTACGAAAGAAGAGAAAGAAATCTTCTTTGAATGCCTGCTCAGTATGAAGGTCCCGACTGGCTTCTCGTCGAATATAAAGGGAATAATAAATATGCCAGAGAAAAAGTTCCAGAACCTAAAGTCTCATGACTGCCACGTGATTATGACGCAACTGCTTCCGGTTGCATTGCGGGGGCTTCTACCAGAAAATGTCTGATTAGCCATTGTGAAGCTATGTGCATTCCTCAATGCAATCTCTCAGAAGGTGATCGATCCAGAAATCGTACCAAGGCTAAGGAGTGATGTGGCGCAATGTCTTGTCAGTTTCGAGCTGGTGTTCCCACCATCCTTCTTCAATATCATGACACACGTCCTAGTTCATCTAGTCGACGAGATTGTCATTCTGGGACCCGTATTTCTACACAATATGTTCTCCTTTGAGAGGTTCATGGGAGTCCTAAAGAAATATGTCCGTAACCGCGCTAGGCCAGAAGGAAGCATCTCCATGGGCCATCAAACAGAGGATGTCATCGGGTTTTGTGTTGACTTCATTCCTGGCCTTAATAAGATAGGTCTCCCTAAATCGCAGTATGAGGGGAGACTGACTGGAAAAGGCACGCTTGGAAGGGACTCAATAATATGCAGGGACGGATATTCTTGGTCTCAAGCACACTACACAGTTCTACAGAACTCTACCTTGGTGACCCCGTATGTCGATGAACACAAGAACAGTCTGCGCTCCAAACACCCGGAGCAGTGCGACGACTGGATTACATGTGAACACATCAGGACTTTCAACAGTTTGTTGGAAACACGTCTCAGAGGTGACAACACTGTTTGTGATGAGTTGTACTTGTTGTCCAAGGGACCATCTTTGACTGTATTGATTTACAAATGATACAAGATAAATGGGAATACATTTTACACGATTGTCCAAGATCAAAAGAGCACCAACCAAAACAGCGGTGTCCGCTTTGATGCAACAACCGAGAGGGGAAAGGACACATATTAAGGTTACATAGTGGACATATGGGAACTTGACTACGGACATGATTTTAAGGTCCCTTTGTTTAAGTGCAAATGGGTCAATCTGTCAGGAGGCGGGGTACAGGTAGACCCACAGTACGGAATGACAACAATGGATCTGAAAAATCTTGGGTACACTGACAAACCGTTCGTCCTAGCCAATGATGTGGCACGGGTTATCTATGTGAAGGACATGTCTACCAGACCAAGAAAAAGAAAAGATAAGGAAGCGGATACATCATACGATGAGCCAAAGCGCCACATAGTTCTTTCAGGAAAAAGGGACATCCTGGGAGTGGAGGGCAAGACAGAAATATCTGAAGATTATGAAAAGTTTCATGAAATTCCTCCCTTCAAAGTCAAGGCTGACCCAAGCATCCTGATAAACGATGAAGATTATCCATGGTTACGACGCAATAAGCAAATGACACAAGCGAAGAAAAAGTGAAGACTTTTTCCGCAACTATTATGATGATACCATGCCAACTTTGTAACAGAGGAGTATGATACATTGTCCGTTTTGTACATGCACATGCTATGCCAACTTTCTCAGAGTTCATTTGAAAACTATGAATTTAGGTCGAATTTTCTCTATAGGTGCATCTATGTTCATTTTTTTAGTAAAGTTAACCACAAACTTGTGATTCACACAAATTTCAAAGAATTCAAATTTTAATTATTCAAATTTGAATACTACTGGCACTAATTATTTTGTTGTAAGTAGAAACAAAATAAAATAAATAAAGCAACAAAGAAAACAAATAATTTCAAATTTAAACTATTCAAATTTGAATACTACTGGCACTAACAGAAATTTTGTAATTGGTTTTACCTAAAGCAACAAAGAAAGTATTTTGTTGTAAGTAGAAACAAAATAAAATAAATAAAGTAACAAAGAAAACAAATAATTTCAAATTTAAACTATTCAAATTTGAATACTAGTAGCACTCAGAAATAAATAAAGCAGAATAATTAAAAACAAATAATTGGTTTTACCAAAAGCAAGAATATTCACAAAGAAACTCTAAATACAGCAAAAAACAACTCAGACATAAATAAAGGAGAAAAGGAAAAAAACTAAATTTAAAAAATAGGGCGCTGCCCAGTGAGCTTGCAAGGCCTACGGCCTAGCATGCAGCTGGACTATAAGGCCCAGCAGACTCATAGGGCACCGCGCAAAGTTAGGCCTAGAAGCCTGCAATAGAGAGGAGTTCAATACAGCCACCGCAGTGGGGCTTATAAACCACTCCGAGCCCCTGTCAACTAGCGTGGTGGGACTAAAGATTTTGGCCGCGGGGCAGGACAAGGGCTCTGGTCCCGGTTGGTGGCATCAATCGGGGCTAAAGGGAGGGCATTGGTCCCAGTTGGGACCAATGCCCCCCTTTAGTCCCGGTTGGTGGCACCAACCGGGACCAAAGGTCTCTCCTTCCCGCCCTTTGGGCTGCTGAAAAGAGACCTTTGGTCCCGGTTGGTGCCACGAACCGGGACCAAAGGGGGCATTCGTCCCGGTTTTTGCCACGAACCGGGACCAATGCCCTGGGTATATAAGTGGAACTTAGCAATTTTCAGTTTCCAATCCCATTTCCCCCGAGGACGCCGAGCTCATCGACGCCGTCGAGCTCATCGTCCCCGTCGCCCCGCGCCCCTATGCCGTGCTCGCCATCGCCGTCGCCCCGTGCCCCTGCGCCGTGCTCGCCATCGCTGTCGCCCTGCCCCTGCCCCGTCCTGCCCCCGCGCGCCGGCGCCCTCGCCGCCCCCGCCGTCGCCTCGATCGAGCTTCCCTGCCACGGGCCGTCCTCGTCGCCGGCCTCCAGCCCGCCGGCGCCCTCGCCGCCCCCGCCGCCGCCTCGAGCTCCCCTCGCCGCGCGCCGTCCTCGTCGCCGGCCTCCAGCCCGCCGTCCTCGTCGTCGGCCCCCACAGTGAGCCCCCTTCCCATGTCCCCTAGTCCTCGTCGCCGCTGCTCCATGGTCACCGGCCGACAGCACCACGCGTGCTCTGTTTATTTAATATATATAAGTATATGTTTTTTCATGTATATGTGTATATGTTCATGTATATGTGTGTATATGTTCATGTATGAGATGAGATAGATAGATAGATAAATTTTCATGTGTATATGTTCATGTATGAGATGTATATGTGCTCTTTTGTACCGAATCCACCGCATTTTCATAAAGTTTTACATCCGAGTCCACATCGCACCGAGCACCCGCAGCCAAGTCTTTTTTTCTAGGTAGTTTTCTTGTTAAAATGAGGGGCGACGTTGGACATGACATGAGGGGGGACGTCGGACAAGTGATGAGGGACTGAGCGTCGTTGTCGTCTACCCCCTCCCCGATAACATCGACATGAGGGGGGACGTTGGACATGACATGAGGGGTGATGTCAGACATGACATGAGGGGGTTGAGGGTCGTCGAGGGGTTGAGTGTCGAGGATCGCCGAGGGGTCGACTGTCGCCGAGGAAGAACAGGAGGAAAAAAATAAGAAGAGAAAGAAGGAGAAGAAGAAGAGAAGAAGAGGGGGAAGAAGAAAAAAATAAGGAGAAGAAGAAGGAATAGAGGAGAAGAAGAAGGAATATATAGAGGAGAAGAAGATAAAATAGAATAATATATTCTATTTTTTCTTCTTCCCCTCTATTCATTTCTTCTTCTCCTCTTTTTTCTTCTTCTTCCTCTTCTTCTTTTTTATCGGATCGCCGAGCAGTCGAGGGTCGAGGGGTCGAGAGGTTGCCTAGTGTCAAAGTATTGAAGAAATCCATGCCTTCATCATTTGCCAGAAGTAATCGGGGCATGTTGGTACGAAGTTCTGGAAAGTTATTTTGGAACGGAGTTCCTGATAGGATAATATGTCTTTTGTTACGAATTTCAGCAAAGCCTTCCAAATAGCGATATTTGGAAGGCTCTTGCTGAACTTTGTACCAAAAAGCAAATTATCCTATCTGGGACTCCGTTCCAAAATAACTTTGGAGAGCTTCGTAGCATCATGCGCCTGTTACTTTCGCCTAATGATGAAGACATGGTTTTGTTGAACCCTTTGACACTAGACAAAATGTGACATGAGGGGGTCTAGGGTTGTGGATCGCCGAGCAGTCGAGGGTCGAGGGGTCGAGAGGTTGCCTAGTGTCAAAGTATTGAAGAAATCCATGCCTTCATCATTTGCCAGAAGTAACCGGGGCATGTTGGTACGAAGTTCTGGAAAGTTATTTTGGAACGGAGTTCCTGATAGGATAATCTGTCTTTTGTTACGAATTTTTGCAAAGCCTTCCAAATAGCGATATTTGGAAGGCTCTTGCTGAACTTTGTACCAAAAAGCGAATTATCCTATCTGGGACTCCGTTCCAAAATAAATTTGGAGAGTTTCGTACCATCATGCGCCTGTTACTTTCGCCTAATGATGAAGACATGGTTTTGTTGAATCCTTTGACAGTAGACAAAATGTGACATGAGGGGGTCTAGGGTTGTGGATCGCCGAGCAGTCGAGGGTCGAGGGTCGTCCATGGGTCGAGGGTACTAAAAAGAAAATTATTCTATCGGGAACTCCATCCAAAACAACTTTGAAGAGCTTCTCGTACCATTATGCGCCTGTCATTTCCGGCTAATGATGAAGTCATGGTTTTCTTGAAATATTCGATATTACCCCCTCCTTGAAGCGTTCTCGAGGCCACCCCTAACCCTTGAAGTGTTGTCGAGGCAACCCGAAACCCTAGAGAAGCAGCGTCGAGGCCACAAATTAATATATATGATTCCTTATTGTGATTAGCTAGCTAGTTCTACGTTTGTCATTAATATATCCATCTGTCATGTTTGAATAATAATTGGCATGTTGTAAATATTTGTAGAAACTATGGACGACAACCCCCGAGACGAAGCAGAAGAAGCGATGTTGCTGGACATAATCGCAGACGGACAAGATGTCGTCTTGTCGTTTCTCAACGACACCGATGAGCTGCTGGAAAGAGAGGAGGTAGAAGCAGTCTATGATCATGATGGCTCCGGTGACCCAATGCACATGCAAGAAGTAGACCGTGAGGACGGCTCCGGTGACCCAATGCCGATGCAAGAAGGAGACCGTGATGATGGCTCCGGTGACCGAACCGTGTCCGGCCAGCAGGTATATATATTAGTTAAGCCTGTGCTGACTAGTTAATTGATGCATTCATTGTTTTGGTATGTACACATATTAATTAATTAACTCTCGTCTTTGTTCTTTTTTCTAGCCCTCCGGATCAAGTAAATCTTCGGTAAGGAGACGAGGCGCGAAGAAAAAGATGAGGTCGGATGAAAAGTTTGAGATCACAGAAATCGCGCGCACCGGCGAACCGATTGAACCCATCCGGACAAAGAACGCATTTGTTAATCAGTGCGGGGTTCTGGTTAGGGACAAGATCCCGATCAGCATCCATCAATGGTTAAAGCCGGCTGCAGAAGATGCTCAGGTGTCTTATGTCACTGATATGCAGAAAGAAGATCTTTGGACTGAGCTGAAGTCAAATTTGACCCTGCCGCCAGAGGCTGATCCGGCGAAGCCAGTTACAGAGGATTTAATCAAGTCTTTTGCTCTTACGAAGATGGCAGAACTATTCAGGGGGTGGAAGAAACACCTGAATAAGTTTGTCCACAAAAAAGAGACTCCAGAATTCCAGGGCATATATGAGAAGATCAGAGATGATTGGCCCGCATTTGTGGCCTATAAGACATCGGAAAAGAGAAAGAAGATGTCGGCGACAAACCAGAAAAATGCTGCGAAGAAGATGCATCACCATCGCACGGGGTCAGGTGGCTACCTCAGAGCCCGGCCTAAGTGGGCCAAGGCTGAGAATGATCTGCTTCAGAAAGGGATCGAACCAGAGACAATGAACTGGCCAGACCGTTGCAGGACTTGGTTCTTCGGGGCTGGCGGAACCTTGGACCCTGTATCAGGGAGGTGCATTTGGACGGACAAGCAATTGGAAATACCACTCAAGAAGCTTCGGCACTATATCAAAGCAGCGCAGCAAGGGACATTCTTTCTCGACAAAGAGAACGAGGAGCTCACAATGGCCCTCGGGAATCCTGAGCACCCTGGACGGACACGAGGCACGCCAGGCTCCGTTCCGTGGAGTGCTGGGTTTCCGGACGCAGGCGGTTACAAATGCCACGAGAGGAGGAAGAAAGTGCAGCTGACCGAACTGCAGGCGCTGCACGCCAGAATACAAGCGATAGAGGAACGAGAAGAAAATTGGGACAAAAGAACTGCCGAAGCTTCCCCCGAAGCTACCCCGCCATCTCAGCGGAGAAGCAGCATGGCTTCCACCGAGCTGCTTCAGCCGGAGCATGTCTTGACGGCTCCTGTCAGCTATCCCGTGGATGCTATCACGGAGTCTCAAAATTGCCACCTTATGATGCAATGGATAAATATGAAGGTCAAGGCGGCTGCTGGCTCTGTTTATCCTATTGGACCCGGCGCAACTTTTCACTGCCGGCCGATTCCAGAAGGATATGCTAGGGTGATGGTGGATGAAATAACGGAGGGATTTGAGGACCTCCAGCTTGACCACCCTATCGGTGAAGGGGAGACTCGGCTGGGTTCTTCACTGAAGACTCCATGCCTATGGCGGAAGGACCTCATCAACATTCTCAACTGGATGCCTCCACCTCCTCCTCCTCCTCCCGCGAGTCAGGGCACTCCGCCTCCTCCACCGCCTCCTCCTCCGGCGAGTGACGATCAGGGCACTCCGGCTCCTTCTCCGACGCGTGGCGGCGCTCCGCCTCCTTCTCCGCCTGCGCCGGCGCGCCCGAGCAGCCAGCCTCCTCCTTCTCCGCCTAGTCAGCAAGGGCGGAAGAGACCTGCCGCCGCTCCGGCTGCTCTGGCGCGTAAGCAAGGAAAGAAGACAGCCGCTTCGTCTGGTCTGCCGGCGTCTAGCAGTACAGCCAGAGGCGGGAGGCAATACAGATTCGGTCCTTCTCTCACGCCTCTAGAGAAGTTACCATACGAGAGGTCCGACGAGGAAAACACGAAGATCGCTGAAGGCGAAGTGAAGGACTGGCTTGAAGGGTTGAAAGCACAGAGACATCCACCTCCGGAGGAGAAGATAGATCCGGTGAAAGCAAAGCGCACTCTTGCTGCCCTGAAGAAACCAGCGAAAAGTCAGCCGAAAGACAACTATGACCGCATTATTGAAAAGTCATTTCACGAAGCGAAGCGGTCGGGAAGTACTAAAAGTGATCAAAGGTTAGCAGAAGGACGAGCTGGGAAACAAATTGCCCAGCTCGGTGAACAAGCGGACCAATCGTGCCCCCCCCCCGCTCAAGGTGTCTAGCGACATCGTCGCTAATGATCCGAGGATGGTGCCCGGTTATTGCAATCTTGGAGATTACCAGCCCGACGATGTACATTATGATTTCTTGGAGGTGCAGATACAAAGATACGAGTACGGGAAGCCTCTCGTCAAAGATGAAAGATCTCTATCAACGATGATGCGAAGATTGCATGATTGGTACTTGAAAATCTGCAGAGAGTCTGGGGGAGGGATAGTTTGTATGTGAGAGTTAAACCGGAACATGACCAGTGCTTCAAGGACATAATTCTTCTGTGCAGCAATGAGGATAATCCTCAGGTTACGGACCCAGTCCGTGTAATTGCTACCATCATCTTTCAACTTAGCTTTCTCTAGGAATGCATTAAAATTCAAAGGAACGGTAGCACGGGCCATTGATCTACAACGACATAGATATGCAAAACTATCAGGACTAAGTTCATGATAAATTAAAGTTCAATTTAATCATATTAATTTAAAGAACTCCCACTTAGATAGACATCCCTCTGGTCATCTAAATGATCACGTGATCCAAATCAACTAAACCATGTCCGATCATCACCTGAGATGGAGTAGTTTTCAATGGTGAACATCTTTATGTTGATCATATCTACTATATGATTCACGCTCGACCTTTCGGTCTCCAGTGTTCCGAGGCCATATCTGTATATGCTAGGCTCGTCAAG
Source organism: Secale cereale (assembly GCA_902687465.1). Lineage (NCBI taxonomy): Eukaryota > Viridiplantae > Streptophyta > Magnoliopsida > Poales > Poaceae > Secale > Secale cereale. The sequence continues at coordinate 797,010,579 of LR738714.1, read as the reverse complement.
TTTAACCCGAGTATTCTGCGTGTGCAAAACTGGCTTACACCCGTTGTATTTGAACGTAGAGCTTATCACACCCGATCATCACGTGGTGTCTCGGCACGACGAACTTTCGCAACGGTGCATACTCAGGGAGAACACTTATACCTTGAAATTTAGTAAGGGATCATCTTATAATGCTACCGTCGTTCTAAGCAAAATAAGAAGCATAATAAGATAAACATCACATGCAATCAAAATATGTGACATGATATGGCCATCATCATCTTGTGCTTTTGATCTCCATCTTCAAAGCACCGTTATGATCACCTTTGTCACCGGCTTGACACCTTGATCTTCATCGTAGCATCGTTGTCGTCTCGCCAACTATTGCTTCCACGACTATCGCTACCGCTTAGTGATAAAGTAAAGCAATTACATGGCGATTGCATTTCATACAATAAAGCGACAACCATATGGCTCCTGCCAGTTGCCGATAACTTTACAAAACATGATCATCTCATACAAAACCGTATAACTCATCATGTCTTGACCATATCACATCACAACATGCCCTGCAAAAACAAGTTAGACGTCCTCTACTTTGTTTGTTGCAAGTTTTACGTGGCTGCTACGGGCTTTAGCAAGAACCGTTCTTACCTACGCATACAAAACCACAACGATGTTTCGTCAAGTATGTGATGTTTTAACCTTCACAAGGACCGGGCGTAGCCACACTTGATTCAGCTAAAGTGAGAGAGACAGACACCCGCCAGTCACCTTTAAGCAACAAGTGCTCGTAACGGTGAAACCAGTCTCGCGTAAGCGTACGCGTAATGTCGGTCCGGGCCGCTTCATCTCACAATACCGCCGAAGCAAAGTATGACATGCTGGTAAGCAGTATGACTAGTATCGTCCACAATCTCATTGTGTTCTACTCGTGCATATCATCTACGCATAGACCTGGCTCATGATGCCACTGTTGGGGAACGTAGTATTTTAAAATTTTCCTACGATCACGCAAGATCTATCTACCAGATGCATAGCAACGAGAGGGAAGAGTGTGTCTACGTACCCTCGTAGACCGGGAGCGGAAGCGTCAAGTGACGCGGTTGATGTTGTCGAACTTCTTCGCGATCCAACCGATCAAGCACCGAACGTACGGCACCTCTGTGTTCAGCACACGTTCAGCTTGATGACGTCCCACGAGCTCTTGATCCAGTTGAGCTTCACGGGAGAGTTTCGTCAGCACGACGGCGTGGTGACGGATATGATGTGTTCACCAGCGCAGGGCTTTGCCTAAGCTCCGCGACGGTATGACCGAGGTGTGATTCTGTGGAGGGGGGCACCGCACACGGCTAAAACAATTCAACTTGTGTGTCTTTGGGTGCCCCCTGCCCCCGTATATAAAGGAGCAGGGGAGGGAGGCCGGCCGGCCCTTCCTGGTGCGGCTAGGGAGTGGACTCCTACTAGGAATAGGATTGCAATCCTATTCCTAGTAGGATTCACCGAAAGGAAGAAGGGGGAAAGGAATAGGAGAGGTGGCGCCCCCCCAATCCTAGTCCAACTAGGAACCCTAGGTGGGGGCGCCGGCCAGCCCTATGGGCTGCCTCTCTCTTTCCCTTTAGGCCCACTATGGACCATCCCCTCTCGTAGGGGGTTCCGGTAACCCCCTTCGGCATTCCCGATAAATCCGAAACTTTTCCGGTATACTTCCGGTGTCCGAATATAGCCGTCCAATATATCAATCTTTATGTCTCGGACATTCCGAGACTCCTCGTCATGTCCGTGATCTCATCCGGGACTCCGAACTACCTTCGGTACATCAATACTCATAAACTCATAATACCGATCGTCATCAAACGTTAAGCGTGCGGACCCTACGGGTTCGAGAATACTCATCTCCGGTCAATAACCAATAGCGGAACCTGGATGTTCATATTGGCTCCTACATATTCTACGAAGATCTTTTATCGGTCAGAACCGCATAACAACATACGTTGTTCCTTTTGTCAAACGGTATGTTACTTGCCCGAGATTCGATCGTCGGTATCTTTATACCTAGTTCAATCTCGTTACCGGCAAGTCTCTTTACTCGTTCCGTAACACATCATCTCGTGACTAACTCATTAGTCTTTTGCTTGCAAGGCTTATTGTGATGTGTGTTACCGAGAGGGCCCAGAGATACCTCTCCGACACTCGGAGTGAAAAATCCTAATCTTGATCTATGCCAACACCACGAATACTTTCGGAGACACCTGTAGAGCATCTTTATGATCACCCAGTTACGTTGTGACGTTTGATAGCACACAAGGTGTTCCTACGGTATTCGGGAGTTGCATAATCTCATAGTCATAGGAACATGTATAAGTCATGAAGAAAGCAATAGCAGTTAAACTAAACGATCATAGTGCTATGCTAACGGATGGGTCTTGTCCATCACATCATTCTCCTAATGATGTGATCCCGTTGATCAAATGACAACTCATGTCTATGGCTAGGAAACATAACCATCTTTGATCAATGAGCTAGTCTAGTAGAGGCATACTAGGGACATACTGTTTTGTCTATGTATCCACACATGTACTAAGTTTCCGGTTAATACAATTCTAGCATTAATAAAAGACATTTATCATGATATAAGGAAATACAAATAACATATTTATTATTGCCTCTAGGGCATATTTCCTTCAGTCTCCCACTTGAACTAGAGTCAATAATCTAGATTACAAAGTGATGATCCTCACACCCATGGAGTCTTGGTGCTGATCATGTTTTGCCCGTGGAAGAGGCTTAGTCAACGGGTCTGCAACATTCAGATCCGTATGTATTTTGCAAATCTCTATGTCTCCCTCCTTGACTAGATCGCGGATGGAATTGAAGCGTCTTTTGATGTGCTTTGTTCTCTTGTGAAACCTGGATTCCTTCGCCAAGGCTATGGCTCCAGTGTTGTCACAAAAGATTTTCATTGGACCCGATGCACTAGGTACTACACCTAGATCGGATATGAACTCCTTCATCCAGACTCCTTCATTTGCTGCTTCCGAAGCAGCTATGTATTCCGCTTCACACGTAGATCCCGCCACGACGCTCTGCTTGGAACTGCACCAGCTGACAGCTCCACCGTTCAATAAAAATACATATCTGGTTTGTGACTTTGAGTCATCCGGATCAGTGTCAAAGCTAGAATCGACGTAACCGTTTACGACGAGCTCTTTGTCACCTCCATATACGAGAAACATATCCTTTGTTCTTTTCAGATACTTTAGGATGTTTTTGACCGCTGTCCAGGGATCCACTCCTGGATTACTTTGGTACCTCCCTGCTAGACTTATAGCAAGGCACACATCAGGTCTGGTACACAGCATTGCATACATGATAGATCCTATGGCTGAGGCATAGGGAATGACTTTCATTTTCTCTCTATCTTCTGCAGTGGTCGGGCATTGAGTCTTACTCAACTTCATACCTTGTAAAACAGGCAAGAACCCTTTCTTTGACTGATCCATTTTGAACTTCTTCAAAATCTTATCAAGGTATGTGCTTTGTGAAAGTCCAATTAAGCGTCTTGATCTATCTCTATAGATCTTGATACCTAATATATAAGCAGCTTCACCGAGGTCTTTCATTGAAAAACTTTTATTCAAGTATCCTTTTATGCTATCCAGAAATTCTATATCATTTCCAATCAACAATATGTCATCTACATATAATATTAGAAATGCTACAGAGCTCCCACTCACTTTCTTGTAAATACAGGCTTCTCCAAAAGTCTGTATAAAACCATATGCTTTGATCACCTCATCAAAGCGTATATTCCAACTCCGAGATGCTTGCACCAGTCCATAGATGGATCGCTGGAGCTTGCATACTTTGTTAGCACCTTTTGGATCAACAAAACCTTCTGGTTGCATCATATACAACTCTTCTTTGAGATATCCATTTAGGAATGCAGTTTTGACATCCATTTGCCATATTTCATAATCATAAAATGCGACAATTGCTAACATGATTCGGACAGACTTAAGCATCGCTACAGGTGAGAAAGTCTCATCGTAGTCAACTCCTTGAACTTGTCGAAAACCTTTCGCAACAAGTCGAGCTTTGTAAACAGTAATATTACCGTCTGCGTCGGTCTTCCTCTTGAAGATCCATTTATTTTCGATGGCCTGCCGATCATCGGGCAAGTCAACCAAAGTCCATACTTTGTTCTCATACATGGATCCCATCTCAGATTTCATGGCTTCAAGCCATTTTGCGGAATCTGGGCTCATGATCGCTTTCTCATAGTTCGTAGGTTCATCATGGTCTAGTAACATGATTTCCAGAACTGGGTTGCCGTACCACTCTGGTGCGGAACGTACTCTGGTTGATCTACGACGTTCAGTAGAAACTTGATCCGAAGTTTCATGATCATTATCATTAACTTCCTCACTAATTGGTGTAGGAATCACTGGAACAATTTCCTGTGATGTACTATTTTCCAATCCGGGAGAAGGTACAATTACCTCATCAAGTTCCACTTTCCTCCCACTCACTTCTTTCGAGAGAAACTCTTTTTCTAGAAAGGATCCGTTCTTAGCAACGAATATTTTGCCTTCGGATCTGTGATAGAAGGTGTACCCAACAGTCTCTTTTGGGTATCCTATGAAGACACATTTTTCCGACTTGGGATCGAGCTTATCAGGTTGAAGTGTTTTCACATAAGCATCGCAGCCCCAAATTTTAAGAAACGACAACTTTGGTTTCTTGCCAAACCATAGTTCATAAGGTGCCGTATCAACGGATTTAGATGGTGCCCTAATTAACGTGAATGCAGCTGTCTCTAAAGCATAACCCCAAAACGATAGTGGTAAATCGGTAAGAGACATCATAGATCGCACCATATCCAATAAAGTACGGTTACGACGTTCGGACACACCATTACGCTGTGGTGTTCCAGGTGGCATGAGTTGTGAAACTATTCCACATTGTTTCAAATGAAGACCAAACTCGTAACTCAAATATTCTCCTCCACGATCAGATCGTAGGAACTTTATTTTCTTGTTACGATGATTCTCTACTTCACTCTGAAATTCTTTGAACTTTTCAAATGTTTCAGACTTGTGTTTCATTAAGTAGATATACCCATATCTGCTCAAATCATTAGTGAAGGTCAGAAAATAACGATACCCGCCGCGAGCATCAACACTCATTGGTCCACATACATCAGTATGTATGATTTCCAACAAATCTGTTGCTCGCTCCATGGTTCCGGAGAACGGAGTTTTAGTCATCTTGCCCATGAGGCATGGTTCGCAAGCACCAAGTGATTCATAATCAAGTGATTCCAAAAGTCCATCATTATGGAGTTTCTTCATGCGTTTTACACCAATATGACCTAAACGGCAGTGCCACAAATAAGTTGCACTATCATTATTAACCTTGCATCTTTTGGTTTCAATATTATGAATATGTGTATCACTACGATCGAGATCCAATAAGAATAGACCACTCTTCAAGGGTGCATGACCATAAAAGATATTATTCATTAAAATGGAACAACCAATATTCTCTGATTTAAATGAATAACCGTCTCGCAATAAACAAGATCCAGATATAATGTTCATGCTCAACGCTGGCACCAAATAACAATTATTTAGGTCTAAACTAATCCCGAAGGTAGATGTAGAGGTAGCGTGCCGACGGCGATCACATCGACTTTGGAACCGTTTCCCACGCGCATCGTCACCTCGTCCTTAGCTAATCTTCGTTTAATCCGTAGTCCCTGTTTCGAGTTACAAATATTAGCAACCGAACCGGTATCAAATACCCAGGTACTACTACGAGCATTAGTAAGGTACACATCAATAACATGTATATCACATATACCTTTGTTCATCTTGCCATCCTTCTTATCCGCTAAATACTTGGGGCAGTTCCGCTTCCAGTGTCCAGTCCCCTTGCAGTAGAAGCACTCAGTTTCAGGCTTGGTTCCATACTTGAGGTTTTCTGTGAGAGCAGCAACAATCTTGCTATTCTCCTTGAAAATCCCTTCCTTGCCCTTTTTCTTGAAACTAGTGGTATTGTTAACCATCAACTTTTGATGCTCCTTTTTGATTTCTACCTCCGCAGCTGTGAGCATAGCGAAGAGCTCGGGAATTGTCTTTTGTATCCCTTGCATATTATAGTTCATCATGAAGCCATTATAGCTTGGTGGCAGTGATTGAAGAATTCTATCAATAACACTATTCTCATCAACTTGGCAACCAAGTTGAGTCATATGATTGTAGTGCCCATACATTGTGAGCAAGTGTTCACTGATAGAACTATTCTCCTCCATCTTGCAGCTGTAGAACTTATTGGAAATCTTATATTTCTCAATCCGGGCATTTGCTTGAAATATTAACTTCAACTCCTGGAACATCTCATATGCTCCATGACGTTCAAAACGTCGTTGAAGTCCCGGTTCTAAGCCGTAAAGCATGGCACACTGAACTATCGTGTAGTCATCAGACCGTGACTGCCAGACGTTCAAAGCGTCTGCATCAGCGGAAGGGGGCTTGTCACCTAGCGGTGCTTCAAGGACATAATTCTTCTGTGCAGCAATGAGGATAATCCTCAGGTTACGGACCCAGTCCGTGTAATTGCTACCATCATCTTTCAACTTAGCTTTCTCTAGGAATGCATTAAAATTCGAAGGAACGGTAGCACGGGCCATTGATCTACAACGACATAGATATGCAAAACTATCAGGACTAAGTTCATGATAAATTAAAGTTCAATTTAATCATATTAATTTAAAGAACTCCCACTTAGATAGACATCCCTCTGGTCATCTAAATGATCACGTGATCCAAATCAACTAAACCATGTCCGATCATCACCTGAGATGGAGTAGTTTTCAATGGTGAACATCTTTATGTTGATCATATCTACTATATGATTCACGCTCGACCTTTCGGTCTCCAGTGTTCCGAGGCCATATCTGTATATGCTAGGCTCGTCAAGTTTAACCCGAGTATTCTGCGTGTGCAAAACTGGCTTACACCCGTTGTATTTGAACGTAGAGCTTATCACACCCGATCATCACGTGGTGTCTCGGCACGACGAACTTTCGCAACGGTGCATACTCAGGGAGAACACTTATACCTTGAAATTTAGTAAGGGATCATCTTATAATGCTACCGTCGTTCTAAGCAAAATAAGAAGCATAATAAGATAAACATCACATGCAATCAAAATATGTGACATGATATGGCCATCATCATCTTGTGCTTTTGATCTCCATCTTCAAAGCACCGTTATGATCACCTTTGTCACCGGCTTGACACCTTGATCTTCATCGTAGCATCGTTGTCGTCTCGCCAACTATTGCTTCCACGACTATCGCTACCGCTTAGTGATAAAGTAAAGCAATTACATGGCGATTGCATTTCATACAATAAAGCGACAACCATATGGCTCCTGCCAGTTGCCGATAACTTTACAAAACATGATCATCTCATACAAAACCGTATAACTCATCATGTCTTGACCATATCACATCACAACATGCCCTGCAAAAACAAGTTAGACGTCCTCTACTTTGTTTGTTGCAAGTTTTGCGTGGCTGCTACGGGCTTTAGCAAGAACCGTTCTTACCTACGCATACAAAACCACAACGATGTTTCGTCAAGTATGTGATGTTTTAACCTTCACAAGGACCGGGCGTAGCCACACTTGATTCAGCTAAAGTGAGAGAGACAGACACCCGCCAGTCACCTTTAAGCAACGAGTGCTCGTAACGGTGAAACCAGTCTCGCGTAAGCGTACGCGTAATGTCGGTCCGGGCCGCTTCATCTCACAATACCGCCGAAGCAAAGTATGACATGCTGGTAAGCAGTATGGCTAGTATCGTCCACAATCTCATTGTGTTCTACTCGTGCATATCATCTACGCATAGACCTGGCTCATGATGCCACTGTTGGGGAACGTAGTATTTTAAAATTTTCCTACGATCACGCAAGATCTATCTACCAAATGCATAGCAACGAGAGGGAAGAGTGTGTCTACGTACCCTTGTAGACCGGGAGCGGAAGCGTCAAGTGACGCGGTTGATGTTGTCGAACTTCTTCGCGATCCAACCGATCAAGCACCGAACGTACGGCACCTCTGCGTTCAGCACACGTTCAGCTTGATGACGTCCCACGAGCTCTTGATCCAGTTGAGCTTCACGGGAGAGTTTCGTCAGCACGACGGCGTGGTGACGGATATGATGTGTTCACCGGCGCAGGGCTTTGCCTAAGCTCCGCGACGGTATGACCGAGGTGTGATTCTGTGGAGGGGGGCACCGCACACGGCTAAAACAATTCAACTTGTGTGTCTTTGGGTGCCCCCTGCCCCCGTATATAAAGGAGCAGGGGAGGGAGGCCGGCCGGCCCTTCCTGGTGCGGCTAGGGAGTGGACTCCTACTAGGAATAGGATTGCAATCCTATTCCTAGTAGGATTCACCGAAAGGAAGAAGGGGGAAAGGAATAGGAGAGGTGGCGCCCCCCCAATCCTAGTCCAACTAGGAACCCTAGGTGGGGGCGCCGGCCAGCCCTATGGGCTGCCTCTCTCTTTCCCTTTAGGCCCACTATGGATCATCCCCTCTCGTAGGGGGTTCCGGTAACCCCCTCCGGCATTCCCGATAAATCCGAAACTTTTCCGGTATACTTCCGGTGTCCGAATATAGCCGTCCAATATATCAATCTTTATGTCTCAGACATTCCGAGACTCCTCGTCATGTCCGTGATCTCATCCGGGACTCCGAACTACCTTCGGTACATCAATACTCATAAACTCATAATACCGATCGTCATCAAACGTTAAGCGTGCGGACCCTACGGGTTCGAGAATACTCATCTCCGGTCAATAACCAATAGCGGAACCTGGATGTTCATATTGGCTCCTACATATTCTACGAAGATCTTTTATCGGTCAGAACCGCATAACAACATACGTTGTTCCTTTTGTCAAACGGTATGTTACTTGCCCGAGATTCGATCGTCGGCATCTTTATACCTAGTTCAATCTCGTTACCGGCAAGTCTCTTTACTCGTTCCGTAACACATCATCTCGTGACTAACTCATTAGTCTTTTGCTTGCAAGGCTTATTGTGATGTGTGTTACCGAGAGGGCCCAGAGATACCTCTCCGACACTCGGAGTGACAAATCCTAATCTTGATCTATGCCAACACCACGAATACTTTCGGAGACACCTGTAGAGCATCTTTATGATTACCAAGTTACGTTGTGACGTTTGATAGCACACAAGGTGTTCCTACGGTATTCGGGAGTTGCATAATCTCATAGTCATAGGAACATGTATAAGTCATGAAGAAAGCAATAGCAGTTAAACTAAACGATCATAGTGCTATGCTAACGGATGGGTCTTGTCCATCACATCATTCTCCTAATGATGTGATCCCATTGATCAAATGACAACTCATGTCCATGGCTAGGAAACATAACCATCTTTGATCAATGAGCTAGTCTAGTAGAGGCATACTAGGGACATACTGTTTTGTCTATGTATCCACACATGTACTAAGTTTCCGGTTAATACAATTCTAGCATGAATAAAAGACATTTATCATGATATAAGGAAATACAAATAACATCTTTATTATTGCCTCTAGGGCATATTTCCTTCAGTCTCCCACTTGAACTAGAGTCAATAATCTAGATTACAAAGTGATGATCCTCACACCCATGGAGTCTTGGTGCTGATCATGTTTTGCCCGTGGAAGAGGCTTAGTCAACGGGTCTGCAACATTCAGATCCGTATGTATTTTGCAAATCTCTATGTCTCCCTCCTTGAATAGATCGCGGATGGAATTGAAGCGTCTTTTGATGTGCTTTGTTCTCTTGTGAAACCTGGATTCCTTCGCCAAGGCTATGGCTCCAGTGTTGTCACAAAAGATTTTCATTGGACCCGATGCACTAGGTACTACACCTAGATCGGATATAAACTCCTTCATCCAGACTCCTTCATTTGCTGCTTCCGAAGCAGCTATGTATTCCGCTTCACACGTAGATCCCGCCACGACGCTCTGCTTGGAACTGCACCAGCTGACAGCTCCACCGTTCAATAAAAATACATATCCGGTTTGTGACTTAGAGTCATCCGGATCAGTGTCAAAGCTAGAATCGACGTAACCGTTTACGACGAGCTCTTTGTCACCTCCATATACGAGAAACATATCCTTTGTTCTTTTCAGATACTTTAGGATGTTTTTGACCGCTGTCCAGTGATCCACTCCTGGATTACTTTGGTACCTCCCTGCTAGACTTATAGCAAGGCACACATCAGGTCTGGTACACAGCATTGCATACATGATAGATCCTATGGCTGAGGCATAGGGAATGACTTTCATTTTCTCTCTATCTTCTGCAGTGGTCGGGCATTGAGTCTTACTCAACTTCATACCTTGTAAAACAGGCAAGAACCCTTTCTTTGACTGATCCATTTTGAACTTCTTCAAAATCTTATCAAGGTATGTGCTTTGTGAAAGTCCAATTAAGCGTCTTGATCTATCTCTATAGATCTTGATACCTAATATATAAGCAGCTTCACCGAGGTCTTTCATTGAAAAACTTTTATTCAAGCATCCTTTTATGCTATCCAGAAATTCTATATCATTTCCAATCAACAATATGTCATCTACATATAATATTAGAAATGCTACAGAGCTCCCACTCACTTTCTTGTAAATACAGGCTTCTCCAAAAGTCTGTATAAAACCATATGCTTTGATCACCTCATCAAAGCGTATATTCCAACTCCGAGATGCTTGCACCAGTCCATAGATGGATCGCTGGAGCTTGCATACTTTGTTAGCACCTTTTGGATCAACAAAACCTTCTGGTTGCATCATATACAACTCTTCTTTGAGATATCCATTTAGGAATGCAGTTTTGACATCCATTTGCCATATTTCATAATCATAAAATGCGGCAATTGCTAACATGATTCGGACAGACTTAAGCATCGCTACAGGTGAGAAAGTCTCATCGTAGTCAACTCCTTGAACTTGTCGAAAACCTTTCGCAACAAGTCGAGCTTTGTAAACAGTAATATTACCGTCTGCGTCGGTCTTCCTCTTGAAGATCCATTTATTTTCGATGGCCTGCCGATCATCGGGCAAGTCAACCAAAGTCCATACTTTGTTCTCATAGATGGATCCCATCTCAGATTTCATGGCTTCAAGCCATTTTGCGGAATCTGGGCTCATCATCGCTTTCTCATAGTTCGTAGGTTCATCATGGTCTAGTAACATGATTTCCAGAACTGGGTTGCCGTACCACTCTGGTGCGGAACGTACTCTGGTTGATCTACGACGTTCAGTAGAAACTTGATCCGAAGTTTCATGATCATTATCATTAACTTCCTCACTAATTGGTGTAGGAATCACTGGAACAATTTCCTGTGATGTACTATTTTCCAATCCGGGAGAAGGTACAATTACCTCATCAAGTTCCACTTTCCTCCCACTCACTTCTTTCGAGAGAAACTCTTTTTCTAGAAAGGATCCGTTCTTAGCAACGAATATTTTGCCTTCGGATCTGTGATAGAAGGTGTACCCAACAGTCTCTTTTGGGTATCCTATGAAGACACATTTTTCCGACTTGGGATCGAGCTTATCAGGTTGAAGTGTTTTCACATAAGCATCGCAGCCCCAAATTTTAAGAAACGACAACTTTGGTTTCTTGCCAAACCATAGTTCATAAGGTGTCGTATCAACGGATTTAGATGGTGCCCTAATTAACGTGAATGCAGCTGTCTCTAAAGCATAACCCCAAAACGATAGTGGTAAATCGGTAAGAGACATCATAGATCGCACCATATCCAATAAAGTACGGTTACGACGTTCGGACACACCATTACGCTGTGGTGTTCCAGGTGGCATGAGTTGTGAAACTATTCCACATTGTTTCAAATGAAGACCAAACTCGTAACTCAAATATTCTCCTCCACGATCAGATCGTAGGAACTTTATTTTCTTGTTACGATGATTCTCTACTTCACTCTGAAATTCTTTGAACTTTTCAAATGTTTCAGACTTGTGTTTCATTAAGTAGATATACCCATATCTGCTCAAATCATTAGTGAAGGTCAGAAAATAACGATACCCGCCGCGAGCATCAACACTCATTGGTCCACATACATCAGTATGTATGATTTCCAACAAATCTGTTGCTCGCTCCATGGTTCCGGAGAACGGAGTTTTAGTCATCTTGCCCATGAGGCATGGTTCGCAAGCACCAAGTGATTCATAATCAAGTGATTCCAAAAGTCCATCATTATGGAGTTTCTTCATGCGTTTTACACCAATATGACCTAAACGGCAGTGCCACAAATAAGTTGCACTATCATTATTAACCTTGCATCTTTTGGTTTCAATATTATGAATATGTGTATCACTACGATCGAGATCCAATAAGAATAGACCACTCTTCAAGGGTGCATGACCATAAAAGATATTATTCATTAAAATGGAACAACCAATATTCTCTGATTTAAATGAATAACCGTCTCGCAATAAACAAGATCCAGATATAATGTTCATGCTCAACGCTGGCACCAAATAACAATTATTTAGGTCTAAACTAATCCCGAAGGTAGATGTAGAGGTAGCGTGCCGACGGCGATCACATCGACTTTGGAACCGTTTCCCACGCGCATCGTCACCTCGTCCTTAGCTAATCTTCGTTTAATCCGTAGTCCCTGTTTCGAGTTACAAATATTAGCAACCGAACCGGTATCAAATACCCAGGTACTACTACGAGCATTAGTAAGGTACACATCAATAACATGTATATCACATATACCTTTGTTCATCTTGCCATCCTTCTTATCCGCTAAATACTTGGGGCAGTTCCGCTTCCAGTGTCCAGTCCCCTTGCAGTAGAAGCACTCAGTTTCAGGCTTGGTTCCATACTTGAGGTTTTCTGTGAGAGCAGCAACAATCTTGCTATTCTCCTTGAAAATCCCTTCCTTGCCCTTTTTCTTGAAACTAGTGGTATTGTTAACCATCAACTTTTGATGCTCCTTTTTGATTTCTACCTCCGCAGCTGTGAGCATAGCGAAGAGCTCGGGAATTGTCTTTTGTATCCCTTGCATATTATAGTTCATCATGAAGCCATTATAGCTTGGTGGCAGTGATTGAAGAATTCTATCAATAACACTATTCTCATCAACTTGGCAACCAAGTTGAGTCATATGATTGTAGTGCCCATACATTGTGAGCAAGTGTTCACTGATAGAACTATTCTCCTCCATCTTGCAGCTGTAGAACTTATTGGAAATCTTATATTTCTCAATCCGGGCATTTGCTTGAAATATTAACTTCAACTCCTGGAACATCTCATATGCTCCATGACGTTCAAAACGTCGTTGAAGTCCCGGTTCTAAGCCGTAAAGCATGGCACACTGAACTATCGTGTAGTCATCAGACCGTGACTGCCAGACGTTCAAAGCGTCTGCATCAGCGGAAGGGGGCTTGTCACCTAGCGGTGCTTCAAGGACATAATTCTTCTGTGCAGCAATGAGGATAATCCTCAGGTTACGGACCCAGTCCGTGTAATTGCTACCATCATCTTTCAACTTAGCTTTCTCTAGGAATGCATTAAAATTCGAAGGAACGGTAGCACGGGCCATTGATCTACAACGACATAGATATGCAAAACTATCAGGACTAAGTTCATGATAAATTAAAGTTCAATTTAATCATATTAATTTAAAGAACTCCCACTTAGATAGACATCCCTCTGGTCATCTAAATGATCACGTGATCCAAATCAACTAAACCATGTCCGATCATCACCTGAGATGGAGTAGTTTTCAATGGTGAACATCTTTATGTTGATCATATCTACTATATGATTCACGCTCGACCTTTCGGTCTCCAGTGTTCCGAGGCCATATCTGTATATGCTAGGCTCGTCAAGTTTAACCCGAGTATTCTGCGTGTGCAAAACTGGCTTACACCCGTTGTATTTGAACGTAGAGCTTATCACACCCGATCATCACGTGGTGTCTCGGCACGACGAACTTTCGCAACGGTGCATACTCAGGGAGAACACTTATACCTTGAAATTTAGTAAGGGATCATCTTATAATGCTACCGTCGTTCTAAGCAAAATAAGAAGCATAATAAGATAAACATCACATGCAATCAAAATATGTGACATGATATGGCCATCATCATCTTGTGCTTTTGATCTCCATCTTCAAAGCACCGTTATGATCACCTTTGTCACCGGCTTGACACCTTGATCTTCATCGTAGCATCGTTGTCGTCTCGCCAACTATTGCTTCCACGACTATCGCTACCGCTTAGTGATAAAGTAAAGCAATTACATGGCGATTGCATTTCATACAATAAAGCGACAACCATATGGCTCCTGCCAGTTGCCGATAACTTTACAAAACATGATCATCTCATACAAAACCGTATAACTCATCATGTCTTGACTATATCACATCACAACATGCCCTGCAAAAACAAGTTAGACGTCCTCTACTTTGTTTGTTGCAAGTTTTACGTGGCTGCTACGGGCTTTAGCAAGAACCGTTCTTACCTACGCATACAAAACCACAACGATGTTTCGTCAAGTATGTGATGTTTTAACCTTCACAAGGACCGGGCGTAGCCACACTTGATTCAGCTAAAGTGAGAGAGACAGACACCCGCCAGTCACCTTTAAGCAACGAGTGCTCGTAACGGTGAAACCAGTCTCGCGTAAGCGTACGCGTAATGTCGGTCCGGGCCGCTTCATCTCACAATACCGCCGAAGCAAAGTATGACATGCTGGTAAGCAGTATGACTAGTATCGTCCACAATCTCATTGTGTTCTACTCGTGCATATCATCTACGCATAGACCTGGCTCATGATGCCACTGTTGGGGAACGTAGTATTTTAAAATTTTCCTACGATCACGCAAGATCTATCTACCAGATGCATAGCAACGAGAGGGGAGAGTGTGTCTACGTACCCTCGTAGACCGGGAGCGGAAGCGTCAAGTGACGCGGTTGATGTTGTCGAACTTCTTCGCGATCTAACCGATCAAGCACCGAACGTACGGCACCTCCGCGTTCAGCACACGTTCAGCTTGATGACGTCCCACGAGCTCTTGATCCAGTTGAGCTTCACGGGAGAGTTTCGTCAGCACGACGGCGTGGTGACGGATATGATGTGTTCACCGGCGCAGGGCTTCGCCTAAGCTCCGCGACGGTATGACCGAGGTGTGATTCTGTGGAGGGGGGCACCGCACACGGCTAAAACAATTCAACTTGTGTGTCTTTGGGTGCCCCCCTGCCCCCGTATATAAAGGAGCAGGGGAGGGAGGCCGGCCGGCCCTTCCTGGTGCGGCTAGGGAGTGGACTCCTACTAGGAATAGGATTGCAATCCTATTCCTAGTAGGATTCACCGAAAGGAAGAAGGGGGAAAGGAATAGGAGAGGTGGCGCCCCCCCCAATCCTAGTCCAACTAGGAACCCTAGGTGGGGCCGCCGGCCAGCCCTATGGGCTGCCTCTCTCTTTCCCTTTAGGCCCACTATGGACCATCCCCTCTCGTAGGGGGTTCCGGTAACCCCCTCCGGCATTCCCGATAAATCCGAAACTTTTCCGGTATACTTCCGGTGTCCGAATATAGCCGTCCAATATATCAATCTTTATATCTCGGACATTCCGAGACTCCTCGTCATGTCCGTGATCTCATCCAGGACTCCGAACTACCTTCGGTACATCAATACTCATAAACTCATAATACCGATTGTCATCAAACGTTAAGCGTGCGGACCCTACGGGTTCGAGAATACTCATCTCCGGTCAATAACCAATAGCGGAACCTGGATGTTCATATTGGCTCCTACATATTCTACGAAGATCTTTTATCGGTCAGAACCGCATAACAACATACGTTGTTCCTTTTGTCAAACGGTATGTTACTTGCCCGAGATTCGATCGTCGGTATCTTTATACCTAGTTCAATCTCGTTACCGGCAAGTCTCTTTACTCGTTCCGTAACACATCATCTCGTGACTAACTCATTAGTCTTTTGCTTGCAAGGCTTATTGTGATGTGTGTTACCGAGAGGGCCCAGAGATACCTCTCCGACACTCGGAGTGACAAATCCTAATCTTGATCTATGCCAACACCACGAATACTTTCGGAGACACCTGTAGAGCATCTTTATGATCACCCAGTTACGTTGTGACGTTTGATAGCACACAAGGTGTTCCTACGGTATTCGGGAGTTGCATAATCTCATAGTCATAGGAACATGTATAAGTCATGAAGAAAGCAATAGCAGTTAAACTAAACGATCATAGTGCTATGCTAACGGATGGGTCTTGTCCATCACATCATTCTCCTAATGATGTGATCCCGTTAATCAAATGACAACTCATGTCCATGGCTAGGAAACATAACCATCTTTGATCAATGAGCTAGTCTAGTAGAGGCATACTAGGGACATACTGTTTTGTCTATGTATCCACACATGTACTAAGTTTCCGGTTAATACAATTCTAGCATGAATAAAAGACATTTATCATGATATAAGGAAATACAAATAACATCTTTATTATTGCCTCTAGGGCATATTTCCTTCAAAAAGGCCCTTACCAACTGGGGCAGATGGCCCGTTATCTACTAGTGGTATCACCTTAGTATTCCAAACAGACTAGGGCCTTCCTTCTTTTTTTGCAAGACAAAAGAGTTTTATTGCTTACTTAAGTAGGCATACAGTCACGATACAACGTGTTCATTAGGAAAACAAGAGTGTAATTAATCCATAAAAATTTCCTCCTAACACTTGTCGCCTGCTTCGTACATAAGTGAGCCGCCTCATTAGCTTCTCTATGTACGAATTTCAGCATACAACTCTCAAATTTATCACGAAGCTCCCTGGTCTCTTGAAGAATGCTAGCTATCTCCGAGCGATCGAAGGAATCTGTCTCCCACAACTTAACAATAGCGTGAGCATCAGTTTCCACCTCAACTTGGCTGAAACCTCTCTCAGTAGCCATTCGAACCCCATCTCGAATTGCTTCTGCTTCCATGGACTGTGAGCTAGCTGCGAAATTATGCCAAAGGGCTTGTTATTGGATCCATAAAGGTCCTCATCAAGAAATTTTAAGTTCTACCGGATTAAGAGTATTGAACATACTTGGTCTCAGGTATAAAATTCTTTCTGATATAAGTATATACTTGTTTGATATATTGTGAGAACAATTTAATCTGTCCAGTGGTAAACCGCTAGGACATGTTTTCAGTGTTACTTATGCAGGAACAGATGATATGAAAGATAAGCGACATCAGACAAAATTTAATTTGGCAAACATTAAAACAAGAAGTCAGAATATCCGGATCAAAGCGGATAATGTTTCAGCTATCCTATTACAAGGCATAGCAAGCCTGACGGATTAAAAGATTGTTTGGTAAAGCGGGACTGCAACTACAACCATAAGTTATAAGTTATGCTCCTTCCTGCTGAGACGGCTGGCCATCAGCTTGATCCGGAGTCTCCTCTTCCTCTTGAAGCGGTTGGAAATCCGGGGCGCACCAGTCGATTTTCGTTAAAGTACGAAAATACATTTCTTCGTTAATGAGTTCCGACGGTTCGATATCTGGAGCGAATGTATGAGGACGCACTGGTGGGATTAGATTGACGGTTTCATAAATCGGCCGCTCCACCCGCTCGTTTTGCAAGTCATACCCTGGATGATACCTCGATAAATCTGCTTCGGCCGCAAGTTTGCTGGCAAGAGGACGCATCTCCTTTGTCGAAGCATAGAGATCCTTTGCAGTAAACGATGATCCGTCTTCCTTGGTATTTGGACACCCATTTAAAGCCTCTTCTGGATCAAAGTCCGGAACCCAAGCCTTGGCTCTGGTAAGCGCCATAAGGGCACCGGCTCAAGCAGCAGATTTCTTGACTTCTTCCAGACGCACTGGCAAAACAGACAACTTTTCTAATGTACCTTGGATTGTCGTGGGGGCCGGTTTACTGAAAGATGTTGCACTGATGATCCTTTGAGCGCCGGAATACAGCTGCTCGACCAAAGTGTAACAGGCCTTAAGTTTCTTCCATAGATCATCCCCAAGATGGGTGACACGACGCCCTGCATATGAATATCACAATTAAACCGGAACAGATGGAAGATTACAAGGATAAAGCAGGAGTACGGATCATACTTACCAAAGATTGCAGAAGTCATTAATTCAATTTGCCGCTTTAAGCCGGTTAACTCTTCAGTCATCGGATTAAGGGCTTCCTCAGCATCTTTGGCCCTTTTCTCCAGCTCTTTCTTCTGAACCTCAAAGGCAGCCCGCTCTTCCTCAAAGAATTTTTTCAGCTCTTCAGCAGTCTTTAAGCTCACCTTCAGATCTTTCTTGGCTTTCAAAGTAGCAGCCTCTGTTTCAGCAAGGCGGCTCCGAAGCTCATTGATCTCGTCAGCATTTGATGGGCCTCGAACCCCTCGTTGGTTACCCCAAGTGGAAGGTGTAAGATGCAGTGTTGTGGAAGTTTTTCCCTTAGCAAAGATGCCAAGGATCGAATCCCCAGAGACTCCTAGGTTCAACAAGTAGGTGTCAACTGCTAACGGCGCTAGATATTAGCAATCAACGTGGACCTGCACACAGATACAAATAACTTTGCTCCCAACGAGTACAGAGAGGTTGTCAATCCCTCCGGCCTTGTAGTTCACAAAGGATTAAACGCAAATGATAGTAGTGATAGATAATGTTTTGCAATAGTAAATAAAAGTGAAAAGTAAATAGCGGATGTGATCAATGATGGTAATATGGACCGGAGTCTCATGATGTTCGCTAGTGATGTCTCTCTCCCAAAAGACGATAAAATAGCTATGTGAGGTAAACGAATTATAGCTGGGCAATTGACAGGACCACGAACGCAAACCAATGCTGACTACATTGCCAGAAATGTTGAGGTTCAAAGCATGGGCGGTACGCCAAAGTAAGTAGACCAAAATCCATCAATATCTACTACTAATCATCCACCTTGAGATATCTATCCAGAACATCTCGCTGGTATTAAGTTGCGAGCCCCACCCATAGTGTAAACTCAAAGCAACAGACAACTGCATTAAAAGAACTTTGCGTAAAGTAAACAATCCTTGCACCCGCGGGCACAAGCACCGTTGTTTTCCCCCTTGTGGCAACAGCACATCCCCTAGACTCATGTTTCTGTCACTCAAGCTAGTCATCGAGGGGCATGAACCCACAATCGAGCATAACGTTCCCTCTTGGAGTCACTACCTATTACTTGGCCAAAGCAATAAATAACAACGGAGAACATGCAAGAATTACTTATGAACATAAATATAAAAGAGGTAGATCAAATATATTACTCAAGATCAATCTGAACATAATCTCATAATCCATCGGATCCCAGCAAACTCAACATAGCAACAGCATAAGGATTACATATGTGCCTCGATCATGTAGGGCAGCTCATGAGGACTAATTAGTGAAGCACAAGAACGGGAGGAGAATATCACATAGCTACTGGTCATGGACTCATGGTCCAAGGGAGACTACTCACGAGTCATCCGGGAGGCGTCCATGGTGGTGGAGAAGCTCCCGGTGGTGATCCTCCCCTCCGGCACGGTGCCGGGAAGAGTTCTCCTGGTGCTCCCGATCTTGGAAGCGGCAGCAGCGGCGGAACAGAGATGAGATCGCGAAAAAGAGTTCCCGTTGCGAGGGTTTCGAAGGAAGCTCTAAATATATGCCGAAGGGGGGCACCAGACGGGGCTCGGGGGGCCCAGGCGCCCCCCCGGCGCGGCCCGGGGGGGGGG
>LR738714.1:796949237-796990725 GCA_902687465.1 Secale cereale | reverse complement strand
CCCCCCCCCGGCTGTCCTTCGGGCGCAAGGAAATTTCCGGAACGCTGATTTTTTATATAATTTTTTTGGATTTTTCCTGGCAGTTCTCGTAACGTGAAAACCTGAAATACAAAAACAGCCGAAAACAGAAACTGGCACCGGGGTGCACTGGATTAGTAGGTTAGTCCAAATATGATCAAAAGTGTATGGAAGTGTATGAATATCATAGCAATATCACCCAAAAGTGGCATGGAGCAAGCAGAAATGATAGATACGTTTTGGACGTATCAACATCCCCAAGCTTAATTCCTGCTCGTCCTCGAGTAGGTAAATGATAACAAGATTAATTTCTGTGGTGACATGCTATTAACCATATAGGACTTTTCATAGTCATATGACAAAAGCTTACTGAGACAATGATTCTATAGTAATTAAGTTGCCACATGAGAAAATCACAAATGACTGAAAGTTTTACAATATGAAACTGAAGCATCAAAAAGATTTGCAATGAACATGATGTGCAAATATGATAAAGTGATATCTAGCATGCCCCCTTTAGTGAAGATAAACATAAATGCAGGGGCACCTTCAAGGTTTAAGTGATGACTAGATACAATGATTTCAGAATAAACGATATTACAATCATGCAAAAGACAATGCTACTTTGGGACAATGCACATTACACTCAGAATGACAATCATGCTCTCAGTAGTTGGTGCTTGAAGAAAGAAGGTGGATTTTTTTATTTTGAAAACATAGAAGCAATTTTGTCAACGGTAGTTGTACTTCATATGTGTCATGCATAAGACATCCTATAAGTTGCAAG
This sequence comes from Secale cereale, assembly GCA_902687465.1. NCBI lineage: Eukaryota > Viridiplantae > Streptophyta > Magnoliopsida > Poales > Poaceae > Secale > Secale cereale. The sequence continues at coordinate 796,989,920 of LR738714.1, read as the reverse complement.
CCTCATGCATCGAATACCAATAGTGCTCGCACCTTGTCCTAATTAGCTCGGATTTCCATGGGTTATCATTGCATTACATATGTTTCAACCAAGTGTCACAAAGGGGTACCTCTATGCCACCTGTACAAAGGTCCAAGGAGATAAATCGCATTCGATTTCTCGTTTTTGATTGATCTCAACTTGAGGACATCCATACCGGGACAACATAGAAAATAGATGATGGACTCCTCTTCAATGCATAAGCATATTCTCATAAGAGCTTGAGGATTAATGTCCAAGCTAAAACTTCCACCATGATGCATGGCTTTGGTTGGCGGCCCAATGTTCTTCTCTAACAATATGCATACTCATTCAACCCACGGTAAATCACCCTTACTTCGGACAAGACGAACATGCATAGCAACTCACATGATATTCAACAAAATTGTGATAGTTGATGGCGTCCCCAGAAACATGGTTACCGCTCAGCAAGCAACTTATAAGAAATAAGATACATAGGCAACATATTCTTTACCACAATAGTTTTTAAGCTACTTTCCCATGAGCTATATATTGCAAAGTTAGTTCGCTTAGTACAGGTGGAGGTTAGCAAAAGACTGGAAGCGACCAACTAAGAGAGCAATGACGGTCATAATCATGCAGAGCGACAAAGCAATATTGAATCAGGCATGGTAGTTATATCCCTACTCAGAAATAAAAGATCATCAAGGCTTGACAGACTTTCTTTACAGTCTTAAATATGCGTGAGCATACGCCAAGTCAATCAAAATAAATTCTTGAAGGAAGATATTACTAAACCATACCACATCATAGGCAAACAAATCATGTTGGTATTCCAATAACACATTGGGAACCCCCCAGCTATTTGAGACTAACCATAAGAAAACCTGAACTACTAAGCACCATCATGCAAGTAGCATCTTTATCATAGACATATTAACCAATGCAACGGAAGCAAACTCTCTTAATAAGGTGAGCATGGTAATTAAAGAGAGTTCAAGCAACCAACTAAACAAAAGCTCTTTCAAAGATAAGCATGAATACTAAGAGCAGAGCATGATAGTAGCTATTAAAAGACAAAGAACACACACAGCAAGGATAGACATGAAAATTCTATGTTATGTTCTAGGTAGAAGTGGAGCGTGTTTCTCTCCCACATAAAGAACGCTGAGTTCCGACTCGTTATGAAAAACTAAAAAGAAAACTAAAAACAAGACGCTCCAAGCATAGCACATAACACATGAAGTGATAAAAATATAGCGGAACGAAAGACGAACTGATAATGTTGATGGAGAAGGGGATGCACGGGGGCATCCCCAAGCTTAGACGCTTGAGTCTCCTTGAATATTTCTTGGGGGTGCACGGGGGCATCCCCAAGCTTGAGCGCTTGACACTCCTGAATCTTTTTATCATCTTCCCTCGCACACTTGAAAATCCCTTCATACATAACTCATCATAATCTGATTAGCGAGGTTAGTACCCTTAATAAAATAATTGCACCTTGCTGGAAATAAAGATATTCTTGAAGTTCTACTGTTTCTCAAGATTGCCAAAAGGTTTTTGCAAAGAAAAAGCAAGCTCTTGATTTGCAAAATGAAGGAAAGGCAAAACAGGACAGAATCTGTGAAAAACAGAACAGCAGGTAGTAATTGATCTGTTCGGGATACTTCTGCAACTCAAATAAAAAAACTCAGAACAGATGCACGAAAGACAATTATATAGAGAACGCTGTCGAAAAAATTCAGACCAAAAAGATGATCTGGTGATTTGATACGAATTTTTCTATCCAAGGACAGAATCTGTTTCCTGGACAGCACCTCACAACTTTTGAACTTTCTAGCAATCAGAGGCTATACTTGGCACAAATATGAAAAACAAAGATACAATGATGATGCTACAGCAGTAAACAACATCAAGACACGACAAAAGCAAAAATTTTATTCATGTGGGCTGCCTCCCAAAAGCGCTTTCTTTTATGCCTTTAAGCTAGGCATAATGCAAATAGATCAAGTTTTATCAAGAGTAAAAGAATAGCTAGCCCGTACAACGGACTCAAAAGGTAACTTGATCTTCTTACGAGGGAAGTGTTCCATCCCTTTCTTGAGAGGAAACTGAAATTTTATATTACCCTCTTTCATGTCAATGATAGCACCAACGGTGCGTAAAAAGGGACGTCCCAAAATAATTGGACAAGAAGGATCACATTCAATATCCATAATAGTGAAATCAACGGGAACGTAATTATCATTGACAACGATAAGAACATCGTCGATCCTCCCCAAAGGTTTCTTTATGGAAGAATCAACGAGACGAACACCAAAAGAACAAGAATCATAAGGTTTCAATTTTAGCATATCATATAGTCTTTTGGGCATAACAGAGGTACTAGCACCAACATCACATAATGCATAACAAGAGAAGTCATTCAATTTAATTTTTATCATAGGATCCCAACCATCTTCTAGCTTTCTAGGTATGGAGGCTTCTACTCTAAGTTTCTCCTCCCTAGCTTTGATGAGATCATTAGTGATATGCTCTGTGAAGGCAAGGTTAAGCGTGCTAGTGCGGGGGTCTCTAGACATCTTGTGCAGGAAATCAATAACTTCGGTAAGAGTGCAATTATCAAAATCAAGATCACGAACATCAAGTAAAGTGGTAGTGGTGTCCTTAAGGTTCACTTGTTTGGTAGTTTCTATAGTCATAGCATCACCACTAATAGGTCCAATGGGACCAGGAGTACATTGGGTGCTAAGAGTTTGAACATCCTCAACAACTTGGATAGTAGCAACAGTGTGGTGGGTAGGAAGGCTCTTAATTCTTTCCTCTTCCTCCCTTAGGGATGCAACCACTTCGGGTTTAGCTGCCATTTGGTTTATCAAAGTGGCTTGTGTGTGGGACATATTGGAAACTTAGGTCTCAGTGATAGTAAGTCTAGTCTGGAGGTTAGAAATCTCAATATTTATGTTCTCTAATCGTCTACTAATGTCTTGCAAGATAGCAGTATGCTCATTTAATTGCCTCGAGAAGGTTTTGTTTTGTTCATATTGGGTGTGCACGTAATTCTTAGTGGCCTTCTCTATTTCTAGCAGTTTCTCATAGCCAGGTAAATCTCTATCTTTTTGGATGGAGTTCTTGGTGCTAGGATAAGCATTGTTGTTCCCATAGGAATTAGAGGGGAACGGTCTAGGATTACAACCAAAGTTACTCCTATAAGCATCAGCAATCACAGAATCTAAATGATCATAACGAGGATTAACAGAAGATTGCTTCGAAAGTAGAGACATGATCAAGTCAGCTTTTTCATTAAGGGAGGAAATCTCCTCGACAGAGTTTACCTTCCTACCTGTTGGAGCGCGTTCGGTGTGCCATTGGGAAAAGTTGCTCATCATCTCATCGAGAAGCTTCGTGGCAGCACCAAGTGTAGTTGACATAAAAGTTCCTCCCGCGGCCGAATCTAACAAGTTCCGCGAGGTAAAGTTCAAGCCTGCATAAAAAGTTTGGATAACCATCCAAGTAGTCAAACCATGAGTAGGGAAGTTCTTGATAAGAGATTTCATACGTTCCCAAGCTTGGGCAACGTGTTCATTATCCAATTGTTTAAAATTCATTATATTACTTCTAAGTTGGATAATTTTAGCAGGTGGATAGTATTTTCCGATAAAAGCATCTTTGCACTTGTCCCATGAATCTATGCTATTTCTAGGCAAAGACTGAAACCATATTTTAGCTCCTCCTCTCAAGGAGAAAGGAAAAAGCTTAAGCTTAACAATATTACCATCTATTTCTTGGTACTTTTGCATATCACAAAGTTAAACAAAGTTGTTCAAGTGTAAAGCAGCATCATCTCCAGCACCGGAGAATTGATCTCTCATGACTAAGTTCAGTAAAGCAGGTTTAATTTCATACGAAGGTGCTGAAGTGGCAGGTGTAGTGATAGGTGTGCTGATAAAGTCATCGTTGTTGTGACTAGTGAAGTCACACAACTTGGTGTTCTCGGTGGAACCCATAGTAGCAAGCAAGCAAGATAACTATTTTTGTGATTTTTGATAAAAAGGTACTAAAGCAAAAACTGAAAGGTAAACTAACAAGACTAAAAAGCAAAGGTAAAAGATAGCAAGCAACTCCCCTATCCTGAACAGTGGAGTCCCCGGCAACGGCGCCATAAATACTCCTTGATGGGCCTCGAACCCCTCGTTGGTTACCCCAAGTGGAAGGTGTAAGATGCAGTGTTGTGGAAGTTTTTCCCTTAGCAAAGATGCCAAGGATCGAATCCCCAGAGACTCCTAGGTTCAACAAGTAGGTGTCAACTGCTAACGGCGCCAGATATTAGCAATCAACGTGGACCTGCACACAGATACAAATAACTTTGCTCCCAACGAGTACAGAGAGGTTGTCAATCCCTCCGGCCTTGTAGTTCACAAAGGATTAAACGCAAATGATAGTAGTGATAGATAATGTTTAGCAATAGTAAATAAAAGTGAAAAGTAAATAGCGGATGTGATCAATGATGGTAATATGGACCGGAGTCTCATGATGTTCACTAGTGATGTCTCTCTCCCAAAAGACGATAAAACAGCTATGTGAGGTAAACGAATTACAGCTGGGCAATTGACAGGACCACGAACGCAAACCAATGCTGACTACATTGCAAGAAAGGTTGAGGTTCAAAGCATGGGCGGTACGCCAAAGTAAGTAGACCGAAATCCATCAATATCTACTACTAATCATCCACCTTGAGATATCTATCCAGAACATCTCGCTGGTATTAAGTTGCGAGCCCCACCCATAGTGTAAACTCAAAGCAACAGACAACTGCATTAAAAGAACTTTGCGTAAAGTAAACAATCCTTGCACCCGCGGGCACAAGCACCGTTGTTTTCCCCCTTGTGGCAACAAGACATCCCCTAGACTCATGTTTCTGTCACTCAAGCTAGTCATCGAGGGGCATGAACCCACAATCGAGCATAACGTTCCCTCTTGGAGTCACTACCTATTACTTGGCCAAAGCAATAAATAACAACGGAGAACATGCAAGAATTACTTATGAACATAAATATAAAAGAGGTAGATCAAATATATTACTCAAGATCAATCTGACCATAATCTCATAATCCATCGGATCCCAGCAAACTCAACATAGCAACAGCATAAGGATTACATTTGTGCCTCGATCATGTAGGGAAGCTCACGAGGACTAATTAGTGAAGCACAAGAACAGGAGGAGAACATCACATAGCTACTGGTCATGGACTCATGGTCCAAGGGAGACTACTCACGAGTCATCCGGGAGGCGTCCATGGTGGTGGAGAAGCTCCCGGTGGTGATCCTCCCCTCCGGCAGGGTGCCGGGAAGAGTTCTCCTGGTGCTCCCAATCTTGGAAGCGGCGGCGGCGGTGGAACAGAGATGAGATCGCGAAAAAGAGTTCCCGTTCCGAGGGTTTCGAAGGAAGCTCTAGATATATGCCGAAGGGGGGCACCAGACGGGGCTCGGGGGGCCCAGGCGCCCCCCCCGGCACGGCCCAGGGGGGGGAGGGCACCGCCAGGGCGGCTGGAGCCCTGGTGCCCCCCCCCCGGCTGTCCTTCGGGCGCAAGGAAGTTTCCGGAACGCTGATTTTTTATATAATTTTTCTAGATTTTTCCTGGCAGTTCTCGTAACGTGAAAACCTGAAATACAAAAACAGCCGAAAACAGAAACTGGCACCGGGGTGCACTGGATTGGTAGGTTAGTCCAAATATGATCAAAAGTGTATGGAAGTGTATGAATATCATAGCAATATCACCCAAAAGTGGCATGGAGCAAGCAGAAATTATAGATACGTTTTGGACGTATCAGCATTCCGGTTTAAGTCAGCCTGCAAGTAAAATCAAGTGATAAGAAGCAAAAATCAGACAAGTCTCAAGCACACAAACAAGTTGTCTACTTGACACTTGGGGGCTAATGGGCAGTTGAAGCAATAAACAGCAGCAGTTCAAAGACAAAAGTCTCAAGCACACAAACAAGTTGTCTACTTGACACTTGGGGGCTAATGGATAATTGAAGTATCAGAAGAAATTCTTACAAGTATCAAATACATAACCAAGTTATCTACTTGATACTTGGGGGCCAATGTAAGATCAATTGTTCAAGTTATAAGTTCCGGTTCACCTTCAACACGCAGCTAAACCGGAACTTGGGGACTACTATGAGATAGTTAGAAGCATATCAAAAGCACAAAGTCAGAAGGAAAGGATTACCTCATATTTTTCTTTCATCATATTAACCAAGCCCGCTTCATAATCTCGACTGCTGTGGAGCCGGTTCAAGTACCTGGAATAGAGCTCCTGGGCACTCATATCAGCAAGACTGGACAACTTGGTGTTGGAAATATGCCCTAGAGGCAATAATAAAAGAGTTATTATTATATTTCCTTGTTCATGATGATCGTTTATTGTCCATGCTATAACTGTATTGATTGGAAACTCAAATACACGTGTGGATGAATAGACAGACTTTGTGTCCCTAGTGAGCCTCTACAGGACTAGCTCGTTGATCAAAGATGACCGCGGTTTCCAGGTCATAGACATGAGTTGTCATTTGATAACGGGATCACATCATTAGGAGAATGATGTGATGGACGAGACCCAAACGTTAACATAGCTTTTTGATCGTGTCAGTTATCGCTATAGTTTTCTGCATGTCAAGTATAAGTTCCTATGACCATGAGATCATGTAACTCACTGACACCGTAGGAGTGCTTTGTGTGTGCCAAACGTCGCAACGTAACTGGGTGACTATAAAGGTACTCTACAGGTATCTCCGAGGGTGTCTGTTGAGTTGACATGGATCGAGACTGGGATTTGTCACTCCGTGTGACGGAGAGGTATCTCCGGGCCCACTCGGTAATACGGCATCTCAATGAGCTCAAAGTGACTAAGTAGTTGGTCACGGGATTATGTATTACGGTAACGAGTAAAGAGACTTGCCGGTAACGAGATTGAACTAGGTATAGAGATACCGACGATCGAATCTCGGGCAAGTAACATACCGACGAGACAAAGGGAACTGTATACGGGATTGCCTGAATCCTTGACATCGTGGTTCATCCGATGAGATCATCGAGAAACATGTGGGAACCAATATGGGTATCCAGATCCCGCTATTGGTTATTGACCTGGGAGTGTCTCGGTCATGTCTGCATGGTTTCCGAACCCGCAGGGTCTACACACTTAACGTTCGGTGACGCTAGGGTTGTTAGTGAGAAAAGTGTATGGTTACCGAAGGTTGTTCGGAGTCCCGGATGAGATCCCGGACATGACGAGGGTCTCCGGAATGGTCCGGAGACGAAGATTGATATATAGGATGAAAGGTTTCGGAGTCCAGAAGTGTTCCGGGGAGCATCGGGAAATCGGCTGAGTACCGGAAAGGGTTTCGGGGGGTCCGGAAGAAGTTCTGGGCCTAATGGGCCACAAGGGGGGACACCACAGCCCTCAGGGGGCTGTGCGCCCCCCCTGGGCCCTCTCCTCATGCGGCTAAGGGGGTGGGACCCCCTAGGGCAGCCGCACCCCTATGGAGTGGGGGGCAAGGCACCTAGGGGGGGAAACCCTAGGGCCTGGCCCTGGCCGCCGCCCCCCCTCTGCCTTGGCCGCCGCCCCCCCTTGCCCTGGCCGCCGGCCCCTAGGGGGAAACCCTAGGGCGCCCTCACCTCTCCACCCCCCCTATATATAGTGAGGCAAAGGGAGGGCAGCAAACACAAGTTCGTGCCTCGGTGCTGCCCTCCCTCTCCCATAACATCTTCTTCTCCCGCGGTGCTTAGGCGAAGCCCTGCCGGAGTTCTTCTCCACCATCACCACCACGCCGTCGTGCTGCCGGTTCTCCATCAACCTCTCCTCCACCCCTTGCTGGATCAAGAAGGAGGAGACGTCCCCGAGCCGTACGTGTGAAGAACGCGGAGGCACCGTTGCTTCGGTGCTAGGATCTTCGGCGATCTGAATCGCGGCGAGTACGACTCCATCATCCGCGTTCATAACGCTTCCGCTTAGCGATCTACAAGGGTATGTGGATCCTACTCTCCCCTCGTAGTTGCATCTACTAGATTGATCTTGGTGAACGTAGAGAAAAATTTTTGTTTTCCATGCAACGTTCCCCAACAGTGGCATCATGAGCTAGGATCTTGCGTAGATGCTTTCTCGAGTAGAACACAAAAGGGTTTGTGGCGTTGATGTTTAAATTGATGCCCTCCTTAGTCTTTCTTGATTCAGCGGTATTATAGGATGAAGCGGCCCGGACCAACTTTACATGTCCACGTACATGAGACCGGTTCCATCGACAGACATGTGACTTTTGTTGCATAAGATGGCTGGCGGGTGTCTGTCTCTCCTATCTTAGTTGAATCGGAATAGAACAAGGTGGTCCTTGTAGAAGGTTAAATAGCAACTTGAATATCACCGTTGTGGTTTTGCGTAGGTAAGAAACGTTCTTGCTAGATACCCATAGCAGCCACGTAAAACATGCAACAACAAATTAGAGGACGTCTAACTTGTTTTTGCAGGGTATGCATGTGATATGATATGGCCAATGACATGATGAATTATATTTGATGTATGAGATGATCATGTTGTAATAGTTAATGTCGACTTGCATGTCGATGCATACGGCAACCGGCAGGAGCCATAGGGTTGTCTTTAATTTTTTTTTTGTATGACCTGCGTGTCAATCATTAAGCGCTTTGTAATGCTTTACTTTATCGCTAAACGGTAGCAATAGTAGTAAGAGCATGGTGGGCGCCGACAACCCCGATGGCGACACGATGATGGAGATCATGATGATGGAGATCATGGTGTGGCGCCGGTGACGATGGAGATCATGCCGGTGCTTTGGAGATGGAGATCAAAAGCACGAGTTGATGGCCATATCATGTCACTTATGATTTGCATGTGATGTTAATCCTTTTATGCATCTTATTTTGCTTAGGACGACGGTAGCATTATAAGATGATCCTTCACTAAAATTTCAAGATAAAATTGTGTTCCCCCCGAGTGTGCGCCGTTGCGAAGGTTCGTCGTTTCGAAGCACCACGTGATGATCGGGTGTGATAGACTCTACGTTCGCATACAACGGGTGCAAGCCAGCTTTGCACATGCAGAACACTCGGGTTAGACTTGACGAGCCTAGCATGTACAGACATGGCCTCGGAACACGGAGGACCGAAAGGTCAGGCATGAGTCATATAGTAGATATGATCAACATGTTGATGTTCACCATTGACACCACCTCATCTCACGTGATGATCGGACTTGGGTTGGTGAATTTGGATCATGTCACGCTCGAATGACCGGAGGGATGTCAATTTGAGTGGGAGTTATAAATAATTTGATTAGGTAATAACTCACTTATCATGAACAATAGTCTAAAGTGTCTTTGCAAATTTTTGGTTGTAGATGGCTCGCGCAGTAGCTCCCCTGAATTTTAATGCGTTCCTAGAGAAAGCTAAACTGAAAGATGACGGGAGCAACTTTGTGGACTGGCTCCGCAATCTGAGGATCATCCTCACAGCTGCCCAAAAGGTTTATGTCCTAAATGCACCGCTAGGTCAACCCCCCGCTCCTGGAGCCTCTGCGGACGATATGAACGTCTGGCAGACGCGTTCGGATGACTATTCGATAGTGCAGTGTGCCATGTTGTACGGCTTGGAAGGAGGACTTCAAAGGCGTTTTGAACGTCATGGTGCATATGAGATGTACACGGAGTTGAAGTTCATCTTTGAAGAATGCTAAGATCGAGAGGTATGAGACCACCGATAAATTCTTCGCTTGCAAGATGGAGGAGAATTCGTCTGTCAGTGAGCACTTGCTGAAGATGTCTGGGTACTATACCCGCATAGCTGATCTGGGACTTGTGTTCCCGGATGAGGCTATCATTGACAGAATTCTCCAGTCACTCCCTCCAAGCTACAAGAGCTTCGTGCAGCAGTACAACATGCAAGGGATGAATAAAACCATCGCCGAGCTGTTTTCAATGCTGAAAGTCGCTGAGGCAGACATCCAGAAGGAGTATCAAGTGTTGATGGTCAATAAAACCACCAGTTTCAAGAAGAATGGCAAGGGCAAGAAGGGTAACTCTAAGAAGGGTGGCAAAGCAGTTGCTAATCCAGTGAAGAAACCCAAGGCTGGGCCCAAGCCAGAGACTGAGTGTTTCTATTGCAAGGGGAACGGCCACTGGAAGCGGAACTGCCCCAAGTATCTAGCGGACAAGAAGGGGGCCAACAACAACAAAGGTATATGTGATATACATGTTATTGATGTGTACCTTACCAACTCTCGTTGTAGTGCCTGGGTATTTGATACCGGTTCGGTTGCTCACATTTGCAACTCTAAACAGGAACTGCGGAATAAACGGAGGCTGGCGAATGACGAAGTGACGATGCGCGTGGGAAATGGTTCCAAGGTTGATGTGATCGCCGTCGGCACGCTCGCTCTTCGATTACCATCGGGATTAGTTATGAACCTGAATAATTGTTATTTAGTGCCTGCGTTAAGCATGAACATTATATCTGGATCTTGTTTATTGCGAGACGGTTACTCATTTAAGTCAGAGAATAATGGTTGTTCTATTTATATGAGTAATATCTTTTATGGTCATGCACCCGAAGTTAGGGGTTTATTCTTATTGAATCTCGATAGTGATGATACACATGTTCATAACATTGATGCCAAAAGATGTAGAGTTGATAATGATAATACCACTTTCTTGTGGCACTGCCGTCTGGGTCATATCGGCGTGAAACGCATGAGGAAGCTCCATGCTGATGGACTTTTGGAGTCTCTTGATTTTGAATCACTTGACACGTGCGAGCCGTGCCTCATGGGCAAGATGACAAGGACCCCGTTTTCAGGGACAATGGAACGGGCAAGTGACTTATTGGAAATCATACATACTGATGTGTGCGGTCCGATGAGTATAACGGCGCGTGGTGGATATCGTTATTTTCTCACCTTCACTGACGACTTAAGTAGATATGGGTATATTTACTTAATGAAGCATAAGTCTGAAACTTTTGAAAAGTTCAAGCAATTTCAGAGTGAAGTTGAAAATCATCGTAACAAGAAGATCAAGTTCCTACGATCTGATCGAGGGGGAGAATATCTGAGTTATGAGTTTGGTGATCACTTAAGAAAATGTGGAATTGTTTCACAGTTGACGCCACCTGGAACACCACAGCGTAATGGTGTGTCCGAACGTCGTAATCGAACCCTATTAGATATGGTACGTTCTATGATGTCTCTTGCCGATTTGCCACTATCGTTTTGGGGATATGCGTTAGAGACAGCTGCATTCACTTTAAATAGGGCTCCATCTAAGTCCGTTGAGACAACACCGTATGAACTATGGTTTGGTAAGAAACCGAAGTTGTCTTTTCTCAAGGTTTGGGGTTGCGATGCTTATGTCAAAAGGCTTCAGCCAGAAAAGCTCGAACCCAAAGCGGACAAATGTGTCTTCATAGGATACCCAAAAGAAACTGTTGGGTACACCTTCTATCTCAGATCCGAGGGCAAAGTGTTTGTTGCTAAGAACGGGTCCTTTCTCGAGAAAGAGTTTCTCTCGAAAGAATTGAGTGGGAGGAAGGTAGAACTTGATGAGGTTATTGAACCTCTGCTTCAACCAGAGAGTAGCGCAGCACAGAAAGATGTTTTTGTGGAGCCTGCAGAGGTTGAAGAGGAAGCCAATGATGATGATCAAGAAGCTTCTGATCAAGTTACTACCGAACCTCGTAGGTCGACAAGGGTACGCACTGCACCTGAGTGGTATGGTAACCCTGTCTTGGAGGTCATGTTGTTAGACAACGGTGAACCTACGAGCTATGGAGAAGCGATGGTGGGCCCAGATTACGACAAATGGTTAGAGGCCATGAAATCCGAGATGGGATCCATGTATGAAAACAAAGTATGGACTTTGGAAGTATTACCTGAAGGGCGGAAGGCCATTCAGAATAAATGGATTTTTAAGAGGAAGACGGACGCTGACGGTAATGTCACCGTGTATAAAGCTCGACTTGTGGCAAAGGGTTTTTCACAAGTTCAAGGGATTGACTACGATGAGACTTTCTCACCCGTAGCGATGCTTAAATCCTTCCGAATCATGTTAGCAATAGCTGCATATTTCGATTATGAAATTTGGCAGATGGATGTCAAAACAGCGTTCCTTAACGGTTTTCTTAAGGAAGAGTTGTATATGATGCAACCAGAAGGTTTTGTTGATCCAGAGAATGCTGACAAAGTATGCAGGCTCCAGCGTTCCATTTATGGACTGGTGCAGGCATCTCGGAGTTGGAATCTTCGCTTTGATGAGGTGATCAAAGCGTTTGGGTTTATACAAGTTTACAATGAAGCTTGTATTTACAAGAAAGTGAGTGGGAGCTCTATAGCGTTTCTGATATTATATGTGGATGACATATTGCTGATTGGAAACAATATAGAATTTTTGGATAGCGTGAAGGGGTATTTGAACAAGAGTTTTTCGATGAAAGATCTCGGTGAAGCTGCTTTCATATTTGGCATCAAGATCTATAGAGATAGATCAAGACGCTTGATAGGACTTTCACAAAGCACATACCTTGATAAAGTTTTGAAGAAGTTCAAAATGGATCAATCCAAGAAGGGGTTCTTGCCGGTATTGCAAGGTACAAAGTTGAGTAAGACTCAGTGCCCAGTGACTGCGGAAGATAGAGAAAAGATGAGTGTCGTCCCCTATGCTTCAGCCATAGGCTCTATCATGTATGCAATGCTGTGCACAAGACCAGATGTCAGCCTTGCCATAAGTATGGCCGGAAGGTTTCAAAGTAATCCTGGTATGGATCACTGGACAGCGGTCAAGAATATCCTAAAGTACCTGAAAAGGACTAAGGATATGTTTCTCGTTTATGGAGGTGATCAAGAGCTCGTCGTAAAGGGTTACGTCGATGCAAGCTTTGACACTGATCCGGATGACTCTAAGTCTCAGACCGGATACGTATATATTCTCAAAGGGGGAGCGGTAAGCTGGTGCAGTTCCAAGCAGAGCGTGGTAGCTGATTCTACATGTGAAGCGGAGTATATAGCTGCCTCGGAGGCAGCAAAGGAAGGTGTCTGGATGAAGGAGTTCATGACAGATCTTGGAGTTGTGCCTAGTGCACTGAACCCAATGACTCTGTTCTGTGACAACACTGGTGCCATTGCTCTAGCCAAGGAACCAAGGTTTCACAAGAGGACCAGACACATAAAGCGACGCTTCAATTCCATCCGCGATTCGGTCAAGGAGGAGGACATAAACATTTGCAAAGTACACACGGATTTGAATGTTGCAGATCCGTTGACTAAGCCTCTTCCACGGGCTAAGCACGATCAACACCAAGACTCTATGGGTGTTAGATTCATTACCTTGTAATGCTAGATTATTGACTCTAGTGCAAGTGGGAGACTGTTGGAAATATGCCCTAGAGGCAATAATAAAAGAGTTATTATTATATTTCCTTGTTCATGATGATCGTTTATTGTCCATGCTATAACTGTATTGATTGGAAACTCAAATACACGTGTGGATGAATAGACAGACTTTGTGTCCCTAGTGAGCCTCTACAGGACTAGCTCATTGATCAAAGATGACCGCGGTTTCCAGGTCATAGACATGAGTTGTCATTTGATAACGGGATCACATCATTAGGAGAATGATGTGATGGACGAGACCCAAACGTTAACATAGCTTTTTGATCGTGTCAGTTATCGCTATAGTTTTCTGCATGTCAAGTATAAGTTCCTATGACCATGAGATCATGTAACTCACTGACACCGTAGGAGTGCTTTGTGTGTGCCAAACGTCGCAACGTAACTGGGTGACTATAAAGGTACTCTACAGGTATCTCCGAGGGTGTCTGTTGAGTTGACATGGATCGAGACTGGGATTTGTCACTCCGTGTGACGGAGAGGTATCTCCGGGCCCACTCGGTAATACGTCATCTCAATGAGCTCAAAGTGACTAAGTAGTTGGTCACGGGATTATGTATTACGGTAACGAGTAAAGAGACTTGCCGGTAACGAGATTGAACTAGGTATAGAGATACCGACGATCGAATCTCGGGCAAATAACATACCGACGAGACAAAGGGAACTGTATACGGGATTGCCTGAATCCTTGACATCGTGGTTCATCCGATGAGATCATCGAGAAACATGTAGGAGCCAATATGGGTATCCAGATCCCGCTATTGGTTATTGACCTGGGAGTATCTCGGTCATGTCTACATGGTTTCCGAACCCGCAGGGTCTACACACTTAACGTTCGGTGACGCTAGGGTTGTTAGTGAGAAGAGTGCATGGTTACCGAAGGTTGTTCGGAGTCCCGGATGAGATCCCGGACATGACGAGGGTCTCCGGAATGGTCCGGAGACGAAGATTGATATATAGGATGAAAGGTTTCGGAGTACCGGAAGTGTTCCGGGGAGCATCGGGAAATCGGCGGAGTACCGGGAAGGTTTTCGGGGGGTCCGGAAGGTGTTCTGGGCCTATTGGGCCACAAGGGGGGACACCACAGCCCTCAGGGGGCTGTGCGCCCCCCCTGGGCCCTCTCCCCATGCGGCTAAGGGGGTGGGACCCCCTAGGGCTGGCCGCACCCCTTGGGCTTGGGGGGCAAGGCACCTAGGGGGGGAAACCCTAGGGCCTGGGCGCCTCCCCCTGCCCTGGCCGCCGCCCCCCTCCCCTTGCCCTGGCCGCCGGCCCCTAGGGGGAAACCCTAGGGCGCCCTAGCCTCTCCACCCCCCCTATATATAGTGGGGCAAAGGGAGGGCAGCCAACACAGTTCGTGCCTCGGTGCTGCCCTCCCTCTCCCGTCATATCTTCTTCTCCCGCGGTGCTTAGGCGAAGCCCTGCTGGAGTTCTTCTCCACCATCACCACCACGCCGTCGTGCTGCCGGTTCTCCATCAACCTCTCCTCCACCCCTTGCTGGATCAAGAAGGAGGAGACGTCCCCGAGCCGTACGTGTGAAGAACGCGGAGGCACCGTTGCTTCGGTGCTAGGTCTTCGGCGATCTGAATCGCGACGAGTACGACTCCATCATCCGCGTTCATAACGCTTCCGCTTAGCGATCTACAAGGGTACGTAGATCACACTCCTTCCTCGTAGTTGCATCTACTAGATTGATCTTGGTGAACGGTAGGAAAAATTTTTGTTTCCCATGCAACGTTCCCCAACAGTGGAAATATGCCCTAGAGGCAATAATAAAAGAGTTATTATTATATTTCCTTGTTCATGATAATCGTTTATTATCCATGCTATAACTGTATTGATTGGAAACTCAGATACACGTGTGGATGAATAGACAGACTTTGTGTCCCTAGTGTGCCTCTACAGGACTAGCTCGTTGATCAAAGATGACCGCGGTTTCCAGGTCATAGACATGAGTTGTCATTTGATAACGGGATCACATCATTAGGAGAATGATGTGATGGACGAGACCCAAACGTTAACATAGCTTTTGATCGTGTCAGTTATCGCTATAGTTTTCTGCATGTCAAGTATAAGTTCCTATGACCATGAGATCATGTAACTCACTGACACCGTAGGAGTGCTTTGTGTGTGCCAAACGTCGCAACGTAACTGGGTGACTATAAAGGTACTCTACAGGTATCTCCGAGGGTATTTGTTGAGTTGACATGGATCGAGACTGGGATTTGTCACTCCGTATGACGGAGAGGTATCTCCGGGCCCACTCGGTAATACGTCATCTCAATGAGCTCAAAGTGACTAAGTAGTTGGTCACGGGATTATGTATTACGGTAACGAGTAAAGAGACTTGCCGGTAACGAGATTGAACTAGGTATAGAGATACCGACGATCGAATCTCGGGCAAGTAACATACCGACGAGACAAAGGGAACTGTATACGGGATTGCCTGAATCCTTGACATCGTGGTTCATCCGATGAGATCATCGAGAAACATGTGGGAACCAATATGGGTATCCAGATCCCGCTATTGGTTATTGACCTGGGAGTGTCTCGGTCATGTCTACATGGTTTCCGAACCCGCAGGGTCTACACACTTAACGTTCGGTGACGCTAGGGTTGTTAGTGAGAAAAGTGTATGGTTACCGAAGGTTGTTCGGAGTCCCGGATGAGATCCCGGACATGACGAGGGTCTCCGGAATGCTCCGGAGACGAAGATTGATATATAGGATGAAAGGTTTCGGAGTCCGGAAGTGTTCCGGAGAGCATCGGGAAATCGGCGGAATACCGAAAAGGGGTTTCGGGGGTTCCGGAAGCAGTTCTGGGCCTAATGGGCCACAAGGGGGAACACCACAGCCCTCAAGGGGCTGTGCGCCCCCCCCCTGGGCCCTCTCCTTGTGCGCCAAGGGGGGTGGACCCCTCTAGGGTGGCCGCACCCCCTAGCCTTGGGGGGCAAGGCACCTAGGGGGGGAAACCCTAGGGCCTGGCCCTGGCCGCCGCCCCCCCTTGCCTTGGCCGCCGCCCCCCCTTGCCCTGGCCGCCGGCCCCCTAGGGGGGAAACCCTAGGGCGCCCTCACCTCTCCACCCCCCCTATATATAGTGGGGCAAAGGGAGGGCAGCCAACACAGTTTGTGCCTCGGTGCTGCCCTCCCTCTCCCACAACATCTTCTTCTCCCGCGGTGCTTAGGCGAAGCCCTGCTGGAATTCTCCTCCACCATCACCACCACGCCGTCGTGCTGCCGGTTCTCCATCAACCTCTCCTCCACCCCTTGCTGGATCAAGAAGGAGGAGACGTCCCCGAGCCGTACGTGTGAAGAACGCGGAGGCACCGTTGCTTCGGTGCTAGGATCTTCGGCGATCTGAATCGCGGCGAGTACGACTCCATCATCCGCGTTCATAACGCTTCCGCTTAGCGATCTACAAGGGTATGTGGATCCTACTCTCCCCTCGTAGTTGCATCTACTAGATTGATCTTGGTGAACGGTAGGAAAAATTTTTGTTTCCCATGCAACATAACCCAACACTTGGTACTCCTTTTACCTTTCTCTTTATGCAGCTTCTCCGCTTTAGCCGTATGTTTGGCTAAAACAGTGGGCTCAGCCGGAGCAACAAAAGCAGTGTCAGTCACTTCAACTTCTGGAGAAGCAGGTGCTGTTGGTGGAGCTGTATTGTGAACCGGACTGAGAGATGCCGGATTGACCTGAGGAGAATTGGCCCGGGCAGGACTTGGCGGATTGTGGATATCATCAGCAGTAGGGTTCTCGGGCACTGAGATATGATCCGTAGGCGCAGGATTCTCAAGAGGAATTGTGGGTTCGCCTTCCGGGGGGATGGTTGTCGCCGAATCAACTGCCAGATCATCAATATTAGTCTCAGCAGTGGGTTTGTTGGCCTTTGGTTTTTTGCTAGGCTTTGGCTTGCTGGAAGAAGTTTGGAAAATGAGTTAAGATTATGAAGCAAAAGGTAATCATAAACCGGATATGTTAAAAAGACTTACCCTGGAACAGTTTTCAGTGGGGGAAGTTGCGTGGCAGTCGATTCACCAGAGGAGGATAATGGAGTCTCGTGATAATCAGGGTCAGACGGTTTAATAGGTTTGCGGATAAGCCCGGCCTTGGGATGAAGGAGAGTTGGAGAGAGTATAACCTCAGAGCGGTGCCTCCGAGCCGGAGTGAGAGAGATTCCGGATGACTCCACTGCTAGGCCGCTATGGCGAGTGGTCCGGCGAAGAGCTTCATGTTGTTGTTTCTTCAAAAGAAAATTAGGATCCAATTGAGCATAAGGGTGAGAAAATTGATATTTCCGTACTGTCCGACGACTTTTTTGTGGAAGTGGTTCTGAATCGGAAGAAAGGATAGTTACCTCAACTTCGGCCGGTTTATCACCTTCAGCCAACTCCTATGGAAAGTTATCATTAGACACAGATATGAGTACAAGCAAGCAAATTAAAGCCGGATTAATTCATACCTCGGAATCCGGATCGTCATCCTCAGCGTGAGAACTAGAGCCAACGGCTGCTTTTCTTTTCTTATTAGCAAAGGTCTTCCGGCGTGCTTGTTTGTCGGGTTTCTCCTGAGGCTTTCTTTTCCAGAAAGGATCATCGGCCTATTCGGACAAGAAAAGAAGATAGTTAGAGGACGGTTTATATAAACGGATTAAAAAACATATACAAAAAAGCAAGGCTTACCGCAGGCAGCTTGTTCTTCTTGTAATACGGAGCTAATCCGACTTTGCTGCAATCTTCTAAGGAGACGTTGAGCATCTTCTTAGCCGATTCAATAACCTCCGATTCAGAAAGTTTATCCTTGGTAAACCGTTGAGGGTCGTCCGGTTTACCAGAATACTGGCACATCAACTGTGATCGCCGACTCAAGGGAAGAATACTCCAAGAGAGCCAACAGCGCATAAAATCGGTTCCAATCAAACCGTTGGCCATAAAAGCTTTCAGTCTGGAAAGCTGAGACGCAAACCGGGGCCGTTCAGCGGAGCTGAGTCGTTGTGGCAGAGGATGATCCCCCGGAAGACGGTGCTCGCGATAACCCGGCAGTGGGTTCTCCCCTTCAGGAGAAGTGTCAACACAGTAAAACCAAGATTTGTTCCACTCCTTTGGGTGCGTGTGGAGAGCGGCATGGGGAAAGACTGCGTCTCTCCTTTTCTGGATACTAACCCCGCCGAGTTCCTGATGCGGTCCGCTGGTGAATTCCGTACGCCGGTTCAGGTGAAAGAAATCCCGGAATAGGTCAACAGACGGTTCTTCTTGCAGGTATACCTCTGAGAAAACTTGGAAGTCACAGATATTTGAAACGGAGTTGGGCCCAATGTCCTGAGGATGGAGTTGGAAGGCAGCAAGCACATCTCGGAAGAATTTTTAACCGGGAGGTGTGAAGCCTCGAGCTATGTGGTCTAAGAAAACAATAACCTCCCCTTCTCTGGGAGTAGGAGGGCATTCGTTTCCTGGAGCCCGCCACTTCAAAACGGATTGAGGGCCTAAAGTACCAATGGCAGCGATTTTAACCAAGTCTTCTTCTGTGATGATGGAAGGAACCCAGTCACAAGAGACAAACTGCTTGGCCATAGCAACAGAAGGACAAGTACTGAAAGAGTAAAAGTATAAAGATCGGATTATTTAAGTACAACAACATAAACCGGAAGATACATACGAAGATCATGCAACGGTTTAAGCAAGGGACTAATGATATGGATAACCCGGCAATAACAGGGGTTTATGTTACTACCGGTTCATGACAGCAATAGAAAAAGAGCTAAACCGTCGCATATATTCTTTCAGGGTTGGCGCATGACAGTTCAAACCGGAATATACTTAGCAGATTTGCAAAGGGAAAGGAACAGGTTTTGACAGACAACTAAGGCAGAACAGATCTGAGCATGCACGAAAAAGAAAAATAAATACAAGGACATATGGGAAGAACTACAAGGGTGATATACGGAGCGGATGAATCTACAGGTTGTGTATATAATGAGATCTAAAGTATGGAAGCAGCAGGATCTAAGGGCAGGACATAAAGGTCAAGACTTCTGCGAACAAGACGAAGTTCTCATCGAGGCTCTAATGGCGGAGGCACGAGCAAGAACCCTAGAAGATACGGATCTACAGTGAGGAAGAAAGATGTACCTTGGAACAGCAGGGATCAGCGGCGGAGGTTCTCTGGTCAAACTCAGGGCGATGCAGCGGCCGACGAGGACTTGGTTTCGGCGGTCGACGGCGGCGGTTCGAGCTGGGGCGTCAATGGCGTCTTGAAGCTCGGGCGACGGACGGAGGAAGAAGATGCGAGAAGAAGATAACGAATGAGGACGGCGGTATTTATCAGGGAAAGTCAGATACGAAGCGACAGCAGCAGGATTCGAGGGAGCAAAGATCGGATAATGATCCTTTGACGCCTCGATTTTCGGGATAAACATTAAACAAAGTTACAGTACAGCTCGCAGCGTTAAATGCAGAGGTGATGTCACGGTCAGATTCAGTGATTCTTGAGGATGACGTCAGAGCCGGTTTACAAAAATGAGAAGGCACAGAAGAAAATTATACAAGACAAGGGAGATTGATATGAACAAGTTCAAATCATTCTGGGGCCCAATGTCAGGGATATGACTAGCAGGTATGAACCGGCTAGTGTAAACCGGTTTATTATAATATGTTTGGTTGTAATATTTAGTAAAGGCTACGGCCCATGAGATCTTAGGGCCCATGTATAGAATTATGGTTTGTAAACCGCCCGATGATGTAACTTGAGAGATAAGGAAGAAAGGACAGAGACCGAGGCGGACACGAGTATGAGCCGGCCTCGGGACTCTGTAAACCGGACCAGGCGTCACCTCTATATAAAGGGACAACCCGGCGACGGTTCGGGGACAAGCAAGAATCAACCCGTCGAGACTACAGGCAAGCGATCTGCTCCCTGTAAACCGACGCCCAAGCAATACCAAACCAACTAGACGTAGGATTTTACCTTCATCGAAGGGGCCGAACTAGTATAAACTCTCTGTGTCCTTTGTGGGCTATGAACCCCTTCAAGCTAACCCGTGCGATGGTTCCATCATCAAGTCCGTTAAACCGGACATCTGTCGTGTTAATTCCACGACACCAGTCGAACCTTGACAGGAAACATCATCAAAGGATGCATCTACATTAATCTTCATCACTCCATGAGGTGGATTCCATTTTTTATTGCTTCGACTTGCTTACTTTTCCAGCACTTGTTGAGTCCATTACCAAGTCTATCGCCCATCTTACTGACTGCATGATAGATCACCCAGACTATCAATGCTTTCTTGCATTTCGTTCAGTCTAGATCGCCCACGCTCCACTTAAAATTACACAAGCTTCAGACTAGGGTATCTTTGTACCATCCACCACATCGAACATCCAGGAGTGTGGGTGTAGGTCAGGAATTTTTATGCCAGTTAAGGACTTCACCTGCTCTCAGAAGATCCTTGCCCAAGTACAATCAAAGATAGCATGCATTGTAGTTTCCTGTTGACCACAACTGTCACAGAAATCTATACGTTCCATGTGTCATCGCTTCAAAATGGCATGGCAGGGTATAAAGTCATGGATAATACGCCACCAGAAATTCTTCACCTTGGTAGGACCTCAAGTTTCCACTTTTTCTTCCATACCTTTTCCTGATTGATGCTGGACCCGGGCTAGTCAGATTGACGACTTTTAGAGACAAGAACTCTATATGCCGATTTCACAGTGAAATGACCGTGTTTTTCAGGTTGCCAAGCCCAGATATCCTCAGCTGAATTACTAATAGGAATCCGACATATTGCACTGACATCCGGTTCCACAAAATTTGCATTAATCAAACTTATATTCAATTCACCATTGTCCGCGTTAATCAATTCTTCCACCGTACTGATAGCTGCACCAGGAAGCAAAACTAGGGGTCTGAAACCATGGTTAAAAGGAATCCATGGATCCTCCCACGGGTGAATAGAAGAACCATCACCAACCCTCTTTATCAGGCCTAATTTTTTCAGCTATGAATCATGGCTCTCCAAATATGCGAGGATCCTCTTTTGTTCTTAGCTGACATAAATTCATGATCATCATAGTACTTACCCTTTAAGACTCTAGAGCAAAGAGAATCTGGTGATGTAAGCAACCTCCAGCCTTGTTTCGCCAGCATAGCTTGGTTGAATAATTCAAAATCCCTAAAACCCATCCCTCTTTCTCCTTTAGATATTGCAATATCCTTCCACTTCTTCCAATGCAATTTCCTCTTAATATCATCTCCCCCCAAAAGAAGTGCGCCACAATATTGGTTAATTTCTTGCACAATTTCTTGGAAAGTCTAAAGCAGCTCATAGAATAAGTTGGTATAGCTTGGCATATCGCTTTAATCAAAACTTCCCTTGTCGCACTGCTTAAGAGTTTAGGAACATAACCATTCACCAATTTTCGAATAATTGTTGCTATGTGCTCAAACTGTACATCAGAGGATTTACTGATGGCAGTTGGTAGTCCAAGGTACTTCTCAACTAATGCTTCTGTCTCAATTTCCATATTCACATGGACCATTGACTTTGTCTCATCAGTACAGTTTGCGCAGAAGAAAATGGCTCATTTACTATGATTGACCATCTGACGAGAAGATGTTTTATAGATGTCCAAAATATTATGCAGCCTAGTGGCAGCCTCGGTCGTAGCCTGTGTAAAGACCAAGCAATCATCGGCGAATAGTAGGTGTGAGACCCATGGAGCATGAACGCCAACTCTTACACCTCGAAAAACATATACCGGGCCTTTAAATTCCAGCAAACAACTTAGTCCTTCCACACAAATAAGAAATAAGTAGGGATATATTAGATCACCCTGCCTAATACCTCTAGTGGGTCTGAAAGTGGAAGAAAATTACCCATTGATGTGCATAGAAAAAGATACTGACTGCACACATACCATAACTCTATCGATCCAAGCTTCCGCAAACCCCAACTTGTGCATCATCGCACATAGATAAGACCATTCCACCCTATCATATGCCTTGGCCATGTCCAACTTAATTGTCACATCACCAAACTTTTCCTTTTTCCTCTTGACGTAGTGAATACACTCGTAAGCCGTAAGAATATTGTCTGAAATCAAAAGTCCTGGGACAACGTTGTTTGTTCTTCGGTGATGATATGATGCAGTACTGGTCTTAGCCTCAAGGCAAGAACATTTGAAGCTAGTTTATAGAGCACATTACACAATGAGATTGGCATGTACTGTGTAAGATCTTGCGGATTTTTTTATTTTTGGAATAAGGACCAAAACAGTAGAATTAACCACCTCCGGCATATCACCTCCTTCAAGAAAAGTACGCACAACAATGCAAACAACATTTTTCAGGAGATGCCAATGGCGAATGTAAAAACCTGCTGTAAAACCATCTGGACCTGGGGACTTGTTTGGATGCATCATGAAAATGAAGGAAATATGCCCTAGAGGCAATAATAAAGTTATTACTTATTTCCTTATATCATGATAAATGTTTATAATTCATGCTAGAATTGTATTAACCGGAAACTTAGTACATGTGTGAATACATAGACAAAACAGAGTGTCCCTAGTATGCCTCTACTAGACTAGCTTATTGATCAAAGATGGTTATGTTTGCTAGCCATAGACATGAGTTGTCATTTGTTCAACGAGATCACATCATTAGGAGAATGATGTGATGGACAAGACCCATCCGTTAGCTTAGCACTATGATCATTTAGTTTTTCTGCTATTGCTTTCTTCATGACTTATACATATTCCTATGACTATGAGATTATGCAACTCCCGTATGCCGGAGGAACACCTTGTGTGCTATCAAACGTCACAACGTAACTGGGTGATTATAAAGATGCTCTACAGGTGTCTCCGAAGGTGTTCGTGGTGTTGGCATAGATCAAGAATAAGATTTGTCACTCCGAGTGTCGGAGAGGTATCTCTGGGCCCTCTTGGTAATACACATCATAATAAGCCTTGCAAGAACATGACTAATGAGTTAGTCACGGGATGATGTATTACGGAATGAGTAAAGAGACTTGCTGGTAACGAGATTGAACTAGGTATTGACATACCGACGATCGAATCTCGGGCAAGTAACATACCGATAACAAAGGGAACAACGTATGTTGTTATGCGGTTTGACCGATAAAGATCTTCGTAGAATATGTAGGAGCCAATATGAGCATCCAGGTTCCGCTATTGGTTATTGATCGGAGATGAGTCTCGTTCATGTCTACATAGTTCTCGAACCCGTAGGGTCCGCACGCTTAACGTTTGATGATGATCGGTATTATGATTTTATGAGTTTTGATGTACCGAAGGTAGTTCGGAGTCCCGGATGAGATCACGGCCATGACGAGGAGTCTCATAATGTCCGAGACGTAAAGATTGATATATTGGATGACTATATTCGGACACCGGAAGTGTTCCGGAAAAGTTTCAGATTTAACCGGAGTGCCGGAGGGGTTACCGAAACCCCCCCTCCCCGAGGTAGTATGGGCCATAGTGGGCCATTGAGGGAATAGAGAGAGGTAGCCCATATGCCTGGCTGCACCGTCCTCCTAGGAATCCTAGTTGGACTAGGAAAGGGGGGGAGGCGCCCCTCTTCTTCCTTCTTCTCTTCCCCTTCCTTTCCTACTCCTAGTAGGGATAGGAAAGGGGATTCCTATTCCTACTAGGAGTAGGAATCCTACTCATGGTGCGCCTTAGAAGGCCAGCCGCACCTCCCCCCTTCCTCCTTTATATACGGGGGCAGGGGGCACCCAAAGACACAAAAGAAACATTGTTCTACCGTGTGCGGTGCCCCCCTCCACAGAAACACACCTCGGTCGGGGGCAGGGGGCACCCAAAGACACAAAAGAAACATTGTTCTACCGTGTGCGGTGCCCCCCTCCACAGAAACACACCTCGGTCATACCATTGCAGTGCTTAGGCGAAGCCTTGCGCCGGTAGCTTCATCATATCCGTCACCACGCCGTAGTGCTGACGAAACTCTCCCGTGAAGCTCAACTGGATCAAGAGCTCGTGGGACGTCATCAAGCTGAACGTGTGCTGAACGGAGGTGCCGTACGTTCGGTGCTTGATCGGTTGCATCGTGAAGAAGTTCGACTACATCAACCGCGTCACTAGACGCTTCCGCTTTCGGTCTACGAGGGTACGTAGACACACTCTCCCCTCTCGTTGCTATGCATCTAGTAGATAGATCTTGCGTGATCGTAGGAAAATTTTGAAATACTACGTTCCCCAATAGTGGCATCATGAGCCAGGTCTATGCGTAGATGATATACACGAGTAGAACACAAGTGAGTAGTGGACGATACTAGTCATACTTCTTACCAACATGTCATACTTTGGTTCGGCGGTATTGTGGAATTAAGCGGCCCGGACCGACATTACGCATACGCTTACGCGAGACTGGTTTCACGGTTATGAGCACTCGTTGCTCAAAGGTGACTGGCGGGTGTCTGCCTCTCTCACTTTAACTGAATCGAGTGTGACTACGCCCGGTCCTTGTGAAGGTTAAAACAGCACATACTTGATGAAAAATTGTTGTGGTTTTTCTATGCGTAGGTAAGAATGGTTCTTGCTAAGCCCGTAGCAGCCATGTAAAACTTGCAACAACAAAGTAGAGGACATCTAACTTGTTTTTGCAGGGCATGTTGTGATGTGATATAGTCAAGACATGATGAGTTATACGTTATTGTATGAGATGATCATGTTTTGTAAAGTTACCGGCAACTGGCAGGAGCCATATGGTTGTCGCTTTATTGTATGAAATACAGTCGCCATGTAATTGCTTTCCTTTATCACTAAGTGGTAGCGATAGTCATGGAAGCAATAGTTGGCGAGACGACAACGATGCTATGATGGAGATCAAGAGCACAAGATGATGATGGCCATATCATGTCACATATTTTGATTGCATGTGATGTTTATCTAATTATGCTTCTTATTTTGCTTAGTACGGCGGTAGCATTATAAGATGATCCCTTACAAAATTTCAAGGTATAAGTGTTTTCCCTGAGTATGCACCATTGCGAAAGTTCATCGTGCTGAGACACCACGTGATGATCGGCTGTGATAAGCTCTACATTCACATACAATGGGTGTAAGCCAGTTTTGCACACGCAGAATACTCGGGTTAAACTTGACGAGCCTAGCATATGCAGATATGGCCTCGGAACACTGGACACCGAAAGGTCGAGCGTGAATCATATAGTAGATATGATCAACATGAGATGTTCACCATTGAAAACTACCCCATCTCACGTGATGATCGGACATGGTTTAGTTGGTTTGGATCACATGATCATTTAGATGACTAGAGGGATGTCTATCTAAGTGGGAATTCTTAAGTAATATGATTAATTGAACTTTGATTTATCATGAACTTAGTCTTGGTAGTATTAGCATATCTATGTTGTAGATCAATAGCTCGCGATGTAGCTCCCCATTTGTTTTATATGTTCCTAGAGAAAACTAAGTTGAAAGATGTTAGTAGCAATGATGCGGACTTGTTCCATGATCTGAGGATTTTCCTCATTGCTGCACAGAAGAATTATGTCCTTGATGCACCGCTAGGTGACAGACCTATTGCAGGAGCGGATGTTGACGTTATGAACATTTTGACAAAAGCTCGGTATGATGACTACTTGATAGTTTAGTGCGCCATGCTTTACAGCTTATAACCGGGACTTCAAAAAATGTTTTGAACGCCATATAGCATATGAGATATTCCAGGAGTTGAAATTAGTATTTCATACTCATGCCCGTGTCGAGAGGTATAGGACCTCTGACAGTACTTTGCCTACAAGATGGAGGAGAATAGCTCAACCAGTGAGCATGTGCTCAGATTGTCTGGGTACTACAATTATGTGAATCAAGTGGGAGTTAATCTTTCTGATAAGATAGTAATTGACAAAATTCTCTAGTCACTATCACCAAGTTAGTAGAACTTCGTGATGAACTATAATAAACAAGGGATGACAAAATTAATTCCCGAGCTCTTCACCATGCTGAAATCGGCGAAGGTAGAAATCAAGAAAGAGCATCAAGTGTTGATGGTTAACGAGACCACTTATTTCAAGTAAAGGGCAAAGGGATAAAAGGGGAACTTCATGAAGAATGACAAGCAAGTTGTCACTCCCGTGAAGAAACCCAAAGCTAAACTCAAGCCTGAAACTAAGTGCTTCTACTGCAAAGGAAATGATCACTGGAAGTGGAACTGCCCTAGATACTTGGCAGATAAGAAGGATGGCAAAGTGAACAAAGGTATATTTGATATACAAATTATTGATGTGTACTTTACTAGTTTTCATAGCAACCCCTGGGTATTTGATACCGGTTCAGTTGCTAAAATTAGTAACTCGAAACGAGAGTTGCAGAATGAACAGAGACTAATTAAAGGTGAAGTGATGATGTGTGTTGGAAGTGGTTCGAAGATTGATATGATCATCATTGCACACTCCCTATACTTTCGGGATTAGTGTAGAACCTAAATAAATGTTATTTGGCATTTGCGTTGAGCATCAATATGATTTGATCATGTTTGTTGCAATACGGTTATTCATTTAAAGTCATAGAATAATTGTTATTCTGTTTACATGAATAAAGCCTTCGATGGTTATACACCCAATGAAAATAGTTTGTTGGATCTCGATCATAGTGATACACATATTCATAATATTGAAGCCAAAAGATCCAAGGTTAATAATGATAGTGCAACTTATTTGTGGAACTCCTGTTTAGGTCATATTGGTGTAAAGCGCATGAAGAAACTCCATAGTGATGGACTTTTGGAATCACTTGATTATGAATCACTTGGTGCTTGCGAACCATGCCTCATGGGCAAGATGACTAAAACTCCGTTCTCCGGAACAATGGAGCGAGCAACAGATTTGTTGGAAAACATACATACTGATGTATGTGGACCAATGAGTGTTGAAACTCGCGGCGGGTATCGTTATTTTCTGACCTTCACTGATGATTTAAGCAGATATGGGTATATCTACTTGATGAAGCACAAGTCTGAAACATTTGAGAAGTTCAAAGAAATTCAGAGTGAAGTAGAGAATCATCGTAACAAGAAAATAAAGTTTCTACGATCTGATCATGGAGGTTAATATTTGAGTTACGAGTTTGGTCTTCATTTAAAACAATGTGGAATAGTTTCACAACTCACACCACCCGGAACACCACAGCGTAATGGTGTGTCTGAACGTCGTAACCGTACTTTATTAGATATGGTGCGATCTATGATGTCTCTTACCAATTTACCACTATTGTTTTGGGTTATGCATTAGAGACAGTTGCATTCACGTTTAATAAGGGCGCCATCTAAAGCCGTTGAGACGACACCTTATGAACCGTGGTTTGGCCAGAAACCAAAGTTATCATTTCTTAAAATTTGGGGCTGCGATGCTTATGTGAAAAAGCTTCAACCTGATAAGCTCAAACCCAAGTCGGAGAAATGTGTCTTCATAGGATACCCAAAGGAGACTGTAGGGTACACCTTCTATCACAGATCCAAAGGCAAGATATTCGTTGCTAAGAATGGATCCTTTCTAGAGAAGGAGTTTCTCTCGAAAGAAGTGAGTGGGAGGAAAGTATAACTTGATGAGGTAATTGTACCTTCTCCCGAATTGGAAAGTAGTACATCACAGAAACTAGTTCCAGTGATTCCTACACCAATTAGTGAGGAAGATAATGATGATGATCATGAAACTTCAGATCAAGTTACTGCTGCACTTCGTAGATCAACCAGAGTATGTTCCACGCCAGAGTGGTACGGCAACCCGGTTCTGGAAGTCATGTTACTAGACCATGATGAACCTACGAACTATGAGGAAGTGATGATGAGCCCAGATTCCGCAAAATGGCTTGAGGCCATAAAATCTGAGATGGGATCCATGTATGAGAACAAAGTGTGGACTTTGGTTGACTTGCCCGATGATCGGCAAGCCATTGAAAATAAATGGATCTTCAAGAGGAAGACCGACGCTGACGGTAATGTTACTGTTTACAAAGCTCGACTTATTGCGAAAGGTTTTTTCGACAAGTTCAAAGCGTTGACTACGATGAGACTTTCTCACCCGTAGCGATGCTTAAGTCTGTCCGAATCATGTTAGCAATTGCCACATTTTATAAAATATGGCAAATGCATAACCAAACTACATTCCTTAATGGATTTATTAAAGACAAGTTGTATATGATGCAACCATAAGGTTTTGTCGATCCTAAAGGTGCTAAAAAGGTGTGCAAGCTCCAGCGATCCATCTATGGACTGGTGCAAGCATCTCGGAGTTGGAATATACGCTTTGATGAGGTGATCAAAGCATATGGTTTTATACAGACTTACGGTGAGGCCTATATTTACAAGAAAGTGAGTGGGAGCACTACAACATTTCTGATAAGTATATGTGAATGACATATTATTGATCAGAAATAATGTAGAATATTTTGGAAAGCATAAAGGAGTGTTTGAAAAGAGTTTTTCAAAGAAAGACCTCGGTGAAGCTTCTTACATATTGGGCATCAAGATCTATAGAGATAGATCAAGATGCTTGATAAGACTTTCGATGCGTACATACCTTGATAAGATTTTGAAGTAGTTCAAAATGGATCAGTCAAAGAAGGAGTTCTTGCCTGATTTGTAAGGTGTGAAGTTGAGTAGAAACTCAAAGCCTGACCATAGCAGAAAAATATAGAGAGAATGAAAGTCATTCCCTATGCCTCAGCCATAGGTTCTATAAAGTATGCCATGCTGTGTACCAAACATGTTGTGTACCTTGCCATGAGTTTGACAAGGAGGTACAATAGTGATCCAGGAGTAGATCATTGTACAACGGTCAAAAATTATCCTTAGTAACTGGATGACTAAGGAAATGTTTCTCGATTATGGAGATGATAAAGAGTTCGTCGTAAAGGGTTACGCCGATGCAAGCTTTGACACTAATCCAGATGACTCTAAGTATCAATCTGGATACATATTGAAAGTGGGAGCAATTAGCTAGAGTAGCTCCACGCAGAGCATTGCAGACACAGAAATTTACGAAATACATACGGATCTGAATGTGACCGACCCATTGACTAAACTTCTCTCACAAGCAAAACATGATCACACCTTATTACTCTTGGGTGTTAATCACATAGCGATGTGTACTAGATTATTGACTCTAGTAAACCCTTTGGGTGTTGGTCACATGGCGATGTGAACTATGGGTGTTATTCACATAACGATGTGAACTATCGGTATTAAATCACATGGCAATGTGAACTAGATTATTGACTCTAGTGCAAGTGGGAGACTGAATGAAATATGCCCTAGAGGCAATAGTAAAGTTATTATTTATTTCCTTATATCATGATAAATGTTTATTATTCATGCTAGAATTGTATTAACCGGAAACTTAGTACATGTGTGAATACATAGACAAAACAGAGTGTCCCTAGTATGCCTCTACTAAACTAGCTTATTGATCAAAGATGGTTATGTTTCCTAGCCATAGACATGAGTTGTCATTTGATCAACGAGATCACATCATTAGGAGAATGATGTGATGGACAAGACCCATCCGTTAGCTTAGCACTATGATCGTTTAGTTTTTCTGTTATTGCTTTCTTCATGACTTATACATATTCCTATGACTATGAGATTATGCAACTCCCGTATGCCGGAGGAACACCTTGTGTGCTATCAAACGTAAAAACGTAACTGGGTGATTATAAAGATGCTCTACAGGTGTCTCCGAAGGTGTTCGTGGTGTTGGAATAGATCAAGAATAGGATTTGTCACCCTGAGTGTCGGAGAGGTATCTCTGGGCCCTCTCGGTAATACACATCATAATAAGCCTTGCAAGCAAATGACTAATGATTTAGTCACGGGATGATGTATTATGGAACGAGTAAAGATACTTGCCGGTAACGAGATCAAGAGCTAATAATAAGCCCTGCGCCGGTAGCTTCATCATATCCATCACCATGCCGTAGTGCTGACGAAACTCTCCCGTGAAGCTCAACTAGATCAAGAGCTCGTGGGACGTCATCAAGATGAATGTGTGCTGAACGCGGAGGTGCCGTACGTTCGGTGCTTGATCGGTTGGATCGCGAAGAAGTTCGACTACATCAACCGCGTCACTAGATGCTTCCGCTTTCGGTCTACGAGGGTACGTAGACACACTCTCCCCTCTCGTTGCTATGCATCTGGTAGATAGATCTTGCGTGATATTGCGTGATCTTTCAATCTCCTCATTTGTGATAACAGAACATAGCCTTTGATTCATTTCTTGTGTAACTTTACACTGAACTAACTCTGTTGCTAGCTCTGGATGAGTCTCTTGCTGCGCTGTAAACAGATTTGTGTAAGAAATCATAGCAATTGCTTCCAACTTGTGTTGTCCGGTCGCAAACTGTACCATCTGGCTTTCGTAATGACTTAATTTTATTTGTACATGATCTTTCTTTCATCTTAGCATGGAAGAACTCAGTGTTCCTATCACCTTCCTTCAGCCACAAAACCCTGGACCTTCGCTTCTTGAGAGCCTCCTCCATGGCCAGCAACTCCGAGATGCGTTTGAGAAGGTCTCGTTCAGCTAGAGTTGGCCCAATTCCTAAAGTGAGCGCTCTTAGCCTTTCCAATCTTCCTCTCATCATTTTAAGTTGTTTCTCCATCGAACCAAACTCTTCCCGGCTCCATTTCTGCACACTATGTCGCACACCATTCAGAGCCTCATAAACCCCGTCCAGATCATTAGCTTGCGGCTGCCATCCTTCTTCCACCACTTTGTTCATACCTCTCATGGAGAGTCCAGGCATTTTCGAAACGAAATGGTTTGTTTCGTCCTTTATCTTGTAGCCAAGCTGATATATTAGTTGATAATAAAAGTGCAGAATGATCAGACACAGAGATCTGAATGTGCTGCACCGAAGTGTCATCGAATAGTTCTAAAAACTTGTCGTCGGCTAGGCCTCTATCGAGGCGAACTTGTACATTGCTTTGTCCTTGCTGTCGGTTATCCCATGTATATGGTGATGCGTCCAAAACGTTTCTATAATTTTTGCTTGCTCCATGCCACTTTTGGGTGATATTGCTATGATATTTATACACTTCCATACACTTTTGATCATATTTGGACTAACCTACTAATCCAGTGCACCCCGGTGCCAGTTTCTGTTTTCGGCTGTTTTTGTATTTCAGGTTTTCACGTTACGAGAACTCCCAGGAAAAATCCAGAAAAATTATATAAAAAATCAGCGTTCCGGAAACTTCCTTGCGCCCGAAGTACAGCCGGGGGGGGCCACCAGGGCTCCAGGCGCCCTGGCGGCGCCCCCCCCTGGGCCGCGCCGGGGGGGCGCCTGGGCCCCCCGAGCCCCGTCTGGTGCCCCCTTTGGCATATATTTAGAGCGTCCTTCGAAACCCACGGGAAGGGAACTCTTTTTCGCGATCTCATCTCTGTTCCGCCGCCGCCGCCGCTTCCAAGATCGGGAGCACCAGAAGAACTCTTCCCGGCACCCTGCCGGAGGGGAGGATCATCATCGGGAGCCTCTCCACCACCATGGACGCCTCCCGGATGAGTTGTGAGTAGTCTCCCTTGGACCATGAGTCCATGACCAGTAGCTATGTGATGTTCTCCTCCCGTTCTTGTGCTTCACTAATTAGTCCTCGTGAGCTGCCCTATATGATCAAGGCACCTATGTAATCCTTATGCTGTTGCTATGTTGAGTTTGCTGGGATCCGATGGATTATGAGATTATGTTCAGATTGATCTTGAGTAATATATTTGATCTACCTCTTTTATATTTATGTTCATAAGTAATTCTTGCATGTTCTCCGTTGTTATTTATTGCTTTGGCCAAGTAATACGTAGTGACTCCAAGAGAGAACGTTATGCTCGATTGTGGGTTCATGCCCCTCAATGACTAGCTTGAGTGATAGAAACATGAGTCTAGGGGATGTGCTGTTGCCACAAGGGGGAAAACAACGGTGCTTGTGCCCGCGGGTGCAAGGATTGTTTACTTTACGCAAAGTTCTTTTAATGCAGTTGTCTGTTGCATTGAGTTTACACTATGGGTGGGACTCGCAACTTAATACCAGCGAGATGTTCTGGATAGATATCTCAAGGTGGATGATTAGTAGTAGATATTTATGGATTTCGGTCTACTTACTTTGGCGTACCGCCCATGCATTGAACCTCAACCTTTCTTGCAATGTAGTCAGCATTGGTTTGCGTTCGTGGTCTTGTCAATTGCCCAGTTGTAATTCGTTTACCTCACATAGCTGTTTTATCGTCTTTTGGGAGAGAGACATCACTAGTGAACATCATGAGACTCCGGTCCATATTACCATCATTGATCACATCCGCTATTTACTTTTCACTTTTACTTACTATTGCAAAACATTATCTATCACTACTATCATTTGCGTTTAATCCTTTGTTAACTACAAGGCCAGAGGGATTGACAACCTCTCTGTACTCGTTGGGAGCAAAGTTATTTGTATTTGTGTGCAGGTCCACGTTGATTGCTAATATCTGGCGCCGTTAGCAGTTGACACCTACTTGTTGAACCTAGGAGTCTCTGGGGATTCGATCCTTGGCATCTTTGCTAAGGGAAAAACTTCCACAACACTGCATCTTACACCTTCCACTTGGGGTAACCAACGAGGGGTTAAAGGCCCATCAAGGAGTTTTTCTGGCGCCGTTGCCGGGGACTCCACTCTTCAGGATAGGGGAGTTGCATGCTATCTTTTACCTTTGCTTTTTAGTCTTGTTAGTTTACCTTTCAGTTTTTGCTTTAGTATCTTTTATCGAAAATCACAAAAATAGTTATCTTGCTTGCTTGCTACTATGGGTTCCACCGAGAACACCAAGTTGTGTGACTTCACTAGTCACAACAACGATGACTTTATCAGCACACCTATCACTACACCTGCCACTTCAGCACCTTCATATGAAATTAAACCAGCTTTACTGAACTTAGTCATGAAAGAACAATTCTGCGGTGCTGGAGATGATGCTGCTTTACACTTGAACAACTTTGTTGAACTTTGTGATATGCAAAAGTACCAAGAAATAGATGGTAATATTGTTAAGCTTAAGCTTTTTCCTTTCTCCTTGAGAGGAGGAGCTAAAATTTGGTTTCAGTCTTTGCCTAGAAATAGCATAGATTCATGGGACAAGTGCAAAGATGCTTTTATTGGAAAATACTATCCACCTGCTAAAATTATCCAACTTAGAAGTAACATAATGAATTTTAAACAATTGGATAATGAACACGTTGCCCAAGCTTGGGAACGTATGAAATCTCTTATCAAGAACTGCCCTACTCATGGTTTGACTACTTGGATGGTTATCCAAACTTTTTATGCAGGCTTGAACTTTACCTCGCGGAACTTGTTAGATTCGGCCGTGGGAGGAACCTTTATGTCAACTACACTTGGTGCTGCCACAAAGCTTCTCGATGAGATGATGACCAACTATTCCCAATGGCACACCGAACGCGCTCCAACAGGTAGGAAGGTAAACTCTGTCGAGGAGATTTCCTCCCTTAATGAAAAAGTTGACTTGATCATGTCTCTACTTTCGAAGCAATCCTCTATTGATCCTCGTGATGTTCCTTTAAATTCTTTGATTGCTCAAGAAAAAGTAGATGTGAACTTTATCTCTAGAAACAATTTTAACAACGATGCTTATAGGAGTAATTTTGGTAGCAATCCTAGACCGTTCCCCTCTAACTCTTATGGGAACAACAATGTTTATCCTAGTACCAAGAACTCCAATACTGAACTAGAGATTATGCTTAAAGATTTCATCACTACCCAAAAAGCCTTTAATAAGAGTGTAGAAGAAAAACTACATGAACTAGATGATCTTTCTTTTAAGGTAGACCATTTAGCCAATGAGGTAAAATTGCTAAAAATTAAAACTTCTCCTCTTGAGGAGAGGGAAGTCACTCCTATAAATGCTATTCAAGTGCAAATTAATGAAAACATTAGGATGATGGCTAAACTTAAAGAGAGATGGGCTAGAGAAAGGGAGGAAGAAGATAGAATTAAGAGCCTTCCTACCCACCACACTGTTGCTACTATCCAAGTTGTTGAGGATATCCAAACTCTTAGCACCCAATGCACTCCTGGTCCCATTGGACCTATTAATGGTGATGCTATGACTATAGAAACTACCAAACAAGTGAACCTAAAGGACACCACTACCACTTTACTTGATGCTCGTGACCTTGATTTTGATAATTGCACTCTTACTGAAGTTATTGATTTCCTTCATGAGATGTCTAGAGACCCCCGCACTAGCACGCTTAACCTTGCCTTCACAGAGCATATCACTAATGCTCTTATCAAAGCTAGGGACGAGAAACTGAGAGTAGAAGCCTCCATACCTAGAAAGCTATAACATGGTTGGGATCCTATGATAAAAATTAAATTGAATGACTTCTCTTGTTATGCATTATGTGATGTTGGTGCTAGTACCTCTGTTATGCCCAAAAGAATATATGATATGCTTAAATTGAAACCTTATGATTCTTGTTCTTTTGGTGTTCGTCTCGTTGATTCTTCCATAAAGAAACCTTTGGGGAGGATCGATGATGTTCTTATAACTGTCAATGACAACTATGTTCCCGTTAATTTTACTATTATGGATATTGAATGTGATCCTTCATGTCCAATTATTTTGGGACGCCCCTTTTTACGCACCGTTGGTGCTATCATTGACAAAAAGAGGGTAATATAAAATTTCAGTTTCCTCTCAAGAAAGGGATGGAACACTTCCCTCGTAAGAAGATCAAGTTACCTTTTGAGTCCGTTGTACGGGCTAGCTATTTTTTTACTCTTGGTAAAACTTGATCCATATGCATTATGCCTAGCTTAAAGGCATAAAAGAAAGCGCTTTTGGGAGGCAGCCCACATGAATAAAAAAATTATATTTTGCTTTTGTTGTGTCTTGATGTTGTTTACTGCTGTAGCATCATCATTGTATCTTTGCTTTTCATATTTGTGCCAAGTATAGCCTCTGATTGCTAGAAAGTTCAAAAGTTGTGAGGTGCTGTCCAGGAAACAGATTCTGTCCTTGGATAGAAAATTCGTATAAAATCACCAGATCATCTTTTTGGTCTGAATTTTTTCGAAAGCGTTCTCTATATAATTTTCTTTCGTGCATCTGTTCTGGGTTTTTTGATTTGAGTTGCATAAGTGCCCCGAACAAATCAATTACTACCTGCTGTTCTGTTTTTCACAGATTCTGTCCTGTTTTGCCTTTCCTTCATTTTGCAAATCAAGAGCTTGCTTTTTCTTTGCAAAAACCTTTTGGCAATCTTGAGAAACAGTAGAAATTCAAGAATATCTTTATTTCCAGCAAGGTGCTATTATTTTATTAAGGGTACTAACCTCGCTAATCAGATTTTGATGAGTTATGTATGAAGGGAGTTTTCAAGTGTGCGAGGGAAGATGATAAAAAGATTCAGGAGTGTCAAGCGCTCAAGCTTGGGATGCCCCCGTGCACCTCCAAGAAATATTCAAGGAGACTCAAGCGTCTAAGCTTGGGGATGCCCCCGTGCATCCCCTTCTCCATTAACATTATCAGTTTGTCTTTCGTTCCGCTATATTTTTATCACTTCATGTGTTATGTGCTATGCTTGGAGCGTCTTGTTTTTAGTTTTCTTTTTAGTTTTTCATAACGAGTCGGAACTCAGCTTTCTTTATGTGGGAGAGAAACACGCTCCACTTCTACCTAGAACATAACATAGAATTTTCATGTCTATCTTTGCTGTGTGTGTTCTTTGTCTTTTAATAGCTACTATCATGTTCAGCTCTTAGTATTCATGCTTATCTTTTCAAAGAGCTTTTGATTAGTTGGTTGCTTGAACTCTCTTTAATTACCATGCTCACCTTATTAAGAGAGTTTGCTTCCGTTGCATTGGTTAATATGTCTATGATAAAGATGCTACGTGCATAATGACGCTTAGTAGTTCAGGTTTTCTTATGGTTAATCTCAAATAGCTGGGGGGTTCCCAATGTGTTATTGGAGTACCAACATGATTTGTTTGCCTATGATGTGGTATGGTTTAGTAATATCTTCCTTCGAGAATTTATTTTGATTGACTTGGCGTATGCTCACGCATATTTAAGACTGTAAAGAAAGTCTGTCAAGCCTTGATGATCTTTTATTTCTGAGTAGCGATATAACTTACATGACTGATTCAATATTGCTTTGTCGCTCTGCATGATTATGACCGTCATTGCTCTCTTAGTTGGTCGCTCCCAGTCTTTTGCTAACCTCCACCTGTACTAAGCGCACTAACTTTGCAATACATAGCTCATGGGAAAGTAGCTTAAAAACTATTGTGGTAAAGAATATGTTGCTTATGTATCTTATTTCTTATAAGTTGCTTGCTGAGCGATAACCATGTTTCTGGGGACGCCATCAACTATTACACTATTGTTAATATCATGTGAGTTGCTATGCATGTTCGTCTTGTCTGAAGTAAGGGTGATTTGCCGTGGGTTGAATGAGTATGCATATTGTTAGAGAAGAACATTGCGCCGCCAACCAAAGCCATGTATCATGGTGGAAGTTTTATCTTGGACATTAATCCTCAATCTCTTATGAGAATATGCTTATGCATTGAAGAGGAGTCCATTATCTATTTTCTATGTTGTCCCGGTATGGATGTCCTCAAGTTGAGATCTATCAAAAACGAGAAATCAAATGCGATTTATCTCCTTGGACCTTTGTACAGGTGGCATAGAGGTACCCCTTTGTGACACTTGGTTGAAACATATGTAATGCAATGATAACCCATGGAAATCCGAGCTAATTAGGACAAGGTGCGAGCACTATTGGTATTCGATGCATGAGGCTTGCAACTTATAGGATGTCTTATGCATGACACATATGAAGTACTACTACCGTTGACAAAATTGCTTCTATGTTTTCAAAATAAAAAAGCTCTAGCACATAACCATTCTTTTACTTTTATGTTGAGTCTCCACCTTCTTTATTCAAGCACCAACTACTGAGAGCATGATTGTCATTCTGAGTGTAATGTGCATTGTCCCAAAGTAGCATTGTCTTTTGCATGATTGTGATATCGTTTACTTTGAAATCATTGTATCTAGTCATCACTTAAACCTTGAAGGTGCCCCTGCATTTATGTTTTGCTTCACTAAAGGGGGCAAGCTAGATATCACTTTATCATATTTGCACATCATGTTCATTGCAAATCTTTTTGATGTTTCAGTTTCATATTGTAAAACTTTCAGTCATTTGTGATTTTCTCATTAGGCAACTTAATTACTATAGAATCATTGTCTCAGTAAGCTTTTGTCATATGACTATGAAAAGTCCTATATGGTTAATAGCATGTCACCATAGAAATTATTCTTGTTATCATTTACCTACTTGAGGACGAGCAGGAATTAAGCTTGGGGATGTTGATACGTCCAAAACGTATCTATAATTTCTGCTTGCTCCATGCCACTTTTGGGTGATATTGCTATGATATTTATACACTTCCATACACTTTTGATCATATTTGGACTAACCTACTAATCCAGTGCACCCCGGTGCCAGTTTCTGTTTTCGGCTGTTTTGTATTTCAGGTTTTCACGTTACGAGAACTTCCAGGAAAAATCCAGAAAAATTATATAAAAAATCTGCGTTCCGGAAACTTCCTTGCGCCCGAAGTACAGCCGGGGGGGCCACCAGGGCTCCAGGCGCCCTGGCGGCGCCCCCCCCCCCCCCCGGGCCGCGCCGGGGGGGGCGCCTGGGCCCCCCGAGCCCCGTCTGGTGCCCCCCTTTGGCATATATTTAGAGCGTCCTTCGAAACCCTCGGGACGGGAACTCTTTTTCGCGATCTCATCTCTGTTCCGCCGCCGCCGCCGCTTCCAAGATCGGGAGCACCAGGAGAACTCTTCCCGGCACCCTGCCGGAGGGGAGGATCATCATCGGGAGCCTCTCCACCACCATGGACGCCTCCCGGATGAGTTGTGAGTAGTCTCCCTTGGACCATGAGTCCATGACCAGTATCTATGTGATGTTCTCCTCCCGTTCTTGTGCTTCACTAATTAGTCCTCGTGAGCTGCCCTACATGATCGAGGCACCTATGTAATCCTTATGATGTTGCTATGTTGAGTTTGCTGGGATCCGATGGATTATGAGATTATGTTCAGATTGATCTTGAGTAATATATTTGATCTACCTCTTTTATATTTATGTTCATAAGTAATTCTTGCATGTTCTCCATTGTTATTTATTGCTTTGGCCAAGTAATACGTAGTGACTCCAAGAGGGAACGTTATGCTCGATTGTGGGTTCATGCCCCTCGATGACTAGCTTGAGTGACAGAAACATGAGTCTAGGGGATGTGTTGTTGCCACAAGGGGGAAAACAACGGTGCTTGTGCCCGCGGGTGCAAGGATTGTTTACTTTACGCAAAGTTCTTTTAATGAAGTTGTCTGTTGCATTGAGTTTACACTATGGGTGGGACTCGCAACTTAATACCAGTGAGATGTTCTGGATAGATATCTCAAGGTGGATGATTAGTAGTAGATATTGATGGATTTCGGTCTACTTACTTTGGCGTACCGCCCATGCTTTGAACCTCAACCTTTCTTGCAATGTAGTCAGCATTGTTTTGCGTTCGTGGTCCTGTCAATTGCCCAGTTGTAATTCGTTTACCTCACATAGCTGTTTTATCGTCTTTTGGGAGAGAGACATCACTAGTGAACATCATGAGACTCCGGTCCATATTACCATCATTGATCACATCCGCTATTTACTTTTCACTTTTACTTACTATTGCAAAACATTATCTATCACTACTATCATTTGCGTTTAATCCTTTGTGAACTACAAGGCCGGAGGGATTGACAACCTCTCTGTACTCGTTGGGAGCAAAGTTATTTGTATCTGTGTGCAGGTCCACGTTGATTGCTAATATCTGGCGCCGTTAGCAGTTGACACCTACTTGTTGAACCTAGGAGTCTCTGGGGATTCGATCCTTGGCATCTTTGCTAAGGGAAAAACTTCCACAACACTGCATCTTACACCTTCCACTTGGGGTAACCAACGAGGGGTTAGAGGCCCATCATATGGGAGACCAGAGAAGCCCAAATCAGTAAAACGACAGTAATCAACAGTATCTCTAAATCCTTCCATCTTCCATTCTTCTCTGTCATTGCCTCCAAATCGTTCAGATGCATCAAGAATTTCATTAAAATCCCCCGCACACAGCCATAGGTGGTCGTATTCTCTTCGCATAAACTATATTAATTCCCAACTATTCTTCGTCTTGGTTCTTGTTAGCTCCCCGTAAACCCCAGTGAAACGCCATTCCTTTTCCCCTGTCTCTTCATTGCAGACAAATACATCAATGTGCGAGTCACTGAAAGATTTCAATGAAACACTAGAATCATTATTGCAGTAAAGAACTAGACCACCACTCAACCCCCTTGCTTTAACACCAAAAGTGTTGCTGAATCCCAAGTGATGCCTCAAGTCCTATGCTCTCTTATCTGAAACCTTAGTCTCCGAGAGAAAAACTAAGGCCGGGCGATGTAACCTAATCAGGCTGCGCCATTGTCCGACGAAAGTCTTATAGTCTCTTCCACCCAAGGACAAGACAAAAATGCATGCTATGTCTGAATTTGCAAAATTACATGTGTGCCCCTTGCAAAAGTATCTCCCATCTTCCCAGGCGCTGACAAGTCGCACATTACATGTGTGCCACTTGTCGCAAGCCGGGAGCCTTTCAGTTTTAGATTTTTAAACGCTTTATCTCTCGAATCATTTGTCTAGATTTAGAATCGCTTTAATCGTTGGATTTCTAACCTCGAGATCTTTGAAACTAGATCCAATGTTCATAGATTTGATGATTTTTATTTATGAAATAACAGAAAAAAACTAGAAGAAAACCCAGAGCCAGAAGCACATTTTTTCTCTCTCTCCGGGAAGCACAATGCTTCTCACGGAAGCAAATCTATGCTTTTTGTGGAAGATAAAAAGGTGATTTTTTTCATTTCCGAGAAGCACAATGCTTGTTGCGGAAGCAAATTCATGCGTCCATGATTGTGCTTATTGGGGAAGCAAAATGCAATATTTTTCTTCATAAAAAGTGATTCTCGCGGAAGCAAATCCGTGCCTCCCCCTAAAAC
The DNA here is from genome assembly GCA_902687465.1 of Secale cereale. Taxonomy (NCBI): domain Eukaryota; kingdom Viridiplantae; phylum Streptophyta; class Magnoliopsida; order Poales; family Poaceae; genus Secale; species Secale cereale. Next base: position 796,949,307 of record LR738714.1, on the reverse strand, counting down.
ACAATTTATCATGAAAGCACAATCTATCATGAAAGCACAATCTATCATGAAAGCACAACTTTTATAATCC
>LR738714.1:796927024-796949144 GCA_902687465.1 Secale cereale | reverse complement strand
CTAGCTAGGGAAAATCGAAGGGAAACCTAAAAGCAAAAAAAACACACCTAAAACCCAAAAATGCGTACAAAGGAAAATCATGAGGGATCCCTGCACGTGACACATGGCAGATGTTGGACGCACCACATGACGTTCTCTATGCCCAACAAAGTGACCCAGTGCTCCCGCAAAGGGATACCCCTTGAGTAGTTTTGCTCTCTTGAATTTACGAATTTGTAGTGTCACTTCAAAACTTGAATTGCATCCTTCCATCCATACCCTTGTCCAGTACCATCTCAAAACCTAAATACAGATAGACCCAAAAAAATACGTTGTCGTTGCTTTTCTTTTTGCCAGAAAACTTTGAAGTGACAAGGGTATGGATGGAAGGATGCAATTCATGGACCTCCATTCAAGGCAGCCAGACAATGAAGTGTGAGTTCATATATCACAACAACCATATCTTTTGTATATTGGTGTGGAGCAAGATCGGCTCAAGTTACTTTGCCTTCATAATAGAAAGCGGCGAATGCACAAGCATGGATACGGATGAAAAAGAAAACTGACTTACAAGGTTACCCCAAGGATGATAACAATCTTAGATTAGCAATGAAGAAGTAACAAGTATACTGGAGACTATTGTGCACTTCATAGAAATAGTCTGAATGTCATGGCAAGATTAAATAATATTAGCAGGATGATCCACCGCACAAGTACGCAGCGAGGGAAATTTTTGAGAAATAAGCAATCCATACATGAAAATTACTGGAAATGTTGAGAAGGTTGCAAAAGGCTTCTAGGAGGTTTTGTAGTATTATACATGAGAAAGATTTTTGAGAAAGGGGTATTAGAAAATTCTAGACCTGATAAATTAAGAGAATTTCATTGTATATTTGTAATATACCGAAGATGTAATAGAATTAGATATTCTATATATTGGATATAGAATAATTATGGATTAGAAATATCTAGACATCATTACTTTATGGAAATCGAGATTAAATATGTTCTGTATGGAATGGCTTGGATGGTTGCCACTTTTCATGAATAAGGTTGCAACCTCTTCCACCTAACTATGTATAATCATAGTATAAATATTGAATATTATCTGTAGAGGATTTAATAGGTTCACAAATAAGAACACTATTTTGTTAATCCGCAGCTGCATGAGAATTTCTTAGTGCATATCCAGAACCATTTATGTGATGTTACAATCAATGCAAGATTCTACATTTTATTGAACTTTATGAGTATGTCATCTGTTTTTTCTGCACAAGGCAAACTAACTGTTATGACATGGTGAACATTTATTTAGATTAAATTTTGCATCAAAATAAAAAGATTGGGGTCAACAAATACTACATTTTACTTGGACCAAATGAACAAAATATCACAATATGATGCAAATTTTATATGTTTGTTTCAAACTATTTGTAAAATTGATAGATAAATACTAATATCATACCAACAACATTTAGCTAAACAGTAACTAATTATATTCTCAATGGAAATTATAATATATTAGTGGACCGAGAGAAAATGTGTTCTGAAATTTGTTTGAAATTATTTGTAATTCCATGAGTTTTCACCTAAGATCAGAAAACCAGTGTTATCTAGTTGATTGATTAGTTTTTTTAAATAATGTATATCTCAGTGTTTTGTCTTCTAAACTCATATCACATTTAACAAATTAATAGATATTTAGTGACTATTTATCCAAAATAAATCATTTTTCAGACGTGGTGTTTTTGCACCCGAGCTCACATGCTCCCTCATGAATAGTAAAATTGAAAAAAGGAGTAAAATAAATTTTGAGAAATCCGTTTTTTATGGTAAACATTGATGAATATTTTCATTCACGAAAAATATTGTGACCAAATGATATTTGTGGAAATGTGGAAAATATATACAAAAATGATGCTTCGAAAAAACTATTGTGGGAAGCATTTTGGAGCATGGATTTTATCTTTTTTCGCTCACATTTCCACAAATATCATTTTATCACAAATTTTTGCAGGCGATGAAAACTTTCATATACATTCATCACAAAAATGTGAGCTCGGGGTGCAAAAGAGCATTTTCAATTTTGTCTCTTTCAATTTCTTGCATTGGGCCCATGCATCGTATTTTGGGACAGGAACGCCCTTAGTCTAATTTTTGCTCAATTTCTCCGACTGAGCTAAACCAATCAAATCATTCACAATCCATCATCATGCACTCTACAAGATGAATAGGGACGATGACATCGGCTCCGGTTTTTATAGAATGGATACACAATATATATTCATAATAAATAACACAAACATGGTAACAACACCATAATGAAATCAATTAACACATATCGAAAGATCCACCATAAGAATTATACATAGATGATCATGATCATGATCAACAATCATATGATCTTGGTATGAAAGCACAATCAACTGAGAGAGATAATTACATAACTACTATTATGAACCCATGGTCCAAAGAAGGGTTACACACACTTCGTTGAAAAATAAATCATCACCAAAAAAGTGTTTTTCTAGATTAATGACCAAAATATCTGTGAATCTTAGCCAATTATTTTTTAAATTCCCAACAAATTGTTCGAAAATTTAAAACATGTTTTCTAAAATTTTGAAAAAAAATGAGAATAAAAAAAATAGGTGGAAAAGAAGGGTGCTCACTCAATCTACAAATGTGCTAGTTCCCGATTCGCTCGGGCGCTCACCTTGAGCGACGCTAGGGCTATGTTATGCCCACACCAAGAGATATATCGGTCTTGCCTCTAGTGCGAGGTTTATGTTTTTTTCATTGGACCGGTTCAGTCCGGTTTTAGAAGCTTCAGTGAATATTTTATTTTCTGTTTCTTTGTGTTTTTGTTACCATTTTTCATTGTTTTGTTTGGTCTTTCTACTTTTGTTTTTTTATTTTTCTTTGTCAAATAAATTCTCCAGGTTTGAGATTTTTTTAATAATTAAAAAAAATCAAATAGGCATTGATCCTTGCATGGTATGAAACTTTTTTATATTATGCATTTATCTTTACATAGTATTAACATATTTTTTCAAATTCATGATCATATTTCATGAAATGTGTGAATATGTTTTTAAGATTGTCATGAGCATATATTTTTAGAACGCCAGGAATAGATTTTTAAAATCGTGAACATTTTGTAAAGTGTTAGATACATTTGTTTGAATGGTACAAAGCAGTTGTTTAATTACACTAACATTTTTTACATTGTATAAACACTTAAGAAAAATAACATGCACATGTTTTTTAACGCGTGAACATTTTTTGACTGCCTTGAATACCATCTGGAGTGTTATCACCATTTTTCAAAGTTGCATGGACTAAATTTCTACACTCGTCAATGTTTTATATTGCAGGATGATTGTTTCTAAATAGTTTACTACTCCCTCCGTCCTAAAATAAGTGTCTTGACCTTACTACAACTTTGTACTAGAGTTAGTAGAAAGTTGAGACACTTATTTTGGGACAGAGGGAGTATTTTTTTTAATAAAAATGTAAGTTTTTTAGGCAAATAATAAAAATGTAAGCGAAGGTAATAAAACAAGAAAAAAATGTTGATAGTGAGCAGAATGCGGCAAATAAGGAATCCGCATGCGTTGACTTGGGCTGGGCCGAGTATTGAAAAAGAAATCCGAAGGGAGGCCGGAGGGGAAAAAGAGAGAGAGGGAGAAGCTGTTCAAGGGGAAAGAGACCATGGCGGCGGTGGATCTGTCGAAGCTGGTGAAGGAGAAGCGGTTCTGGGCGGCCTCCTTCCTCATCGCGTGGGCGGCGGCGCTCCAGGTTACATTCCACCCCATCTCCTTCCTCCCCTCTGCTCCAGAAATCTAATCAAATCAATCAAGACGGGATCTTTAACGGCGGCGGGACGGGGAATGGCACTGTTTGCAGGGGCACATGATGTGGTTGAAGCGGCAGGACGCCTTCAAGGACAAGTTCGGCGACCCCGAAGCCCCCAACAAGGTCACAGAGCAGGGGCACGAGCAGCCGCTGGCCGGCGAGCAGGGGGAGCTCACCGCCGACGCCGAGATCAGATAGGTAGCTAGGTAGATGGACGAGAACCAGATCCCCCTTTTATCTTGTCCTGCTTTTTCTAGACCGGTCATCTTGCTCTGTGTGTGTAATTAGTACTCCCTCCGTCCGAAAATACTTGTCGGAAAAATAGATAAAAATGGATGTATCTAAAACTAAAATACATCTAGATACATCCATTCCTTCGACAAGTATTTCCGGACGGAGGGAGTACTTACGTAGTAGTATTTGGCAGTGCAAGCTCGTTCTTATAAATAATACAGTACTGTATTTATACCTGCTGGTGATAGAAAATTGCCGATCTTCAGCACCTAAGGTTTACCCCATAGCTTTGGTTGGGATTACTGCATCTCAGTCAGTAGCCTCTCAGTCCCGTCCCTTCACTTACTGAATGAATTGCAATTTCTGATTGGTTTCCTTATCTGAACCATCATGGTCTGTTAGGTTTTCAGAAGAAAATCCGGGGAGTGTTTCTCTTGTGTCGAGTAGGATTCTAGGAAGAATATGTGATCTTCTGGCCGGATCAATCAGTAGCTTCTCAGTGTACGCATCTACTCTATGTATGGCCTGTACCAGTACAGGCCCAAAGATTTTTGTGAAGAAATCTGGGGAGTGTTTTCATGTGATGAACTAGAAAAATCTGTGATTTTTGTGACCGGATCAATCAGTAGCTCTGCAGTGTGCTGTGCACGTAGCTACTGAATGGCCTGCGCAAATAGATATACAGATTGAGCATGACAACAGGAGAGGTTGCTGTTGTCATTACTGCATTTTAAAGAGGATGAACAATGTAAATCAAGGAAGTAACAAGGCAGGCTATCTAACTAATTTCAGACTCTACAGCTTCTTAGCTCGTGCCTGTACCCGAGTTACGGCTTCCTTGCTCATATATTGAATCAGCACCGAAGGTCGTTTCTCTCCCTTCCTTTCTTTCTTTGCTGGAGGTTCATGTATGTTGTATTGTTGTTACGCATGCGCCAAAAGCATTAGCTTTGTGAAATTAATATCTGTCACGTCCTTCAAGGCTTTGCCTTCCATCTCCAGCAAGGGCTTACAGAATTACAAAGATTAAGTAATGGATGAAATAAGACGAGTTGTCTATTGATTTCAGATTCTACCCGTGTTCTGGCTTCCTCCCTCGTACTCCCTCCGTCCCAAAATTCTTGTCTTAGATTTTTCTAGATACGGATGTATATGCAATCAGCCGTGAAGGTCATTGCTTTCCTTTCTTTCTTTTGCTGGAGCTGTGCCAATGCCATTAGCAATTGTCTAGCAGGGGATTAACTCCTGAAATCCATGTCGGTCAGGTTCTTTGGAAGCTGTGGGAGCATAAATAACATTTGCTTGTTGTACCTGGCTGTGGCTGATGTTCATCGTGGCTAATTAGCGCTTGTCTTAATCCTGTCAACATTAAGTAATCATCTCCAAGCAGTTTTTCTTCGGCTCGGTTATCACAGTCAGCAGTAGTCTCCAGCCCTGCTCGACTGACTGTATGATGAATTGCAGTTTCCGTTGGGCTTCCTTACCTAAACAACTCCCAGTCCCAGGTGCAACCCCAAAACAGATACCATTTCACAAGGAATCGTAATACTGTAACTACCAAAAGATATAATTGATGTTCACGGTTTCTGTTTCTTTTTTCGGACTGGGTGAATCATCCCAGTTCCCAAACCATTGCTTCGGCTTACTCAATCTCAGCCAGCAGCTTCCCAGTCCTGTCCCACTCACTCTCTCAATGAACTGCGATATCTGATTGGCTTTTACCATTGGCGTCTCCCAAAACGGGCCAACCATTGTAAAATCTGGGAGTGTTTTCTACTCCCTCCGTTCCTAAATATTTGTCTTTCTAGAGATTTCGACAAGTGACTAAATACGAAGCAAAATGAATGAATCTACACTCAAAAATATGTCTACATACATCCGTATGTTGTAACCATTTGAAATGTCTAGAAAGACAAATATTTAGGAACGGAGGGAGTAGTGATGAGTAAGAATGTTTATCTTGTGATGATTGGAGAAAATGCGACCATTTAATTAGGTACACGGTGTAGTTAACCGATGGCAATCACCATTAGCATAGCCCATTGTTGTCTACTTTGGCCAGCGCTTGTACCAAACCTTTGCTCTGATGATGAGCTAGGTAGGTCCTTACTGCTGGCATTACTGCATTTCAGATCATCTGGAATGAATGAATTCGCAAAGAAAGACAAGCTCTCATCGTTAACTCCTGCTCTATTTCTTTTTGTTGGAGACTTCATCAGCATAGAACTATTCTCCTCCATCTTGCAGTTGTAGAACTTATTGGAAATCTCATATTTCTCAATCCGGACATTTGCTTGAAATATTAACTTGTGACGCCCCAAGACCGATGCTCGAGAAGACTTCCATATGTTTCGTGTTTCGCTGTGTGTTTCATTTTGCTTGCTCTATTTTATTTTGCATTGCATCATGTCATCATGCCATCATGTCATAAACCTTTTTGCATCATGGGTTATGGCAATGTGAGATATGCTGCTGCTGCTGCAATTCATTACTTGTTGTTGGTTGAGTTGCAGGCAGCACCTAGTAGGTGGTGAGTGGTGAGCTGGCATAGTTGGGTGTTATACAATTAATTGCTAAATCTAGTTGGGGGGTGTGACAATGGTGGTGAGCTGGCATAGTTGCGCATGCATGCTACTAGAATAAGTTAGGTGGGGGCCAGCATGTGCTCAAGATAAGTTAGCGTGGATTGTGGTGTGTTAAGTGACATAGTTTTTTTATTTTGCGAGAAAAACTTTTAATCTATTCATCTTCAATCATGGTACAACGAACACTTAGAAATAATAAAAATTACATCCAGATCTGTAGACCACCTAGCGACGACTACATGCACTGAAGCGAGCCGAAGGCACGCCGTTGTCATCGCCCCTCCCTCGCCGGAGCTGGGCAAACGTTGTTGTAGTAGACAGTCGGAAAGTCTTCGTGCTAAGGCCCCATGGAACCAACGCACCAGAACAACAACCGCCGCAGATGAAGAGTGTAGATCAAAAGAATCCAACCTGAAGACGCACGAACGAAAACGAACTACGAACAGATCCGAGCAAATCCACCAAAGACAGATCCGCCGGAGACACACCTCCACACACCCACCGATGATGCTAGACACATCACCGAAACGGGGCCTAGGCGGGGAGACCTTTATTCTATCTTCAGGGAGCCGCCGCCGTCTCGCCTTTCTGAGCAGGACACAAACCCTAACAAAGCTCAAAAACAGATGTAAAAACGGAGCCCTCCCACCGACAAGGACCGAGATCCACTCCGACTCCATGGCCCTAAGGCCATCGGAGAGGGGACGGACCGGCACCGGCGCCGGCGGGAGGCGGCGGCTGTAGCTGCGCTCTTTCTTATTCTTTGGATGTTAAGTGACATAGTTGCATGTGCTCTAAGATAATATAGTGCACATAGATTTTTTTTTCAAAAGGTAAACTTATAAAACCCTGCCCAAATTTATAGAAAAAATTATGAATATCTACAATACCAAACATATATCACATGAAAAATATGTCTCATAATGTATCTAATGATATGTATTTGATACTTTAAGTGTATGTATATTTTCCTGCAAAATCGATCAAGGTTTACGAAACTTGATTTTTAGAAAAAATTATACGTGCCACATTGTGAAACGGAGGGAGTAGAAGATTTGCTTTATAAGCCATATTATGTTTTAGTATTGGGTTGACTGATCAAAAACGACAAGTCGATGATTAATTAGTGTGGATCACCACTCGATGGATAACGGTACCAGAGGCCAAAAAGATTAATGAGGAAAGAAAAAGACCGCTGGCCGCTGGCTAGCATAACGTAGCTTCTACGTAACGCTGACATAACCCACTTCCTTCGGTTGATAACAATCCTTTTATTTTGATGATGGACAAAAAGCCGTACCCCTGTAGATGGATGGTCCGATTCACCCGTACTCCGGTCGGTCCGGTGGAGTATTCATCATAGTCATTTGGAAGATCCAGTGTTTCTGATAATGAAATCCAGAATGGTAACTCGGTGCTCCATTGAATGTAGGAGTTCTTTCGTTTCATTATTTGCACAAGAGACATGCTGTACACACGATGGCATCTAGCCGATTCATGCACGTTGGCGTGAGGAAGCAGCGTCCAGAACAGCGTCCGATATTGCATCGTCCATAGATCGGCCACCAACCGTCGTGCATAAAGTGTAGTTTCGTATTTGCAATGATTGCAACCAGAAGCTTGGGTGCCTCCACTTACCAGTGTCGGTATTAATATAGTATGTGAGAATCTATCCAAGCAATAAAACATTCGTGGACATTTTTTTCTAGACAAAGATCCATAACATTTCACTTCATTGTGTACTCAAGAAAAAAAAGTATGCTCAAGAAAGGAGTGAAACCATGTCATCGTTATCATATACTCCCTCCGTCCCATAATGTAAGCCGTTTTTTTGGCACTACGTTAGAGTCAAAAAACGTCTTACGTTATGGGACGAAGGGAGTAGTATATAACTATAGTTTTAACAATATTTATTTTTTAACTGAATGAAAAACATTTTTTTCATGCATGGTTGAATGGTGTAGTTGTTTTTTTTTTCATGCATGATTGCATGTTAAGATGGGCATTATCTCACTCATAATTGTATGGTGAGGTGACATCCTTGTTAAGATAAATAAGTCAGTAGGGATGACTTTAGATATAGTTATATAAGATACACACAACCATTTTTCTTCAACAAAGGGTGGATTTTAATACACACAACCATCAAGAGCAATTAACATTATTAATGGTAGTACATTTCGAATCAATCGACGACAGAAACATCAGAATTTAGAATGATCCAGCGAATGAAAATGTTAAGGAAACCCAAGAGAAAGTACACATGCAGGTGGACGTTTTCATGGACCATCTACTTAGTGAACTCGATGGCCCATGCGTTGGCGTAGATGTAAGTGGTCTTCATTGTGGCGAACCCGGCGCCCTTGGCCAGGGCCTCGAACTCCCTCTCGTACCTCTCCCTGCCACCGGGGTTGTGCGCGAGCATGATCATGTCGACATGGAACACCCCCTGCGCCTTAGGCGTGGCTTCCGGGTTCACCGGCAGGATACACTCCACGAGCACCACCTTACCGTGCGCCGGCAAGGCGTCGTAGCAGTTCTTGAGCAGCGTCGCGCAGTGCTCGTCGCTCCAGTCGTGGAGGATCCACTTCATGAGGATGGCGTCGCCCGAGGGCACCTTCTGGAACATGTCGCCGCCGACGTGGGTGACTCCCGGGAACGGTGGCGCCTCGGAGATGACGTGGGGGAGGTCGAAGTTGATACCCTTGATGGAGGGGTAGTGAGCGGTGATGGCGGCCACGGTAGCGCCGACGCCCCCGCCCACGTCGACGAGGGTGCCGAGGCCCTCGAAGCCCTTGTAGGACTCGAGGAGCTTCTTGGTGATGATGATGGAATGGTTCTTCATCCCTTCGTTGAAGACGCGGTTGAAGCGCGGGTCCGTGCCGTGGTACTCGAACGCCGACATCCCGTACGCCTTGTTGAATGGGATGCCACCGTCGAGGACCGCATCCTTGAGATAGTACCTGAAAAATGGTACGGTAACGGTATGATTCACCCACACATTGGAACATATATGTGCTCTGCTTGCCACATCTTTTGCAACAGGGAGATGCTACTACTCTCTGAACAAAGAGTAGTGAGCAGATGGGCAAAGTAAGATGAAGAAAGAGGAATGATCAATCTAGCTCACCAGCTCTCCATGAGGACCTTGTCCTGGTTCATGAGCGCGAGCGCCGACATGGAGACGCCGTCCTCGTTGGGGGTGAGGTACTTGCACACGGGCGCGGCGCCGTACCGCCGGGAGAGGCGGCTGTCCTTGCCCTCTTCCGTCCTGCACGACACCACGTTGTACGAGGCCAACAGCCGGAGCATGCGGTCGACCATGTCCGGCGCTTCCGGATTCGCCGCGGACGGGAGCTTGGCAGCCACCTCGGCGGGAGTCAAGAACTTGCCGCCGGCAGACATCAGAGTCTCGAGGAGTCCCAGCTCGATGGCGTTCTTGAGCGTCATCGGGAGGATGGACGACGAGACGAGCTGGAGAGCGTACATGCACGCATCCTCGTCGGCGCCGGCGGCGATGGAGCCCATCTCTGCTTCTGCCTCTCCGGAACCGAGCTGCTTGTGGCGGTGAGCGTTGTTGGTAGTGACTGAGTGATGAGCTACTGACAGGAAGGGGGTTGGTTATATGGGGGCTTTCTGGCTCACCAACCACCACATCACACCAAACCCACAACACCAACTGATTTTTCTTCTTGGTCTTCAGGAAAAGCTAGGATGAAGATGGCACACGGGAAAGTTGTACATTATTGTTGTGGTTTATTACTAGGGTTTGTTTTTTCATAATGTTGTGTTTAGGTGTACTAGAAACATAACACCCAGCAAAATACTAGTGGATGGATTAATGGATAAGATAAATTGAAGATGTGGTAAATATAACATTGTTGATGACTTGGTAAATATAAGCCCCCTACCCTGCAATGAGACAGGACAAAGTTTTTAAATTTTACTAGGAAAGATGCACGTGTTGTGGCGTTTCTTTTATTTTCCTTTCTGCTCTTTTTGCCAGCTTCTACCGTATTTGGGACCTGCTGACTGTTTGCTTCAACAATACGGTTGCATGCATCATTCTGATGCGGTAATCCTTCTTTTCTATAAAAAAAACTAAGAAATATGCACATGTGTTGTAATGGGAGAACAAACCATGTAAGGCTTGTGTAGACACAGTAGATATCTCAAGCACTTCATAGACCTTGCTTAGCCTATATTGATGTATCATACACCTCACATTTATCCATCCCAATACATGGTTACTTCCATGACCTAAAATGATGAAACCAGACCGGGCAGAATTGTGCATGGTTACGAATTAAATCTTACTTCGCTCAAGCAACATGAATTCGACCTTGACTCAGTGGAGTGGTGAGATGCTAGGACACGGGGATCCAACATTATTGGAGGAGCACCGAGGACAATGCCATGTTTTATGCCAGACTTCGAGTCCTCCTCATGAGTTGGTGACAGGTGCCAGAGACGAGCTTCTCCCTAGTAGCATGACACGTCGCCTGCCTATGATTCCGCCTTTGTTTTTCTTTTTGAACCTTTAACAAGTAAATTCTATACCTTCCACTAACTTGCTTATTTTCATGTTTATCTTACTTTTTACATTTGCATTTCCATCTGCCATTAAATACTTCACACCAAATTAAAACTATGAACTTTTTCAGAAAACCATTTGAGCCTTCCTTCTATTTTATTCAATTGCTTTTCCATATTCCTTTTGAGCCTTTCCAAAAATACCATGCTCTTTCCCACTTCAAGTTTGCCCCCCATACTTTGCAAATAATTATTTATCACTTTCACAAGCTCCACCAAAATTCTCATCATTTTTGGACACATCTAAAACCTAGTCCTAGTTATTCAAACGGGTTTGAATTTAAACCTTGCATTGCCCACTTCTAATTTTATTGGAACAAACACATTTTGCGAGTCCAGAAAAACTATCACCTGGCAGAAACCCATTCCTAACCACCTTTCCTTTTTACTCTTTCTCTATTTATATTTAATAAACAGAAAAGAGAGGAGAATTAGATGAGAGAGAGAGAGAGAGAGAGAGAGAGAGAGAGAGAGAGAGAGAGCACAACAACTAAACCTGCCGGCCAGTTGGCCTAAGGCCTAGCCTAGCCACACCTTAACCTAACCAAAACATCAAATCGACCCCCTCGCTCCTTTCTCCCGATCGAAGCCCCTCCCGATCGAAGCCCCTCGATCCCTTTCTCCCACATCACGCCGCCAGGGAAGGTGCTCCACTCGTGCTACCAATCCCCGGAACCTAACGGCTCTGCCTGACCCCAGCAAGGCTGCACCAATGTTCGCCTTGCTCTTAACAAACTGAAACAATTATTGAAAATTCTGAACATATTTAAAAAACACAAAAACATTTTTCGAAACAACAAACACTTTTTTGTGAACGAAAATTGAAATAAGAAACAATTGCTGAACTTCCGAACAATTTTTGAAGGGCGAACATTTTCATTTTTATGAAAGAACAACCAGATTTTTTTTAATTTAAGAACAAAATTTGGAAAAATAAACATGTTTTGAAGTCTGAACAATTCAAACAAATGTAAAGAATTTCCAAAAATCAAGTTTTCTAAATTTTGAAAAATGAAAGGGGGACAGAAAACGCTAAAGGAAAGAAAAAAGAAAAAGGAGAGAGAAAGAAAAAAAGGAAAGAAAAAAAAACAACCCGAGAACGGGTTCAGGAATTTTCTGGAAGGTTCCCTAAGCAAGTTAGTAATCTTACATGAGGGTCTCAAATCAGGATTCTGTCGATCACTCGCTCGCGGCTAAATTAGATTGGCCCAGTTACTCGTGCACTTCTTTTCAATTGTGTGTTTTCCACGACAATCTGATGGAATGTGCGTCATATAGGATAACTTGTACGTTCACCTATGTTATTATTTTTGAGATTTTTTGTCTATTCGTGGTGGTACTAATTTTTGGAGAGAAGGGCAATATCCAGCTGGTCGCCTGTGCTCAAGGCTTGGCCAAAAAATCCTGGCCACCAAGTCAGAAGAACAGGTTTTTGCTTGGGCTCAGTCCGTCTGTCGCCTGCGGCCTTTTTTCGGCCGAAAAAAATCCCACGGCCTTTTTTCAGCCAAAAGAATGTAGTTGCGTGGGGACTCGATCTCACTATTCGCCGTGTAGAGTAGAAAGGACAAGACTAAGAGGGTACTTGGATACGTTTTAGTCTCATGACTAAAACTAGGGGGACTAAAACTTGCTAGCCTCACCATGCTTGGATTCTAATACTAAAGAGACTAAAATCAAGTTAATGAGCATTTATTTTCCTCCAAACCCTCCAATCCAGAACTCACATGTGTTAAAAGAGAGGAGTTAAATGAGGAGAGAGAGGACTAATCCACATTTTAGTAGGGATACCCCTGACTAAAAAAAATTAGTCTCAAGAATAGTTTTAGCCCCTCTTTAGTCAGGGGTGCTTGGAACTTTAGCCTCTTAAAGAAACTATTTTTAGTCAGACTAAAATAAGTCCCTTGAATCCAAGCACCATCTAATTAGATAATACACCTAGCCTTTTTACACAAATTCTCGGCAATTTAAATGCGTCTGTGAGTTGCCTGCAAAAACAAGGAGCCTCCTCGAGAACCAATAATAGATGCGGACAATTAAATTGAATGTAGAAAAGATCCATTAATTAAATGAGATTGTAGGCTGGCAATTCTATGGCTGGATGGGCTGATGGGAGAGAGAGGACCCCGATTAAATAAATGGGCTCAGAAAGGAATTGAAATTAAATGAATGAATAAATGAGCGTGGTAATTAACCTACATGTGTATGTGTTTGAATAGCGGTTCGAGGGCACATCGTGTGTGACGTTCATGGACATACTGGCGTTGAATTTGTTGGCAACAAAACATGCATGGTGAAGGAGCTTGGCAACTGAACAAACTCGATCACCGCCTTGAGACGGATCTTCGTTTCTTTTCAATCTCATGTTATAAATTTTGCTTAGCCATGTTTATATTATACAATTTGTCCATGCTAGAATGTGATGAACAAACTCACCGTCTTGAGACTTATCATATTTGTCGTAAATAGATGGACTAGCGACCACCATCAACTATGATACAAAGAGGAAAAGTGGCAACTCATTAGGGGCGCACGGGAGTTTATCTCTCCCGTTTGCAACGCACGAGCATGTTTGCTAGTAGTGTACAAGGTATTAAAATCAATTCCGACTAGGCCTTAGAGCATCTCTAGTCTTTCCTCTAAAAATAATCCCAAAACTCCCCCAAATATTAATTCCTCAAATCTCAAGACTTACAAAAGTGTGCACCTAGCACTTCCCCTAAATCTTAACTCCCTAAGAAAAAAATTCACGGTGAAAATTTCCAGCATGTTGGAATGCATGTTGATGTTCACTGACAAAGAAAATATATATATTTTTACTATTTCTTTCAGAATTTAATGTTCATGCGGGTACATTGGAGTTTGAGAGAAGAAATCCATGTCCCCGAATATAGGGTATGTGAGCTTTACTTCCCACCTATTGTGAATCGAAGTGCTCATATTTCTTAGGAATATGCAACATGATATGTGAGAAGAAATAGGAGAAAACATGTATCCATGCATTGCTAGTTCAACATGTTAGACTGATCATACATGAGAAATGTCAGTTCGATAAGTTCCTGCTGAGTCACACGACGGTGACGTTCATCTACATTTTTTGGGGTACGTGTAGGGATGCAGAGGGGCACCTGATCCGGCCCGCTTCCAAGTAAAACCAAAATCGGGAGAGTCCTCGCTACCTCCGTCCAGCCGACGCACACTTCCAGGCGACGGGCGACAGAGGCGACGGGCGGGAGACGGGCGCTTGCGGAGGGCATCGCGCTGCGGCGCAGCCGCCGCCATGCGGCCGGGGCCGTCGCTTGGCCGTGGGAGCAGGTTCTGGGCCTTTGGGGCCGCGGACGACGAAGACTCCGACGCAGACTCCGACGTCTCTTGCGGTGGATCTGGCGAGCTTTCTCCGACGCCGAGTGACAAGGTGTGCGAGGTCCTCGGGGCTGGATACACGGAAGAGGAAGTCGCCGAATGCGTGGATGGAATCGTGCCCAAGGAGGATCCTACATGGGTTGGGCTGGCTAGATCGGACAAGGTGGAGGTTCTCCGGCGAGTAGTTCACCGGCGAACGGCACCGACGGCGATCCGGCCTTGGAAGGGTCCTATTCCCAAGGTTCGTCTTCCTTCCCTCACCTTTGGAGATTTCCTTGGCTCTTGGAAAGTTGTGCATGGTCGCCGGAAGCCAGGCAAGCCGCCGCGGCGAAGGATCCAGCGTGTTCGGCGCTCGGGATCCGTGATCTACGTCAGTTTCGTTTGAATCATCTTCTGGGCCAAGATGGGCTGGATAGTGCGGTTCTGGGCCAAGCGAATGATGGGACGGGGCAAGTGGCCCACGTAGCGATCCAGAGGGATCAACTACGACGTCCTGAAGGAGATCGCATCGCTGGTCCGAGGCCTAGGGTTTTTTGTTCGTGGAGACCGTCGCTCCTAGCGCTAGGGGCAGGTCGGGCTCGGCGGGTTTCTTCCAGGGGTGGAGTGCCTTGCGCGGCGACCTCCGGAGTCCCAGGCATGGCGGGCAGAGGCTCGGGGCCTCAGGCCAAAACGGGCTCAGCCGGTCAGGAGCAGGTCCCCCTGGCGAGCGCGCCGGATGGGATCAGTGCTGGACGGGGCGGGGCGCCGCCGGTGCTGGCTGCTGGGAGGGGCGGAGCTCAGCAAGTGCAGCGGGGCGGAGCTCAGGCAGGTGGGCGGCCCGGCTTCCCCAATGCCGGCCGCGGAGGTGCACCTCTCGTCGGGCGAGGGGGTGCCCATGGAGGCGGGCGTGGTGGTTTCACGCAGCATGAGGGACAGTTTGATGGTAACGGCGGCGGACCTCGTTTCAACCGTTATGGTTCCTGGGGTGACGACGGATACAACGCCTACGGTGACGGCCAGCACCGCGGGTCATCTTCAGGCGGAGGTCGGAACTCTGGATGGAACAATGGCCATGGTCAGGGTCGTGGTTTTCAAGGACCGCCTGGATCGTTCGTTGAGGGTGTTGGTGGACCTTCTAACCGGCCGCAGCGGGGGGGCCATCGTGCGTTCCGAGGCGGGCGTGGTGGGGGACGTCGTCCTCTTCCACCAAGGCAGCCCACGCCCCCTGCGGCTGTTGTTTCTGCGGATGTGTCGCCTGCGGTTGCTCAGGCCAATCCTCCCGTGCTACCGCAAGCGGCGGTTGATGCTGTCCAGGCGTTGGCAGCGGTGAGTTTACCGGAGGTGCAGGCTGTTGTTGGGGGTACTGACAAGACGGTGGATAAACGCAATGGTGACAAACTGTCTAAATGGGCCATTAAGAAGAAGAAGCTGCCCTGCTATCGTTGCGGTGAGGCCGGACATTTTGTGGCTGAGTGTACCACGACGCTTTGTGACTATTGTTGCAGATCCCAGCATGTTTCCAGCAATTGCCCATTGCTTGTGGGCCCTAAGACGGTCTGTACCATTTATGGCGTTTGTTGTCAGGAGCTGATGTTTTTCGAGTCACCAGATATGGCACCTTCTGTTCAGATGCCAGACAGCTCGTTTCCGGCAGTGGTCAAGGTGGCCAATGGGTGCTTGACAGAGGCTCAGATTGTGCGTCAACTGCAGGATTTGGTTCCAGGGAATCATCAGTGGGACATTGTCAAGTTAGAGGACCAGACTTTCAAGGTAGACTTCCCCACAAAGGAAGATCAGCTGTATATGCTTAAGTGGGGTATGTGCAGATATCCCAGCACCAGTATTTATCTCACTTTCGATGAATGGAAGGAGAAAGATCCAGTTGGCACACCGTTGGAGAAGGTCTGGGTTCGTTTCTATGGGGCGCCTCGTCGATTCATTAATAACTTTCTGATTGCTTGGAGCTTGGGTTCTCTCATTGGGAAGACCGAGGAAGTGGATATGCCGTTTACTCGGTCTCATGGCGCGGCTCGACTACTAGTGAGTGTTGTTAGCGTGGAATATGTACCGGATGTGGTCAAGTGGACTCACGCTGGAACTACATATGTGCTTGAGCTTGAGATTGAGGATACACCCATAGCTGTGGATGGCGAGGGTGGGGACATAGTGGATATGGATACGACAGAGGGTGGCGGAGGTGCTGGCAGTCAGAATATGGGGACTGAGGGCTCGCAGCATGATATGGCGAAAGGGCCGCTTCCTCAGTCTGGCACTTCGGCTGGGACTGCCTCGGAGCCACAGACTTCTTCGACACCTGCCAAATCTCTTCGGATCGGGTCGTTTGAGTTACATTCGGCGCCGAGTCGCCTCTGGAGCGCTAGGGTGGAGTCGGAGGATCAGGTGGAGTCTGTGCTACCACCGCTTCTGGACTTGACTGACTGTGAGGGCCAGACAGAGGCTCTCAGTTTGGTGGCCACACCTCCCAGGTTCGAGGGAGGTGAGTGTGGAGAGGACGGGCAGGCGACCCACGAGCCTCACTCCCCGACGGCCGGTGTGGACTTGGTTTGTTCTCGGGAGGATGTTGCTTACAGTCACCCACGATCTCCGAGGATACCGACTGCCCTAGTTCTGGACAGAGGGGAGATGGTTCTTGACGTGGGTCCGGAGCGCCCTGGTGTGGCGGTGGTGGCAGATCCTGGTGTGACAGAGCTGCGGACGCAGGTTTCGGCGCATGATGGTGCATTGCTTATGAGCCCGGTGGGAGGGATGGCTGGAGGCCTGGCTCTCGGCGGCGTTTCCCGCGATGAGGTCATCTCCTTTGGTGGGATTCCGGATCCAGTGTCTGCAGGGCGGCGGATGAGCTGTCGCTTGCAGGATCTGCCGGATGTCGATGATATGCAGCTTCGATGTGCCAAGCGAGTGGCCAAGCTTCATAATATTCAGACCACTACTGGTATGTCCGTTAACACTTCCAATTCCATTTTGCATTTTTCTGCGGATGAGATTATTAATAATGCCACTCAACTGGGGATATCGTTGGGTAGGAGTGACAAAGAAGTAGCTAATTCCGTTAATGATATTTTGGATCTGGAGGCAGATCGTGCTATTGATATTCTTAATAACTTAGCAGCCATTAAACCTTTGAATGATTCAGAGGTGGCTAAGTTGGGTATAAACACTATTGGTAACCTTTGCATGGATCTTGATCCTACCTCCCTGGAAACGGAGGATGAAGAGGACTCATCGTCTCCAAGACTGGAGAGGGGGGACTCGACCTGGAAGAGGGGGCGTGGAAATGTCGGTAGTGAAGGTGGTCTTGAAGTTGGACCGGAGGATGAAGTTAGATTGAAACGTAAGTGGACGCGTAAGATCTACCCAACTTCGGCTGTGCGTAGAAGCGTTAGAATTCGTACTTCTAAAAAATTTCATGATGAAAAATGAAAGGCATTTTCTGGAACAGCAGAGGTCTTAAAGACTTGGCTAAGAAAAGGTTCCTTGCTGATGCGTCCATTGAGCATAAACTAGATTTTATAGCTCTTTCGGAGACGGGACGGGATAATTTCTCCCCTCAGTTTCTTAGATCACTGTCGGGAGGGGTGGAGTTTGATTGGCACTGTTTACCACCAAGAGGAAGATCCGGTGGGATTTTACTTGGGGTTAAATGTGATTCGTTGGAAGTGAGAAGTGTCATCATGGGGGACTTTGCGGTTAAATTTCGAGTCAGGTCAAAGGTGGACGGTTTCGATTGGGCGCTCGTGGCAGTTTATGGGGCTGCGCAGCCAGAGTTAAAACCGGATTTCCTGGCTGATTTAGTTCGCATTTGTGGGAACGAGCATCTCCCTCTCTTGGTTGGGGGTGATTTTAATATTATTCGTCGCCGGGATGAGAAAAATAATGATAATTTTGACGGCAGATGGCCATTTTTGTTCAATACTATCATTGAAAGCCTGGACCTTCGCGAGATTGAGTTATCGGGGAGGAAATTTACATGGGCCAATAATCTTCCTAATCCTACTTATGAAAAGTTAGATCGGGTTCTTACGAGTGTTGAGTGGGAACAGAAGTTCCCTCTGGTGACGGTACAAGCACTGTCACGGGAAATTTCAGATCACACCCCATTACTAGTTGATTCGGGGGAAGCCACGAACTTTGGTAATAGGCGCCCCTTCTCTTTCGAAACCGCTTGGTTTGATAGAGAAGGATTTATGGATCTGATTGCTAGGGAATGGGCGAAGGATGTCGGAGGACGATCCAACATCGATCGGTGGCAAAATAAGATTAGGCACCTCCGACGATTTCTCAGGGGGTGGGCTAAGCACACTGAATGTATCTATAGGGCAGAAAAAGAAAGACTTCTTCTGCTGACGAAGCATCTTGACATCAAAGCGGAGCAGTCAATCTTAGATGCCAATGAGTTGGAAGCTAAGAGAATGGCTGAGTTAAAGCTCAAAGAATTACTTCGTGAAGAGGAATTAAAATGGGCTTTGAGGGCGAAGGTGCGCAAAATCGTTGAGGGAGACGATAACACGCAGTTCTTTCATATGATTGCGAATGGCAAACATCGAAAGAAGAAAATATTCCAACTTGAACAAGATGAAGGCACGATTGTGGGATAGGACAATCTTAAGACCTACATCACAAATTACTATAAACAATTATTCGGGCCTCCTGACGATAATTTTGTTTCTTTGGATGAATCGCGAATTCATGATGTACCTCAGTTGGTTAACGAGGAGAATGAGATTTTGACTGCCCCGTTTTCTGAGAAAGAGGTCTTTGATGCAATATCCCAAATGAAAAACGGTAAAGCCCCGGGTCCGGATGGGTTCCCGGCGGAGTTTTACAAAAAATGTTGGCATATCATCAAGGGGGATTTGCTTCCGATGTTCAAGGACTTCTTCTTGGGACATCTGCAAGTGTTCCATCTTAATTTTGGAACGATCACGTTGCTTCCAAAGAAATCTGAGGCAGTTCGTATTGAGCAATTCAGACCTATTTGCCTGCTAAATGTCAGTTTCAAGATCTTCACAAAGGTTGGAACGAACAGGCTTTCGCAAATTGCGCATTCTGTGGTACATCCGTCTCAATCAGCGTTCATGCCAGACAGAAACATTCTGGATGGCGTAGTGGTACTACATGAAACGTTGCATGAAATTCACACCAAAAAACTTGACGGCGTGGTGTTTAAAGTGGATTTCGAGAAGGCGTATGACAAAGTGAAATGGCCTTTTTTGCAGCAGGCGCTGCGCATGAAAGGTTTTGATCAATCTTGGAGAGAACAGATTGCTTCGTTAACTCAGAAAGGGAGTGTTGGTATAAGGGTCAATGATGACATAGGACGTTATTTTCAAACCCACAAAGGTTTGCGACAAGGAGATCCAATGTCGCCAATCTTATTCAATATCGTCATTGATATGTTGGCAATTCTCATTGGTAGGGCGAAGGAGGCAGGTCAGATCGAAGGCCTAGTGCCTCATTTAGTGGAAGGGGGTGTCTCCATCCTGCAATACGCAGATGATACTATCCTTTTCATGGAGCACGATTTGGCAAAAGCTAGGAATATGAAGCTAGTGTTATGTCTGTTTGAGCAACTGTCGGGCTTAAAAATTAATTTTCACAAGAGTGAAGTTTTTTGCTTTGGGAGGGCTAAAGAAGATCAACAAGCCTACAAAGAGTTGTTTGGCTGTGACGTGGGGTCTTTGCCATTCACCTATCTGGGCATTCCGATCCATCACAGAAAGCTCACAAATAGTGAATGGAAAACTATCGAAGACCGTTTTGAGAAAAAACTAAGCTGCTGGAAGGGTAAGCTTATGTCATACGGAGGTCGATTAATTCTCATTAATTCGGTTTTAACAAGTATGCCTATGTTTCTCCTCTCCTTTTTCGAAGTTCCGGTTGGTGTGCGGAAAAGGTTAGATTTTTACCGATCTCGATTCTTTTGGCAGAGCGATGAATCCAAAAAGAAATATAGGCTTGCTAAGTGGGACATTATTTGCAGACCGAAAGACCAAGGCGGTCTTGGGATTGAAAACCTAGAGGTGAAGAATAGATGCTTACTCAGTAAGTGGTTGTTCAAGTTAGCTGGAGAAACGGATGCAACTTGGGCACAGATCCTCCGTAATAAGTACCTGCAGTCAAAAACATTGTCCCAGGTGACGTTAAGACCAACGGATTCTCCTTTTTGGAAGGGGCTAATGAGAGTGAAATCCGCTTTCTTCAACAGAGTAAAATTCATTGTCGGAGATGGTACGTCTATTAGATTTTGGGAAGATACGTGGCTAGGGGAGACTCCTCTGGCACTACAATACCCAACACTTTATAATATTGTTCAACGGAGAGATGCTTTTGTTGCTACAATATTCAATACCATTCCGCTTAATATCCGGTTCCGTAGGGCTTTGGTAGGGAATCGTTGGGAAGCGTGGCTCCATTTAGTGAGACGGTTGATGGATGTCCAACTGTCTCACAATCCGGACCAGATGCAATGGAGACTAGCCAAAAACGGGGTTTTCTCTGTAAAGTCCATGTACCTGGATATTATCAACACTAGTGTGATCCCTAGCTCGAAGCACGTTTGGAAAGTTAAGGTACCTCTTAAAATCAAAGTGTTCTGACTAAAGATAATTTGGCTAAAAGGAATTGGATAGGATCTAAACGATGTAATTTTTGTGATCATGATGAATCTATTAGACATCTGTTCCTTGATTGTCCTATGGCCAAACTCTTATGGAGGTCAGTTCAAATAGCCTTTAATATCAATCCACCTAGTTCGATTAATATGTTATTCGGGACTTGGTTGCATGTGATTGATCCGGTAATAGCAAAACATATCCGAGTGGGAGTATGCGCTTTACTATGGGCAATTTGGAACTGTAGAAATGATTTGGTTTTTAACAGAACAACAAACATTCATTTCTTGCAGGTTATCTTCAGAACCACTACTCTCATCCGTATGTGGTCGCTACTCACTCAGACGGAGGCCAGGGAGCATTTGGTTACTGCGTCTACCCGTTGGGAGATGGTAGCTCGGGATATCTACAACCGGTTTGGATGGCGGTCATGTAATAGGATAGGTGTTTAGCAGCTTATCTTACTTTTGCCGGCCGGTTGTGGCGATCCTGCTTTTAGCCTTTTTTGCATTATTCATGCTCAGATTTTGTAAGACCTTTGATGGATGGTTTCCTTTCTAATAAGATGGCCGTATGCATCATTTTGATGCAGAGGCCGGAGCCCAAGCTCCTTTTCTAAAAAAAAAAAAGTAAAACCAAAATCAAGTTAGTTGTTATTTTCCGTCCCGATTTAGCTTAGTTTGAACTAACCTCATGTTTTTGCGGGCTTATATTGGATGCCCGCTTGCATACCTGGGTACGTGCATCTACCATTGGGTTCAACTAGAGCGATGCAAAGCGTGATTTTTTGTCGGGTGCACGGAGAGAAGAAAAACTGGCGCTCACGCGCATGCTCTCATGGATCGCCGGCAGGTAGTTTCTCGCTCGCTAGGTGCTTTTTTTTTTTTTTTTTGCGGTTGG
>LR738714.1:796863908-796926987 GCA_902687465.1 Secale cereale | reverse complement strand
GGTTGGATAGCTCAACTAGGTTGACTGTTCCCTCAAAACAACAAAGATAGTTGCCCAGTTGATTTAAAAAAATATTAATCTGGGGAAAAGTAAAATTGAAAAACAATAAAAAAAATAAAGTTTGCGAATTTCACATACGTTCATAAATTTTCAAAGAACTTTTAAATTTTAATTTTTTCACATAACTTCAATAATATTCATTGATTTGGAACAAGTTCATGAATTTGAATTTTTTTCATGATTTTCAGGAAAAAGTTTGTGAAAGTGGGGAAATAATCACACGAATTTGGAAAAGTTTTTGAGTGTGCAAGTTCACGTATTTGAAAATTTTCATGAATTTGAAAAATTAGGACTTTAATTTTTTTGTAATTTGAAATTTTTTAACCAATTTTAAAAAATCATGACAATTTTAAAAATCTTAGACATTTGAAAAAAGGGAATATTAAAAAATAAATTCAAAAGAAAAAATAAAACCAAGTGAAACCCATGCCAGAAAAAAAACATAAAATGCCCAAAAAGCAGGCAGAAAACTGTGGTAAAAAATTACACAGGCCGGCCTTTTGCCACGTGCTGATGGGGTGTGCGCCAGGTAGCAAAACTGCCAGTAAGTAGCGGTTAAAGCTTCAAATGGGATCTGAAGGAACGGCCCATCCTTTTTCCTGCGTTTGCTCTTATGATTTTGTACAAATTTCGCCCAATAAGAATATATGACCCGTTGAGCAAAGCTTATAGCCTGTTCTTCACATTGTTTCATGCCCCCCACTACAGCACAGGGCCCGCCCCTCCGACGAAGAAGCAATAACCCCACCCACATGCGAAGCACTGAGTCACTCCCAACTAGATCTGGCCATGGGCAGGCAGGCCCTGCCCGACGCTGCCCCCGGGCCGGGCTCAGGCCTAGATGTTGAGCCCGATGGCTAGGTCGGGCCGAGGGCGGGCCTATCGTTTTTGCTTTTTTCTGAAGGGGCCTGGCCCGTTGCCCGAGGCCCGCCGGGCTTTTGCATGTTCGGGCCGGGCTTGGGCCCGAAAAACGGGCCCGATGGCCGGCCTGGGCTCGGGCCTAGGTTTTTTAGCTCTGACATGGCTAGGCCCGGCCCGAAGCCCGGCCCGGCCCAAGGTTTGGCCAGGTATACCCCCAACAAACCAGCTCCACCACCAGCTCATCCAAATCCGAAGGAGAAAACAAATGGACTCACCCTACGGAGAAATGGCAAAGAGACACTGACATATACTCCCTCCGTTCCTAAATACTATTTGTCTTTCTAGACATTCAAATGAACTGCAAGATACAGATGTATATAGACATATTTTAGAGTGTAGATTCACTCATTTTGCTTCGTATGTAGTCATTTGTTGAAATCTCTAAAAAGACAGATATTTAGGAACAGAGGGCCTACCTAACCGCCACGAGTACATGCAGATGTACACAAGAGCAAAAACCACCCCTACACTACACAGACACACATGCATGTGGACCTCACAATGCAGCCTAGAACCCCAATTCACCGGGAGGCTCCCTTTCAAGGTAGCTTAGAGCATCTTCAGCCATTGCGCCCCCAAGACGCGCCGAAAACCGCCGCTTGGGGGTGAGCCGACGCTATTTTAGGCTTGGGTGCTAGTGCGTTCCCAGCCGCCGCCCCCCCAGGTCGCCCCAGGCGCCGATATTAGCCCAATATCGGCGCTTTCAGCCCATTTTCGGCGCTGGATTGGCCCAATTTCCGGCGCAAAACGGCCCACGCTCGACGTGTTTCGGCGTTCATTCAAATAAAATCATCACAAAAATCATCACAGAAGGGATTAGAATCATCACAGAAAATCAAATAGTTCACCACATAGTTCTACAAATTATATAGTTCAAACAAATAATAAAAACACTCATATTTCATTGCACGTCGAGCTAGGCATTGCCCTTGAGCCTGCATAGGTGCTCCACTAGATCCTGCTGCAGCTGATGATGCATCCGTGGGTCTCAGATCTCCTGGCGCATGTTGAGGAAGGTCGTCCATGTTGCAGGGAGCTCGTGATCCACTTGGGCAAGAGGACCCTGCCTGTAATATGGTTCAGTGTCAAACACTGGCTCTTCCTGCTCGCTCTCAATGATCATGTTGTGCAAAATGATACAACAAGTCATGATCTCCTACATTTGATCTTTCGACCAAGTCTTAGCGGGGTACCGGACAACAGCAAATCGAGATTGGAGCACGCCAAATGCTCGCTCGACATCCTTCCTGCAAGCCTCCTAAACCTTCGAAAAGTGGGAGTTCTTGCCTCCTGGCACAGGGCTTGAGATAGTCTTCACAAATGTTGACCATCTCGGATAGATGCCATCTGCTAGGTAGTACCCCTTGTTGTATTGGTGCCCATTGATCTCGAGTAACGCTGCGAGCACCTCCTTGTCGTCGGAGTCCATCACGGCCGGGGCAGGCAAAGCACCGAACACGTAGCGGGCGTCGTGCGCAGACTCGTCGGCGGGTGCCGGAGCGGCGAGGGAAACTCGGGGAAAGTGCGGGGAGAGGGCGTCAGGGGGATCTTTCTTTGTTTCATGGCGAGGAATGGCGAGATAGCGGCGGCGACGACGGAGAGGTGGCTGGCGACGCCGGGATCAGCAAGGTGTCGGGGAAGGAGAGGGGAAAACGGGGCGAATCAGTGTGACTTTTCGCCTGACAGTGGGGACCCGGGCGATTTTCCCTTCCGCCGGTGCCCCCAAACGCCCAAGTGCGCCGGGTTCGGTCTTGGCGCGCCGGGTCAGAAAACGGGCCGATCCGGTGGATTTCGGCGTCTTGGGGCGCGATTGGGCCGTTTTTTCGGCGCCGGCGCTAAAAAAAGCGGCCAGGGGGGTCTTGGGGGCGCGGCTGGAGATGCTCTTAACGTTCTTAGGAGATGTATGTATGCTTACTTTTGCGGCATATGCATAAGCGTAGCGCTAGTGCTGTGTCTGTGTCCGTGCATGTTTACCGGCAGGGCAATCTAGCACCAAATGAGAGGTTACTTCGACTGGACTAGGCACCAAATGAAAGGTTACTTGGACTGGGCTGGACTGAACTGGACTGGCCGGAGGAAGCTGCCGGTGGCGTACATCGGTTCAACAATCCAGAGATCGATCACCAGCTGCTTAATTAGTTAGCTTGCCCGTAACAGCCAACTTAGATAGATGATGGTTCGATTCCATCTCCCGACCGATCGATCCAGTGGAACCGCAGACGCGCCGTGACTGCCCAACAGACAGACTAGTTTGGCACAAGATCATTTTTTTTATGCCGATCGTACCAGCAAAGTAATCCCCATGAATTAATTAAACTAGTCATTAACTCGTACGACTGCACGGGCTAGGTAATTACATGTTCAATATTAGCGTAAATTTAAAAATTTATTTCACTTTGCTCCAATCAAGTTTTATATGAGTCCACGTTCTCTGCATCTAAGGTTAATGCATACAGTATAATAATAATAAATAATTGAAAAAAATCTGGAATTAAAAATATAGTGTCAGGATATATGAAAATAACTGGAATGAAAAACATATTATCAATTTTACAACCATTGAAGCACCAATGTTGAGAGACACTAAAGAAGCACCAATAAATCAGAGGCACATAAAGTCCGTTAATTATGTTTCTTTGACCTGCAGACTATTTCCCTCTTCTCTCAAGTAGAGATTGCAAGAAAATCTCACGTCACTGTTGACATGCAGGCTCCCACCCAACGACTTATGTCGTCAAGGTCGGCTACGCCATCGACTGAGCTAGTGTATGATCCCCGAATACTGCTCTGGCTATATAGAGAGGACTTCGGAGTAGCTTCATAGTTCCTTTATTAAAAATTCGGCAAAACTCTTTTTTGACCGTGAGGCTCGAGGTCCCTTTTTTTTACGTGCATGGATTTACTTATTTATTTTGATTGGGATGTGGACTCTTTGTTAACGTGAGGCATGAGAACTCTTTGTTAAGGTGAGGCATGATGATTTTTTTATATTGCCTAAGGACTTCTTTTCTGTACACGTATTTATTTCACTATTTAAGGAAGAAGGCACGGTTTTTTTTTTGGTTTGTACAAAAGACGTGACCATTGGGGAATCTTTTTTCTACGTGTTGAGAAAAAGGCACGTTGTTTTTATTCTTAAAGAATCAGACATTGGTGTTAATTTTTTGAGAAAACTTGGATGTGGGAGTTACAGAAATTAGACCTGGGCATTTTTTTATAGGAAAGTTAGACTTGAGCATTGTGGATTATGTCTTGTACATGCGGGCTCAATTGTATCATTGTACGTGGTATGTTCTTAATCAGGTAACATCTTCTAGTAGATCCGGACCATTAAAATTTACTCTAAAGGCTAATCTACTTTTTCTATTGTGGATTAACATGAGGCCTCATACGGTGCCTCATAAGATATAAGATATCAATGGGGACGATGCTCAGTTCTTTTTCCAGAAAAACAGAGAGATATGGAGGGAGGACATCAGATTTAGGCGCTCAGTTTATTTGGGAAACAAAGAAAAACCAAAGTGAAGAGGACTCTCCTACATGTGGAGGACTCCTCTTGTTTATACATCAGATCTAGGCACTCATTTTTTTTGGGGGGGTAGAGAGAAACCAAGGAGAGGAGGACTCTTGTACGTGAGGACTCCTCTTGTGTATACCTCAGATATAGGCGCTCAATTTTCCTTTTGTTGTGAAACGGAGAGAAACCAAGGGAAGGAGGTCTGATGTACATGGGAATTGGAGAGATCGTCTCATAGTTCATCCATGGTTATAGATGAGTCATATATTAATTGAATGGTAAAAACTATTTAATTGAACGGCTACCAGATAATATTGAGCTGGGATGGAACACATATAAGAGCTGGAGATTAACAATGATACTAACGTCTGGCACATAGTTATGTGGAAAAACTTTTAATTTCAAGTCAAATTGAATCGAGAATGTCCAGAAATCGACTGGACACCCTATTCTCCCATAGTTCAACGCCATCGTCGTTGACTCCGTGATCTCACTATTACAGAAGCTGCATATGTATATGTTTTTTTATTTTCATGGGAAACAGGGAGAGTCCAATGGGGGAACATCACGCCGAGATTTCCCTACATGTAATGTAGTATGCGAGACGTTCTGATTTTGTGCAGAAAGATGTTTTTTTTTTGCCTAAAAGAGGTGCACCTCGGACAGCACCGGCTCTCCGATCGTTTTGTTTAGGAAATAAGAGAGAGACCAAGGGGAGGATACCTCACCCACGTCAAATCTATGAGGAGATCACATCCTACATGTAATCTACGTGAGATGAGATGTTTTTTTTTATTAAAAGGAATGCACGTGGGACAGTAGCTCAGGACTCCTAAAGAACCTCATCCAACGGCTGTAGATAATTAATTTGGAGATCGGACGGACAATTTTCTTAGTTTTTGAGGATTAACGTGGAACCTTGTATGGTGCCTCCAATTAGTAAATATAAGATGTAATTAACTAATATAACGATATCCGCTGCGTGCCTGCACCTACGTATTTTGCACGAAACGCTGCTGCTCAAAGAGAGGTCTCTAGCAGTACATGTTTTTTTTTTACTTTCAGTTAGATGTAGATGAAAGTCACTGAGTGGATTTCAGTCATTTCCCTAGACAGAGAAATAATTATATATCATCGGTTCAAGATGTTTCAGCAGTCTCAGTAGCACACAACATTTCAAATAAACTTCAAAACATTATTTGTTTGTTTTCAAATATTTGGTTTAGTCTCAACTGAATGAATGTTCAGGTCCTTTGGCCGAACCAAGCTCGCCGAATGTCAGTGGTAGTCTAGCTAACAAGCAGAGAGATAAGTCAAATTTATTTAACAGAACAAACCTTCATTACCATGTACGGATTAATTTTGTTTTTGTTTTGATTAAGAAGATTTTTGAAAAAAAATTACGTTGGGGGTCGGCCGTCACTCAGAGGAGAGGGAGAGAGACACCGGACACACGCACCATGGTGACATGGCCATGACATCGTGATGACCTTAGCAATCAATTGTGTTTTTTAACCAATTAGCAATCATTTGTTTAGAACCTATTAGCAAATTGATTTTTTATTTTAGAAAAAAAAACCCGACCTCTGCATCTAGATGATGCATGCAATCATTTTATTAATTATTGACAAAGAGTTTACAAAGTAGTACATCAAGTAGTCTCAAACCCATCTTAGCAACAACTGTCAGTACTCCTATCTACTTGATAAAGGGATGCCAATAGTGCGAGCCTAATACCAAAAAGACATCACACAAATGCCTAACATCTAAAGCCAAAGGCCCCAACAAGCCACACAGTGACGGAGCCGGGAAAGTCGAATGAGGGGGGCCAAGTGTTTCTAATCTTCATCGGGGAGGGCCGGTGCATCAAAATACACCAATTTAGTGGTAAATAATCACCTTTTCACATGCATACTAGGCTTAGATAAAAAATGTTAGGGGAGGGAGGGGGGCAGGCCCTGCTGGTCCCCCTGTCTCCACCACTCAAGTCATATACTGGGTTTGTGGCACAAATCAGTCCGACGCACTCTCATGTATCGTCGCTACCATCTTCCACCAATTCATCTTGAAAGCAGAAACTAACGCACCTACCTTGCCAGACCTTTCTGCCATCGGCACCACCATGACACCAGACAACATCCCCCTCATGCGTGAGTCCATCTCAGCGCATCAAGCGCTGAGCCTCCACAGCGCCACATCGCCGAGATCCGCCGCCATCAATATGTAAGATGAAGCACCGCTCCATCAAAGAAGCCGTCCTCTGGTCCCTTGAGCCCGTGTGTACCTCCAAGAATGACGCCCACAAGGGAGAAACGACGGCAGAGCGCCGTCATCATCCAATCTACTGATCTAGGGTTTCGCCCATAGGTAGCAGAGAGTGGCCTTGAACTTTGATACGTCTCTGTCGTATCTATAATTTTTGATTGTTCCATGTCAATATTATACAACTTATATACACTTTTGGCATCATTTTATATTTTTTTTTGAGACTAACATATTGATCCAGTGTCCAGTGCCGGTTAATGCTTGTTGCATGTTTTTTGTTTCGCAGAGTATCCATATCAAACGAAGTCCAAACGCGATAAAAATTTACGGAGAATTATTTTGGAATACATGTGATTTTTGGGAGTTGGAATCAACGCAAACGGAGGCCCACAGCCTCCAGTACCCACCAGGGCGCGACCCATACCCCCTAGCGTGCCCTGCTATCTAGTGGCCACACCGTGAGTCGGTTGGGGCTCCACTTCGAGCGCAAGAAATATAACTTATGGAAACCATAGGAAGTTGAACATGCCTAGGCCGGAACACCTTTTCAAGTTCACGTGGGAAGCCCAGCACTGGGCCGCGCCTCGGAACACCTCCTCCTTGTGCGATGTCGCCATTAAAAGCCCATTGTGAATCCGGGCCCAAGGTCTCTCAAGAAGGCCCGGGCTCGCCATTTCGTGAAGGTGGGAGGCCGGCCGTAGGCGTGAGTGAGTCAGCCATGGCGGCGGTGGATCTGTCAAAGCTGGTGAAGAAGAAGCAGTTCTAGGCCGCCTCCTTCCTCATCACATGGGCGTGGCGCTCCAGGTTGCCACCCAATCTTCTTCCTTCCCTTGTTTATGTACTCTAGCGAGCTCCAGAAATCAATCAAGATGGGATTTTTAACCGGGGATTGTTGGAAGGGACATATGACGTGGGTGCAGCGGCAGGACGCCTTCAAGCACAAGATTGGCGACCCGGAAGCCCCCAACAAGGTCATAGAGCAGGGGCACGTACAGCTGTCGGCCGGCAAGCAGGGGGGCTCACCGCCAACACCGAGTTCAAATAGGTAGATACATAGATGGACTGAGAACCAGGTCTCACTTTTGTCTTGTCCTGCTTTTCTAGACGGGACGATCACCAATGCATCTATCTATCTCTGTAATTACTACTCCCTTCATCCCATAACGTAAGACATTTTTGGTCACTAGTAAATACTGTTTGGCTGTTATAGTACCCAATGTCTCTCTGGGCGTTTCTTAATCTTGTCAACATTGAATTATCATCACCCCAAAGCTGCTCTGCTTGGCCTCATTTCATGAAAGTTGCTTTGCCTGGCCTCACTCTCAGCCCTGCCTGACTAACTGAGTTATGGATTGCAGTTTCCGTTTCGTTTTCTTATTATCAGCACTGCCAAAACAGATTATTGATGTTCACAATTCTATATGAAATATTTTCTTACTAATGTTTAGTTATGAGTAATAATCTGTGATTGGATTAACCATCCCTAATATTTGCTTGGGATTTACTTCATCTCAGAGAGCAGCTTCCCAGTCCTGCCCCACTCATTCACTCTCTGAATGAACTGCAGTTTATGATTGGCTGTTACTATCTCAGATCCCTAAAACTGGCATGCCATTATAAATCTGGGAGTGTTTTCTAGTGACAATTCAGAACCAGTTATGAGTAAGAATCCGTCATCTCAGATCCCGTGTTTAGTTTTCACTGTCTTCCTAGAATGTTTGATCGCGAGAGAGCGTAAGTAGCACTGCCAGTGCAATCTTGCTCACTTGAATAAAGTTTGTTTGGTTAGACTGTCGCTCTTCATCATGGCTAATCAGGCCTCCATGGCATAAAAAACACGTGGAATATCATGGCCTAAAAGATTAGCAGGAAAACGATTCATTACACAAGTAATATCAAGGGCTAGTTTGAGCAATAAGCATTGCACACTAGAAAACTTATTGAAATGTCGAGAAAGTTTCAAAAGGCATCTCGATGATTTGGGGGTATTAGAAATGAGAAAGATGTCTGAGAATATGGCTCTAAGAACATCAAGAACAACAATAAGATATTTTTAGAATACCTTCAGGGATTTAGAATATTCTAAAGTTGTCTGTTGTAGATCTTGAATGTAGAAAACTCATGGAACAGAAGTATCTAGACATGATTAATTTAGAAAATTACACAGTAAGTTTGTTGTGTACCGAAGAGATTCTAGCAGGATGTCTCATATCTTAGATCTAGGTTATTCATGGATTGGAAATATCTAGATATCATTACTTTCATAACTCTACATAAAATATTTTATGTATTGAATGATTTGGCTGGTTGCCACTTTTCATCAATCTCGTTACAACCCCTCCCACATGTATAATCAAACTATAACTATCAAATAATTTATATGTTGACGATTAGTAGGTTCCCAAATAAGAATACAATTGTTTTAATAATTAGTCGCATGTGAATTTCTTAGTTTGTCATCAACATTCAGAATATTGATCCATTGTTATGATTCATGCTTCATTATACATTTTATTGAATTTTATGAAAAGTACTATATTTTTAAATCAGATGAACAAATTGTTACAACATGGTGAACACTTATCATATCAAATTTTTGTAGATAAAATAGTTTCTAGTTTAAAAAATAATACATTTTATTTGG
This sequence comes from Secale cereale, assembly GCA_902687465.1. Taxonomy (NCBI): domain Eukaryota; kingdom Viridiplantae; phylum Streptophyta; class Magnoliopsida; order Poales; family Poaceae; genus Secale; species Secale cereale. Next base: position 796,917,580 of record LR738714.1, on the reverse strand, counting down.
TCCAAATGTATGTTGATCCTATTTTTATATTTGTTTCAAACTTTTGTAAAATTGATAGATAAATAATATTGTATCAATCATCATAGGCACAAACATAGAAAGACTCATAAGAACAACATACTAACTACAGTGCATATAATGGTACCTAATTTTTTCAAAAAAATATTATTGTCGATTATCATTCGGCGAACTTTATTAGTTGTGACAAATTTAATGTTTTTCCTCTCCGATTAAAATTAGTGGTGTAACCAGATCATATTCAAAAACATCGTCCATATTACGAATAGCGGTAGTCCATATGACGATTCTGCTAGATTTGCTCTTATAATTGCTCAACATATAAGCATCGTCGGAAAAGTAGCTACTAATGCGAACAAAAAACATCTGATCGATCACTCGCATATCATTAAGTGTAACGCCTGCAACCAAAATAAGATTTTTTAGGAATTACCAAAAATATGTGAGAATCTTAGTCATTTGTCATGCCATGGCTAGGAACACCTTTTGAAGGTTACGTGTGCAACCCCGCCCATGAGTCGGGTGGAAGGATCTTCTAGGCTAAATCATAAGAACCTTTTTTAAAAATATGATGAAACTTTTTTTTGAATCGATGATGTTTTTTTGTTGAAATTTGATAAACTTTATTTTTCAAAATTGATGATCTTGTTTCAAATTTGAGGAACCTTATATTGATATAAATCTCCTCCAAGAATTATTATGTTCAACATGTAACTAATTAATGTAAGAGCCTAAGTTTATAACAGAACACCGCCGTTTTGTAGCCTTTTCATTAAGTATTATTAGAATAGAGCAAAAGTTTTTGTGCAGTACTGCAATAGTTCTCCATGTCAAAAAAGGTTATTTCACTAAGAAGTATCTGAAAGAGTACACAACATGTTTACCCAATAGTCAATAATTTTGCATGTCACATTAGGTTCTCGCTGAATTTTATCAACAACTATCACAACAGAAACTTGCTTTAAGTTAAAAGAACGGTACATCATCCCTAACCACGAAGCCGCAACAATTATAAGAACCATTACATTGTTTCAAAGTGGGTATAGAAGTACCTTTTTATGATAGACTAGATTAATTCCATGGGGATTTTATCATATTAAAATAAACCCATGCAACATGTTCCATATCCACTGTAATATTTAGAGCTCTACTCACAACCATTCGAGTCTTCCAAGATACTCCAGATAGTGCTACGTACAACCATCCTAGATTGATATGAGATGAACATTTTCCAAATTTGCCAATGAGAACACATATATGCAAATATTATTTTGTGAGTTCCAACATCTGATTCAACATTGAGCAAGCTTAACCTTTTAGGTGAGAGAAATTCAAATACTCAAAACAAAGCAAGAATATTTTATAGAGATTTACTCATGCGTGGTTAGTAAACCAATAGGTGCACTTTTGATTTTGTCATTGGCACATCAACTTTCACCATCCTAAACAACTTGAAGCATCATGTAGAATTTAATTTCAAGTTCCTAATAGCCACACAAAATGTGGAACTAAAAGGAACATACAAATGCTTGAGTTTTCTACACACGCCTTCATCTTGTAGCTTCCTGGCTTATTTTGCCCTTCTCCTCCATTGGAACTTCTATACTATGAAAAAAGCAGGAAAAACAGGCATGTTACCGTGTTGCTTAAGTCTATTTATTAGTACTTACCACCCTTTTGATATCGCTAAGCACCTCTGTCGGGGAAACTGATCGCCCACGAACACCTATGGGACCGGAGCCCCTTTTCGGTACGGCAGGGGGCGGAGGTAGCGCAAAGAGCGGATCGAGGCGAGCACACGAGCAGTTTACCCAGGTTCGGGCCGCACGAATGCGTAAAGCCCTACTCCTGCTTTGGTGGTTGTATTGAGTTCTTGGCTCGGGAGCGAGGAGAGCTACAGTATACTCTAACCGCTAGCAAGACCGAGCGTGAAAAATGATCGGTCGTTCCCCCGGGATCGGAACCTCCTCTACGTTGCGCACGGGCCTCCTTTTATACGCTCAAGGGGTCACCGACAGGTGGCAACGCAGTTGAGGGTAAAAATGTAAAAAGGGTGATAGTTGGAACAGTGTTCCATACCTAACCCTGACGGCAGGGGACAAGGGCATTAAATGCCCGTCGCCGTCGCCCAAACAGTGCAAAAAGTGGCCGTCAAGGGCGCCACCGTCCGCCACGACGGTAGCCTTGTCATCGCTGCTTGCCACCGTGTACCCCTGGCTGCACAGCCCTCCGCCACGTGCGCCTGGAATGGTCCCAGAGCGACACGTGGGTGGATGCACTGGAGCGCGGGTACTGAGTGGGAGTTTGTCGCGGCAAGCGCCTTGCCGCGGTCGCTATCTTGTCGCTTCTGTGAGCTTGTCGCTCACCGGGCCTTGCCGGGACGCGTGGCGCGTCGCGGCAAGTTTCTTGAGATGCCCTGATTGGCCTTCCCGGTAAGCTCCTCTTGCTAGGGTCTTGCGCCAAAGAAGTGGTTTCGTGCCTTGGGTGGTCTTCCCGGCAAGCTCCTCTTGCCGGGGCCTTGTCTCTTTGACTTGAATACTTTGTTCTTGAATGGTTCCAAGGGAACCAAGGAGGATCTTGGTGGTCACCCGGCAAGCCCTGCCGCGGGGTGCTGCGACTGCCCGTGCACAAGTTCGGGATACTAAGGTACCCCTACTTTAGTACACTGACAGGAGCCCCCGGGCCTCGGCCATACACGGTGCCAAGCGCTGTTGTGCCAGGCCCAAAACAGTGCACGGGCACGCACGGCCTGGGTCACACCGAATCTTTCTCTGTATCCACCGCGCCCTCCCCTAACGGCACGCGTCGATCGCGGCGTCATGGGAGAGATCGTGGGTGGTTTCTTTAATAGGAAATGCGGAACGTCCGCCCCCTTCCCCCTTATAAGCAGGGGAAACATGGGCAGTTCGTCCATCTGCCCGTTGCTTCTTCAATCTTCAGAAACCTCCGCCGCTCCCCTCCTCCCCGAAGGCCGAAAGAGAGCAGCGCTCCGCTCCCCCCGCTGCCACCAGCACCACCCGGCGTCAACCTCCCCCACCGCCTCCGCCATGGTTCCGAAAGGCGAGAAGGGGAAGTCCGCGAAGTCGGTCGAGGCGCTGCGGCTCGCAGCGATGCGAAAGAAGCGGGCCGTCTTCCCCCCCATGCTTACCGCGGCGAAGCTGAGGGAGGAATTCTACCTCTTCTGGTCGAGGGAGACGCGGGCGCATCCGCGCACCAAGGTATTCCCAGCCGTAGCTTGCGAGATGTTTCCGAATGGCTACGCATTCTTCGCTCTGTTCTTCTACTGCGGGCTCTGCCCGCCCTTCTCCGAATTCTTCTGCGACATCATGAACACCTACGGGTTCCATCTCCTTGACTTCACCCCCAACGCCGTTCTGACCATGGCCGTTTTCGCACACCTCTGCGAGAACTTTGTCGGAGTCTTCCCCAATGTAGCCCTTTTCCGCCACTACTTCACGCCTCGAGTTGAGGGAGGAGAGCCCCTGTCCGGTGGGATCTCCTGGGTCTCGAGGACCCACAAGAAGGAAGCGTCTCTAAAGGGAGAGCTCCGCGGCAAATGGGATGAGTGGAGAGCCAATTGGTGTTGGATTGTAGAGGAGAACCCGCATCCATTCACCGCCCGGCGCCAAGCCCCAGTAGTGTGCGCCAACGACTGGAGTGACTTGGCCCCGGAAGACAGCAGACTGAAGATTGCTACTGCCCGGATCCTTCGCCTTAGGCTTGCCGGGCTGACTGTAGGCGCAGTTGGCGCAGACTTTCTCCGCTGCCGCATCGCCCCCCTGCAGGAGAGGAAGAGGCCCGCCTGGGAGTTCGAGAACGCGGCAGATATCATGAGGCTGCGCCCGGGCCTCAATTGGAACTTCACTGTCCTGGAGCTCAATGCGATGCTCCAGGAGTTGTTTGATACGTCCAAAACGTATCTATAATTTCTGCTTGCTCCATGCCTCTTTTGGGTGATATTGCTATGATATTTATACACTTCCATACACTTTTGATCATATTTGGACTAACCTATTAACTCAGTGCACCCCAGTGCCAGTTTCTGTTTTCTGCTGTTTTTGTATTTCAGGTTTTCCCATTACGAGAACTGCCAGAAAAATCCCGGAAAAATTATATAAAAAATCAGTGTTCCAGAAGCTTCCCGGCACCCGAAGTAGAGCCGGAGGGGGGCCACCAAGGCTCCAGGCGCCCTGGTGGCGCGGCCCCCCTCCGAGCCGCGCTGGGGGGGCGCCTGTGCCCCCCAGGCCTCCGCTGATGCCCCCCTTTGGCATATATTTATATCGTGTCCCGAAACCCTCGAGATGGGAACCCTTTTTCGCGATCTCATCTCTGTTCCGCCGCCGCCGCGCTTCCAAGATCGGAAGCACCAGGAGAACTCTTCCCGGCACCCTGCCGGAGGGGAGGATCACCACCGGGAGCTTCTCCACCACCATGGACGCCTCCCGGATGAGTTGTGAGTAGTCTCCCTTGGACCATGGGTCCATGACCAGTAGCTATCTGATGTTCTCCTCCCGTTCTTGTGCTTCACTAATTAGACCTCGTGAGCTGCCCTACATGATCGAGGCACATATATAATCCTTATGCTGTTGCTATGATGAGTTTGCTGGGATCCGATGGATTTTGAGATTATGTTCAGATTGTTTTTGAGTAATATATTTTATTTACCTCTTTTATATTTATGTTCGTAAGTAATTCTTGCATGTTCTCCGTTGCTATTTATTGCTTTGGCCAAGTAGTAGGTAGTGACTCCAAGAGGGAACATTATGCTTGATTGTGGGTTCATGCCCCTCGATGACTAGCTTGAGTGACAGAAACATGAGTCTAGGGGATGTGCTGTTGCCACAAGGGGGAAAACAACGGTGCTTGTGCCCGCGGGTGCAAGGATTGTTTACTTTACGCAAAGTTATTTTAATGCAGTTGTCTGTTGCTTTGACTTTACACTATGGGTGGGACTCGCAACTTAATACCAGCGAGATGTTCTGGATAGATATCTCAAGGTGGATGATTAGTAGTAGATGCAGATGGATTTCGGTCTACTTGCCTTGGCGTACCGCCCATGCTTTGAACCTCTACCTTTCTTGCAACATAGTCAGCATTGTTTTGCGCACATGGTCCTGTCAATTGCCCAGCTGTAATTCGTTTACCTCACATAGCTGTTTTATCGTCTTTTGGGAGAGAGACATCACTAGTGAACATCATGGGACCCCGGTCCATATTACCATCACTGATCACATCCGCTATTTACTTTCCGCTTTTACTTACTATTGCAGCAATATCTATCACTACTATCACTTGCGTTTGATCCTTTGTAAACGACAAGGCCGGAGGGATTGACAACCTCTCTGTACTCGTTGGGAACAAAGTTATTTGTATCTATGTGCAGGTCCACGTTGATTGCTAATATCTGGCGCCGTTAGCAGGTAACACCTTCTTGTTGAAACTGGGAGTCTCAGGGGAAATCGATCCTTGGTATCTGTGCCAAGGGAAAACTTCCGCTACACTACATCTCAAACCTTCCACTTGGGGTAACCAACGAGGGGCGAGAAGCCATCATTGTTCAAGTACGACCCCGGCCATCCCGAATGGTTTAGGTTGCCGCAAGGCGTCGTCCCGCTGTGCAACAGCTCCGCGCTCAGCCGCATCCGCGCCATGATGCCGCTGTGCGACTCGCACGGGATCGACCCCACTTGGCAAGAGCCTGCCGACGAAGCTGTGCAGGAGTTCTTCGACAACTTAGAAGAAACGCCGGTCCTCTCCGACGAGAAGAAGGGCCTCACCCGTGACACCACCGACCAGGAGATGGCGTACATTGCCACTAGGTTGGAGGAGGCGGCGGTAGCCGCGGCCGCGGGAGAGTTCAGGTACACCGTGGAGGAGGCGGAGGCAGCGGAGGCGGAAAGCCTTGCCGAGCGAGAAGAGTTTCTCAACGCGGGGAAGCTTGCCGGGCAAATCGTCGAGGCAAGTGAGCCCGCCGAGCAGGGCGTCGGGTCGAGCGGGCCCGCCGAGCAGGGCGTCGAATCAAGCGGGCCCGCCGAGGACACGAGCGGCTCACTGGAGATCGACTCCTCCTCCTCGTCTTCGGGCAGCTCGCCACCACCAGCAGAGCCTCCAGCTCCTAGAAGGCGTCTCCGCAAGGCCGGGGACGTGACGGAGCGACAGACGGGTCAACAGCCGTAGCGCCGCGTGACACGCGCCACCGCGGCAAGCAAGGCTGCCGCGGGAGCACCTCGCGCTTCTGCAACGGCTGGAGCGGGGTCTTCTTGGACCGCCGCTTCTGCTCCTGTCGCTCCCCACGCCACGGCGGCAGCCGAAGCGGGGTCATCTCAGACCACCTCTCCTGCCCCCGCGAAGCGGCCAAGGGAGCCCACTCCTCCGCCTCCTCGCGCCGGTACGCGTGAGCCGGACTTCGACTTCTCCGCGCTCAGCTCCGACGAGGAAGAAGAAAAGTAAGACTTTGCAGTTCTTGTGTTTCTTCAATTCTCTGTTGTTTTGTCTTGCATCTCTTTCACCTTACTCTGAACCTGTTCTTTTTCAGAACTTTGGCCCAGAGGGCGGCGAAGAGAGCCAAAGTCCCGGTGATCGTCATCGAGGACGAGCCCGCCGCGACAGCAGGGGGCGCGCCCGAGACAAGCTTGCCGGACCCGGCAACTGACCTTCAGAGTAGCCCCCAGCATAGCCCCCAGCGTAAGTGTGGTTCATCTTCTGCTGTTGGGTGCGCGTGGGCGCTTCTTCTTTACTAACATCTTGTTGTTGATTCGTGTAGGAGCAGAGCAGCAGCACCAGGAGCACCAGGAGACCGCCCCCGATGTGCCGCACGCTTCGACCACACCGCCAAGGGGAGGCTCTCTTGCAAGGGAGAGTCCTCCGCCAAGGACGGATTCTCCGCCAAGGGCGAATACTCAGCCAAGGGCGAGCTCTCCGGCGAGGGACGGCGCTAGCGGCCCTCCGCTGGCGGGAGCTTCAACCACGCCGCCGAGGGAGAGCTCCCCGGCAAGGAACCTCACCGAGGAGCCGGCCCTCGCAGGTAATCCCTTCGCTTCAAGCTTCCCTTGGACTTTTCTTCTTTTGATTCTTCTTTTTGGATATTTGCTTGACTGTTTGTCTCTTCTTTTCTTCCGTCAGACCCATCCGCAGCTTAGCCAATGGAGACGGAGGTCGTTGCTGACGATGCCGCCGTTGCCGAAGAAACGGTCAGCGCGGACGATCCCGTCGGCGCAGAGGCCGCCAAGGCTGCCGCCGCAACAGCCGGCGAAGGGGCTGGCAATCGCACTGACGGCCCTGAGGCCGCAGGAGCGCCAGGCGCTACACCGACCGCCGAGCCCTCCGCCGCCGCTGCAGCCCCCAGCTCCGACGAGCCCGAGCCAGGCGCCTACTTAAAGGCCGGCGACGATGTCTTCATCCAACTCCCTTGGGCGTCCATGTCTAGGGCGCTGGTCGAGGGAGAGGTCTTCGACGGGGAGGTGCTTGCCTCCGCTGGGATGAAGCTTGTCGATGCGCCGAGCAGCAGCAGCGAGCCCGAGGAGGAGCGGCTGCTGCGGAAGTTGCTGGCGCTCTACCGCGCCCGGCAAGCCAAGCTGGAGTCCCGCGAGGCTCTTGCCGCAAAGGCGGGAGCTGATATCGAGAAGCGCGCGGAGGAACTCCGGGCCATCAACCAAGCAGTTCTCCAGTCCTTGGCAGAGGAGCGGGAGCAACTTGCCGAGGCGCAGCAGGCCTTCATCCTCGAGAAGGTTGAAGTGGAGGAACAGCAGCGGCTTGCCGCTGAGAAGCTGGCCACACTGGAGGGCGAGCTGGCGCAGCGGAAGGTCAACCTCGACGGTCACGAGGAGGAACTTGCCGCGCGCGAGCAATCACTTGGCGGAGCTCTCCAGGAAGCGAAGGATGCTGCCGCAGCTGCCGAGACCGCCAAGAGGGAGTTGGAGACGAGGGTGGCGCAGCTGGAGGCCAACCTCAAGGCGAGCGGCGAGGAGGTTGCCGCACTCAAGCTCGAGAGGGAGAAGGACGCCCACAGCAATTCCGAGTTGCAGGTCCGCCTCTCCGAGAAGGGCAAGGAGTTTGCCGTCGCCAAGGACTCCAACGCCGATCTAGAGTTGAAACTGACCACCTTAACCCAGACGCTGGACGGCGCCAAGGAGCGGGAGGCGGCCCTAAAGGAGGAGGTCAGGGCCGAGAAGGCATTGCTGGCGAGCGCTGCTGTCACCCAGAACAATTTTAGGCAGACCGTCGAGCTCTGGACGGAAGGTCTCGTCAACGCCGCCGCAGACATCGACAAGGAGTTGGCGCAGCTGGGGGCGGAGTATCTCGGGTACTCCACCGACGAGAACCTCCACCCCAGCGCCAAGCTTACTTTATTCTTCAAGGGCGTGGCGACGGCCCTCCAGCAACTCCGGGAGAAGATCCCAAAGCAGCTGGCGGACGAGTCGCGCAGGCTCTGCGCGGGCGCCCTGCAGAAGGTGTTGATGAAGGTGGCCTTCCGCAATCCGGGCCTCAACCTCACCAATGTCCTCAGGTCCCTGCCGCCGGACGCCGATCAGGAGGCGCTCAAGGCCCTTGTCGCACCCATTGTGGACAAGGTTGGCGGGATCAAGAGAGTTGAAGGCGACCGCGCGAACTAAGTTTGCCCATTTTCTTCTTTCCTTGTCGCTGCTTATCATGTTAGGAAAACAATTTGTTAGAGCTGCGACAAGTTATCTTGTATTATTACTCTATTTTGGGTAGTTAATGCAATGTTATTTTCTTTACTTGATTTCCTTTGCTTTGTATGTTTTTACCCTACGCTTTTAGGGAACTTGCCGGCGTAGGCACCTTTGCCGCGAGCGCTGAGTGCAGAACTTCAGCAGCCTGCAGGCGGTGCCGTTGCCGACAAGAAACCTTGTCGCAACCAGTTGCAGCACACTTAAGTTGTTGAGCGGGCTCGGAAATAAAGTAAGGGCGCGACACTAGTCGCAGCACGCTTAAGCTGTTGAGCAAACTCGAAACAAAGTAAGGGCGCAACTAGCTACGAGTTGGTTCCTCCGCGCACAGGTTTTCCATACAAAGCGCGGTCGTTCAAGGAAGATAACTTAAAAATTTAAAAATTTGATTGCTCAAACTTTGGCGACTTAGCTTGTGTGTGGTTTGCTTCCCGGCAAGGCAAGGCTTTCTTGAACGACGCTTGGTCCATACCACTATCTTCCCTTCCCCCCCCCGGCAAACTTGTGCGCGAGGGAACCTTCTTCTCCTTGAGAAAAAAAAGAGAAAATACAGATATGGAGCCTTTGGGTTCGTCATGGCTTACCGGGGGTAGGTGCTGCACAAAGTGTCAGATAATACATGCAAGAAATAAAAAGCATGAAACGACAAGATGTGTGAGGCACATGAGCTTTACTGATGCACGGGGTCTGCGCCCGGCTTTGTACAAAGGATTACATGCAATGGCGGCAAGACTTGTACAAAAGGTGGTTGCCGGAACGGATCACGGCAACCGCGCCTTACGGGTAAAACTAACGAAGATGCTCGATGTTCCAGGAGTTGCTCACCGGAAAGCCATCTTCGGTCTCAAGGCGGACAGCGCCGAGCCTAGTGACTCGTTTCACCCGATAAGGGCCTTCCCACTTCGGCGTCAACTTGTTGGAATTCTTGGCGGACTGAACACGCCGAAGAACAAGGTCGCCTTCCTCGAGACTTCTGGCGTTAACTTTGCGGCTGTGGTAGCGGCGCAAAGCTTGCTGGTAGTGAGCAGCTCGTACAGCAGCCTGAAGACGGTCTTCCTCAAGGAGCAGCGCGTCATCTTGTCGCAGCTGCTCTTGCTCAAGCTCATCGTAAGAGAGCACTCGAGGCGACCCGTATATGATACATCCAAAACGTATCTATAATTTCTGCTTGCTCCATGCCACTTTTGGGTGATATTGCTATGATATTCATACACTTCCATACACTTTTGATCATATTTGGACTAACTTACTAATCCAGTGCACCCCAGTGCCAGTTTCTGTTTTCGGCTGTTTTTGTATTTCAGGTTTTCACGTTTCGAGAACTGCCCAGAAAAATCCAGAAAAATTATATAAAAATCAGCGAACCGGAAACAACACTGCGTCCGAAGGGCAACCTGGGGGGGGCACAGGGGCTCCAGGCGCCCTGTGGGCGCGCCCCCCCTAGGCCGCGCCGGGGGGGCGCCTCGGCCCCCCGAGACTCCCCCGGTGCCCTACTTTGGCATATATTTAAAGGACCCTCCGTAACCCTCAGAACAGGACTTCTTTTCGCGATCCCATCTCTGTTCCGCCGCCGCCGCCGCTTCCAAGATCGGGAGCACCAGGAGAACTCTTCCCGGCACCCTGCCGGAGGGGAGGATCACCACCGGGAGCTTCTCCACCACCATGGACGCCTCCCGAATGACTCGTGAGTAGTCTCCCTTGGACCATGAGTCCATGACCAGTAGCTATGTGATGTTCTCCTCCCGTTCTTGTGCTTCACTAATTAGTCCTCGTGAGCTGCCCTACATGATCGAGGCACCTATGTAATCCTTATGCTGTTGCTATGTTGAGTTTGCTGGGATCCGATGGATTATGAGATTATGTTCAGATTGATCTTGAGTAATATATTTGATTCACCTCTTTTATATTTTAGTTCATAAGTAATTCTTCCATGTTCTCCGTTGTTACTTATTGCTTTGGCCGAGTAGTAGGTAGTGACTCGAAGAGGGAACGTTATGCTCGATTGTGGGTTCATGCCCCTCGATGACTAGCTTGAGTGACAGAAACATGAGTCTAGGGCATGTGTTGTTGCCACAAGGGGGAAAACAACGGTGCTTGTGCCCGCGGGTGCAAGGATTGTTTACTTTACGCAAAGTTCTTTTAATGCAGTTGTCTGTTGCATTGAGTTTACACTATGGGTGGGACTCGCAACTTAATACCAGCGAGATGTTCTGGATAGATATCTCAAGGTGGATGATTAGTAGTAGATATTGATGGATTTCGGTCTACTTACTTTGGCGTACCGCCCATGCTTTGAACCTCAACCTTTCTTGCAATGTAATCAGCATTTGTATGCGCTCGTGGGTCCTGTCAATTGCCCAGCTGTAATTTGTTTACCTCACATAGCTGTTCTATCGTCTTTTGGGAGAGAGACATCACTAGTGAACATCATGAGACTCCGGTCCATATTACCATCATTGATCACATCCACTATTTACTTTCCGTTACTATTTACTATTGCAAAAACTATCTATCACTGCTTTTAACCCTTTGTGAACTACAAGGCCGGAGAGATTGACAACCTCTCTGTACTCGTTGGGAGCAAAGTTATTTGTATCTGTGTGCAGGTCCACGTTGATTGCTACTAATCTGGCGCCGTAGCAATTGACACCTAGTTGTTGAACATAGGAGTCTCTGGGGAATCGATCCTTGTCATCTTTTCTAGGGGAAAACACTTCTACTTACTGCATCTTACACCTTCCACTTGGGGTAACCAACGAGGGGTTCGAGGCCCATCAAGGAGTATTTTCTGGCGCCGTTGCCGGGGACTCCACTCTTCAGGATAGGGGAGTTGCATGCTATCTTTTACCTTTGCTTTTTAGTCTTGTTAGTTTACCTTTCATTTTTGCTTTAGTTCCTTTTATCGAAAATCACAAAAATAGTTATCTTGCTTACTTGCTACTATGGGTTCCACCGAGAACACCAAGTTGTGTGACTTCACTAGTCACAACAACGATGACTTTATCAGCACACCTATCACTACACCTGCCACTTCAGCACCTTCATATGAAATTAAACCTGCTTTAGTGAACTTAGTCATGAGAGAACAATTCTCCGGTGCTGGAGATGATGTTGCTTTACACTTGAACAACTTTGTAGAACTTTGTGATATGCAAAAGTACCAAGAAATAGATGGTAATATTGTTAAGCTTAAGCTTTTTCCTTTCTCCTTGAGAGGAGGAGCTAAAATCTGGTTTCAGTCTTTGCCTAGAAATAGCATAGATTCTTGGGACAAGTGCAAATATGCTTTTATCGGAAAATACTATCCACCTGCTAAAATTATCCAACTTAGAAGTAACATCATGAATTTTAAACAATTGGATAATGAACACGTTGCCCAAGCTTGGGAACGTATGAAATCTCTTATCAAAAACTGCCCTACTCACGGTTTGACTACTTGGATGGTTATCCAAACTTTTTATGCAGGCTTGAACTTTACCTCGCGGAACTTGTTAGATTCGGCCGCAGGAGGAACTTTTATGTCAACTACACTTGGTGCTGCCACAAAGCTTCTCGATGAGATGATGACCAACTATTCCCAATGGCACACCGAACGCGCTCCAACAGGTAGGAAGGTAAACTCTGTCGAGGAGATTTCCTCCCTCAATGAAAAAGTTGACTTGATCATGTCTCTACTTTCGAAGCAATCTACTGTTGATCCTCGTGATGTTCCTTTAAATTCTTTGATTGCTCAAGAACAAGTAGATGTTAACTTTATCTCTAGAAATAATTTCAACAACAATGCTTATAGGAGTAACTTTGGTAACAATTCTAGACCGTTCCCCTCTAACTCTTATGGGAACAACAATGCTTATCCTAGTACCAAGAACTCCAATACTGAACTAGAGACCATGCTTAGAGATTTCATCACTACCCAAAAAGCCTTTAATAAGAATGTAGAAGAGAAACTACATAAACTAGATGATCTTTCTTTTAAGGTAGACCACTTAGCCAATGAGGTAAAATTGCTAAAAATTGAAACTTCTCCTCTTAAAGAGAGGGAAGTCATCCCTATTAATGCTACTCAAGTACAAATTAATGAAAACATTAGGATGATGGCTAAGCTTAAAGAAAGATGGGCTAGAGAAAGGGAGGAAGAGGAAAGAATTAAGAGCCTTCCTACCCACCACACTGTTGCTACTATCCAAGTTATTGAGGATGTTCACACTCTTAGCACCCAATGTACTCCTGGTCCCAATGGACCTATTAATGGTGATGCTATAGAAACTACCAAACAAGTGAACCTTAAGGATACCACTACCACTTTACTTGATGCTCGTGACCTTGATTTTGATAATTGCACTCTTACCGAAGTTATTGATTTCCTTCACAAAATGTCTAGAGATCCCCGCACTAGCACGCTTAACCTTGCCTTCACAGAGCATATCACTAATGCTCTCATCAAAGCTAGGGAGGAGAAACTTAGAGTAGAAGCCTCCATACCTAGAAAGCTAGAAGATGGTTGGGATCCTAGGATAAAAATTAATTTGAATGACTTCTCTTATTATGCATTATGTGATGTTGGTGCTAGTACCTCTGTTATGCCCAAAAGAATATATGATATGCTTAAATTGAAACCTTATGATTCGTGTTCTTTTGGTAATGTTCTCGTTGATTCTTCCGTAAAGAAACCTTTGGGGAGGATCGACGATGTTCTTATTGTTGTCAATGATAATTATGTGCCCGTTGATTTCACTATTATGGATATTGAATGTGATCCTTCATGTCCAATTATTTTGGGACGTCCCTTTTTGCGCACCGTTGGTGCTGTCATTGACATGAAAGAGGGTAATATAAAATTTCAGTTTCCTCTCAAGAAAGGGATGGAACACTTCCCTCGTAAGAAGGTCAAGTTACCTTTTGAGTCCGTTGTACGGGCTAGTTATTCTTTTACTCTTGATAAAACTTGATCTTTGCATTATGCCTAGCTTAAAGGCATAAAAGAAAGCGCTTTTGGGAGGCAGCCCACATGAATAAATTTTTTGCTTTTGTTGTGTCTTGATGTTGTTTACTGCTGTAGCATCATCATTGTATCTTTGCTTTTCATATTTGTGCCAAGTATAGCCTCTGATTCCTAGAAAGTTCAAAAGTTGTGAGGTGCTGTCCAGGAAACAGATTCTGTCATTGTATAGAAAAATTCGTATAAAATCACCAGATCATCTTTTTGGTCTGAATTTTTTCGACAGCGTTCTCTATATAATTTTATTTCGTGCGTCAGTTCTGAGTTTTTTGATTTGAGTTGCAGAAGTATCCCGAACAGGTCACTTACTGCCTGCTGTTCTGTTTTTCACAGATTCTGTCCTGTTTTGCCTTACCTTCACTTTGCAAATTAAGAACTTGCTTTTTCTTTGCAAAAACCTTTTGGCAATCTTGAGAAACAGTAGAACTTCAAGAATATCCTTATTTCCAGCAAGGTATAATTATTTTATTAAGGATACTAACCTCGCTAATCAGATTATGATGAGTTGTGTATGAAGGGAGTTTTCAAGTGTGCGAGGGAAGATGATAAAAAGATTCAGGAGTGTCAAGCGCTCAAGCTTGGGGATGCCCCCATGCACCCCCAAGAAATATTCAAGGAGACTCAAGCGTCTAAGCTTGGGGATGCCCCTGTGCATCCCCTTCTCCATCAACATTATCAGTTCGTCTTTCGTTTCGCTATATTTTTATCACTTCATGTGTTATGTGCTATGCTTGGAGCGTCTTGCTTTTAGTTTTCTTTTTAGTTTTTCATAACGAGTCGGAACTCAGCATTCCTTTATGTGGGAGAGAAACACGCTCCACCTCTACCTAGAACATTACATAGAATTTTCATGTCTATCTATGCTGTGTGTGTTCTTTATCTTTTAATAGCTACTATCATACTCTGCTCTTAGTATTCATGCTTATCTTTTCAAAGAGCTTTTATTTAGTTGGTTGCTTGAACTCTCTTTAATTACCATGCTTACCTTATTAAGAGAGTTTGCTTCCGTTGCATGGGTTAATGTGTCTATGATAAAGATGCTACTTTCATGATGGTGCTTAGTAGTTCAGGTTTTTCTTATGGTTAATCTCGAATAGCTGGGGGGTTCCCAATGTGTTATTGGAGTACCAACTTGGTTTGTTTGCCTATGATGTGGTATGGTTTAGTAATATCTTCCTTCGAGAATTTATTTTGATTGACTTGGCGTATGCTCACGCATATTTAAGACTGTAAAGAAAGTCTGTCAAGCCTTGATGATCTTTTGTTTCTAAGTAGCGATATAACTACCATGCTTGATTCAATATTGCTTTGTCGCTCTGCATGATTATGACCATCATTGCTCTCTTAGTTGGTCGCTCCCAGTCTTTTGCTAACCTCCACCTGTACTAAGCAAATTAACCATGCAATACATAGCTCATGGGAAAGTATCCTAAAAACTATTGTGGTAAAGAATATGTTGTTTATGTATCTTATTTCTTATAAGTTGCTTGCTGAGCGGTAACCATGTTTCTGGGGACGCCATCAACTGTCACACTTTTGTTGAATATCATGCGAGTTGCTATGCATGTTCGTCTTGTCTGAAGAAAGGGTGATTTACCGTGGGTTGAATAACTATGCATATTGTTAGAGAAGAACATTGGGCCGCCAACCAAAGCCATGCATCATGGTGGAAGTTTTAGCTTGGACCTTAATCCTCAATCTCTTATGAGAATATGCTTATGCATTAAAGAGGAGTCCATCATCTATTTTCTATGTTGTCCCGGTATGGATGTCCTCAAGTTGAGATCTATCAAAAACGAGAAATCAAATGCGATCTATCTCCTTGGACCTTTGTACAGGTGGCATAGAGGTACCCCTTTGTGACACTTGGTTAAAACATATGTAATGCAATGATAACCCATGGGGATCCGAGCTAATTAGGACAAGGTGCGAGCACTATTAGTATTCGATGCATGAGGCTTGCGACTTATAGGATGTTTTATACATGACACATATGAAGTACTACTACCGTTGACACAATTGCTTCCATGTTTTCAAAACAAAAAGCTCTAGCACTTAACCTTTCTTTTACCTTTATGTTAAAGCACCAACTACTGAGAGCATGATTGTCATTCTGAGTGTAATGTGCATTGTCCCAAAGTAGCATTGTCTTTTGCATGATTATCATATCGTTTATTCTGAAATGATTGTATCTAGTCATCACTTAAACCTTGAAGGTGCCCTTGCATTTATGTTTTGCATCACAAAAGGGGGCAAGCTAGATATCACTTTATTATATTTGCACATCATGTTCATTGCAAATCTTTTTGATGTTTCAGTTTCATGTTGTAAAACTTTCAGTCATTTGTGATTTTCTCTTGAGGCAACTTAATTACTATAGAATCATTGTCTCAGTAAGCTTTTGCCATATGACTATGAGAAAGTCCTGTATGGTTAATAGCATGTCACCACAGAAATTATTCTTGTTATCATTTACCTACTCGAGGACGAGCAGGAATTAAGCTTGGGGATGTTGATACGTCCAAAACGTATCTATAATTTTTGCTTGCTCCATGCCACTTTTGGGTGATATTGCTATGATATTCATACACTTCCATACACTTTTGATCATATTTGTACTAACTTACTAATCCAGTGCACCCCAGTGCCAGTTTCTGTTTTCGGCTGTTTTTGTATTTTAGGTTTTCACGTTTCGAGAACTGCCCAGAAAAATCCAGAAAAATTATATAAAAAATCAGCGAACCGGAAACAACACTGCGTCCAAAGGGCAACCTGGGGGGGCACAGGGGCTCCAGGCGCCCTGTGGGCGCCCCCCCCCTGGGTCGCGCCGGGGGGGGGGGCGCCTCGGCCCCCCGAGACTCCCTCGGTGCCCTACTTTGGCATATATTTAAAGGACCCTCCGTAACCCTCAGAACAGGACTTCTTTTCGCGATCCCATCTCTGTTCCACCGCCGCCGCCGCTTCCAAGATCGGGAGCACCAGGAGAACACTTCCCGGCACCCTGCCGGAGGGGAGGATCACCACCGGGAGCTTCTCCACCACCATGGACGCCTCCCGGATGACTCGTGAGTAGTCTCCCTTGGACCATGAGTCCATGACCAGTAGCTATGTGATGTTCTCCTCCCGTTCTTGTGCTTCACTAATTAGTCCTCGTGAGCTGCCCTACATGATCGAGGCACCTATGTAATCCTTATGCTATTGCTATGTTGAGTTTGCTGGGATCCGATGGATTATGAGATTAAGTTCAGATTGATCTTGAGTAATATATTTGATTCACCTCTTTTATATTTTAGTTCATAAGCAATTCTTGCATGTTCTCCGTTGTTACTTATTGCTTTGGCCGAGTAGTTGGTAGTGACTCCAAGAGGGAACGTTATGCTCGATTGTGGGTTCATGCCCCTCGATGACTAGCTTGAGTGACAGAAACATGAGTCTAGGGGATGTGCTGTTGCCACAAGGGGGAAAACAATGGTGCTTGTGCCCGCGGGTGCAAGGATTGTTTACTTTACGCAAAGTTCTTTTAATGCAGTTGTCTGTTGCATTGAGTTTACACTATGGGTGGGACTCGCAACTTAATACCAGCGAGATGTTCTGGATAGATATCTCAAGGTGGATGATTAGTAGTAGATATTGATGGATTTCGGTCTACTTACTTTGGCGTACCGCCCATGCTTTGAACCTCAACCTTTCTTGCAATGTAATCAGCATTTGTATGCGCTCGTGGGTCCTGTCAATTGCCCAGCTGTAATTTGTTTACCTCACATAGCTGTTTTATCGTCTTTTGGGAGAGAGACATCACTAGTGAACATCATGAGACTCCAGTCCATATTACCATCATTGATCACATCCACTATTTACTTTCCGTTACTATTTACTATTGCAAAAACTATCTATCACTGCTTTTAACCCTTTGTGAACTACAAGGCCGGAGAGATTGACAACCTCTCTGTACTCGTTGGGAGCAAAGTTATTTGTATCTGTGTGCAGGTCCATGTTGATTGCTACTAATCTGGCGCCATAGCAATTGACACCTACTTGTTGAACCTAGGAGTCTCTGGGGAATCAATCCTTGGCATCTTTTCTAGGGGAAAACACTTCTACTTACTGCATCTTACACCTTCCACTTGGGGTAACCAACGAGAGGTTCGAGGCCCATCAGTATATGAGTTCCGTGGGGGGAACTGCCTCTGCTCCATAGACTAGAGCAAAAGGTGTCTGTCCAGTGGCTCGATTTGGCGTCGTCCTGATCACCAAAGAACCACTGGCAGCTCCTCGATCCAGTTTCTTCCGCACTTGTGCAGCCTGTCGAAAGTTCTGGTCTTGAGTCCACGCAGCACTTCAGCATTTGCCCTCTCCGCTTGACCGTTGCTTCTCGGGTGAGCAACAGAAGCGAAGCAGACCTTGGCGCCAAGATCTTGGACGTACTGCATGAAGGTGCGGCTCGTGAATTGCGTACCGTTGTCGGTGATGATCCTGTTAGGGATCCCGAAACGGCAAACAATCGACCTGAAGAACTTGACTGCTGACTGTGCGGTCACCTTTCTCACTGGTTCCACTTCTGGCCACTTTGTGAACTTGTCGATTGCAACGTACAAGTACTCAAAGCCCCCGGCTGCGCAGGGAAAGGGGCCGAGGATATCGAGCCCCCAGACCGAAAATGGCCAGGATAAAGGGATCGTCTTGAGAGCTTGAGCTGGCTGGTGTATCTGCTTGGAATGGAACTGGCACGCTTCACACTTGGTTACTTGTGCAGTTGCATCCTGGAGGGCTTCTGGCCAAAAGAAAACTTGCCGGAATGCCTTGCCGGCAAGTGCTCTTGCGCCAATGTGGTGACCACATATGCCTCCGTGTATCTCTGCCAACAGCTTTTGTCCCTCTTCCCGAGAAATACACTTCAATTTCACACCGTTGAGTCTTCTTCTGCACAGTGTATTGTCCACAAACTGGTACATACTTGACTGCCGGGCTACTCTTTCCGCTTCTTCTTGCTCTTCGGGAAGTTCTCCTGTCTGAAGGAAACGGACAATCTGCTGCGCCCATACTGGAGCTTGTGGCTCGACAACAAGGACTAAAGGCACATCTGATGCCGCGGGAACATCCGCTTCTACGGCGAGAACTTGCGGCTCAGCCGGAGCATGATGTTCCCCAGCAAGCTTGCCAGAGCAAAACTTGTCGGGAGCTTCCGCTTCAACGGAACAAGTCCTGGGACTTGCCGGAGCGGATTGCTCCTCAGCACTCTTGGTGTTGACTTTGGGGACCTTTTTGGCGGCGGCTTCGGGAAGCTCTGCCGGAAAATAGTCGCTAGAAACCAACTTCCTCTTCTTGCTCTGTCCAGCTGATGGTGTTACGGATGGTTGATCAGCTTGAGCACAAAGATCCCTGGTTCCACAGGTAACTTAAGTGCAGCGCACTTTGACAGGCCATCTGCGATGTCGCTCTGAGCTCTTGGGACGTGCTCCATCTGTAGGCCGTCAAAATGCTCTTCAAGCTTTCTCACTTCGTCGACGTAAGCTTCCATCAACGGACTCTGATAATTCTTGTTCACTTGGCGGACGACAAGCTGCGAGTCACCCCTTACAATGAGCTTCTTAATCCCAAGGTCTGCCGTGATCCTGAGACCGGCAAGCAAACCTTTATACTCTGCAGTATTGTTTGTCGCTTGCTCCTTGGGAAAGTGCATCTGAACTATGTACTTGAGGTGCTCTCCGGTGGGCGCGACAAGCAGCACGCCAGCACCGGCGCCTTGCAGCGAGAAGGCACCATCAAAGTACATCAGCCACTCTTTGCTTGCTTCTTTGACGGGGATGCTCGTCTCTGGAATTTCTTCATCTGGTGTCGGCGTCCACTCTGCTATGAACTCTGCCAATGCTCTGCTTTGAATAGTTGAAGTGCTTTCAAACTTGAGGCCAAAGCTTGACAGTTCCAGTGCCCACTCGACGATCATGCCTGTCGCTTCTGGATTCTGCAGTATCCTCTTCAGCAGAAAGCGAGTGACAATTGTTATATCATGGGCTTGGAAGTAATGGCGCAGCTGCCTCGAGGCCATGAGAAGGCCGAAAAGCAACTTCTGCACACCAGAGTACCTTGATCTAGCCCCTGCAGAAGGGAGCTGACAAAGTAAACTGGGCGCTGCACCATTTTCTTCCGTATCTCCTCTTGCATCTGTGCAGATCCATCCTTGTCGGGACCAGAGCTTGTCGGGGAAGCCCCCTGCTTGTCACTGGATGTGCTTGCCGTGGTTGCTGGCTCATCACCTGCCTCCCTCTCCGCTACTAACGCAGCACTAACCACTTGATTGGTTGCTGCTAGATACAGCAGCAACTTCTCTTCTGGCTTAGGTGCGACAAGTATTGGAGTGGAGGATAGGTACCTCTTCAAGTCTTGCAGCGCAGCCTCCGCTTCCGGAGTCCATTTCATTGGACCTGCCTTTTTCAAAATTTTGAAAAACGGCAGGGCGCGCTCAGCAGACTTAGAGATAAACCTACTAAGAGAAGCCACGCAGCCGGCAAGCCTCCGTACATCCTTGACGCGCCTTGGTGCTTCGATCTGCTCAATGGCCTTGATCTTGTCGGGATTGGCTTCAATCCCCCTCTGAGACACGAAGAACCCGAGAAGCTTGCCAGAGGGGACCCCAAACACGCACTTCTCGGGGTTGAGCTTGAGCTGGATCTTGCGCAGATTCACAAAGGTTTCATCTAAATCTTGGATCAGAGTAGCCCTGTCCTTGCTCTTGACCACTATATCATCCATGTACGCTTCTACATTTCTGTGTATCTGTGGATCAAAAGTTGTATGGACTACCCTTGCAAATGTTGAACCAGCATTCTTCAAACCAAAAGGCATCCGTATGAAACAGTATGTGCCACATGGAGTGATAAATGCGGTCTTCTCCTGATCCTCTTCTGCCATGAAGATCTGATGGTATCCTGAGTATGCGTCAAGAAATGAAAGCAGGTCACATCCGGCCATGGAGTCAACCATCTGGTCAATACGCGGCAAGGGAAATGGGTCTTTGGGACAAGATTTATTCACATCGGTGAAGTCGATACAAAGCCTCCATTTCCCGTTTGCCTTGCGCACGACTACAGGATTGACCAACCACGTAGGATGGAGCATACCTCTGACAAGGCCTGCTGCTTCCAACTTCTTGATTTCTTCTGCTATGAACTCTTGGCGCTCCACTGCTTGTTTCCTAACTTTTTGCTTGACGGGCCGCGCGTGAGGACAAACGGCAAGCTTGTGCTCAATCACTTTCCTGGGAACACCGGGGATGTCAGACGGTTGCCATGCAAACATGTCGACGTTCGCCCGCAGGAAAGCAATGAGCGCGCTTTCCTATTTAGAGTCAAGCGTGGCACTGATGGTGAAAGTACCACCAGTGTCGTCCTCCTTGGCGGACACCTTCTTGGTTGCTGGCGGAGCTGCCATCATCTTCTTACACTTGCCGGTGGAGCTCGATGGCGTGTCCTCGACGGTAGCGCAGCACTCCGAAGAGGTGCGCTTGCCGGAGTGGGCCCCAGAGCTCTTGCCGGACTTGGTCTTCTTCTTCCCCTCGGGAGCTTCAGCGGCAAGTGTTTGTCGATCTGTTGCGGCTGCTGCTTCCCGGTAGATCTTGTCGGCGCAGATAAGAGCGTCCTTCTTGTCGCCAGGGACAGAGATGACGCTTATCGGGCCTGGCATCTTGAGCATGTTGTAGGCGTAGTGAGAGGCTGCCATGAACTTGGCGAGTGTTGGACGGCCAAGTATCCCATTGTAAGGCAATGGGATATCGGCAACGTCAAAAGTGACCCTCTCGGTCCTGAAGTTCAGCTCGCCGCCAAATGTCACTGGCAACGTGATCTTCCCCTTCGGCTTGCTCCTTCCCGGGTTGATTCCTTGGAATGTGCCAGTCTCTTCGAGCTCGCTGTCAGGGATCTGGAGTTTCCGGACCACATCGGAGGAGATCAAGTTCAAGCTGGCCCCACCGTCAACTAACATCTTGGTGACCTTGAGGTTGCGGATAGTTGGTGAAACAAACATCGGCAAGCACCCGACCGCAGTTGTGCGATCAGGGTGGTCCTCAATATCAAAGATGATAGGCGTGCTGGACCACTTCAGAAGTTTGCGTGATTCGACAGGTGGTTCTGCTGCATTGACTTCACGCACCCACTGTTTGAGTTGGCGGTGTGAAGTATGCAGAGAAGCATGATACGTCCAAAACGTATCTATAAATTTTGCTTGCTCCATGCCTCTTTTGGGTGATATTGCTATGATATTTATACACTTCCATACACTTTTAATCATATTTGGACTAACCTATTAACTCAGTGCACCCCAGTGCTAGTTTCTGTTTTCTGCTATTTTTGTATTTCAGGTTTTCCCATTACGAGAGCTGCCAGAAAAATCCCGGAAAAATTATATAAAAAATCAGCGTTCCAGAAGCTTCCCGGCACCCAAAGTAGAGCCGGAGGGGGGCCACCAGGGCTCTAGGCGCCCTGGTGGCGCGGCCCCCCTCCTGGCCGTGCCGGGGGGGCGCCTGGGCACCCCAGGCCTCCGCTGATGCCCCCCTTTGGCATATATTTATATCGTGTCCCGAAACCCTCGAGACGGGAACCCTTTTTCGCGATCTCATCTCTGTTCCGCCGCCGCCGCGCTTCCAAGATCGGGAGCACCAGGAGAACTCTTCCCGGCACCCTGCCGGAGGGGAGGATCACCACCGGGAGCTTCTCCACCACCATGGACGCCTCCCGGATGAGTTGTGAGTAGTCTCCCTTGGACCATGGGTCCATGACCAGTAGCTATGTGATGTTCTCCTCCCGTTCTTGTGCTTCACTAATTAGACCTCGTGAGCTGCCCTACATGATCGAGGCACATATGTAATCCTTATGCTGTTGCTATGATGAGTTTGCTGGGATCCGATGGATTGTGAGATTATGTTCAGATTGTGTTTGAGTAATATATTTGATTTACCTCTTTTATATTTATGTTCGTAAGTAATTCTTGCATGTTCTCCGTTGCTATTTATTGCTTTGGCCAAGTAGTAGGTAGTGACTCCAAGAGGGAACGTTATGCTCGATTATGGGTTCATGCCCCTCGATGACTAGTTTGGGTGACAGAAACATGAGTCTAGGGGATGTGTTGTTGCCACAAGGGGGAAAACAACGGTGCTTGTGCTCGTGGGTGCAAGGACTGTTTACTTTACGCAAAGTTCTTTTAATGCAGTTGTCTGTTGCTTTGAGTTTACACTATGGGTGGGACTCGCAACTTAATACCAGCGAGATGTTCTGGATAGATATCTCAAGGTGGATGATTAGTAGTAGATGCAGATGGATTTCGGTCTACTTGCCTTGGCGTACCGCCCATGCTTTGAACCTCTACCTTTCTTGCAACGTAGTTAGCATTGGTTTGCGCACATGGTCCTGGCAATTCCCCAGCTGTAATTCGTTTACCTCACATAGCTGTTTTATCGTCTTTTGGGAGAGAGACATCACTAGTGAACATCATGGGACCCCGGTCCATATTACCATCACTGATCACATCCGCTATTTACTTTCCGCTTTTACTTACTATTGCAGCAATATCTATCACTACTATCACTTGCGTTTGATCCTTTGTAAACGACAAGGCCGGAGGGATTGACAACCTCTCTGTACTCGTTGGGAGCAAAGTTATTTGTATCTGTGTGCAGGTCCACGTTGATTGCTAATATCTGGCGCCGTTAGCAGTTAACACCTTCTTGTTGAAATTGGGAGTCTCAGGGGAAATCGATCCTTGGTATCTTTGCCAAGGAAAAACTTCCGCTACACTGCATCTCAAACCTTCCACTTGGGGTAACCAACGAGGGGCGAGAAGCCATCAAGTAAAGTTTTCTGGCGCCATTGCCGGGGACTCCACTCTTCAGGAGAGGGGAGTTGCACGCTATCTTTTACCTTTGCTTTTAGTCTTGTTAGTTTACCTTTCAGTTTTGCTTTAGTATCTTTTATCGAAAATCACAAAAATAGTTATCTTGCTTGCTTGTTGCTATGGGTTCCACCGAGAACACCAAGTTGTGTGACTTCACTAGTCACAACAACGATGACTTTATCTGCACACCTATCACTACACCTGCCACTTCAGCACCTTCGTATGAAATTAAATCTGATTTACTGAACTTAGTCATGAAAGATCAATTCTCCGGTGCTGGAGATGATGCTGCTTTACACTTAAACAATTTTGTTGAACTTTGTGATATGCAAAAGTACCAAGAAATAGATGGTAATATTGTTAAGCTTAAGCTTTTTCCTTTCTCCTTAAGAGGAGGAGCTAAAATTTGGTTTCAATCTTTGCCTAGAAATAGCATAGATTCATGGGACAAGTGCAAAGATGCTTTTATTGGAAAATACTATCCACCTGCTAAAATTATCCAACTATGGAGTAACATAATGAATTTTAAACAATTGGATAATGAACACGTTGCCCAAGCTTGGGAACGTATGAAATCTCTTGTCAAGAACTGCCCTACTCATGGTTTGACTACTTGGATGGTTATCCAAACTTTTTATGCAGGCTTGAACTTTACCTCGCGGAATTTGTTAGCTTCGGCCGCGGGAGGAACCTTTATGTCAACTACACTTGGTGCTGCCACGAAGCTTCTCGATGAGATGATGACCAACTATTCCCAGTGGCACACCGGACGCGCTCCAACAGGTAGGAAGGTAAACTCTGTCGAGGAGATTTCCTCCTTAAATGAAAAAGCTGACTTGATCATGTCCCTACTTTCCCAGCAATCTTCTATTGATCCTCGTGATGATCCTTTAAATTCTGTGATTGCTCATGCTTATAGGAGTAATTTTGGTAGCAATCCAAGACCGTTCCCCTCTAATTCTTATGGGAACAACAATGCTTATCCTAGCACCAAGAACTCCACCCAAAAAGATCGAGACTTGCCTGGTTATGAGAAACTTCTAGAAATAGAGAAGGCCACTAAGAATTACATGCACACCAATATGAACAAAACAAAACCTTCTCGAGGCAATTAAATGAGCATACTGCTATCTTGCAAGACATTAGTAGACAATTAGAGAGCCTAAATATTGAGATTTCTAACCTCCAGACTAGGCTCACTATTACTGAGACCCAAGTTTCCAATATGTCCCACACACAAGCCACTTTGATAAACCAAATGGCAGCTAAACCCGAAGTGGTTGCACCCCTAAGGGAGGAAGAAGATAGAATTAAGAACCTTCCTACCCACCACACTATTGCTACTATCCAAGTTGTTGAGGATATCCAAACTCTTAGCACCCAATGTACTCCTGGTCCCGATGGACCTATTAATGGTGATGCTATGACTATAGAAACTACCAAACAAGTGAATCTAAAGGACACCACTACCACTTTACTTGATAGTAGTGACCTTGATTTTGATAATTGCACTCTTACCGAAGTTATTGATTTCCTTCACAAGATGTCTAGAGATCCCCGCACTAGCACGCTTAACCTTGCCTTCACCGAGCATATCACAAATGCTCTCATCAAAGCTAGGGAGGAGAAACTTAGAGTAGAAGCCTCCATACCTAGAAAGCTAGAAGATGGTTGGGATCCTATGATTAAAATTAAGTTAAATAACTTCTCTTGCTATGCATTATGTGATGTTGGAGCTAGTACCTCTGTTATGCCCAAAAGAATATATGATATGCTTAAACTGAAACCTTTTGATTCTTGTTCTTTTGGTGTTCGTCTCGTTGATTCTTCCATAAAGAAACCTTTGGGGAGGATCGACGATGTTCTTATCATTGTCAATGACAACTACGTTCCCGTTGATTTTACTATTATGGATATTGAATGTGAACCTTCTTGTCCAATTATTTTGGGACGTCCGTTTCTACGCACCATTGGTGCCATCATTGACATGAAAGAGGGGAATATAAAATTCCAGTTTCCTCTCAAGAAAGGGATGGAACACTTCCCTCGAAAGAAGATTATGTTACCTTTTGAGTCCGTTATACGGGCTAGCTATTCTTTTACTCTTGATAAGACTTGATCTCTTTGCATTATGCCTAGCTTAAAGGCATAAAAGAAAGCGCTTTTGGGAGGCAGCCCACATGAATAAAATTTTATTTTGCTTTTGTTGTGTCTTGATGTTTTTACTACAGTAGCATCATCATTGTATCTTTAATTTTCAATTTTGTGCCAAGTGTAGCCTCTGATTGCAAGAAAGTTCAAAAGTTGTGACGTGCTGTCCAGGAAACAGATTCTGTCCTTGGACAGAAAAATTCGTATAAAATCACCAGATCATCTTTTTGGTCTGAATTTTTTCGACCGCGTGCTCTATATAATTTTATTTCGTGCTTATGTTTTGAGTTTTTTGATTAGAGTTGCAGAAGTGCCCCGAAAAAATCATTTACTACATGCTGTTCTGTTTTTCACAGATTCTGTCTTGTTTTGCCTTTCCTTCATTTTGCAAACCTTGAGCTTGCTTTTTCTTTGCAAAAACCTTTTGGAAATCTTGACGGTGGGCGCCAACTGTCGTGGAAATAACACGTCAGATGTCCGGATTAACGGACTTAGTGGTGAGGCCGACCATCTATGTAGTAGCTTGAGAGGGGTTGAGCGGAATCGAGAGACGCGATGCAAGACACGGATTTAGACAGCTTCGGGCCCCGGGAAACATCATCCGGAAATAGCCCTACGTGCTGTTTGAGGCTAGGTCTCATTATGATCCTCGTGGTGTCGCCGGTAAACCGGCTCTTTGGGTCTAACCCTAAAAACTTGTCTAAACTTCTCCTCTAGTTTGTAACTCTAAAACTTGTCCTCTTTGGGGAGCCCTGCCCCTCCTTATATATGTTGAAGGGGAGGCTTTACATGACTAGTCCTAGTAGGACTAGGATTGATCTATTGCAAGGAGTCCTAGTCTTGCTTCCTTTGTATGAGAATATTCCTTGCGCTTTATTCATAAACCGGCCCACTATTAATATGAACCGGCCTTCTGGGCCTTGGGCCTTGTCATCCATGATCCGCCTGCCGGGTTACTAGTAACTTGCCAAATGTAAACCGTCTTAAGTAAAATGTCCAGTCCGGCCGGGTTATAATTCCGGCCGGTTCATACCGCGGGGTAATATCCCCGACATTAGTAGGTATAAACCGGATATTGTAAACCGGCTTAGTTATATTATACTTGGTTTTAATATTTTAGTAGAGACTACGGCCCATGAGATTTCAAGGCCCATGTATAGAAGTACGGTTTGTAAACCGCCAAGAGATGTAACTTGAGAGATAGGAAAGAAAAGACAGAGACCGAGGCGGACACGATTATGAGCCGGCCTCGGGACTCTGTAAACCGGACCAGGCGTCACCTCTATATAAAGGGACGACCCAGTGACGGTTCAAGGACAAGCAACAAACAATCCGTCGAGACACAGGCAAACCGAATCCGCTCTCTGTAAACCGACGCCCAAGCAATACCAAACCAACTAGACATAGGCTTTTACCTTCTCTGAAGGGGCCGAACTAGTATAAATCCTTTGTGTCCTTTGTGTGCCATGAATCCTTTCAAGCTAACCCGTGCGATGGTTCCATCATCAAGTCCGTTAAACCGGACATCTGCCGTGTTATTTCCACGACAGTTGGCGCCCACCGTGGGGCCTGCGCACGATGGTTTCGAGTTCTTGAAAGGCGGCTTCGAAGTGTTAAAAGGTTACGCAGTTGGCCGGATGACCAAGAGTCGTCGTGGCCGGATCTACATCGACGACGCGGGTTGGGGACCGGAGGCCGATTCGATCGAATACGGGTACCGGGTCCCCTTCGGCAGCATCCAAGTCTTCATCGGCAAAATTGGTGAACCGGGACCTGAGCCGGACACCCTCCCCAACATCGTCGAGCCGGCTCAGCGTGCGAGATCGACCCGGATTCAGCCTGCCATGAAGCATGTGTTCGTTGGAGCAATTCACGGAGGCCGAGCCGAGGATGGATCGGAATCTGATGGTGAAACCGTCGTCTACTCAGATGGCGAATCTTCATCCGGGGAAACTGAGTCTCTGTATCAGTTGCGGGACGGCCGGTCTGAGGGCGAGTCCGATGGAACCAGTATTCCGGACCCCTTTGACCCGCCAAACCGGGTGGCGGTCTTCATGGCCGGTTCACAACCCCCGACGAACGGAACGACAGCAGAGGCTGGTGCAGGGGGAAGCGGTTCAAATCCCTCCCTTACTGAAGTTCTATCCACCTTGATCGAGGAGTTCACAGCTAAGGCAGTGGAGGTCGTAGCTCCAGCAGACAAGGCGCAACATGATGCAGCGCTTCTTCAGTTGAAAGCCCGGATCGATCAGTTAAAGGAGGATTTAAAGGCGGAAGGAGAAATGTTAGCCATAAGACAAGCAGAGTTGGATGATCAAGCCTTTCATTTGAGGATGGAGCAGGCTTCTGTGGAAGGAGTAAGGGGGCGAAAGTATCGGTCCCGCCTACTGCCGGGTTACGAATCTGCGAATTTGTTCAGAACACCTGGGGCTGGGGCCAGTAATAATCCGGCCTTAAACCGGAGAAGCCCCCCGGCTCGGGATGAGCCGGTTCAGCAGCCCGCCGCAGAACGGGAGCGTAGGATTACATCGGCGCCTTATGTTCCTGTCCCTCCAGGACACTATTCAAACCCCTTGGATAATATTGCTGCAGCGGCGGCGCGGTTGGCCGCTTTACCCGTGGAAGAAACGTCTCCGGTGGCGATAGAGGCGCGCAGGGCCCAGAAGCTACTTAACACGGCGTTAATACAGCAGCAAGCGTACTCTCATAGCAGGGAAAGGTTACATTCAACACCACGTCCCAACCGAAGTTATTCTAGACATTGGGAGGAGCCAGAAGTGTCTAGCAGTGAGCGCAGGAGACATCAGCGCAGGCAGGATAATCCGGCAAGGGCAGAGATGCCAGCCCCAGACCTAAACCGACCTAGATTGGAGGCCAGAGAGGAAATTCGTCAGTCGACGCCGGTTCACACAGCCACTACAGGGGCAGGAGCTACAGCAAGCGGTTTTGGGATACAATGTCTTGTCCCTGCCCTACGGAGTGTTAAGTTGCCCAAGGATTTCAAAGGACCTCGCAAGGTACCTAATTACACAGCCGATTTACCACCTGAAGCTTGGGTGGAAAGTTATGAGATGGCCATGGAGATGCTGGATGTGGATGAATCGGCTTGTGCCAAATATTTCACTATGATGCTTGAGGGCACGGCCCGGACCTGGCTAAAGGCGCTGCCCCCGAACTCTATCGGGTCATGGGGGGAACTGCGCAGTCAGTTCATCAAAAACTTCAAGGATACATGCAAGCAACCGATGTCGGTGATAGATTTAGCAGCCTGTGTGCAAGGAGAGCAGGAGTCTACAGCAGCTTGGGTACGCAGAGTGGCAGAGATCTTACACTCCTCAAATGGCATCAACCCTAGCACAGCAATTGTAACATTGGAGAACAATTGCCGGTTTGAGTCGTTAAAATTAAAACTCGGACGGCTTAAAAGGGACTGCAATGACATGGGGACTTTGATGAGTGCTCTGGTAAAATACGGAGACTCGGATAATACAAAGTATCCGGAAGCAGAAGGAGATAAAGCGGGGAAGGCCAGCAAGACTGGTAAACCGGCGCCTGTTAATCCGGTTACTTCAAGCTTTTTGGGTAAACGGAAGGCAGAAAATAGTTCTGATTTTGTGGCTAATACTCAAGTTCAAGGCGGTTTTCAGGGTAATCCGGCAAATTCTACTCTCCAAACCGGCGGAGGAGATCCGGGCTGGGAGCAGGAGTTGGACCAACCCTGTCAAAAGCATAGCGGAAGAGGGAAAATAGCAAGGCATACTATGAGAGAATGCATACCCTTTATGAAGGCAGTGAATGGCCGTTTTAATCCTCCTAGCCGGCCCCCGTACGGCGGTTTAGGGCCCGGATTTTATGGTTCGGGACATCAGGGGAACAGTTCCGGATCAGGGTATAGGGGAAATAACGGCGGTTATCAGCCCCGACCAGGCGGCCAAAATAATCAAGGGAATTACAATAGTCAGGGGAATCAGTCCCATCATCAAGGTGGTTATAATGGTCAGAATAATCAGCAGCAGGGCCAAGGGAGTTATAATAATCAAGGAAACCAGCAGCAGCCGCGTCAGCAGCAGCAGCCACAATCCGGGTATCAGAGTAACCCGAAGGAGTTAAGTAGTGGGCAGTATCATGTCTTCACCACAAGTCTGTGCAAACGAGACCAGAAGGTGCTAAAGTGGGCTGTTAATGTGGTGGAACCGGCAACACCTCAATTTCTCCGATGGTCGGAACAGCCCATTGTATGGAGCAGAGAGGACCACCCGTTGCGGGTGGATAATCCGGGTCATTTAGCCTTGGTAGTAGCACCTCAGGTGGGAGGATACAAGTTTACTAAAGTCCTCATGGACGGGGGTAGCAGTATCAATATACTGTATTACGAGACCTTCCGTCGTATGGGTCTGACAGATAAAAAGTTAAGAACATCAAACACAGTGTTCCACGGGGTGGTCCCAGGTAAGTCAGCTTATCCAGTTGGTAAGATTGACTTAGAAGTTACCTTTGGAGATGAGTATGATTCCAGATCGGAGATGATCACTTTTGAAGTTGTCAAAATTAAAAGTCCGTATCATGCTTTGTTTGGAAGGACGGTTTATGCTAAATTTATGGCTAGGCCATGTTATGTTTATTTGCAGCTTAAGATGCCGGGTCATAAAGGCACGATTACGGTGCATGGCAGTCGTAAGATAGCGGTGGAGTGTGAAGAAGGTGATGCAGCTTATGCAGAAGCGGTATGTGCCACGGAAGAGCTAAAGTTTTATAAAGATAATGTCGATCCGGCAGATATGACTCCACTGAAGAAACCAACTACTGAGCATGATCCGGCATTGAAGTTCAAGTCAGCGGAAGAGACTAAGCAGGTTGATTTTGTGCCTGGAGACTCGTCTAAGCAGTTCACCATCAGTGCTAACCTTGATCCCAAATAGGAAAGCACGCTCATCGAGTTCATCCGTGAGAACCGGGATATCTTTGCATGGAAACCTTCAGACATGCCAGGTACACCGAGGGAACTCGCTGAGCACAAGTTGAATATTGATCCGAAGTTTAAACCGGTAAAACAATATCTGCGCCGCTTTAATGAAGAGAGGCGCAAGGCTATAGGAGAAGAAGTGGCCAGACTTTTGGCGGCAGGGTTCATCGTGGAAGTCTTTCACCCGGAATGGTTGGCTAATCCGGTGCTGGTTTTAAAGAAGAATGGGAAGTGGAGGATGTGTGTGGATTACACAGATCTCAATAAAGCTTGCCCGACTGATCCTTTTGCTCTACCTCGCATTGATCAGATTATCGATGCCACAGCAGGGTGTGAGCGGCTGAGTTTTTTAGATGCATATTCAGGTTATCACCAGATCAAGATGGCAGTTGAAGATCAAGAGAAGACAGCTTTCATAACTCCTTTTGGTGCTTTTTGCTATGTGTCTATGCCCTTTGGGCTCAAGTGTGCACAGGCAACTTATCAGCGTTGTATTCAGAATTGTTTGAAGGGGCAGATAGGAAGGAACGTGCATGCTTATGTGGATGACATTGTGGTCAAATCAAAGGAGGAAAGAACGATGATAGAGGACCTCAAAGAAACCTTTGATAATCTTCGAGCTTACAGGATGATGCTTAATCCGGAGAAATGTGCTTTTGGTGTTCCGGCTGGTAAGCTTCTGGGATTCCTGGTCTCGAACAGGGGAATAGAAGCCAACCCGGAGAAGATCAAGGCCATCACATCTTTGACAAAACCGGTTTGCATCAATGATGTTCAGCGCATAGCTGGCCGGATCACGGCGCTAAGCCGGTTTATCAGTCGCTTGGGAGAAAAGGCGATCCCGCTTTATCAAATGTTGAAGAAAACGGACCGGTTCATTTGGAGTGATGAGGCAAATACAGCGTTTGAGAATCTGAAACAGCAACTAGCAAAACCACCGGTTTTAGCTGCCCCAATTGATAAGGAGCCTTTGCTGTTATATGTTGCTGCGAATACACGGGCAGTCAGCGTTGCGATTGTGGTTGAGCGCAAGGAAGCAGGGAAGGAACATCCGGTTCAGCGCCCGGTTTATTATGTGAGTGAAGTACTCATCGAGTCTAAACAAAGGTACCCTCATTGGCAGAAGTTGGTATATGGGGTGTTCATGGCAAACCGGAAACTGAAGCATTATTTCCAAGGGCATCCAATAAATGTGGTTAGTTCAGCTCCGTTAGGAGACATAATCCAGAACAGGGAAGCGACAGGCAGGATAGCCAAGTGGGCCATTGAGCTCAGCCCGCATGACTTGAAGTATGTACCGCGTACTGCTATAAATTCTCAGGATTTGGTCGACTTCATCAATGACTGGACAGAATTGCAGACTCCTGAGGAGAAGCCGGATCTAACTTATTGGACGATTCACTTCGACGGTTCAAAGCAGTTGGAGGGCTCGGGGGCTGGAGTTGTCTTAACTTCCCCCAGAGGTGATAAATTTTGTTATGTCCTCCGGTTATTATTTCCTTGTACTAATAATGCAGCAGAATATGAAGCATTGCTTCATGGTTTGCGGTTGGCAAAGGAGATGAATTTGAGCCGGGTTAAGTGCCTAGGCGATTCAGACCTAGTGGCACAGCAAGTTTCGGGCAAGTGGGATTCAAGGGATCCCCTCATGGCGGCTTATCGACGAGAGGTTGAAGCGGTCGCAGGATATTTCAAGGGATATCAGGTGGATCATATAGACCGGCGGAGGAACGAAGCGGCCGACGCTTTAAGCCGGCTAGGATCGCAACGTAAACCGGTACCACCAAACACCTTTTTGGATGAATTGCACAGTCCTTCGGTTCAAGTACCTTCAGAGAACGACCTAGCTGTTCCGGACCCAGAAGCATAATTGGTTGCAGCAACCCATGTTATTCCGGATTGGACGGTACCCTATTTGGCGTACTTAAGCCGAGGAGAGTTACCGGAGGACGAAGAGGAAGCACGGCAGATAATCCGGCGTTCCAAGTCTATGACAATTGCAAACGGAGAGCTGCACCATCGTAGTACTTCTGGAGTATTTCAACGATGCGTTTCAGCTGAGGAAGGTTGTGAGATTCTAAGGGAGATTCATGAAGGGGATTGTGGTCATCATGCCGGATCAAAGTCTTTAGTGGCTAAAGCGTTCTGACATGGCTTCTATTGGTTAACCGCGCATTCAGATGCGGCGGATCTGGTCCGAAAGTGTGACGCTTGCCAGAAGTTCTCAAGACGTGCTCTTATTCTGGCACAGGAACTCCGGATGATACCAATAACCTGGCCTTTTGCAACTTGGGGGCTTGACATGGTCGGTCCTTTCAAGAGATCCCAAGATCAGAAAACTCATCTACTGGTAGCAGTAGACAAGTTTACAAAGTGGGTTGAAGCGGAGCCTATAAGCAAGTGTGATGCGGTAACAGCGGTGAAATTCATCAAAAAAATAATATTCCGGTTTGGCTTTCCACACAGCATCATTACAGATAATGGCACCAATTTATCTCAGGGTGAGATGGAAGAATTCTGTCAACGAGAGCATATTCGTCTGGACGTATCTTCTGTGGCTCACCCCCAATCCAATGGTCAGGCAGAAAGGGAAAATCAGGAGATTTTGCGAGGAATCAAACCCCGGCTTATGACACCTTTGCAGAGAACCCCAGGTTATTGGGTAGAAGAATTACCGTCTGTCCTTTGGAGCATTAACACTACACCAAACCGATCTACAGGTTATACACCTTTCTTCATGGTTTATGGTGCAGAGGCAGTTCTTCCAAGTGACATACGCCATGATTCACCAAGGGTAGCGGCCTATGTTGAAGCTGTTAATGAGGAGTCAAGACAAGACGGTTTAGACCGGTTGGATGAAGAGCGTGATATAGCTGCAGCACGGTCGGCAATTTATCAGCAAGATCTGCGCAGATATCATAGCCGCCGGATTAGAACCAGGACATTCCAGGAGGGTGATTTGGTACTTCGGCTCATCCAAGATCAAACAGATATGCATAAGCTATCCCCGCCATGGGAGGGGCCCTTTGTGGTCAGCAAGAATTTACATAACGGTTCATACTACTTGGTGGACATTCGAGAACACAAGGACTCACGGACATCAGAAGAGGAGACAAAGAGGCCATGGAACATCGCCCATTTACGGCCATATTATACTTGAGCTAGGTGCTCCAATGTATCCTATGTATATATTATGAATAATGAATAAACTGGCACCCTCGGTAAACCGGGGGCTTAGCCCCTTTTCCATATACACAAATCTTGTGCCAAGCAATCATATCAATTTACTATCAAATGACATATTTCAATGTGGGCCGGTTTAGAAACTAATTTTTGCAGAATATGTGAAGGAGCAATGGAACTCTTGGGAACATAAGATTATATCCGGTTCAAGAAGAGAAGAATCCATAAAACGAAAACCCGCAGGTTCAAAAAAGAACATTGGAGGGCCCCTGGGAGTTGGTATCATCCGCTCCCAGTGATCGGATTAAGTTTCACAAATTCTTGCAACCCTCTGAAAAGTTGGACAAGTCCACATTCAGTGATTGGTTTAGATTGACCCACCGGTTCAGGAGGAACCCTGGAGGCCCCTTGGGACAGTCGGTTCGCCCACGTCCCATTGATCGGATCTTATTTACAAATTCTTTCGGCCCCCTGAACAGTTGATACGCTCACGTTCAGGGATTGGCTAGGCCCCTTGGGACAGTCGGTTCGCCCACGTCCCATTGATCGGATCTTATTTACAAATTCTTTCGGCCCCCTGAACAGTTGATACGCTCACGTTCAGTGATTGGCTAGGCCCCTTGGGACAGTCGGTTCGCCCACGTCCCATTGATCGGATTGGTTTTTATTTGCGGTTCTATCGGCCCTCTGAACAGTCGATACGCTCACGTTCAGTGATTGGCTAGGCTCCTTGGGACAGTAGGTTTGCCCACGTCCCATTGATTGGCTGAACCTTGCTTTGAGCCTGGTAGCTCTTTGAAAAAGCCTCGACTACATGGTCTGATTTACAAAAATTGTGTGTTTCTTGGTGTTTTTTGTGTTCCATAACCTTTTAAACCGAGTGGAACAGCTCCAGAAGTTGACCACCTATCTATGAAGTTATAAGTCTGGGTCATGAACACCAGCGAGAATTAAACCGGCGTTCATCATAACCCGGATCGACCTTCATGATGAGCCAACAGGTTGGCAGTACATGATCAATTATAATGACCGGTGTTTTTTAAATCGGCCTGGTTTTGGCTATAAGTCACCAGTATGAGACAAAACAATGACCGGAGTTTATTAACCCGGTCCAGTTATGATCAAGCCCGGTGTTCATTAAAACCCGGAAGGCGTATCAGGCACAAGTCACAATTTTCTGAAACAAGATGAGCCAGATTTATCGACAAGATGGACTGAAGAGTTTCAAGTGTTTATTAGAATTAATGAAGACCGATTCAGGTGACTTTACCATCTTAACCGGTTTAATGTATATTGGCTACATACATCTCAGGTATAACAGTTCTTTTAAGATATGCTTATTAGATGTTTCAAGAGAATAAGTTAACCCGTTCAGTGGTAAGCCACGAGGACATATTTTTCGATATTTTTATGAGCAGAAGAAAGCAGCCGCATCAGGCAAGGATCAACGGACGAATACTATTACAAGGCATAAAAGCCCAATAGTTTCAGCTAAACCTATTACAAGGCATACTCCATAAACCTATTACAGCACATTAAGTTTTAGCTAAACCTATTACAAGGCATAAAAGCCCAATAGTTGGAAGCATTGTTTAACGGAATAACAATCATGGCTACAACAATGGCAGTTAAGATTGTGCGTCTCCTTGCTGAGATGGCTGGCCACCGTCTTGATCCGGAGTGACTTCATCCTCGTGAAGTGGTTGGAAGTCCGGTGCACGCCAGTCAATCTTTGCCAAGGCACGGAAATATACTTCATCGTTGATAAGCTCAACAGGATCAATATCAGGAGCAAAGGTGTGAGGACGAACCGGCGGAATTAAGTTCACAATATAGTAAACCGGTCGCTCCACCCGCTCGTTCTGCAGGTTATATGATGGATGATATCGCGACAAGTCAGACTCCACCGCAAGCTTGCTGGCGAGGGGACGCATCTCCTTTGTCAGAGCATAAAGATCTTTTTCATTGAAAGTTGAACCGTCCTCCTTGGTATCAGGAAATCCGGTTAACACCTCCTCCGGATCAAGGTCCGGGACCCAAGCTTTAGCCCTCGTAAGGGCCAGAAGAGCACCTCCCCGAGCGGCCGATTTCTTAACCTCTTCAAGACGAGCCGGTAGAATGGACAAACTATTCAAAGTATCTTGGATAGTTGAAGGAGCCGGTTTACCAAATGAAGTGGCACTGATAATCCTTTGCGTTCCGGAGTACAACTGTTCGACCAAGGTGTAGCAGGCCTTGAGTTTCTTCCGTAAGTCATCCCCAAGATGGGAGACACGGCGTCCTACATACAACAATGAAAGTTAAACCGGTGCAGGTCACAGGTTACAAAGATAAGGAGAGGAGTTCAAATTATGCTTACCAAAAATAGCAGAGGTCATCAAGTCAATTTGGCGCTTTAACCCGGTCAATTCTTCGGTAACCGGGTTAAGTGCTCCTTCGGCATCCTGAACACGTTTCTCAAGATCCTTTTTCTGGACTTCAAAAGTAGTCCGCTCCTCGTCAAAGTACTTCTTCAAGTCTTCAGCAGTCTTTAAGCTCACTTGAAGTTCTGTCTTAGCCTTTGAAGCGGCTGACTCAGTCTCCGTAAGCCGGCTTCGAAGTTCATTAATCTCCAGAGCATTCCGGTTCAGCTTAGCCTGCAGACAAAAGTTCAAAAGCAAGATTAGAAAGTACAAGTCTCAAGCACACAACCAAGTTGTCTACTTGACACTTGGGGGCTAATGGCAGTTGAAGTAATACAGCAAAGACAATTTGAAAGTACAAGTCTCAAGCACACAACCAAGTTGTCTACTTGACACTTGGGGGCTAATGGCAGTTGAAGCAATGCACCAAAGACAATTTGAAATTACAAGTATCAACTACATAACCAAGTTATCTACTTGATACTTGGGGGCTAATGTATGGATCAGCAGTTCAAACTACAAAGTTCCGGATCACCTTCAGAAAAGCAGCTAAACCGGAACTTGGGGGCTGCTATGAGATAAAGATGCGTCAAAAAAGCAAAGTCAGAAGAGGAAACTTACTTCATATTTTTCTCTCATCAGGTTCACCAGGCTGGCTTCATAATCCCGGCTGCTGTGGAGCCGGTTTAAATATCCGGAATAGATATCTTGAGCACTCATACTGGAAAGACTGGATATATCAGTACTCCATTTCCCTTTTTCCTGAGTTATTTTTTCCGCCTTAGCTGTATGTTTTGCTAAAACGGTGGGTTCAGCTGGAGCAACATAAGCAGCACCAGTAACCACAACATCAGGAGAAGTGGGTACATTGGGAGGAATAACTTCAACTTGAGCCGGATCAGGAGATGCCGGGTTAACTTGAGGAGAATTAACCCGAGCCGGACTTGGTGGATCTTGGACGTTTTCTGTAACAGGAGTTTCAAGAGCAGGTTCTTCAACCGGAGCTGCATGAGTACCTTCTGGAGGAACAACTGCGGACGGATCAATCACCGGTTCATCAGCAGAAGGGTCAGCAACAGGCTTATTCGCCTTGGGTTTTTTGCTGGGTTTCGGTTTGCTGGAAAACATGCAAAATAAGTTAGCATTATAAAAAAAAGGGGGTTATCATAAACCGGAAAAGGTGAAGAGAGTTACCCCGGGACGGTCTTCAAAGGAGGAAGCTGCGTAGCGGTTGATTCACCGGAGGAGGACAGCGGAGTTTCCTGATAGTCAGGATCAGACGGTTTAAGGGGTTGTCGGATAAGTCCGGCTTTGGGATGAAGAAGAGTCGGAGAGAGTATCACCTCAGCGCCACGTTTTCGAACCGGAGTTAATGAGATTCCAGATGACTCCACCGCCAGGCCACTGTGGCGAGTGGTCCGGCGAAAAGCTTCGTGCTGTTGCTTCTTCAAAGTAAAGTTAGGATCTAACTTAGCATAAGGATGAGAAAATTGATATTTCCTGACGGCCCGACGGCTTTTTTGAGGAAGAGGTTCTGAATCAGAAGAAATAAGGGTTACCTCAATCTCAGTCGGGTTATCACCTTCAAGCGGTTCCTGTGAAAAGGTATCATTAGATATGATTACAAATACATGAAAGCGAGAACTTAAACCGGAGTAAGGCATACCTCGGAGTCCGGATCATCATCCTCAGAAGGAGAACCGGCATCGACGGCTGCTTTTCTCTTTTTGTTTGCAGGGGTTTTCCGGCGAGCCTGCTTTACGGTTTTCTCCTGAGGCTTTCTCCTCCAGAAGGGGTCATCAGCCTAATTGAAAAAAGCAAGGGCAAGTGAAAGACGGTTCAAAGAGGACGGTTTACAAGTACAGGGTAAAGAAAAACTTACTTCGGGCAGCTTATTCTTCTTAAAGTACGGGGCCAAGCCAACTTTAGAGCAGTCTGTTAAGGTAGGATTGACAATCTTCTTGGCTGACTCCACTACCTCCGATTCAGAAAGCTTATCCTTGGTAAACCTCTGAGGATCATCCGGTTTACCAGAGTATTTGCACATTATCTTAGGACGCCGGCTTAAGGGGAGGATGCTCCAAGATAGCCAGCAGCGAAGGAAATCAGTACCATTCAGACCATTTGCCATAAAAGCTCTCAGCTTGGAGAGATGTGATGAAAACCGGGTCCGTTCAGCAGCACTAAGCCGTTGTGGCAAGGGGTGATTCACCGGAATACGAGTTTCACGATAACCCGGCAAA
Organism: Secale cereale; assembly: GCA_902687465.1. Taxonomy (NCBI): domain Eukaryota; kingdom Viridiplantae; phylum Streptophyta; class Magnoliopsida; order Poales; family Poaceae; genus Secale; species Secale cereale. The sequence continues at coordinate 796,879,049 of LR738714.1, read as the reverse complement.
GGATTTTCACCTTCAGGAGAAGTGTCTACACAATAAAACCAGGACTTGTTCCAATCCTTTGGATGGGTATGTAAAGCAGCGTGAGGAAAGACTACGTCCCTCCTTTTCTGAATACTAATCCCACCAAGTTCTTGGTGAGGTCCGCTGGTAAATTCAGTGCGCCGGTTTGCATGGAAGAAATCTCGGAATAAATCAACTGAAGGTTCCTCTTGCAGATACACTTCAGAAAATACTTGGAAATCGCAAATGTTTGAAACAGAATTGGGCCCGATATCCTGTGGGTGCAGCTGGAAGGTGGCAAGAACATCCCGGAAAAATCTTGAACCGGGGGGAGAGAAGCCTCTAGATATGTGGTCCAGAAATACGATGACTTCCCCGGATCTAGGAGTAGGAGGGCATTCATTACCCGGAGCACGCCATTTTAACTCAGCTTGAGGGCCTAATGTGCCGATCTTAGACAGCTTGATTAAGTCATCCTCAGTAACGACGGAACGGACCCAATCGCAGGAGACATACTGCTTAGCCATTGAACAAAGTGCTGAAGAAGATAAAGTACAGAAACGGATTATGAACGTACAATGATCCGGGATCTATTTATGAAAATTATGCAATCGTTTAAACTGAGAACTAGTTGGCAAGGTTAAACCGGCAATCATAAAACAAGTTGTATCATTTCCGGTTTATGGCAGTTGAAGAGGAACAGTTCAAATCATTGCGTCAGTTTATATCATTTCCGGTTTATGGCATATCAACTTAAACCAGAACATATTTAGCGAATCTACCGAGGAGAAAAACAGGTTTCCAAATGATTGCTAAGGGGGAAAGATCTGAGTATGCTAAGGAAAAAGAAACTAATCTAAGAGACTCAAAGAAAAGCTACACAGACTTTATACTAAAAAGATGGATTTACATGTCAGACAGGAGCAATAAAGATTCGACGCATCTACAGCGGGGTAAAAATGGAGAAGATCGAAAAGAAAAATTACTACGAGTCACAGGCTCAAAGAACGAACAAGACGAAGCTTTGCTGAGAGTTCTAATGGCGGAACGGATAAATCTACAGCATTATGACGGTGAGATCTAAGCTAGTACTAAGCGGAAGATCTGTTGACTAGGGCCTAAAGGTCACAAATTTTCTATGAGGAACATATCTACGAAGAGGCGAAGCTTCATTGGAAGCCCTAATGGCGGAAGAACAAGGAGAAGCGATGGCGGACGTAGATCAACAATAAGGAAGATGAACATACCTGGGACAGCAAGAGTCGACGGCGGAGATTGATCTGGTCGAAGCTCAGGTTGATGCAGCGGCCGGGCGAAGACTATAGATCCGGCGGTCGTCGGCGGCGGTTTGAGCTCGGGCAGCAATGGAGGAAGAAGACGCAGGAAGAGGACGAAGTGAGAAGGAGATAATGAATGGGGGGTGGCAGTATTTATAGCCAGGAGTCAGATCTGAAACGACAGGTGCGAGAATCGAGGAGACAGAAAATCGGATAAAGATCCCGTGACGCCTCGATCTTCGGGATAACCCTTAAAATAAGCTACAGTACAGCTCACGGCGTTAAATGCGGAGATGATGTCATTGTCAGACTTTAATGATCTTGGAGGATGACGTCAGAGCCGGTTTACAAAAGATGAAGATAAAGAAAAAAATTATGAGACAAAGAAGACTGATATGAACAAGTTCAAATCATTCTGGGGCCTAATGTCAGGGATATGGTTAGTAGGTATAAACCGGATATTGTAAACCGGCTTAGTTATATTATACTTGGTTTTAATATTTTAGTAGAGACTACGGCCCATGAGATTTCAAGGCCCATGTATAGAAGTACGGTTTGTAAACCGCCAAGAGATGTAACTTGAGAGATAGGAAAGAAAAGACAGAGACCGAGGCGGACACAATTATGAGCCGGCCTCGAGACTCTGTAAACCGGACCAGGCGTCACCTCTATATAAAGGGACGACCCAGTGACGGTTCAAGGACAAGCAACAAACAATCCGTCGAGACACAGGCAAAGCGAATCCGCTCTCTGTAAACCGACGCCCAAGCAATACCAAACCAACTAGACGTAGGCTTTTACCTTCTCTGAAGGGGCCGAACTAGTATAAATCCTTTGTGTCCTTTGTGTGCCATGAATCCTTTCAAGCTAACCCGTGCGATGGTTCCATCATCAAGTCCGTTAAACCGGACATCTGCCGTGTTATTTCCACGACAGGTACTAACCTCGCTAATCAGATTATGATGAGTTATGTATGAAGGGAGTTTTCGAGTGTGCGAGGGAAGATGATAAAAAGATTCAGGAGTGTCAAACGCTCAAGCTTGGGGATGCCCCCATGCACCCCCAAGAAATATTCAAGGAGACTCAAGCGTCTAAGCTTGGGGATGCCCCCGTGCATCCCCTTCTCCATCAACATTATCAGTTCGTCTTTCGTTCCACTATATTTTTATCACTTCATGTGTTATGTGCTATGCTTGGAGCGTCTTGCTTTTAGTTTTCCTTTTTAGTTTTCTTTAGCTTTTCATAACGAGTCGGAACTCAGCTTTCTTTGTGTGGGAGAGAAACATGCTCCACTTCTACCTAGAACATAACATAGAATTTTCATGTCTATCTTTGCTGTGTGTGTTCTTTGTCTTTCAATAGCTACTATCATGTTTATCTTTTAGTTTTCATGCTTATCTTTTTAAAGAGCTTTCGTTTAGTTGGTTGCTTGAACTCTCTTTAGTTATCATGCTTATCTTATTAAGAGAGTTTGCTTCTGTTGCATTGGTTGATATGTCTATGATAAAAATGCTACGTGCATAATGGTGCTTAGTAGTTCATGTTTTCTTATGGTTAGTCCCAAATAGCTGGGAGGTTCCCAATGTGTTATTGGAGTACCAACATGATTTGTATGCCTATGATGTTGTATGGTTTAGTAATATCTTCCTTCAAGAATTTATTTTGATTGACTTGGCGTATGCTCACGCATATTTAAGACTGTAAAGAAAGTCTGTCAAGACTTGATGATCTTTTGTTTCTGAGTAGCGATATAACTTCCATGCCTGATTCAATGTTGCTTTGTCGCTCTGCATGATTATGACCGTCATTGCTCTCTTAGTTGGTCGCTCCCAGTCTTTTGCTAACCTTCGCCTGTACTAAGCGGACTGACTGCTTGTGCATCCAAATCCTTTAAACCAGTTATGCCATATGAGTCCACCATACCTTCCTACATGGTATTTACCTGCCATTCCTAACGGAGACTTTCATGTACCATCTCGAAATTATTCAAAAAAAATGCATTCCTATTTTGTGCCTCTGTTTTAAGTTCATGAGGAAGTAGTAGTTAATTCATGATCTTTTTAAGTTGGACAAGCTTCACCCCGGGATTGCATGTATAATGTGCAAACCCATAATACGAGAAGGAACTGGCATTGAGTGCGCCCGGCTCAAAAATAATATAACAAACAAACCCTCCTTCACGCTTTGTTCATGAGAAATCAGAAAACTTTGGCAGTGATAAACAAAGGAGATTAAGAGGATGTGATCGTCCTCATTCGGGAGCCGTTCCTCGAAACTTGTCCATCTCAAGAAGTGATTGAGTTGTCTGCTAGCATTCATTGACGAAACATGCATAATCTAAAAATAAATATTACTTCTGTTTTTAAAACCAAGAGCTCTGGTACATGTTTTGTCTTTTTTTCCGACTACGGGTTTTCAACCTTGCCAACAAAAGCCACGGTTTGAGAGTCTCCACCTTCTTTTAAAGCACCAACTACTGAGAGCATGATTGTCATTCTGAGTGTAATGTGCATTGTCCCAAAGTAGCATTGTCTTTTGCATGATTGTGATATCGTTTATTTTGAAATCATTGTATCTAGTCATCACTTAAACCTTGGAGGTGCCCCTGCATTTATGTTTTGCTTCACTAAAGGGGGCAAGCGAGATATCACTTTATCATATTTGCACACCATGCTCATTACAAATCTATTTGATGTTTCAGTATCATATTGTAAAACTTTCAGTTCTTTGTGATTTTCTCATGAGGCAACTTAATTACTACAGATTCATTGTCTCAGTAAGCTTTTGTCATATGACTATGAAAAGTCCTATATGGTTAATAGCATGTCACCACAGAAATTATTCTTGCTATCATTTACCTACTCGAGGACGAGCAGGAATTAAGCTTGGGGATGTTGATACGTCCAAAACGTATCTATAATTTCTGCTTGCTCCATGCCTCTTTTGGGTGATATTGCTATCATATTTATACACTTCCATACACTTTTGATCATATTTGGACTAACCTATTAACTCAGTGCACCCCAGTGCCAGTTTCTATTTTCTGCTGTTTTTGTATTTCAGGTTTTCCCATTACGAGAACTGCCAGAAAAATCCTGGAAAAATTATATAAAAAATCAGCGTTCCAGAAGCTTCCCGGCTCCCGAAGTAGAGCCGGAGGGGGGCCACCAGGGCTCCAGGCGCCCTGGTGGCGCGGCCCCCCTCCTGGCCGCGCCAGGGGGGCGCCTGGGCCCCCCAGGCATCCGCTGATGCCCCCCTTTGGCATATATTTATATCGTGTCCCGAAACCCTCGAGACGGGAACCCTTTTTCACGATCTCATCTCTGTTCCGCCGCCGCCGCGCTTCCAAGATCGGGAGCACCAGGAGAACTCTTCTCGGCACCCTGCCGGAGGGGAGGATCACCACCGGGAGCTTCTCCACCACCATCGACGCCTCCCGGATGAGTTGTGAGTAGTCTCCCTTGGACCATGGGTCCATGACCAGTAGCTATGTGATGTTCTCCTCCCGTTCTTGTGCTTCACTAATTAGACCTCATGAGCTGCCCTACATGATCGAGGCACATATGTAATCGTTATGCTGTTGCTATGATGAGTTTGCTGGGATCCGATGGATTGTGAGATTATGTTCAGATTGTGTTTGAGTAATATATTTGATTTACCTCTTTTATATTTATTTTCGTAAGTAATTCTTGCATGTTCTCCGTTGCTATTTATTGCTTTGGCCAAGTAGTAGGTAGTGACTCCAAGAGGGAACGTTATGCTCGATTGTGGGTTCATGCCCCTCGATGACTAGTTTGAGTGATAGAAACATGAGTCTTGGGGATGTGTTGTTGCCACAAGGGGGAAAACAACAGTGCTTGTGCCCTCGGGTGCAAGGACTGTTTACTTTACGCAAAGTTCTTTTAATGCAGTTGTCTGTTGCTTTGAGTTTACACTATGGGTGGGACTCGCAACTTAATACCAACGAGATGTTCTGGATAGATATCTCAAGGTGGATGATTAGTAGTAGATGCAGATGGATTTCGGTCTACTTGCCTTGGCGTACCGCCCATGCTTTGAACCTCTACCGTTCTTGCAACGTAGTTAGCATTAGTTTGCGCACATGGTCCTGTCAATTGCCCAGCTGTAATTCGTTTACCTCACATAGCTGTTTTATCGTCTTTTGGGAGAGAGACATCACTAGTGAACATCATGGGACCCTGGTCCATATTACCATCACTGATCACATCTGCTATTTACTTTCCGCTTTTACTTACTATTGCAGCAATATCTATCACTACTATCACTTGCGTTTGATCCTTTGTAAACGACAAGGCCGGAGGGATTGACAACCTCTCTGTACTCGTTGGGAGCAAAGTTATTTGTATCTGTGTGCAGGTCCATGTTGATTGCTAATATCTGGCGCCGTTAGCAGTTAACACCTTCTTGTTGAAACTGGGAGTCTCAGGGGAAATCGATCCTTGGTATCTTTGCCAAGGGAAAACTTCCGCTACACTACATCTCAAACCTTCCATTTGGGGTAACCAACGAGGGGCGAGAAGCCATCAAAGCACCGCCGTCAATGCACAAAACTTCTGTGGCTTTTTGAAACTCCTGCTCGCTGGTCTCTCCATCTTCCATGTCTTCATCATCGTCTTCGTCTTCATCCTTGTTGCGGCCGCGGGGAGGTCTGTCTCCTTGCCGCTGCTTGGCCTTGCCGCGGCGTCCTCCCCTGCCGTTGAATGGCCGCTTCTTGCCGGATCCTCCATCACCTCCTTGGGCCTTCTCCTTGTCGCACCGCTCGTACTCAGCCTTCTGCTGCTCGACAAGCTGCTCGACCCTCTTGCAGTTCTGGAGATCGTGGCCCTTGGTGCGGTGGATCTTGCAGTATTGCTTGTCGGTGCCGTCCTGCTTGTCCGCGGCCGCCACAGCCTGGCAGTTGGTGCATGCGGCAGTCTCCTTGCCGGAGCTACCAACTTGGGCTTTCTTGGCGCCAGCCTCCTTGCCGGACTGCTCAACGACTAGCACTTCCTTGTTCTTCTTCTTCCTGTTGTTCCGCCGCCGGTTTTTCTTTGCCGGGGCGGCATCCTCACTGTCAGATCCGCCTGCTCCTGTATCCTCTCCGGGGAGTTTCCTCCCCTCCTCAACACGTGCACACTTGTCGGCCAAGGCGTACAGCTCGCTGACGTCCCTGATTTTACACATCGCCATCTCCTCCCGCATCTTACGGTTACGCACGTTCTGATGGAACGCGCTGATAACCGCGGCAGGGTGGACGTCTGGGATGTTGTGTTGCACACGGCTGAATCTCTGGATATACTTGCGCAGGGGCTGTCCTTCCTTCTGGGCGAGCAGGTGAAGGTGACTCTCCTGGCCATGGGGCTTGTGGCCGCCTGTGAAGGCGCCGACAAACTGATGGCACAGGTCCACCCAAGAAGAAATGGAGTTTTCCGGCAAGTGCATGAGCCAGGACCTGACGTTGGCTTTGAGTACCAGAGGGAAGTAGTTGGCAAGGATCTTGTCGTCTCGCCCCCCGGCAGCCTGCACCGCGATGGTGTAGATGCCGAGGAACTCCGACGGATGCGTCTTGCTGTCGTACTTCTCCGGCACATCTGGCTTAAAGTTTTTCATGCTGGGCCACTGGACTTGCCGCAGCTCACGAGTGAACGCAGGACAACCTACCGCGTACGGCAAGTCGCCTGGTCCCCCTGGCGCTTGCATGTTGACAGTGGGCCCAGCACGCTGGTCTGATTGACGTCGCGCTTCCCTTCGGCGCTCGATGCGAGTTCGAGCGTCTTCTTGTCGGCGATCGTCGAGAACTTGGTGCTGATCGCGGCGAGCTCGCGGATCTGATGACTCAGTGGAGTCGTCGTCGATGTTGATCTGGCGAGTTGGTGATTTTGGCCTTCGGGGCTGAGAGTGCACGGTAGTTGCAACCCCACCGGTCTTGTCCCCATCGGCCCGCGCCTGGCTGACTTGCCGCGGCCGCGACATGCTCGGCTGCTGCGGCGTGTCGCCGTTGGCGAAGGCGATGAGACTCTGAATTGTGGCCCTCCAGTCGTCGGCCTTGTCTGCCGCTGGAGGGAAATCTAGGAGCAGTTGAGCTCGTGCTAGAGCTTCTGCTGGAGTGGCGGCTAGCGGTGGCGAACGGTGCGAGGAGCGGGATATGCTCGGACTTCTAACTACGTTAGAAGGAGCAGCATCCCGTCCCGGCGACCGTGCCTAGCTCGTGCCGGCATGTTGGTGTGCATGTGATGTCTACACACGCTTCTACTCTTGTAGACTATGTTGGGCCTCCAAGCGTAGAGGTTTGTAGGACAGCAGCAATTTCCCTCAAGTGGATGACCTAAGGTTTATCAAACTCAGGGAAGTAGAGGTTGAAGATGGTCTCTCTCAAGCAACCCTGCAACTAAGATACAAGAAGTCTCTTGTGTCCCCAACACACCTAATACACTTGTCAGATGTATAGGTGCACTAGTTCGGCGAAGAGATGTTAAATGGCAAGTGATATGGATGGCAAAACAAAGTAATATAAATCTGTAATAAAAAGTGCAGCAAGCAAACAAGTGGTAAACGTGAGCACAAATGGTATTGCAATGGTGGAAACAACGCCTAGGCTTCATACTTTCACTAGTAGCAACTCCCAACAACATTAACATAATCGAATCACATGATATTTTCCATAAAACATGCAATGGAGACGCACCCGGAGGTCATTCCTTCGTGGTCAAGAGAGGACGAGAATTATGTAGGGCTACAAAAGCACACCTCAAAGTTCGTAGTTCTCAATCTAAGGATTTCCCAATGTCACCGCGGCCATCCAAAGAGAGTCCCACAATCACCACAACATATCTAAAGGAGAGTCAAAGACAAGCACCAAGAGACTCTCAATCTTCAATCAACACACAAGAGAGGAAATCACTCATGAAAATATTTTTCTAATCCATGTCCAATAGACCGCTGTCACCTTGGTCTCGGGGATTATACTAGATAAAGACAAGTGAGTACATCAATCCAATACATAGAGGAAGGGGAAATATCATGGGATCACCCTAGATTAACATAGCCTATGATCACAACGAAGATCACATCATGGGAGAGAGAATTGACCACATAGCTACTGGTAGAAACCTCAGCCCCGAGGAGGAACTACTCCCGCATCATGGAGGGAGGAAGCAACGTCGATGGAGATGAATCCGGGGGCACTTCCCCGTCCCGGCAGGGTGCCGGCACAGGAATTCTGGTCCCCCGAAGCTTGATGGCGATGACGGCGGAGATCGGAATTGCGTCTGGAGAAAAGGGGTCCGGAATCAGGGTTTCCTCGACGGGTGTTAAATATATGCCAAAGGGGGTCGCTAGGGGAGCTAACGGGGGCACAGGCGCCCCCTCGGCGCGGCCTGGAGGGGGGCCGCGTGGCCAGGGCGCCTGGAGCCCTGGTGGCCCCCCTCCGGCCCTACTTTGGCCGCATGGAAGCTTCCGGAACCATGATTTTTTATATATTTTTCCCGAAATTTTTCTTGCAGTTTACGTAATGAGAAAACCTGAAATACAAAAACAGCAGAAAACAAAAACTGGCACTGGGGTGCACTGAGTTAATAGGTTAGTCCAAATATGATCAAAAGTGTATGGAAGTGCATAAATATCATAGCAATATCACACAAAAGAGGCATGCAGCAAGCAGAAATTATAGATACGTTTTGGACGTATCAACATCCCCAAGCTTAATTCCTGCTCGTCCTCGAGTAGGTAAATGATAACAAGCATAATTTCTGTGGTGACATGCTATTAACCATATAAGAACTTTTTACAATCACATGACAAGTGCTTACTGAGACAATGAATCTGTAGTAATTAAGTTGCCTTATGAGAAAATCACAAAGAACTGAAAGTTTTACAATATGATACTGAAACACTCAATAGATTTGTAATGAGCATGGTGTGCAAATATGACAAAGTGATATCTCGCTTGCCCCCTTTAGTGAAGCAAAACATAAATGCAGGGGCACCTCCAAGGTTTAAGTGATGACTAGATACAATGATTTCAGAATAAACGATATCACAATCATGCAGAAGACAATGGTACTTTGGGACAATGCACATTACACTCAGAATTACAATCATGCTCTCAGTAGTTGGTGCTTTAAAGAAGGTGGAGACTCTCGAACCGTGGCTTTTGTTGGCAAGGTTGAAAACCCGTGGTCGGAAACAAAGACAAAGCATGTACCAGAGCTCTTGATTTTAAAAACAGAAGTAAAAATTATTATTTTTAGAATATGCATGTTTCGTCAACAAATGCTAGCAGATAACTCAATTACTTCTTGAGATGGACAAGTTTCGAGGAACGGCTCCCGAATGAGGACGATCACATCCTCTTAATCTCCTTTGTTTATCACTGCCAAAGTTTTCTGATTTCTCATCAACAAAGCGTGAAGGAGGGTTTGTTTGTTGTATTATTTTTTAATGAGCCGGGCGCACTCTATGCCAGTTCCTTCTCGTATTATGGGTTTGCACATTAGACATGCAATCCCGGAGTGAAGCTTGTCCAACTTAAAAAGATCATGAATTAACTACTACTTCCTCATGAGCTAAAACAGAGGCACAAAAGAGAAATGCTTTTTTTGAATAATTTCGAGATGGTACATGAAAGTCTTCGTTAGGAATGGCAGGTAAATACCATGTATAGGAAGGTATGGTGGACTCATATGGCATAACTGGTTTAAAGGATTTTGGATCCACAAGCAGTCAGTCCGCTTAGTACAGGTGGAGGTTAGCAAAAGACTAGGAGCGACCAACTAAGAGAGCAATGACGGTCATAATCATGCAGAGCGACAAAGCAACATTGAATCAGGCATGGAAGTTATATCGCTACTCAGAAGTTAAAGATCATCAAGGCTTGAGAGACTTTCTTTACAGTCTTAAATATGCGTGAGCATATGCCAAGTCAATCAAAATAAATTCTTGAAGGAAGATATTACTAAACCATACCACATCGTAGGCAAACAAATCATGTTGGTACTCCAATAACACATTGGGAACCCCCCAGCTATTTGAGACTAACCATAAGAAAACATGAACTACTAAGCGCCATTATGCACGTAACATCTTTATCATAGACATATCGACCAATGCAACAGAAGCAAACTCTCTTAATAAGATAAGCATGATAACTAAAGAGAGTTCAAGCGACCAACTAAACAAAAGCTCTTTAAAAAGATAAGCATGAAAACTAAGAGCTGAACATGATAGTAGCTATTGAAAGACCAAGAACATACACAACAAAGATAAACATGAAAATTCTATGTTGTGTTCTAGGTTGAAGTGGAGCGTGTCTCTCTCCCACACAAAGAAAGCTGAGTTCCAACTCGTTATGAAAAGCTAAAGAAAACTAAAAAGGAAACTAAAAAGGAAACTAAAAGCAAGACGCTCCAAGCATAGCACATAACACATGAAGTGATAAAAATATAGTGGAACGAAAGACGAACTGATAATGTTGATGGAGAAGGGGATGCACGGGGGCATCCCCAAGCTTAGACGCTTGAGTCTCCTTGAATATTTCTTGGGGGTGCATGGGGGCATCCCCAAGCTTGAGCGTTTGACACTCCTGAATCTTTTTATCATCTTCCCTCGCACACTTGAAAACTCCCTTCATACATAACTCATCATAATCTGATTAGCGAGGTTAGTACCCTTAATAAAATAATTGTTCCTTGCTGGAAATAAAGATATTCTTGAAGGTCTACTGTTTCTCAAGATTGACAAAAGAGCTCTAGGTTTGCAAAATGAAGGAAAGGCAAAACAGGACAGAATCTGTGAAAAACAGAACAGCAGGTAGTAAATAATTTTTTCGGGGAACTTCTGCAACTCAAATCAAAAAACTCAGAACAGACACCCGAAAGACAATTGTATAGAGCACGCTGTAGTAAAAATTCAGACCAAAAAGATGATCTGGTGATTTTATACGGATTTTTCTGTCCAAGGACAGAATCTGTTTCCTGGACAGCACGTCACAACTTTTTAACTTTCTTGCAATCGGAGGCTAAACTTGGCACAAAGCTGAAAAATAAAGATACAATGATGTAGCTACAGTAGTAACAAATATCAAGACCACTAAAAACTGAAAGAACAAACTGAAAGCAAAGATAACAAGGGTTGTCTCCCTAGAGCTCTTTCTTTATAGCCATAAAGATAGGCTTAAGACTTTAATGATGCTCTCGTAGGAATAAGAGTTGAAGAACAAAAGAGAGCATCAAGAAGCAAATACCAAACACATTTAAGCCTAACATGCTTCCTATGCATAGGAATATTGCAATACAATAATTCATTGAAGCACAAAGCAATAAACATAGGAAGACAAAACAAGTGCAGCTTCAAAACCTTCAACATAAAGAGAGGGAACTTAATATTATTGAAATATCTATAAGCATATGTTCCCTTCTCATAATAATTTTCAGTGGGATCACGAATAAACTCAACAATATAAGCATCACATAAAGCATTGTTACCATGATCCACATGCAAAAAGGTACTCTTACTCTCCACATAAGCATAATCTTTCTCATTGGTAATAGTGGGAGTAGGACTATCATAAACAACTTGAACACTGTAGATTAATTGTGTATTAGGAAGATGGTGTTCAACAAGGGAGTAATTCCCTCCATGATTATGACAAGTTTCATAAGGATAATTTCTCCTTATGTCATAGGTACCTTTATAATCACTATAGATTGGAGTTATAACATCATCATAGTAGAGAAGAGCATTATCATTGCTAGCAACTATATTTGTAAACATGTTGTCTTTATTCTTACTAGCAAAAGAATTATCAATTGTCACATTACTAGTGGGTAAAGGATTTGCAATCCTATCATCCCCAAGCTTAGAGCTTTCCATATCATCACTTTCAGAGTTGGTACCAAAAACATTTTCAAGATCATAAGTAGCATTATCATCATTTTCCCAATCACAATAAGTAACATGCATATAATAATCAAAATAATCTTCAATAGTACCTACGGACATATCATCAAGATGATAATTAAGGCAATAAACTTCACCTTCTTCTTTAGACTTACAACCGTTAGGATAAAAGTTGATGGGAGGAATATGCTCAGGCCAGGTTGATACCCATTCTTCTTCCTTCTTGCTCCTCTTCCTCCTCATCTTCTTTTTCTTCTTCTTCATCTTAGGAGGGAGTGGTTGGAGATGAAGCTTCTCCACATATCCTGGTTTATCATTAGAAACAATAGGGGAAACTTGGGAGAAACTCTCCTTTTTATTAGCAGAAATATAAGAGACATTTTTATACTTTGGTAAAGTCCCCTCCTTTCTAATCTTACTTATGTAATCATTTTCATGGCAATTAACAACACAATAGAGATGGCAATTTTGCAAAGTGTTTTTTATTCCTATGGCATTAACATCTAGCCAAGAAGCCTTTTCTGATAACTCTTCACACATCAAAAATAACATAAGCTCATCATAAAGATCAGAGGTGATCATGTTATCACACAACTGGTTAACAGTTATGTTTTGAAAGTTCATGCATTGAAAATTAAAGTGACCCTCTATACAGCAAAGTTCACAAGTAAAAGGATAAAGGTCACACAATTCTCTAGCAATTTCATTTAAATCTCTGACCCAAGTGATTGTTCTTTCATGCTTATGTTGCTTACAATACTTCTCTTCTTCAATCATAGGCCTTTCACAAGGTCTATCCACTCCACAAAATTAACATGCTTATATAAAACTTCATTTTTAGGAATTGGATCATGCATGTTGCAATCATCATGAACAATTTGATTTTCTTTGCAAGTCTCTTTAAAAGATTTATGATACTTGATCCAATCCTCCTTAGGAATATTAAGATGTGAAGCAAAAGATTTGAGGAAATCAACAAGGAGTTGAGAATCAAGCCCAAACTTAGCACTAAACTTATTAAAACTTGTAGTTTCAACAAAGGACTTAATGCAATCATACTCATAAATTATACCTGGCTCTTTACCTTTGTCGATCTCCCAATCTTCAGTGTTGCGTTGAATTCTTTCAAGGAGTTCCCATTTAGCATCAATCTTTTCGTTTGTGAAAGAACCCATAGAGGAAGCATCGAGCAAATCTTTATCCTTTCGAGAGAGCCTCGCATAGAAATTAGTAATAATCATATCTTTGGGGAGCCCATGGTTAGGACATTTTAGCATTAACATTTTCAGTCTCCCCCAAGCTTGAGCTATGCTCTCTCCGTCATGAGGATAGAAATTATAAACATAATTCCTATTCTCATGGACTTTATGAAGAGGATAAAACTTGCAGTAAAAGAGAGACACAAGCTCTTGTCAATCAAGCAAGTGGGAGTTATCGAGAAGCTTATACCAATCTGAAGCTTTATCTATAAGTGATACGGCGAACAATTTCCTCATGACAAACTCCATTGATACACCTGCAAGCTTAAATAATGAACATAATTGTGACAGATATAGCAAGTGTTCACCGGGTTGTCTGTCTCCTGCGTAACGATTAGCCAAAACATAATCGATATTACCAGCTGGTATTTTATAGGGCACAATCTCAGTAGGGGAAGGAGCAACCACCACAGGTGTGGGGCGTCTTCCCGCAAGCAACGATCCAATAGCAAGGTTGTCCATAAGCATAACTAGTGAAATAAAAACAAGAAACAAAAAGATTTAATTGCAAGATCTAAAGATATACCTTCAAGCACTCACCTCCCCGGCAGCGGCGCCAGAAATAGCTTGATGTCTACACACGCTTTTACTCTTGTAGACTATGTTGGGCCTCCAAGCGTAGAGGTTTGTAGGACAGCAGCAATTTCCCTCAAGTGGATGACCTAAGGTTTATCGAACTCAAGGAAGTAGAGGTTGAAGATGGTCTCTCTCAAGCAACCCTGCAACTAAGATACAAGAAGTCTCTTGTGTCCCCAACACACCTAATACACTTGTCAGATGTATAGGTGCACTAGTTCGGCGAAGAGATGTTAAATGGCAAGTGATATGGATGGCAAAACAAAGTAATATAAATCTGTAATAAAAAGTGCAGCAAGCAAACAAGTGGTAAACGTGAGCACAAATGGTATTGCAATGGTGGAAACAAGGCCTAGGCTTCATACTTTCACTAGTGGCAACTCCCAACAACATTAACATAATCGAATCACATGATATTTCCCATAAAACATGCAATGGAGACGCACCCGGAGGTCATTCCTTCGTGGTCAAGAGAGGACGAGAATTATGTAGGGCTACAAAAGCACACCTCAAAGTTCGTAGTTCTCAATCTAAGGATTTCCCAATGTCACCGTGGCCATCCAAAGAGAGTCCCACAATCACCACAACATATCTAAAGGATAGTCAAAGACAAGCACCAAGAGACTCTCAATCTTCAATCAACACACAAGAGAGGAAATCACTCATGAAAATATTTCTCTAATCCATGTCCAATAGACCGCTGTCACCTTGGTCTCAGGGATTATACTAGATAAAGACAAGTGAGTACATCAATCCAATACATGGAGGAAGGGGAAATATCATGGGATCACCCTAGATTAACATAGCCTATGATCACAACGAAGATCACATCATGGGAGAGAGAATTGACCACATAGCTACTGGTAGAAACCTCAACCCCGAGGAGGAACTACTCCCGCATCATGGAGGGAGGAAGCAACGTCGATGGAGATGAATCCGGGGGCACTTCCCCGTCCCGGCAGGGTGCCGGCACAGGAATTCTGGTCCCCCGAAGCTTGATGGCGATGGCGGCGGAGATCGGAACTACGTCTGGAGAAAAGGGGTCCGGAATCAGGGTTTCCTCAATGGGTGTTAAATATATGCCAAATGGGGTCGCCAGGGGAGCTAAGGGGGGCCCAGGCGCCCCCCCCCCC